>OY726529.1:4139625-5339625 GCA_963383655.1 Bathymodiolus septemdierum | reverse complement strand
TTGACTATCCCCATCAGTTCTTTCGTACCTTGACTATCCCCAACATATGTTTCCTACCTTGACTATCCCCATCAGTTCTTTCGTACCTTGACTATTCCATCAGTTATTTCGTACCTTGACCATCCCAAACAGTTGTTTCCTTCCTTGACTATCCCCATCAGTTCTTTCGTACCTTGACTATCCCCAACAGTTCTTTCGTACCTTGACTATCCCCAACAGTTACTTCCTACCTTGACTATCCCCATCAGTTCTTTCGTACCTTGACTATCCCCAACAGTTGTTTCCTTCCTTGACTATCCCCATCAGTTCTTTCGTTCCTGACTATCCCCATCAGTTGTTTCGTACCTTGACCATCCCCATCAGTTGTTTCCTACCTTGACTATCCCCATCAGTTCTTTCGTACCTTGACTATCCCCAACAGTTGTTTCATACCTTGACTATCCCCATCAGTTGTTTCGTACCTTGACTATCCCCATCAGTTGTTTCGTACCTGGACTATACCCATCAGTTGTTTCGTATCTTGACTATCCCCATCAGTTCTTTCGTACCCTGACTATCCGCAACAGTTGTTTCGTACATTGACTATCCACATCAGTTCTTTCGTACCTTGACTATCTCCATCAGTTCTTTCGTACCTTGACTATCCCCATCAGTTGTTTCGTACCTTGACTATCCCCAACAGTTATTGCATACCTTGACTATCCCCAACAGTTCTTTCATACCTTGACTATCCCCATCAGTTCTTTCGTACCTTGACTATCCCCATCAGTGCTTTCGTACATTGACTATCCCCAACAGTTCTTCCGTACCTTGACTATCCTCAACAGTTCTTTCGTACCTTGACTATCCCCATCAGTTCTTTCGTACCTTTACTATCCCCATCAGTTCTTTCGTACCTTGACTATCCCCAACAGTTCTTTCGTACCTTTACTATCACCAACAGTTCTTTCGTACCTTGACTATCCCCATCAGTTCTTTCGTACCTTGACTATCCCCAACATATGTTTCCTACCTTGAATATCCCCATCAGTTCTTTCGTACCTTGACTATCCCATCAGTTATTTCGTACCTTGACTATCCCCAACAGTTGTTTCCTTCCTTGACTATCCCCATCAGTTCTTTCGTACCTTGACTATCCCCAACAGTTCTTTCGTACCTTGACTATCCCCAACAGTTCCTTCGTACCTTGACTATCCCCATCAGTTGTTTCGTACCTTGACTATCCCCAACAGTTGTTTCCTTCCTTGACTATCCCCATCAGTTCTTTCGTTCCTTGACTATCCCCATCAGTTCTTTCGTACCTTGACTATCCCCAGCAGTTGTTTCCTACCTTGACTATCCCCATCAGTTGTTTCCTACCTTGACTATCCCCATCAGTTCTTTCGTACCTTGACTATCCCCAACAGTTGTTTCATACCTTGACTATCCCCATCAGTTCTTTCGTACCTTGACTATCCCCATCAGTTGTTTCGTACCTTGACTATTCCCAACAGTTCTTCCGTTCCTTGACTATCCCCATCAGTTGTTTCGTACCTTGACTATCCCCAACAGTTGTTTCCTACCTTGATTATCCCCAACAGTTGTTTCCTACCTTGAATATCCTGAATGTAATAACAGAAGAATCACAAGCACCATTCAACACAGCCACATATAGTCCAGCTCCAATGGGTAAAATTGAGCTCACCTAAAATTGTAAATAAGTACATTTTTATTAATCGAGTTACTCTCTGTAATCGACAGCGATGTATGTATACGATATTGATACAGTGTCTTAAAATAAGAAGTTTGTCTGTAGTGAGGCTTACAAACTGTGACAAACCTTAGGTTAACCCAGCTCTTTCCCAGTTTTATACTGAATACTCATATATTTTATGTTTTACGAAACTGCATTAATATTGTATTTATCTTGCAGAAAAAATACATTAATCCATAGGCTGTTAAATATTATAATGAATAAGAAAACTATACAATAATCCCTTGTTTGCCCCTTTTGATATTTTGTCCAATAGGAAGTGAACTGATTTCGTGAGGTTCGTATTGCTCAATCTTTAGTTTTCTATGTATTGTTTTGTAGATCATTGTTTGTCCTTTTGTCCTGTTTCTTTTGGACATTGTATTGTCTGATCTTGTACGGCCTCTGATTACCATGTTGTTATGTTCAAACTTTTATTTGTGTTTTTGTCATTTTCTTTTGACGTTTGTTGTCTGTCCGTTTTCGAATTACGTTTTCTGACTATCCTGTTGATATCCTGTTGGTATCCTCAAACTTATCTTATCTTATAGAAAACATTACATTAATCCATTAACGATAATATGTTAGAATGAATAAGAAAATTATACAATTACCCTTTGTTGATCCCTCTTGATAATTTCCAGAGCAGAAAGTGAACTGATTTACAACTATCTTGTCTAAGCTCAACAGGAAAAACATGTGATAGGGGTACCAGAAAAAAGATTTGGTCAGTGGCCGTATAAAGAAAATGATCCAGTCAGTGCGTTATTTGATTGGTCAAATAGACCAAGTGTATGAAGAATACGAACATCAAAACATAAACAGTATCAACATAGAGCAGTATTAAAGATCATACTCGTATTGTTTTCGTTTGTCTTTCGTGTCTAATTCCTGACAATGCATTGGCATTTCCAGTCTACATCAAGATTATACATATATGAGGTCGGTCCTCTTAGTAGAGTCATCAGGTTTCGTTTAGACCCTTTGAATTTCTTGCTAACAAAAACTTGGCTTTCCAATCTTTTAATTTGAGCGTCCCCGTTTAATGTACTTTTATGGGCCAAAATGAAAACGTAATACTAGTGCAAGGAGAGTTTGAAGATATCAAAGGGGTACTCAGAATCCGTAAATCAAAGAACAGACAACACAATGGCCAAAGGAAAAAGGACAAACAACGATCTACAAAGCATAAATATCTAAAGATCGAGTAACAGGAACCCCACTAAAATCTCATAATAAATGACTAATAAACGGTGACTAACCTTGATGTTTATAACTAGGATTCCTAGTCCACCTACACCAACAAATATCATCCCAGGAACAATTAGAAATGGAATGTCTGTAACCACATTAAAATATCATATAAATACACGAATACAAGAATCTGAGAGATAATTGATAGGATGTGAACATGTTATTTTGCTACCAATCACCATTCTTAACATACTATGGCTAATAAGTAGCTGTCACACGTGAAAATCTTCATATTAGTATAGGAGACACTCTATTACACCCAGTCATAACTATCTGATATCCATTTTTGATTACCACTTCGCTTTTCTCTCGTGGAACGAAGGTAAAGGAATTGAAATACATAAATGTAATTATAATGCAATTGGCTATGTAACAGATAATTTCATTTGTCATTCGCATTTGCTTAAATTTTATGTATTATCTTGTTGGAAATATTGATTTGAAGTGACACACATTAAATAGGTTTTTAAAATTGTTATCTTAGCTAAATATAATTTTTTATTATTATATAATAGATCATTGAATAGTTATATGTTATGTAAAAAGGCGCAATGAAATTGATTAATAATAACTGATAATTGTAAACAAATGTTATTGTTGGGAGAATTTCATTAGAATGGGAATAACCGTATTGTATTTGAAGTATTGCCGACGTAAATTGTCAGTTTTACTGTCGCAAATATGCATTTACCTAGCTCCGCTACGAGTCGCCAGGTAAACTCAATTTGCGACGGTAGTCGGCAACACTCCGTTATTCCCTAAATGTCAACGAACTATGTCTTACTAACCAGAATTAGACAGTCCAAGCATCAGAGAACCACAGATCATCAATATCCTGTAATAAAAATGATACATTACATAGAAACTACTCTAGTTCTTGATTGGCAACGTATTTGATGGGCATGCAATCGACATTTCAATGGATACCAATTGTGTTCCTCTTCTCGTCGACTATTTCCTTTATTCGTATGAAGCAAACTTCATACATGGACTTCTCAAAGAAAACGTATTGAAATTACATGTAATTTAATATTCCTCTTCGCTTCGGTTCATATATCATATTGAGCTAGGGGTTAGGGTTATGGTGTTTAACGCCACTTTCAACAATATTTCAGCTATATCGTGGTGATCAGTTTTATTGGTGGAAGAAACGGGTGTAACTGGAGAAAACCACCGACCTTCCACAAGTCACTGACAAACTTTATCACATAGGGTTGCATGACATGAGCGGGATTCGAACTCACAACATCATTTGTGGGGGATAGGCACTGATTGCATAGGGAGTTGTAAATCTAACTACCATACGATCACGACGGTCCCTGTATCATTTCTGCTTTTAGATGCTTGCAAATCGTTGACATGTGACATGTAAGACTAATGAACAACAAGAGATTTGGGCTAAAAGACTAACTTGACCCCGCAACTTTTTATTGAAATGCCTGTCCCAAGCCAGGAAAATGAGCGGTCATGTATATGTGTGGTAGACCTAGGGGTACCAATTTGTCCTTTTCTATACTTTTCTATTGCATTTTATTTCTATCAATGTCTCAGGCCCCGCCTTCGAACTTTGAATAGACTCCCGTGATGCATTATCCACATACACGTGTATCAACTACACACAGAATAATCTCTCGTGATGCATTATCCACATACACGTGTATCAACTACACACAGAATAGACTCTCGTGATGCATTATCCACATACACGTGTATCAACTACACACAGAATAGACTCTCGTGATGCATTATCCACATACACGTGTATCAACTACACAAGGAATAGACTCTCGTGATGCATTATCCACATACACGTGTATCAACTACACACAGAATAGACTCTCGTGATGTATTATCCACATACATGTGTATTTACTACACACAGAATAGACTCTCGTGATGCATTATCCACATACACGTGTATCAACTACACTCAGAATATACTCGTGATGCATTATCCACATACACGTGTATCAACTACACACTGAAAAGACTCGTGATGCATTATCCACATACACGTGTATCAACTACACACAGAATAGACCCTCGTGATGCATTATCCACAAACATGTGTATCAACTACACACAGAATAGAATCTCGTATTGCATTATCCACATACATGTGTATCAACTACACACTGAATAGAATCTCGTGATGCATTATCCACATACATGTGTATCAACTACACAAAGAATAGATTCTCGTGATGCATTATCCACATACACGTGTATCAACTACACACAGAGTAGACTCTCGTGATGCATTATCCACATATATGTGCATCAACTACACACAGAATAGACTCTCGTGATGCATTATCCACATACACGTGTATCAACTACACACAGAATAGACTCTCGTGATGCATTATCCACATACACGTGTATCAATTACACACAGAATAGACTCTCGTGATGCATTATCCACATACACGTGTATCAACTACACTCTGAATAGACTCGTGATGCATTATCCACATACACGTATATCAATTACACACTGAATAGACTCGCTATGCATTATCCACATACACGTGTATCCACTACACACAAAATAGACTCTCGTGATGCATTATCCACAAACATGTGTATCAACTACACACAGAATAGACTCTCGTGATGCATTATCCACATACATGTGTATCAACTACACACTGATTAGACCGTCGTGATCCATTATCCACATACACGTGTATTAAATACACACAGAATAGACTCTCGTGATGCATTATCCACATACATGTGTATCAACTACACACTGAATAGAATCTCGTGATGCATTATCCACATACATGTGTATCAACTACACAAAGAATAGATTCTCGTAATGCATTATCCACATACACGTGTATCAACTACACACAGAATAGACTCTCGTGATGCATTATCCACATACATGTGTATCAACTACACACAGAATAGACTCTCGTGATGCATTATCCACATACACGTGTATCAACTACACACAGAATAGACTCTCGTGATGCATTATCCACATACACGTGTATCAATTACACACAGAATAGACTCTCGTGATGCATTATCCACATACACGTGTATCAACTACACTCTGAATAGACTCGTGATGCATTATCCACATACACGTATATCAACTACACACTGAATAGACTCGCTATGCATTATCCACATACACGTGTATCCACTACACACAGAATAGACTCTCGTGATGCATTATCCACAAACATGTGTATCAACTACACACAGAATAGACTCTCGTGATGCATTATCCACATACATGTGTATCAACTACACACTGATTAGACCCTCGTGATCCATTATCCACATACACGTGTATTAAATACATACAGAATAGACTCTCGTGATGCATTATCCACATACATGTGTATCAACTACACACAGAATAGACTCTCGTGATGCATTATCCACAAACATGTGTATCAACTACACAAAGAATAGACTCTCGTGATGCATTATCCACATACATGTGTATCAACTACACCAAGAATAGATTCTCGTGATGCATTATCCACATACACGTGTATTAACTACACACAGAATAGACTCTCGTGATGCATCATCCACATACATGTGTATCAACTACACACAGAATAGACTCTCGTGATGCATTATCCACATACACGTGTATCAACTACACACAGAATAGACTCTCGTGATGCATTATCCACATACACGTGTATCAATTACACACAGAATAGACTCTCGTGATGCATTATCCACATACACGTGTATCAACTACACTCTGAATAGACTCGTGATGCATTATCCACATACACGTGTATCAACTACACACTGAATAGACTCGCTATGCATTATCCACATACACGTGTATCAACTACACACTGAATAGACTCGCTATGCATTATCCACATACACGTGTATCAACTGCACACAGAATAGACTCTCGTGATGCATTATCCACATACACGTGTATCAACTACACTCTGAATAGACTCGTGATGCATTATCCACATACACGTGTATCAATTACACACAGAATAGACTCTCGTGATGCATTATCCACATACACGTGTATCAACTACACAAGCAATAGACTCTCGTGATGCATTATCCACATACACGTGTATCAACTACACACAGAATAGACTCTCGTGATGTATTATCCACATACACGTGTATCAACTACACTCAGAATAGACTCGTGATGCATTCTCCACATACACGTGTATCAACTACACACTGAATAGACTTGTGATGGATTATCCACATACACGTGTATCAACCACACACAGAATAGACTCTCGTGATGCATTATCCACATACATGTGCATCAACTACACACAGAATAGACTCTCGTGATGCATTATCCACATACCTGTGTATCAACTACACACTGAATAGAATCTCGTGATGCATTATCCACATACATGTGTATCAACTACACAAAGAATAGATTCTCGTGATGCATTATCCACATACACGTGTATCAACTACGCTCAAAATAGACTCTCGTGATGCATTATCCACATACACGTGTATCAACTACACACAGAATAGACTCTCGTGATGCATTATCCACATACAAGTGTATCAAATAAACACAGAATAGACTCTCGTGATGCATTATCCACATACACGTGTATCAACTACACTCAGAATAGACTTGTGATGCATTATCCACATACACGTGTATCAACTACACACTTAATACACTCGTGATGCATTATCCATATACACGTGTATCAACTACACACTGAATAGACTCGTGATGCATTATCCGCATACACGTGTATCAACTACACACAGAATAGACTCTCATGATGTATTATCCACATACACGTGTATCAGCTACACAATAGACTCTCGTGATGCATTATCCACATACACGTGTATCAACTACACACAGAATAGACTCTCGTGATGCATTATCCACATACACGTGTATCAACTACACACAGAATATACTCTCGTGATGCATTATCCACATACACGTGTATCAATTGCACACAGAATAGACTCTCGTGATGCATTATCCACATACACGTGTATCAACTACACTCAGAATAGACTCGTGATGCATTATCCACATACACGTGTATCAACTACATACTGAATAGACTCGCTATGCATTATCCACATACACGTGTATCAACTACACACAGAATAGACTCTCGTGATGCATTATCCACAAACATGTGCATCAACTACACACAGAATAGACTCTCGTGATGCATTATCCACATACATGTGTATCAACTACACACTGAATAGACTCGCTATGCATTATCCACATACATGTGTATCAACTACACACTGAATAGACTCGCTATGCATTATCCACATACATGTGTACCAACTACACAAAGAAAAGACTCTCGTGATGCCTTATCCACATACACGTGTATCAACTACACTCAAAATAGACTCCCGTGATGCATTATCCACATACACGAGTATCAACTACACACAGAATAGACTCTCGTGATGCATTATCCACATACACGCGAATCAACTACACTCAGAATAGACTCGTGATGCATTATCCACATACACGTGTATCAACTACACATTGAATAGACTCGTGATGCATTATCCACATACACGTGTATCAACTACACATTGAATAGACTCGTGATGCATTATCCACATACACGTGTATCAACTACACAGAGAATAGACTCTCGTGATGCATTATTCACATACACGTGTATCAACTACACACAGAATAGACTGTCGTGATGCATTATTCACATACACGTGTACCAACTACACACAGAATAGATTCTCGTGATGCATTATCCACATACACGTGTAACAACAACACACAGAATAGACTCTCGTGATGCATTATCCACATACACGTGTATCAACTACACAAGGAATAGACTCTCGTGATGCATTATCCACATACACGTGTATCAACTACACACAGCATAGACTCTCGTATGGCATTATCCACATACACGTGCATCAACTACACACAGAATAGACTCTCGTGATGCATTATCCACATACACCTGTATCAACTACACACAGAATAGACTCTCGTGATGCATTATCCACATACACGTGTATCAACTGCACAAAGAAAAACCTCTCGTGATGCATTATCCACATACAAGTGTGTCAATTACACACAGAATAGACTCTAGTGATGCATTATCCACAAACACGTGTATCAACTACACACAAAATAGACTCTCGTGATGCGTTATCCACATACATGTGTATCGACTACACATAGAATAGACTCTCATGATGCATTATCCACATACACGTGTATCAACTACACACAGAATAGACTCTCGTGATGCATTATCCACATACACGTGTTACAACTACCCACAGAATAGACTCTCGTGTTGCATTATCCAAATACACGTGTATCAACTACACACAGAATAGACTCTCGTGATGCATTATCCACATACACGTGTATCAACTACACACAGATTAGACTCTCGTGATGCATTATCCACAAACACGTGTATCAACTACACACAGAATAGACTCTCGTGATGCATTATCCACATACACGTGTATCAACTACACACAGAATATACTCTCGTGATGCATTATCCACATACATGTGTATCAATTACTCACAGAATAGACTTTCGTGATGCATTATCCACAAACATGTGTATCAACTACACACAAATTAGAATCTCGTGATGCATTATCCACATACAGGTGTATTAACTATACAAAGAATACTCTCATGATGCATTATCCACAAACACATCTATCAACTACACACAGAATAGACTCTCGTGATGCATTATCCACATACACGTGTATCAACTACACATAGAATACTCTCGTGATGCATTATCCACAAACACGTGTATCAACTACACACGGAATAGAATCTCGTAATGCATTATCCACAAACATGTGTATCAACTACACACAGAATAGACTCTCGTGATGCATTATCCACATACACGTGTACCAACTACACAAAGAATAGACTCTCGTGATGCATTATCCACATACATGTGTATCAACTACACACAGAATAGACTCTCGTGATGCATTATTCACATACATGTGTATCAACTACACACTGATTAGACCCTCGTGATCCATTATCCTCATACACGTGTATTAAATACACACAGAATAGACTCTCGTGATGCATTATCCACATACATGTGTATCAACTACACTCTGAATAGACTCGAGATGCATTATCCACATACACGTATATCAACTACACACTGAATAGACTCGCTATGCATTATCCACATACACGTGTATCCACTACACACAGAATACACTCTCGTGATGCATTATCCACAAACATGTGTATCAACTACACACAGAATAGACTCTCGTGATGCATTATCCACATACATGTGTATCAACTACACACTGATTAGACCCTCGTGATCCATTATCCACATACACGTGTATTAAATACACACAGAATAGACTCTCGTGAAGCATTATCCACATACATGTGTATCAACTACACACAGAATAGACTCTCGTGATGCATTATCCACAAACATGTGTATCAACTACACATAGAATAGACTCTCGTGATGCATTATCCACATACATGTGTATCAACTACACAAAGAATAGATTCTCGTGATACATTATCCACATACACGTGTATTAACTACACACAGAATAGACTCTCGTGATGCATTATCCACATACATGTGTATCAACTACAAACAGAATAGACTCTCGTGATGCATTATCCACATACACGTGTATCAACTACACACAGAATAGACTCTCGTGATGCATTATCCACATACACGTGTATCAATTACACACAGAATAGACTCTCGTGATGCATTATCCACATACACGTGTATCAACTACACTCTGAATAGACTCGTGATGCATTATCCACATACACGTGTATCAACTACACACTGAATAGACTCGTGATGCATTATCCACATACACGTGTATCAACTACACACTGAATAGACTCGCTATGCATTATCCACATACACGTGTATCAACTACACACAGAATAGACTCTCGTGATGCATTATCCACATACACGTGTATCAACTACACACAGAATATACTCTCGTGATGCATTATCCACATACACGTGTATCAACTACATACTGAATAGAATCGTTATGCATTATCCACATACACGTGTATCAACTACACACTGAATAGACTCTCGTGATGCATTATCCACAAACATGTGCATCAACTACACACAGAATAGACTCTCGTGATGCATTATCCACATACATGTGTATCAACTACACACTGATTAGACACTCGTGATGCATTATCCACATACATGTGTACCAACTACACAAAGAAAAGACTCTCGTGATGCATTATCCACATACACGTGTATCAACTACACTCAAAATAGACTCCCGTGATGCATTATCCACATACACGAGTATCAACTACACACAGAATAGACTCTCGTGATGCATTATCCACATACACGCGAATCAACTACACTCAGAATAGACTCGTGATGCATTATCCACATACACGTGTATCAACTACACATTGAATAGATTCGTGATGCATTATCCACATACACGTGTATCAACTACACATTGAATAGACTCGTGATGCATTATCCACATACACGTGTATCAACTATACAGAGAATAGACTCTCGTGATGCATTATTCACATACACGTGTATCAACTACACACAGAATAGACTGTCGTGATGCATTATTCACATACACGTGTACCAACTACACACAGAATAGATTCTCGTGATGCATTATCCACATACACGTGTAACAACAACACACAGAATACACTCTCGTGATGCATTATCCACATACACGTGTATCAACTACACACTGAATAGACTCGCTATGCATTATCCACATACACGTGTATCAACTACACACTGAATAGACTCGCTATGCATTATCCACATACACGTATATCAACTACACACAGAATAGACTCTCGTGATGCATTATCCACATACACGTGTATCAACTACACTCTGAATAGACTCGTGATGCATTATCCACATACACGTGTATCAATTACACACATAATAGACTCTCGTGATCCATTATCCACATACACGTGTATCAACTACACTCTGAATAGACTCGTGATGCATTATCCACATACACGTGTATCAACTACACACTGAATAGACTCGCTATGCATTATCCACATGCACGTGTATCAACTACACACAGAATAGACTCTCGTGATGCATTATCCACATACACGTGTATCAACTACACACAGAATAGACTCGTGATGCATTATCCACATACACGTGTATCAACTACACACAGAATAGACTCTCGTGATGCATTATCCACATACACGTGTATCAACTACACAAGCAATAGACTCTCGTGATGCATTATCCACACACACGTGTATCAACTACACACAGAATAGACTCTCGTGATGTATTATCCACATGCACGTGTATCTACTACACACAGAATAGACTCGTGATGCATTATCCACATACACGTGTATCAACTACACACTGAATAGAATTGTGATGGATTATCCACATACACGTGTATCAACCACACACAGAATAGACCCTCGTGATGCATTATCCACAAACATGTGTATCAACTACACACAGAATAGACTCTCGTGATGCATTATCCACATACATGTGTATCAACTACACACTGAATAGAATCTCGTGATGCATTATCCACATACATGTGTATCAACTACACAAAGAATAGATTCTCGTGATGCATTATCCACATACACGTGTATCAACTACGCTCAAAATAGACTCTCGTGATGCATTATCCACATACACGTGTATCAACTACACACAGAATAGACTCTCGTGATGCATTATCCACATACAAGTGTATCAAATAAACACAGAATAGACTCTCGTGATGCATTATCCATATACACGTGTATCAACTACACTCAGAATAGACTTGTGATGCATTATCCACATACACGTGTATCAACTACACACTGAATACACTCGTGATGCATTATCCATATACACGTGTATCAACTACACACTGAATAGACTCGTGATGCATTATCCACATACACGTGTATCAACTACACACAGAATAGACTCTCATGATGTATTATCCACATACACGTGTATCAACTACACACAATAGACTCTCGTGATGCATTATCCACATACACGTGTATCAACTACACACAGAATAGACTCTCGTGATGCATTATCCACATACACGTGTATCAACTACACACAGAATATACTCTCGTGATGCATTATCCACATACACGTGTATCAATTGCACACAGAATAGACTCTCGTGATGCATTATCCACATACACGTGTATCAACTACACTCAGAATAGACTCGTGATGCATTATCCACATACACGTGTATCAACTACATACTGAATAGACTCGCTATGCATTATCCACATACACGTGTATCAACTACACACAGAATAGACTCTCGTGATGCATTATCCACAAACATGTGCATCAACTACACACAGAATAGACTCTCGTGATGCATTATCCACATACATGTGTATCAACTACACACTAATTAGACACTCGTGATGCATTATCCACATACATGTGTACCAACTACACAAAGAAAAGACTCTCGTGATGCATTATCCACATACACGTGTATCAACTACACTCAAAATAGACTCCCGTGATGCATTATCCACATACATGTGTATCAACTACACACTGATTAGACCCTCGTGATCCATTATCCACATACACGTGTATTAAATACACACAGAATAGACTCTCGTGAAGCATTATCCACATACATGTGTATCAACTACACACAGAATAGACTCTCGTGATGCATTATCCACAAACATGTGTATCAACTACACATAGAATAGACTCTCGTGATGCATTATCCACATACATGTGTATCAACTACACAAAGAATAGATTCTCGTGATACATTATCCACATACACGTGTATTAACTACACACAGAATAGACTCTCGTGATGCATTATCCACATACATGTGTATCAACTACAAACAGAATAGACTCTCGTGATGCATTATCCACATACACGTGTATCAACTACACACAGAATAGACTCTCGTGATGCATTATCCACATACACGTGTATCAATTACACACAGAATAGACTCTCGTGATGCATTATCCACATACACGTGTATCAACTACACTCTGAATAGACTCGTGATGCATTATCCACATACACGTGTATCAACTACACACTGAATAGACTCGTGATGCATTATCCACATACACGTGTATCAACTACACACTGAATAGACTCGCTATGCATTATCCACATACACGTGTATCAACTACACACAGAATAGACTCTCGTGATGCATTATCCACATACACGTGTATCAACTACACACAGAATATACTCTCGTGATGCATTATCCACATACACGTGTATCAACTACATACTGAATAGAATCGTTATGCATTATCCACATACACGTGTATCAACTACACACTGAATAGACTCTCGTGATGCATTATCCACAAACATGTGCATCAACTACACACAGAATAGACTCTCGTGATGCATTATCCACATACATGTGTATCAACTACACACTGATTAGACACTCGTGATGCATTATCCACATACATGTGTACCAACTACACAAAGAAAAGACTCTCGTGATGCATTATCCACATACACGTGTATCAACTACACTCAAAATAGACTCCCGTGATGCATTATCCACATACACGAGTATCAACTACACACAGAATAGACTCTCGTGATGCATTATCCACATACACGCGAATCAACTACACTCAGAATAGACTCGTGATGCATTATCCACATACACGTGTATCAACTACACATTGAATAGATTCGTGATGCATTATCCACATACACGTGTATCAACTACACATTGAATAGACTCGTGATGCATTATCCACATACACGTGTATCAACTATACAGAGAATAGACTCTCGTGATGCATTATTCACATACACGTGTATCAACTACACACAGAATAGACTGTCGTGATGCATTATTCACATACACGTGTACCAACTACACACAGAATAGATTCTCGTGATGCATTATCCACATACACGTGTAACAACAACACACAGAATACACTCTCGTGATGCATTATCCACATACACGTGTATCAACTACACACTGAATAGACTCGCTATGCATTATCCACATACACGTGTATCAACTACACACTGAATAGACTCGCTATGCATTATCCACATACACGTATATCAACTACACACAGAATAGACTCTCGTGATGCATTATCCACATACACGTGTATCAACTACACTCTGAATAGACTCGTGATGCATTATCCACATACACGTGTATCAATTACACACATAATAGACTCTCGTGATCCATTATCCACATACACGTGTATCAACTACACTCTGAATAGACTCGTGATGCATTATCCACATACACGTGTATCAACTACACACTGAATAGACTCGCTATGCATTATCCACATGCACGTGTATCAACTACACACAGAATAGACTCTCGTGATGCATTATCCACATACACGTGTATCAACTACACACAGAATAGACTCGTGATGCATTATCCACATACACGTGTATCAACTACACACAGAATAGACTCTCGTGATGCATTATCCACATACACGTGTATCAACTACACAAGCAATAGACTCTCGTGATGCATTATCCACACACACGTGTATCAACTACACACAGAATAGACTCTCGTGATGTATTATCCACATGCACGTGTATCTACTACACACAGAATAGACTCGTGATGCATTATCCACATACACGTGTATCAACTACACACTGAATAGAATTGTGATGGATTATCCACATACACGTGTATCAACCACACACAGAATAGACCCTCGTGATGCATTATCCACAAACATGTGTATCAACTACACACAGAATAGACTCTCGTGATGCATTATCCACATACATGTGTATCAACTACACACTGAATAGAATCTCGTGATGCATTATCCACATACATGTGTATCAACTACACAAAGAATAGATTCTCGTGATGCATTATCCACATACACGTGTATCAACTACGCTCAAAATAGACTCTCGTGATGCATTATCCACATACACGTGTATCAACTACACACAGAATAGACTCTCGTGATGCATTATCCACATACAAGTGTATCAAATAAACACAGAATAGACTCTCGTGATGCATTATCCATATACACGTGTATCAACTACACTCAGAATAGACTTGTGATGCATTATCCACATACACGTGTATCAACTACACACTGAATACACTCGTGATGCATTATCCATATACACGTGTATCAACTACACACTGAATAGACTCGTGATGCATTATCCACATACACGTGTATCAACTACACACAGAATAGACTCTCATGATGTATTATCCACATACACGTGTATCAACTACACACAATAGACTCTCGTGATGCATTATCCACATACACGTGTATCAACTACACACAGAATAGACTCTCGTGATGCATTATCCACATACACGTGTATCAACTACACACAGAATATACTCTCGTGATGCATTATCCACATACACGTGTATCAATTGCACACAGAATAGACTCTCGTGATGCATTATCCACATACACGTGTATCAACTACACTCAGAATAGACTCGTGATGCATTATCCACATACACGTGTATCAACTACATACTGAATAGACTCGCTATGCATTATCCACATACACGTGTATCAACTACACACAGAATAGACTCTCGTGATGCATTATCCACAAACATGTGCATCAACTACACACAGAATAGACTCTCGTGATGCATTATCCACATACATGTGTATCAACTACACACTAATTAGACACTCGTGATGCATTATCCACATACATGTGTACCAACTACACAAAGAAAAGACTCTCGTGATGCATTATCCACATACACGTGTATCAACTACACTCAAAATAGACTCCCGTGATGCATTATCCACATACACGAGTATCAACTACACACAGAATAGACTCTCGTGATGCATTATCCACATACACGCGAATCAACTACACTCAGAATAGACTCGTGATGCATTATCCACATACACGTGTATCAACTACACATTGAATAGACTCGTGATGCATTATCCACATACACGTGTATCAACTACACATTGAATATACTCGTGATGCATTATCCACATACACGTGTATCAACTACACAGAGAATAGACTCTCCTGATGCATTATTCACATACACGTGTATCAACTACACACAGAATAGACTGTCGTGATGCATTATTCACATACACGTGTACCAACTACACAAAGAATAGATTCTCGTGATGCATTATCCACATACACGTGTAACAACAACACACAGAATAGACTCTCGTGATGCATTATCCACATACACGTGTATCAACTACACAAGGAATAGACTCTCGTGATGCATTATCCACATACACGTGTATCAACTACATACAGCATAGACTCTCGTATGGCATTATCCACATACACGTGCATCAATTACACACAGAATAGACTCTCGTGATGCATTATCCACATACACCTGTATCAATTACACACAGAATAGACTCTCGTGATGCATTATCCACATACACGTGTATAGACTACACATAGAATAGACTCTCATGATGCATTATCCACATACACGTGTACCAACTACACAAAGAATAGACTCTCGTGATGCATTATCCACAAACACGTGTATCAACTACACACAAAATAGACTCTCGTGATGCATTATCCACATACACGTGTATCAACTACACAGAGAATAGACTCTCCTGATGCATTATTCACATACACGTGTATCAACTACACACAGAATAGACTGTCGTGATGCATTATTCACATACACGTGTACCAACTACACAAAGAATAGATTCTCGTGATGCATTATCCACATACACGTGTAACAACAACACACAGAATAGACTCTCGTGATGCATTATCCACATACACGTGTATCAACTACACAAGGAATAGACTCTCGTGATGCATTATCCACATACACGTGTATCAACTACACACAGCATAGACTCTCGTATGGCATTATCCACATACACGTGCATCAACTACACACAGAATAGACTCTCGTGATGCATTATCCACATACACCTGTATCAATTACACACAGAATAGACTCTCGTGATGCATTATCCACATACACGTGTATCAACTGCACAAAGAAAAAACTCTCGTGATGCATTATCCACATACAAGTGTGTCAATTACACACAGAATAGACTCTAGTGATGCATTATCCACAAACACGTGTATCAACTACACACAAAATAGACTCTCGTGATGCGTTATCCACATACATGTGTATCGACTACACATAGAATAGACTCTCATGATGCATTATCCACATACACGTGTATCAACTACACACAGAATAGACTCTCGTGATGCATTATCCACATACACGTGTATCAACTACCCACAGAATAGACTCTCGTGTTGCATTATCCAAATACACGTGTATCAACTACACACAGAATAGACTCTCGTGATGCATTATCCACATACACGTGTATCAACTACACACAGAATAGACTCTCGTGATGCATTATCCACATACACGTGTATCAACTACACACAGAATAGACTCTCGTGATGCATTATCCACATACACGTGTATCAACTACACACAGAATATACTCTCGTGATGCATTATCCACATACATGTGTATCAATTACTCACAGAATAGACTTTCGTGATGCATTATCCACAAACAGGTGTATTAACTATACAAAGAATACTCTCGTGATGCATTATCCACAAACACATCTATCAACTACACACAGAATAGACTCACGTGATGCATTATCCACATACACGTGTATCAACTACACACAGAATACTCTCGTGATGCATTATCCACAAACACGTGTATCAACTACACACAAATTAGAATCTCGTGATGCATTATCCACATACAGGTGTATTAACTATACAAAGAATACTCTCGTGATGCATTATCCACAAACACATCTATCAACTACACACAGAATAGACTCACGTGATGCATTATCCACATACACGTGTATCAACTACACACAGAATACTCTCGTGATGCATTATCCACAAACACGTGTATCAACTACACACGGAATAGAATCTCGTAATGCATTATCCACAAACATGTGTATCAACTACACACAGAATAGACTCTCGTGATGCATTATCCACATACACGTGTACCAACTACACAAAGAATAGACTCTCGTGATGCATTATCCACAAACACATTTATCAACTACACACAAAATAGACTCTCGTGATGCATTATCCACATACATGTGTATCGACTACACATAGAATAGACTCTCATGATGCATTATCCACATACACGTGTATCAACTACACACAGAATAGACTCTCGTGATGCATTATCCACATACATGTGTATCGACTACACATAGAATAGAATCTCATGATGCATTATCCACATACACGTGTATCAACTACACACAGAATAGACTCTCGTGATGCATTATCCACATACACGTGTATCAACTACACACAAAATAGACTCTCGTGATGCATTATCCACATACACGTGTATCAACTACCCACATAATAGATTCTCGTGATGCATTATCCACATACACGTCTATCAACTACACACAGAATAGACTCTCGTGATGCATTATCCACATACACGTGTATCAACTACACACAGAATAGACTCTCGTGATGCATTATCCACATACACGTGTATCAACTACACACAGAATAGACTCTCGTGATGCATTATCCACATAAACGTGTATCAACTACCCACATAATAGACTCTCGTGATGCATTATCCACATACACGTGTATCAACTACACACATAATAGATTCTCGTGATGCATTATCCACATACACGTGTATCGACTACACATAGAATAGACTCTCATGATGCATTATCCACATACACGTGTACCAACTACACAAAGAATAGACTCTCGTGATGCATTATCCACAAACACGTGTATCAACTACACACAAAATAGACTCTCGTGATGCATTATCCACATACACGTGTATCGACTACACATAGAATAGACTCTCATGATGCATTATCCACATACACGTGTATCAACTACACACAGAATAGACTCTCGTGATGCATTATCCACATACACGTGTATCAACTACCCACATAATAGACTCTCGTGATGCATTATCCACATACACGTGCATCAACTACACACAGAATAGACTCTCGTGATGCATTATCCACATACACGTGTATCAACTACACACAGAATACACTCTCGTGATGCATTATCCACATACACCTGTATCAACTACACACTGAATAGATTCGTGATGCATTATCCACATACACGTGTATCAACTACACACAGAATAGACCCTCGTGATGCATTATCCACAAACATGTGTATCAACTACACACAGAATAGAATCTCGTATTGCATTATCCACATATATGTGTATCAACTACACACTGAATAGAATCTCGTGATGCATTATCCACATACACGTGTATCAACTACACACAGAGTAGACTCTCGTGATGCATTATCCACATACATGTGTATCAACTACACACAGAATAGACTCTCGTGATGCATTATCCACATACACGTGTATCAATTGCACACAGAATAGACTCTCGTGATGCATTATCCACATACACGTGTATCAACTACACTCTGAATAGAATCGCTATGCATTATCCACATACACGTGTATCCACTACACACAGAATAGACTCTCGTGATGCATTATCCACAAACATGTGTATCAACTACACACAGAATAGACTCTCGTGATGCATTATCCACATACACGTGTATCAACTACACACATAATAGATTCTCGTGATGCATTATCCACATACACGTGTATCGACTACACATAGAATAGACTCTCATGATGCATTATCCACATACACGTGTACCAACTACACAAAGAATAGACTCTCGTGATGCATTATCCACAAACACGTGTATCAACTACACACAAAATAGACTCTCGTGATGCATTATCCACATACACGTGTATCGACTACACATAGAATAGACTCTCATGATGCATTATCCACATACACGTGTATCAACTACACACAGAATAGACTCTCGTGATGCATTATCCACATACACGTGTATCAACTACCCACATAATAGACTCTCGTGATGCATTATCCACATGCACGTGCATCAACTACACACAGAATAGACTCTCGTGATGCATTATCCACATACACGTGTATCAACTACACACAGAATACACTCTCGTGATGCATTATCCACATACACCTGTATCAACTACACACTGAATAGATTCGTGATGCATTATCCACATACACGTGTATCAACTACACACAGAATAGACCCTCGTGATGCATTATCCACAAACATGTGTTTCAACTACACACAGAATAGAATCTCGTATTGCATTATCCACATATATGTGTATCAACTACACACTGAATAGAATCTCGTGATGCATTATCCACATACACGTGTATCAACTACACACAGAATAGACCCTCGTGATGCATTATCCACAAACATGTGTTTCAACTACACACAGAATAGAATCTCGTATTGCATTATCCACATATATGTGTATCAACTACACACTGAATAGAATCTCGTGATGCATTATCCACATACACGTGTATCAACTACACACAGAGTAGACTCTCGTGATGCATTATCCACATACATGTGTATCAACTACACACAGAATAGACTCTCGTGATGCATTATCCACATACACGTGTATCAATTGCACACAGAATAGACTCTCGTGATGCATTATCCACATACACGTGTATCAACTACACTCTGAATAGAATCGCTATGCATTATCCACATACACGTGTATCCACTACACACAGAATAGACTCTCGTGATGCATTATCCACAAACATGTGTATCAACTACACACAGAATAGACTCTCGTGATGCATTATCCACATACATGTGTATCAACTACACACTGATTAGACCCTCGTGATCCATTATCCTCATACACGTGTATTAAATACACACAGAATAGACTCTCGTGATGCATTATCCACATACATGTGTATCAACTACACTCTGAATAGACTCGAGATGCATTATCCACATACACGTATATCAACTACACACTGAATAGACTCGCTATGCATTATCCACATACACGTGTATCCACTACACACAGAATAGACTCTCGTGATGCATTATCCACAAACATGTGTATCAACTACACACAGAATAGACTCTCGTGATGCATTATCCACATACATGTGTATCAACTACACACTGATTAGACCCTCGTGATCCATTATCCACATACACGTGTATTAAATACACACAGAATAGACTCTCGTGATGCATTATCCACATACATGTGTATCAACTACACACAGAATAGACTCTCGTGATGCATTATCCACAAACATGTGTATCAACTACACATAGAATAGACTCTCGTGATGCATTATCCACATACATGTGTATCAACTACACAAAGAATAGATTCTCGTGATACATTATCCACATACACGTGTATTAACTACACACAGAATAGACTCTCGTGATGCATTATCCACATACATGTGTATCAACTACACACAGAATAGACTCTCGTGATGCATTATCCACATACACGTGTATCAACTACACACAGAATAGACTCTCGTGATGCATTATCCACATACACGTGTATCAATTACACACAGAATAGACTCTCGTGATGCATTATCCACATACACGTGTATCAACTACACTCTGAATAGACTCGTGATGCATTATCCACATACACGTGTATCAACTACACACTGAATAGACTCGTGATGCATTATCCACATACACGTGTATCAACTACACACTGAATAGACTCGCTATGCATTATCCACATACACGTGTATCAACTACACACAGAATAGACTCTCGTGATGCATTATCCACATACACGTGTATCAACTACACACAGAATATACTCTCGTGATGCATTATCCACATACACGTGTATCAACTACATACTGAATAGACTCGTTATGCATTATCCACATACACGTGTATCAACTACACACTGAATAGACTCTCGTGATGCATTATCCACAAACATGTGCATCAACTACACACAGAATAGACTCTCGTGATGCATTATCCACATACATGTGTATCAACTACACACTGATTAGACACTCGTGATGCATTATCCACATACATGTGTACCAACTACACAAAGAAAAGACTCTCGTGATGCATTATCCACATACACGTGTATCAACTACACTCAAAATAGACTCCCGTGATGCATTATCCACATACACGAGTATCAACTACACACAGAATAGACTCTCGTGATGCATTATCCACATACACGCGAATCAACTACACTCAGAATAGACTCGTGATGCATTATCCACATACACGTGTATCAACTACACATTGAATAGACTCGTGATGCATTATCCACATACACGTGTATCAACTACACATTGAATAGACTCGTGATGCATTATCCACATACACGTGTATCAACTACACAGAGAATAGACTCTCGTGATGCATTATTCACATACACGTGTATCAACTACACACAGAATATACTGTCGTGATGCATTATTCACATACACGTGTACCAACTACACACAGAATAGATTCTCGTGATGCATTATCCACATATACGTGTAACAACAACACACAGAATACACTCTCGTGATGCATTATCCACATACACGTGTATCAACTACACAAGGAATAGACTCTCGTAATGCATTATCCACATACACGTGTATCAACTACACACTGAATAGACTCGCTATGCATTATCCACATACACGTGTATCAACTACACACTGAATAGACTCGCTATGCATTATCCACATACACGTGTATCAACTACACACTGAATAGACTCGCTATGCATTATCCACATACACGTGTATCAACTACACACATAATAGACTCTCGTGATGCATTATCCACATACACGTGTATCAACTACACTCTGAATAGACTCGTGATGCATTATCCACATACACGTGTATCAATTACACACATAATAGACTCTCGTGATCCATTATCCACATACACGTGTATCAACTACACTCTGAATAGACTCGTGATGCATTATCCACATACACGTGTATCAACTACACACTGAATAGACTCGCTATGCATTATCCACATACACGTGTATCAACTACACACAGAATAGACTCTCGTGATGCACTATCCACAAACATGTGTATCAACTACACACAGAATAGACTCTCGTGATGCATTATCCACATACACGTGTATCAACTACACACAGAATAGACTCGTGATGCATTATCCACATACACGTGTATCAACTACACACAGAATAGACTCTCGTGATGCATTATCCACATACACGTGTATCAACTACACAAGCAATAGACTCTCGTGATGCATTATCCACACACACGTGTATCAACTACACACATAATAGACTCTCGTGATGTATTATCCACATGCACGTGTATCTACTACACACAGAATAGACTCTCGTGATTCATTATCCACATACACGTGTATCAACTACACTCAGAATAGACTCGTGATGCATTATCCACATACACGTGTATCAACTACACACTGAATAGACTTGTGATGGATTATCCACATACACGTGTATCAACCACACACAGAATAGACCCTCGTGATGCATTATCCACAAACATGTGTATCAACTACACACAGAATAGACTCTCGTGATGCATTATCCACATACATGTGTATCAACTACACACTGAATAGAATCTCGTGATGCATTATCCACATACATGTGTATCAACTACACAAAGAATAGATTCTCGTGATGCATTATCCACATACACGTGTATCAACTACGCTCAAAATAGACTCTCGTGATGCATTATCCACATACACGTGTATCAACTACACACAGAATAGACTCTCGTGATGCATTATCCACATACAAGTGTATCAAATAAACACAGAATAGACTCTCGTGATGCATTATCCACATACACGTGTATCAACTACACTCAGAATAGACTTGTGATGCATTATCCACATACACGTGTATCAACTACACACTGAATACACTCGTGATGCATTATCCATATACACGTGTATCAACTACACACTGAATAGACTCGTGATGCATTATCCACATACAAGTGTATCAACTACACACAGAATAGACTCTCATGATGTATTATCCACATACACGTGTATCAACTACACACAATAGACTCTCGTGATGCATTATCCACATACACGTGTATCAACTACACACAGAATAGACTCTCGTGATGCATTATCCACATACACGTGTATCAACTACACACAGAATAGACTCTCGTGATGCATTATCCACATACACGTGTATCAATTGCACACAGAATAGACTCTCGTGATGCATTATCCACATACAGGTGTATCAACTACACTCAGAATAGACTCGTGATGCATTATCCACATACACGTGTATCAACTACATACTGAATAGACTCGCTATGCATTATCCACATACACGTGTATCAACTACACACAGAATAGACTCTCGTGATGCATTATCCACAAACATGTGCATCAACTACACACAGAATAGACTCTCGTGATGCATTATCCACATACATGTGTATCAACTACACACTGATTAGACACTCGTGATGCATTATCCACATACATGTGTTCCAACTACACAAAGAAAAGACTCTCGTGATGCATTATCCACATACACGTGTATCAACTACACTCAAAATAGACTCCCGTGATGCATTATCCACATACACGAGTATCAACTACACACAGAATAGACTCTCGTGATGCATTATCCACATACACGCGAATCAACTACACTCAGAATAGACTCGTGATGCATTATCCACATACACGTGTATCAACTACACATTGAATAGACTCGTGATGCATTATCCACATACACGTGTATCAACTACACATTGAATAGACTCGTGATGCATTATCCACATACACGTGTATCAACTACACAGAGAATAGACTCTCGTGATGCATTATTCACATACACGTGTATCAACTACACACAGAATAGACTGTCGTGATGCATTATTCACATACACGTGTACCAACTACACAAAGAATAGATTCTCGTGATGCATTATCCACATACACGTGTAACAACAACACACAGAATAGACTCTCGTGATGCATTATCCACATACACGTGTATCAACTACACAAGGAATAGACTCTCGTGATGCATTATCCACATACACGTGTATCAACTACACACAGCATAGACTCTCGTATGGCATTATCCACATACACGTGCATCAACTACACACAGAATAGACTCTCGTGATGCATTATCCACATACACCTGTATCAACTACACACAGAATAGACTCTCGTGATGCATTATCCACATACACGTGTATCAACTGCACAAAGAAAAAACTCTCGTGATGCATTATCCACATACAAGTGTGTCAATTACACACAGAATAGACTCTAGTGATGCATTATCCACAAACACGTGTATCAACTACACACAAAATAGACTCTCGTGATGCGGTATCCACATACATGTGTATCGACTACACATAGAATAGACTCTCATGATGCATTATCCACATACACGTGTATCAACTACACACAGAATAGACTCTCGTGATGCATTATCCACATACACGTGTATCAACTACCCACAGAATAGACTCTCGCGTTCCATTATCCAAATGCACGTGTATCAACTACACACAGAATAGACTCTCGTGATGCATTATCCACATACACGTGTATCAACTACACACAGAATAGACTCTCGTGATGCATTATCCACAATAATGTGTATCAACTACACACAAATTAGAATCTCGTGATGCATTATCCACATACAGGTGTATTAACTATACAAAGAATACTCTCGTGATGCATTATCCACAAACACATCTATCAACTACACACAGAATAGACTCTCGTGATGCATTATCCACATACACGTGTATCAACTACACACAGAATACTCTCGTGATGCATTATCCACAAACACGTGTATCAACTACACACGGAATAGAATCTCGTAATGCATTATCCACAAACATGTGTATCAACTACACACAGAATAGATTCTCGTGATGCATTATCCACATACACGTGTACCAACTACACAAAGAATAGACTCTCGTGATGCATTATCCACAAACACGTTTATCAACTACACACAAAATAGACTCTCGTGATGCATTATCCACATACATGTGTATCGACTACACATAGAATAGACTCTCATGATGCATTATCCACATACACGTGTATCAACTACACACAAAATAGACTCTCGTGATGCATTATCCACATACATGTGTATCGACTACACATAGAATAGAATCTCATGATGCATTATCCACATACACGTGTATCAACTACACACAGAATAGACTCTCGTGATGCATTATCCACATACACGTGTATCAACTACACACAAAATAGACTCTCGTGATGCATTATCCACATACACGTGTATCAACTACCCACATAATAGATTCTCGTGATGCATTATCCACATACACGTGTATCAACTACACACAGAATAGACTCTCGTGATGCATTATCCACATAAAGGTGTATCAACTACACACAGAATAGACTCTCGTGATGCATTATCCACATACATGTGTATCAACTACACACAGAATAGACTCTCGTGATGCATTATCCACATACACGTGTATCAACTACACACAGAATAGACTCTCGTGATGCATTATCCACATACACGTGTATCAACTACACACAGAATAGACTCTCGTGATGCATTATCCACATACACGTGTATCAACTACCCACATAATAGACTCTCGTGATGCATTATCCACATACACGTGTATCAACTACACACATAATAGATTCTCGTGATGCATTATCCACATACACGTGTATCGACTACACATAGAATAGACTCTCATGATGCATTATCCACATACACGTGTACCAACTACACAAAGAATAGACTCTCGTGATGCATTATCCACAAACACGTGTATCAACTACACACAAAATAGACTCTCGTGATGCATTATCCACATACACGTGTATCGACTACACATAGAATAGACTCTCATGATGCATTATCCACATACACGTGTATCAACTACACACAGAATAGACTCTCGTGATGCATTATCCACATACACGTGTATCAACTACCCACATAATAGACTCTCGTGATGCATTATCCACATACACGTGCATCAACTACACACAGAATAGACTCTCGTGATGCATTATCCACATACACGTGTATCAACTACACACAGAATACACTCTCGTGATGCATTATCCACATACACCTGTATCAACTACACACAGAATAAACTCTCGTGATGCATTATCCACATACACGTGTATCAACTACCCACATAATAGACTCTCGTGATGCATTATCCACATACACGTGTATCAACTACACACATAATAGACTCTCGTGATGCATTATCCACAAACACGTGTATCAACTACACACAAAATAGACTCTCGTGATGCATTATCCACATACACGTGTATCGATTACACATAGAATAGACTCTCATGATGCATTATCCACATACACGTGTATCAACTACCCACATAATAGACTCTCGTGATGCATTATCCACATACACGTGTATCAACTACACACAGAATAGACTCTCGTGATGCATTATCCACATACACGTGTATCAACTACCCACAGAATAGACTCGTGATGCATTATCCACATACAGGTGTATCAACTACACACAGAATACACTCTCGTGATGCATTATCCACATACACCTGTATCAAATACATACAGAATAGAATCTCGTGATGCATTATCCACATACACCTGTATCAACTACACACAGAAAAGACTCTCGTGATGCATTATCCACATACAAGTGTATCAACTACCCACATAATAGACTCTCGTGATGCATTATCCACATACACGTGTATCAACTACACACAGAATAGACTCTGGTGATGCATTATCCACATACACGTGTACCAACTACACAAAGAATAGACTCTCGTGGTGCATTATCCACAAACACGTTTATCAACTACACACAAAATAGACTCTCGTGATGCATTATCCACATACATGTGTATCGACTACACATAGAATAGACTCTCATGATGCATTATCCACATACACGTGTATCAACTACACACAGAATAGACTCTCGTGATGCATTATCCACATACATGTGTATCGACTACACATAGAATAGACTCTCATGATGCATTATCCACATACACGTGTATCAACAACACACAGAATAGACTCTCGTGATGCAATATCCACATACACGTGTATCAACTACACACAGAATAGACTCTCGTGATGCATTATCCACATACACGTGTATCAACTACCCACATAATAGATTCTCGTGATGCATTATCCACATACACGTCTATCAACTACACACAGAATAGACTCTTGTGATGCATTATCCACATACACGTGTATCAATTACACACAGAATAGACTCTCGTGATGCATTATCCACATACACGTGTATCAACTACACACAGAATAGACTCTCGTGATGCATTATCCACATACACGTGTATCAACTACCCACATAATAGACTCTCGTGATGCATTATCCACATACACGTGTATCAACTACACATATAATAGACTCTCGTGATGCATTATCCACATACACGTGTATCGACTACACATAGAATAGACTCTCATTATGCATTATCCACATACACGTGTACCAACTACACAAAGAATAGACTCTCGTGATGCATTATCCACAAACACGTGTATCAACTACACACAAAATAGACTCTCGTGATGCATTATCCACATACACGTGTATCAACTACACACAGAATAGACTCTCGTGATGCATTATCCACATACACGTGTATCAACTACCCACAGAATAGACTCTCGTGATGCATTATCCACATACACGTGTATCAACTACCCACATAATAGATTCTCGTGATGCATTATCCACATACACGTCTATCAACTACACACAGAATAGAATCTCGTGATGCATTATCCACATACACGTGTATCAACTACACACAGAATAGACTCTCGTGATGCATTATCCACATACACGTGTATCAACTACACACAGAATAGACTCTCGTGATGCATTATCCACATACACGTGTATCAACTACCCACATAATAGACTCTCGTGATGCATTATCCACATACACGTGTATCAACTACACACATAATAGACTCTCGTGATGCATTATCCACATACACGTGTATCGACTACACATAGAATAGACTCTCATGATGCATTATCCACATACACGTGTACCAACTACACAAAGAATAGACTCTGGTGATGCATTATCCACAAACACGTGTATCAACTACACACAAATCAGACTCTCGTGATGCATTATCCACATACACGTGTATCGACTACTCATAGAATAGACTCTCATGATGCATTATCCACATACACGTGTATCAACTACACACAGAATAGACTCTCGTGATGCATTATCCACATACACGTGTATCAACTACCCACATAATAGACTCTCGTGATGCATTATCCACATACACGTGTATCAACTACACACAGAATAGACTCTCGTGATGCATTATCCACATACACGTGTATCAACTACCCACAGAATAGACTCGTGATGCACTATCCACATACAGGTGTATCAACTACACATAGAATACACTCTCGTGATGCATTATCCACATACACCTGTATCAACTACACACAGAATAGACTCTCGTGATGCATTATCCACATACACGTGTATCAACTACCCACATAATAGACTCTCGTGATGCATTATCCACATACACGTGTATCAACTACCCACAGAATAGACTCGTGATGCATTATCCACATACAGGTGTATCAACTACACACAGAATACACTCTCGTGATGCATTATCCACATACACCTGTATCAAATACATACAGAATAGAATCTCGTGATGCATTATCCACATACACCTGTATCAACTACACACAGAAAAGACTCTCGTGATGCATTATCCACATACAAGTGTATCAACTACCCACATAATAGACTCTCGTGATGCATTATCCACATACACGTGTATCAACTACACACAGAATAGACTCTGGTGATGCATTATCCACATACACGTGTACCAACTACACAAAGAATAGACTCTCGTGGTGCATTATCCACAAACACGTTTATCAACTACACACAAAATAGACTCTCGTGATGCATTATCCACATACATGTGTATCGACTACACATAGAATAGACTCTCATGATGCATTATCCACATACACGTGTATCAACTACACACAGAATAGACTCTCGTGATGCATTATCCACATACATGTGTATCGACTACACATAGAATAGACTCTCATGATGCATTATCCACATACACGTGTATCAACAACACACAGAATAGACTCTCGTGATGCAATATCCACATACACGTGTATCAACTACACACAGAATAGACTCTCGTGATGCATTATCCACATACACGTGTATCAACTACCCACATAATAGATTCTCGTGATGCATTATCCACATACACGTCTATCAACTACACACAGAATAGACTCTCGTGATGCATTATCCACATACACGTGTATCAATTACACACAGAATAGACTCTCGTGATGCATTATCCACATACACGTGTATCAACTACACACAGAATAGACTCTCGTGATGCATTATCCACATACACGTGTATCAACTACCCACATAATAGACTCTCGTGATGCATTATCCACATACACGTGTATCAACTACACACATAATAGACTCTCGTGATGCATTATCCACATACACGTGTATCGACTACACATAGAATAGACTCTCATTATGCATTATCCACATACACGTGTACCAACTACACAAAGAATAGACTCTCGTGATGCATTATCCACAAACACGTGTATCAACTACACACAAAATAGACTCTCGTGATGCATTATCCACATACACGTGTATCGACTACACATAGAATAGACTCTCATGATGCATTATCCACATACACGTGTATCAACTACACACAGAATAGACTCTCGTGATGCATTATCCACATACACGTGTATCAACTACCCACATAATAGACTCTCGTGATGCATTATCCACATACACGTGTATCAACTACACACAGAATAGACTCTCGTGATGCATTATCCACATACACGTGTATCAACTACCCACAGAATAGACTCGTGATGCATTATCCACATACAGGTGTATCAACTACACACAGAATACACCCTCGTGATGCATTATCCACATACACCTGTATCAACTACACACAGAATAGACTCTCGTGATGCATTATCCACATACACGTGTATCAACTACCCACATAATAGACTCTCGTGATGCATTATCCACATACACGTGTATCAACTACACACATAATAGACTCTCGTGATGCATTATCCACATACACGTGTATCGACTACACATAGAATAGACTCTCATGATGCATTATCCACATACACGTGTACCAACTACACAAAGAATAGACTCTCGTGATGCATTATCCACATACACGTGTATCAACTACACACAAAATAGACTCTCGTGATGCATTATCCACATACACGTGTATCAACTACACACAGAATAGACTCTCGTGATGCATTATCCACATACACGTGTATCAACTACCCACAGAATAGACTCGTGATGCATTATCCACATACAGGTGTATCAACTACACACATAACAGACTCTCGTGATTCATTATCCACAAACACGTGTATCAACTAACCACAGAATAGACTCTCGTGATGCATTATCCACATACACGTGTATCAACTACACACAGAATAGACTCTCGTGATGCATTATCCACATACACGTGTATCAACTACCCACATAATAGATTCTCGTGATGCATTATCCACATACACGTCTATCAACTACACACAGAATATAATCTCGTGATGCATTATCCACATACACGTGTATCAACTACACACAGAATAGACTCTCGTGATGCATTATCCACATACACGTGTATCAACTACACACAGAATAGACTCTCGTGATGCATTATCCACATACACGTGTATCAACTACCCACATAATAGACTCTCGTGATGCATTATCCACATACACGTGTATCAACTACACACATAATAGACTCTCGTGATGCATTATCCACATACACGTGTATCGACTACACATAGAATAGACTCTCATGATGCATTATCCACATACACGTGTACCAACTACACAAAGAATAGACTCTCGTGATGCATTATCCACAAACTCGTGTATCAACTACACACAAATCAGACTCTCGTGATGCATTATCCACATACACGTGTATCGACTACTCATAGAATAGACTCTCATGATGCATTATCCACATACACGTGTATCAACTACACACAGAATAGACTCTCGTGATGCATTATCCACATACACGTGTATCAACTACCCACATAATAGACTCTCGTGATGCATTATCCACATACACGTGTATCAACTACACACAGAATAGACTCTCGTGATGCATTATCCACATACACGTGTATCAACTACCCACAGAATAGACTCGTGATGCACTATCCACATACAGGTGTGTCAACTACACATAGAATACACTCTCGTGATGCATTATCCACATACACCTGTATCAACTACACACAGAATAGACTCTCGTGATGCATTATCCACATACACGTGTATCAACTACCCACATAATAGACTCTCGTGATGCATTATCCACATACACGTGTATCAACTACACACATAATAGACTCTGTGATGCAATATCCACATACACGTGTATCGACTACACATAAAATAGACTCTCATGATGCATTATCCACATACATGTGTACCAACTACACAAAGAATAGACTCTCGTGATGCATTATCCACAAACACGTGTATCAACTACACACAAAATAGACTCTCGTGATGCATTATCCACATACACGTGTATCGACTACACATAGAATAGACTCTCATGATGCATTATGCACATACACGTGTATCAACTACACACAGAATAGACTCTCGTGATGCATTATCCACATACACGTGTATCAACTACCCACATAATAGACTCTCGTGATGCATTATCCACATACACGTGTATCAACTACACACAGAATAGACTCTCGTGATGCATTATCCACATACACGTGTATCAACTACCAACAGAATAGACTCGTGATGCATTATCCACATACAGGTGTATCAACTACACACAGAATACACTCTCGTGATGCATTATCCACATACACCTGTATCAAATACATACAGAATAGAATCTCGTGATGCATTATCCACATACATTTGTATCATCTACACACAGAAAAGACTCTCGTGATGCATTATCCACATACAAGTGTATCAACTACCCACATAATAGACTCTCGTGATGCATTATCCACATACACGTGTATCAACTACACACAGAATAGACTCTCGTGATGCATTATCCACATACACGTGTATCAACTACACACATAATAGACTCTCGTGATACATTATCCACATACACGTGTATCAACTACCCACATAATAGACTCTCGTGATGCATTACCCTCATACACGTGTATCAACTACACACAGAATAGACTCTCGTGATGCATTATCCACATACACGTGTATCAACTACCCACAAAGTAGACTCTCGTGATGCATCTACCACATACACGTGTATCAACTACACCACGAATAGACTCTCGTGATGCATTATCCACATACACGTGTATCAACTACACACAGAATAGACTCTCGTGATGCATTATCCACATACACGTGTATCAACTACACACAGAATAGATTCTCGTGATGCATTATCCACATACACGTGTATCAATTACTCACAGAATAGACTTTCCTGATGCATTATCCACAAACATGTGTATCAACTATACAGAGATTAGAATCTCGTGATGCATTATCCACATACAGGTGTATTAACTACACACATAATACTCTCGTGATGCATTATCCACAAATACATCTATCAACTACACACAGAATAGACTCTCGTGATGCATTAACCACATACACGTGTATCAACTACACACAGAATGGACTCTCGTGATGCATTATCCACAAAATGTGTATCAACTACACACATAATAGAATCTCGTGATGCATTATCCACATACACGTGTATTAACTACACACAGAATACTCTCGTGATGCATTATCCACAAACACGTGTATCAACTACACACAGAATAGAATCTTGTAATGCATTATCCACAAACATGTGTATCAACTACACACAGAATAGACTCTCGTGATGCATTATCCACATACACGTGTATCGACTACACATAGAATAGACTCTCATGATGCATTATCCACATACACGTGTATCAACTACACACAGAATAGACTCTCGTGATGCATTATCCACATACACGTGTATCAACTACACACAGAATAGACTCTCGTGATGCATTATCCACATGCATGTGTATCAACTACAAACATAACAGAATCTCGTGATTCATTATCCACATACACGTGTATCAACTAACCACAGAATAGACTCTTGTGATGCATTATCCACATACACGTGTATCAACTACACACAGAATAGACTCTCGTGATGCATTATCCACATACACGTCTATCATCTACACAGAGAATAGACTCTCGTGATGCATTATCCAAATACACGTGTATCAACTAGACACAGAATAGACTCTCGTGATGCATTATCCACATACACCTGTATCAACTACCCACATAATAGACTCTCGTGATGCATTATCCACATACACGTGTATCAACTACACACAGAATAGACTCTTGTGATGCATTATCCACATACACGTGTATCAACTACACACATAATAGACTCTCGTGATACATTGTCCACATACACGTGTATCAACTACCCACATAATAGACTCTCGTGATGCATTATCCACATACACGTGTATCAACTACACACATAATAGACTCTCGTGATGCATTATCCACATACACGTGTATCGACTACATATAGAATAGACTCTCATGATGCATTATCCACATACACGTGTACCAACTACACAAAGAATAGACTCTCGTGATGCATTATCCACAAACACGTGTATCAACTACACACAAAATAGACTCTCGTGATGCATTATCCACATACACGTGTATCGACTACACATAGAATAGACTCTCATGATGCATTATCCACATACACGTGTATCAACTACACACAGAATAGACTCTCGTGATGCATTATCCACATACATGTGTATCAACTACATACATAACAGACTCTCGTGATTCATTATCCACAAACACGTGTATCAACTACCCACAGAATAGACTCTCGTGATGCATTATCCCATACACGTGTATCAACTACCCACATAATAGACTCTCGTGATGCAATATCCACATACACGGGTATCAACTACGCACAGAATAGACTCTCGTGATGCATTATCCACATACACGTGTATCAACTACCCACATAATAGACTCTCGTGATGCATTATCCACATACACGTGTATCAACTACACATAGAATAGACTCTCGTGATGCATTATCCACATACACGTGTATCAACTACCCACAGAATAGACTCGTGATGCATTATCCACATACACGTGTATCAACTACACACAGAATAGACTCTCGTGATGCATTATCCACATACACGTGTATCAACTACACACAGAATAGACTCTCGTGATGCATTATCCACATACACCTGTATCACCTACATACAGAATAGACTCTCGTGATGCATTATCCACATACAAGTGTATCAACTACCCACATAATAGACTCTCGTGATGCATTATCCACATACACGTGTATCAACTACACACAGAATAGACTCTCGTGATGTATTATCCACATACACGTGTATCAACTACACACATAATAGACTCTCGTGATACATTATCCACATACACGTGTATCAACTACCCACATAATAGACTCTCGTGATGCATTATCCACATACACGTGTATCAACTACACACAGAATAGACTCTCGTGATGCAATATCCACATACACGAGTTACAACTACCCACAGAGTAGACTCTCGTGATGCATCTTCCACATACACGTGTATCAACTACACAAAGAATAGACAGACTGTCGTGATGCATTATCCACATACACGTGTATCAACTACACACAGAATAGACTCTGGTGATACATTATCCACATACACGTGTATCAACTACAAACAGAATAGACTCTTGTGATGCATTATCCACATACACGTGTATCAACTACACACAGAATAGACTCTCGTGATGCATTATCCACATACACGTGTATCAACTACCCACAGAATAGACTCGTGATGCATTACCACATACACGTGTATCAACTACACACAGAATAGACTCTCGTGATGCATTATCCACATACACCTGTATCAACTACACAGAGAATAGACTCTCGTGATGCATTATCCACATACACGTGTATCAACTACACTCAGATTAGACTCTCGTGATGCATTATCCACATACACTTGTATCAACTACCCACATAATAGACTCTCGTGATGCATTATCCACATACACGTGTATCAACTACACACAGAATAGACTTTCGTGATGCATTATCCACAAACATGTGTATCAACTACACACACATTAGAATCTCGTGATGCATTATCCACATACAGGTGTATTAACTACACAGAGAATACTCTCGTGATGCATTATCCACAAACACGTGTATCAACTACACACAGAATAGACTCTCGTGATGCATTATCCACATACATGTGTATCAACTACAAACATAACAGACTCTCGTGATTCATTATCCATAAACACGTGTATCAACTAACCACAGAATAGACTCTCGTGATGCATTATCCACATACACGTGTATCAACTACACACAGAATAGACTCTCGTGATGCATTATCCACATACACGTCTATCAACTACACACAGAATAGACTCTCGTGATGCATTATCCACATACACGTGTATCAACTACCCACAGAATAGACTCGTGATGCATTATCCAAATACACGTGTATCAACTACACACAAAATAGACTCTCGTGATGCATTATCCACATACACGTGTATCAACTACCTACAGAATAGACTCTCGTGATGCATTATCCACATACACGTGTATCAACTACACACAGAATAGACTCTCGTGATGCATTATCCACATACATGTGTATCAACTACACACATAATAGACTCTCGTGATACATTGTACACATTCACGTTGATCAACTACCCACATAATAGACTCTCGTGATGCATTATCCACATACACGTGTATCAACTACACACATAATAGACTCTCGTGATGCATTATCCACATACACGTGTATCGACTACATATAGAATAGACTCTCATGATGCATTATCCACATACACGTGTACCAACTACACAAAGAATAGACTCTCGTGATGCATTATCCACAAACACGTGTATCAACTACACACAAAATAGACTCTCGTGATGCATTATCCACATACACGTGTATAGACTACACATAGAATAGACTCTCATGATGAATTATCCACATACACGTGTATCAACTACACACAGAATAGACTCTCGTGATGCATTATCCACATACATGTGTATCAACTACATACATAACAGACTATCGTGATTCATTATCCACAAACACGTGTATCAACTACCCACAGAATAGACTCTCGTGATGCATTATCCCATACACGTGTATCAACTACCCACATAATAGACTCTCGTGATGCAATATCCACATACACGTGTATCAACTACGCACAGAATAGACTCTCGTGATGCATTATCCACATACACGTGTATCAACTACCCACATAATAGACTCTCGTGATGCATTATCCACATACACGTGTATCAACTACACATAGAATAGACTCTCGTGATGCATTATCCACATACACGTGTATCAACTACCCACATAATAGACTTGTGATGCATTATCCACATACACGTGTATCAACTACACACAGAATAGACCCTCGTGATGCATTATCCACATACACCTGTATCAACTACATACAGAATACACTCTCGTGATGCATTATCCACATACAAGTGTATCAACTACCCACATAATAGACTCTCGTGATGCATTATCCACATACACGTGTATCAACTACACACAGAATAGACTCTCGTGATGCATTATCCACATACACGTCTATCAACTACACACATAATAGACTCTCGTGATGCATTATCCACATACACGTGTATCGACTACATATAGAATAGACTCTCGTGATGCATTATCCACATACACGTGTACCAACTACACAAAGAATAGACTCTCGTGATGCATTATCCACAAACACGTGTATCAACTACACACAAAGTAGACTCTCGTGATGCATTATCCACATACACGTGTATCGACTACACATAGAATAGACTCTCATGATGCATTATCCACATACACGTGTATCAACTACACACAGAATAGACTCTCGTGATGCATTATCCACATACATGTGTATCAACTACACACATAACAGACTCTCGTGATTCATTATCCACAAACACGTGTATCAACTACCCACAGAATAGACTCTCGTGATGCATTATCCCATACACGTGTATCAACTACCCACATAATAGACTCTCGTTATGCAATATCCACATACACGTGTATCAACTACGCACAGAATAGACTCTCGTGGTGCATTATCCACATACACGTGTATCAACTACCCACATAATAGACTCTCGTGATGCATTATCCACATACACGTGTATCAACTACACATAGAATAGACTCTCGTGATGCATTATCCACATACACGTGCATCAACTACACACAGAATAGACTCTCGTGATGCATTATCCACATACACCTGTATCAAATACATACAGAATAGACTCTCGTGATGCATTATCCACATACAAGTGTATCAACTACCCACATAATAGACTCTCGTGATGCATTATCCACATACACGTGTATCAACTACACACAGAATAGACTCTCGTGATGCATTATCCACATACACGTCTATCAACTACCCACATAATAGACTCTCGTGATGCATTATCCACATACACGTGTATCAACTACACAGAGAATAGACTCTCGTGATGCATTATCCACATACACGTGTTACAACTACCCACAGAGTAGACTCTCGTGATGCATCTTCCACATACACGTGTATCAACTACACAAAGAATAGACTGTCGTGATGCATTATCCACATACACGTGTATCAACTACACACAGAATAGACTCTCGTTATACATTATCCACATACACGTGTATCAACTACACACAGAATAGACTCTCGTGATGCATTATCCTCATACACGTGTATCAACTACCCACAGAATAGACTCGTGATGCATTATCCACATACACGTGTATCAACTACCCAGAGAATAGACTCTCGTGATGCATTATCCACATACACGTGTATCAACTACACACAGAATAGACTCTCGTGATGCATTATCCACATACACGTGTATCAACTACACACATAATAGACTCTCGTGATACATTGTCCACATACACGTGTATCAACTACCCACATAATAGACTCTCGTGATGCATTATCCACATACACGTGTATCAACTACACACATAATAGACTCTCGTGATGCATTATCCACATACACGTGTATCAACAACACAGAGAATAGACTCTCGTGATGCATTATCCACATACATGTGTATCAACTACCCACATAATAGACCCTCGTGATGCATTATCCACATACACGTGTATCAACTACACACAGAATAGACTCTCGTGATGCATTATCCACATACACGTGTATCAACTACCCACATAATAGACTCTCGTAATGCATTATCCACATACACGTGTATCAACTACACACAGAATACTCTCGTGATGCATTATCCACATAAATGTGTATCAACTACACACAGAATAGACTCGTTATGCATTATCCACATACACGTGTATCAACTACACACAATAGACTCTCGTGATGCATTATCCACATACATGTGTATCAACTACAGACAGAATAGACTCTCGTGATGCATTATCCACATACATGTGTATCAACTACACACAGAATAGACTCTCGTGATGCATTATTCACATACACGTGTATCAATTACACACAGAATAGATTCTCGTGATGCATTATCCACATACACGTGTATCAACTTCACACAGAATAGACTCTCGTCATGCATTATCCACATACACGTATATCAACTACACACATAATAGACTCTCGTGGTGCATTATCCACATACACGTGTATCAACTACCCAGAGAATAGACTCTCGTGATGCATTATCCACATACACGTGTATCAACTACACACAGAATAGACTCTCGTGATGCATTATCCACATACACGTGTATCAACTACACACATAATAGACTCTCGTGATACATTGTCCACATACACGTGTATCAACTACCCACATAATAGACTCTCGTGATGCATTATCCACATACACGTGTATCAACTACACACATAATAGACTCTCGTGATGCATTATCCACATACACGTGTATCGACTACATATAGAATAGACTCTCATGATGCATTATCCACATACACGTGTACCAACTACACAAAGAATAGACTCTCGTGATGCATTATCCACAAACACGTGTATCAACTACACACAAAATAGACTCTCGTGATGCATTATCCACATACACGTGTATCGACTACACATAGAATATACTCTCATGATGCATTATCCACATACACGTGTATCAACTACACACAGAATAGACTCTCGTGATGCATTATCCACATACATGTGTATCAACTACACACATAACAGACTCTCGTGATTCATTATCCACAAACACGTGTATCAACTACCCACAGAATAGACTCTCGTGATGCATTATCCCATACACGTGTATCAACTACCCACATAATAGACTCTCGTGATGCAATATCCACATACACGTGTATCAACTACGCACAGAATAGACTCTCGTGATGCATTATCCACATACACGTGTATCAACTACCCACATAATAGACTCTCGTGATGCACTATCCACATACACGTGTATCAACTACCCACAGAATAGACTCGTGATGCATTATCCACATACACGTGTATCAACTACATACAGAATAGACTCTCGTGATGCATTATCCACATACACGTGTATCAACTACACACAGAATAGACTCTCGTGATGTATTATCCACATACACCTGTATCAACCACATACAGAATAGACTCTCGTGATGCATTATCCACATTCAAGTGTATCAACTACCCACATAATAGACTTTCGTGATGCATTATCCACATACACGTGTATCAACTACACACATAATAGACTCTCGTGATGCATTATCCACATACACGTCTATCAACTACACACATAATAGACTCTCGTGATAAATTATCCACATACACGTGTATCAACTACCCACATAATAGACTCTCGTGATGCATTATCCACATACACGTGTATCAACTACACACAGAATAGACTCTCTTGATGCATTATCCACATACATGTGTATCAACTACACACATAACAGACTCTCGTGATTCATTATCCACAAACACGTGTATCAACTACCCACAGAATAGACTCTCGTGATGCATTATCCCATACACGTGTATCAACTACCCACATAATAGACTCTCGTGATGCAATATCCACATACACGTGTATCAACTACGCACAGAATAGACTCTCGTGATGCATTATCCACATACACGTGTATCAACTACCCACATAATAGACTCTCGTGATGCATTATCCACATACACGTGTATCAACTACACATAGAATAGACTCTCGTGATGCACTATCCACATACACGTGTATCAACTACCCACAGAATAGACTCGTGATGCATTATCCACATACACGTGTATCAACTACATACAGAATAGACTCTCGTGATGCATTATCCACATACACGTGTATCAACTACACACAGAATAGACTCTCGTGATGTATTATCCACATACACCTGTATCAACCACATACAGAATAGACTCTCGTGATGCATTATCCACATTCAAGTGTATCAACTACCCACATAATAGACTTTCGTGATGCATTATCCACATACACGTGTATCAACTACACACATAATAGACTCTCGTGATGCATTATCCACATACACGTCTATCAACTACACACATGATAGACTCTCGTGATAAATTATCCACATACACGTGTATCAACTACCCACATAATAGACTCTCGTGATGCATTATCCACATACACGTGTATCAACTACACACAGAATAGACTCTCGTGATGCATTATCCACATACACGTGTTACAACTACCCACAGAGTAGACTCTCGTGATGCATCTTCCACATACACGTGTATCAACTACACAAAGAATAGACTGTCGTGATGCATTATCCACATACACGTGTATCAACTACACACAGAATAGACTCTCGTGATACATTATCCACATACACGTGTATCAACTACACACAGAATAGATTCTCGTGATGCATTATCCACATACACGTGTATCAACTACACACAGAATAGACTCTCGTGATGCATTATCCACATACACGTGTATCAACTACACACAGAATAGACTCTCGTGATGCATTATCCACATACACGTGTATCAACTACCCACAGAATAGACTCGTGATGCATTATCCACATACACGTGTATCAACTACACACAGAATAGACTCTCGTGATGCATTATCCACATACATGTGTATCAACTACACACATAATAGACTCTCGTGATACATTGTACACATTCACGTTGATCAACTACCCACATAATAGACTCTCGTGATGCATTATCCACATACACGTGTATCAACTACACACAGAATAGACTTTCGTGATGCATTATCCACAAACATGTGTATCAACTACACACACATTAGAATCTCGTGATGCATTATCCACATACAGGTGTATTAACTACACAGAGAATACTCTCGTGATGCATTATCCACAAACACGTGTATCAACTACACACAGAATAGACTCTCGTGATGCATTATCCACATACATGTGTATCAACTACAAACATAACAGACTCTCGTGATTCATTATCCATAAACACGTGTATCAACTAACCACAGAATAGACTCTCGTGATGCATTATCCACATACACGTGTATCAACTACACACAGAATAGACTCTCGTGATGCATTATCCACATACACGTCTATCAACTACACACAGAATAGACTCTCGTGATGCATTATCCACATACACGTGTATCAACTACCCACAGAATAGACTCGTGATGCATTATCCAAATACACGTGTATCAACTACACACAAAATAGACTCTCGTGATGCATTATCCACATACACGTGTATCAACTACCTACAGAATAGACTCTCGTGATGCATTATCCACATACACGTGTATCAACTACACACAGAATAGACTCTCGTGATGCATTATCCACATACATGTGTATCAACTACACACATAATAGACTCTCGTGATACATTGTACACATTCACGTTGATCAACTACCCACATAATAGACTCTCGTGATGCATTATCCACATACACGTGTATCAACTACACACATAATAGACTCTCGTGATGCATTATCCACATACACGTGTATCGACTACATATAGAATAGACTCTCATGATGCATTATCCACATACACGTGTACCAACTACACAAAGAATAGACTCTCGTGATGCATTATCCACAAACACGTGTATCAACTACACACAAAATAGACTCTCGTGATGCATTATCCACATACACGTGTATAGACTACACATAGAATAGACTCTCATGATGAATTATCCACATACACGTGTATCAACTACACACAGAATAGACTCTCGTGATGCATTATCCACATACATGTGTATCAACTACATACATAACAGACTATCGTGATTCATTATCCACAAACACGTGTATCAACTACCCACAGAATAGACTCTCGTGATGCATTATCCCATACACGTGTATCAACTACCCACATAATAGACTCTCGTGATGCAATATCCACATACACGTGTATCAACTACGCACAGAATAGACTCTCGTGATGCATTATCCACATACACGTGTATCAACTACCCACATAATAGACTCTCGTGATGCATTATCCACATACACGTGTATCAACTACACATAGAATAGACTCTCGTGATGCATTATCCACATACACGTGTATCAACTACCCACATAATAGACTTGTGATGCATTATCCACATACACGTGTATCAACTACACACAGAATAGACCCTCGTGATGCATTATCCACATACACCTGTATCAACTACATACAGAATACACTCTCGTGATGCATTATCCACATACAAGTGTATCAACTACCCACATAATAGACTCTCGTGATGCATTATCCACATACACGTGTATCAACTACACACAGAATAGACTCTCGTGATGCATTATCCACATACACGTCTATCAACTACACACATAATAGACTCTCGTGATGCATTATCCACATACACGTGTATCGACTACATATAGAATAGACTCTCGTGATGCATTATCCACATACACGTGTACCAACTACACAAAGAATAGACTCTCGTGATGCATTATCCACAAACACGTGTATCAACTACACACAAAGTAGACTCTCGTGATGCATTATCCACATACACGTGTATCGACTACACATAGAATAGACTCTCATGATGCATTATCCACATACACGTGTATCAACTACACACAGAATAGACTCTCGTGATGCATTATCCACATACATGTGTATCAACTACACACATAACAGACTCTCGTGATTCATTATCCACAAACACGTGTATCAACTACCCACAGAATAGACTCTCGTGATGCATTATCCCATACACGTGTATCAACTACCCACATAATAGACTCTCGTTATGCAATATCCACATACACGTGTATCAACTACGCACAGAATAGACTCTCGTGGTGCATTATCCACATACACGTGTATCAACTACCCACATAATAGACTCTCGTGATGCATTATCCACATACACGTGTATCAACTACACATAGAATAGACTCTCGTGATGCATTATCCACATACACGTGCATCAACTACACACAGAATAGACTCTCGTGATGCATTATCCACATACACCTGTATCAAATACATACAGAATAGACTCTCGTGATGCATTATCCACATACAAGTGTATCAACTACCCACATAATAGACTCTCGTGATGCATTATCCACATACACGTGTATCAACTACACACAGAATAGACTCTCGTGATGCATTATCCACATACACGTCTATCAACTACCCACATAATAGACTCTCGTGATGCATTATCCACATACACGTGTATCAACTACACAGAGAATAGACTCTCGTGATGCATTATCCACATACACGTGTTACAACTACCCACAGAGTAGACTCTCGTGATGCATCTTCCACATACACGTGTATCAACTACACAAAGAATAGACTGTCGTGATGCATTATCCACATACACGTGTATCAACTACACACAGAATAGACTCTCGTTATACATTATCCACATACACGTGTATCAACTACACACAGAATAGACTCTCGTGATGCATTATCCTCATACACGTGTATCAACTACCCACAGAATAGACTCGTGATGCATTATCCACATACACGTGTATCAACTACCCAGAGAATAGACTCTCGTGATGCATTATCCACATACACGTGTATCAACTACACACAGAATAGACTCTCGTGATGCATTATCCACATACACGTGTATCAACTACACACATAATAGACTCTCGTGATACATTGTCCACATACACGTGTATCAACTACCCACATAATAGACTCTCGTGATGCATTATCCACATACACGTGTATCAACTACACACATAATAGACTCTCGTGATGCATTATCCACATACACGTGTATCAACAACACAGAGAATAGACTCTCGTGATGCATTATCCACATACATGTGTATCAACTACCCACATAATAGACCCTCGTGATGCATTATCCACATACACGTGTATCAACTACACACAGAATAGACTCTCGTGATGCATTATCCACATACACGTGTATCAACTACCCACATAATAGACTCTCGTAATGCATTATCCACATACACGTGTATCAACTACACACAGAATACTCTCGTGATGCATTATCCACATAAATGTGTATCAACTACACACAGAATAGACTCGTTATGCATTATCCACATACACGTGTATCAACTACACACAATAGACTCTCGTGATGCATTATCCACATACATGTGTATCAACTACAGACAGAATAGACTCTCGTGATGCATTATCCACATACATGTGTATCAACTACACACAGAATAGACTCTCGTGATGCATTATTCACATACACGTGTATCAATTACACACAGAATAGATTCTCGTGATGCATTATCCACATACACGTGTATCAACTTCACACAGAATAGACTCTCGTCATGCATTATCCACATACACGTATATCAACTACACACATAATAGACTCTCGTGGTGCATTATCCACATACACGTGTATCAACTACCCAGAGAATAGACTCTCGTGATGCATTATCCACATACACGTGTATCAACTACACACAGAATAGACTCTCGTGATGCATTATCCACATACACGTGTATCAACTACACACATAATAGACTCTCGTGATACATTGTCCACATACACGTGTATCAACTACCCACATAATAGACTCTCGTGATGCATTATCCACATACACGTGTATCAACTACACACATAATAGACTCTCGTGATGCATTATCCACATACACGTGTATCGACTACATATAGAATAGACTCTCATGATGCATTATCCACATACACGTGTACCAACTACACAAAGAATAGACTCTCGTGATGCATTATCCACAAACACGTGTATCAACTACACACAAAATAGACTCTCGTGATGCATTATCCACATACACGTGTATCGACTACACATAGAATATACTCTCATGATGCATTATCCACATACACGTGTATCAACTACACACAGAATAGACTCTCGTGATGCATTATCCACATACATGTGTATCAACTACACACATAACAGACTCTCGTGATTCATTATCCACAAACACGTGTATCAACTACCCACAGAATAGACTCTCGTGATGCATTATCCCATACACGTGTATCAACTACCCACATAATAGACTCTCGTGATGCAATATCCACATACACGTGTATCAACTACGCACAGAATAGACTCTCGTGATGCATTATCCACATACACGTGTATCAACTACCCACATAATAGACTCTCGTGATGCACTATCCACATACACGTGTATCAACTACCCACAGAATAGACTCGTGATGCATTATCCACATACACGTGTATCAACTACATACAGAATAGACTCTCGTGATGCATTATCCACATACACGTGTATCAACTACACACAGAATAGACTCTCGTGATGTATTATCCACATACACCTGTATCAACCACATACAGAATAGACTCTCGTGATGCATTATCCACATTCAAGTGTATCAACTACCCACATAATAGACTTTCGTGATGCATTATCCACATACACGTGTATCAACTACACACATAATAGACTCTCGTGATGCATTATCCACATACACGTCTATCAACTACACACATAATAGACTCTCGTGATAAATTATCCACATACACGTGTATCAACTACCCACATAATAGACTCTCGTGATGCATTATCCACATACACGTGTATCAACTACACACAGAATAGACTCTCGTGATGCATTATCCACATACATGTGTATCAACTACACACATAACAGACTCTCGTGATTCATTATCCACAAACACGTGTATCAACTACCCACAGAATAGACTCTCGTGATGCATTATCCCATACACGTGTATCAACTACCCACATAATAGACTCTCGTGATGCAATATCCACATACACGTGTATCAACTACGCACAGAATAGACTCTCGTGATGCATTATCCACATACACGTGTATCAACTACCCACATAATAGACTCTCGTGATGCATTATCCACATACACGTGTATCAACTACACATAGAATAGACTCTCGTGATGCACTATCCACATACACGTGTATCAACTACCCACAGAATAGACTCGTGATGCATTATCCACATACACGTGTATCAATTACATACAGAATAGACTCTCGTGATGCATTATCCACATACACGTGTATCAACTACACACAGAATAGACTCTCGTGATGTATTATCCACATACACCTGTATCAACCACATACAGAATAGACTCTCGTGATGCATTATCCACATTCAAGTGTATCAACTACCCACATAATAGACTTTCGTGATGCATTATCCACATACACGTGTATCAACTACACACATAATAGACTCTCGTGATGCATTATCCACATACACGTCTATCAACTACACACATGATAGACTCTCGTGATAAATTATCCACATACACGTGTATCAACTACCCACATAATAGACTCTCGTGATGCATTATCCACATACACGTGTATCAACTACACACAGAATAGACTCTCGTGATGCATTATCCACATACACGTGTTACAACTACCCACAGAGTAGACTCTCGTGATGCATCTTCCACATACACGTGTATCAACTACACACAGAATAGATTCTCGTGATGCATTATCCACATACACGTGTATCAACTACACACAGAATAGACTCTCGTGATGCATTATCCACATACACGTGTATCAACTACACACAGAATAGACTCTCGTGATGCATTATCCACATACACGTGTATCAACTACCCACAGAATAGACTCGTGATGCATTATCCACATACACGTGTATCAACTACACACAGAATAGACTCTCGTGATGCATTATCCACATACATGTGTATCAACTACACACATAATAGACTCTCGTGATACATTGTACACATTCACGTTGATCAACTACCCACATAATAGACTCTCGTGATGCATTATCCACATACACGTGTATCAACTACACACATAATAGACTCTCGTGATGCATTATCCACATACACGTGTATCGACTACATATAGAATAGACTCTCATGATGCATTATCCACATACACGTGTACCAACTACACAAAGAATAGACTCTCGTGATGCATTATCCACAAACACGTGTATCAACTACACACAAAATAGACTCTCGTGATGCATTATCCACATACACGTGTATAGACTACACATAGAATAGACTCTCATGATGAATTATCCACATACACGTGTATCAACTACACACAGAATAGACTCTCGTGATGCATTATCCACATACATGTGTATCAACTACATACATAACAGACTATCGTGATTCATTATCCACAAACACGTGTATCAACTACCCACAGAATAGACTCTCGTGATGCATTATCCCATACACGTGTATCAACTACCCACATAATAGACTCTCGTGATGCAATATCCACATACACGTGTATCAACTACGCACAGAATAGACTCTCGTGATGCATTATCCACATACACGTGTATCAACTACCCACATAATAGACTCTCGTGATGCATTATCCACATACACGTGTATCAACTACACATAGAATAGACTCTCGTGATGCATTATCCACATACACGTGTATCAACTACCCACATAATAGACTTGTGATGCATTATCCACATACACGTGTATCAACTACCCACATAATAGACTCTCGTGATGCATTATCCACATACACGTGTATCAACTACACACAGAATAGACTCTCGTGATGCATTATCCACATACACGTCTATCAACTACACACATAATAGACTCTCGTGATGCATTATCCACATACACGTGTATCGACTACATATAGAATAGACTCTCGTGATGCATTATCCACATACACGTGTACCAACTACACAAAGAATAGACTCTCGTGATGCATTATCCACAAACACGTGTATCAACTACACACAAAGTAGACTCTCGTGATGCATTATCCACATACACGTGTATCGACTACACATAGAATAGACTCTCATGATGCATTATCCACATACACGTGTATCAACTACACACAGAATAGACTCTCGTGATGCATTATCCACATACATGTGTATCAACTACACACATAACAGACTCTCGTGATTCATTATCCACAAACACGTGTATCAACTACCCACAGAATAGACTCTCGTGATGCATTATCCCATACACGTGTATCAACTACCCACATAATAGACTCTCGTTATGCAATATCCACATACACGTGTATCAACTACGCACAGAATAGACTCTCGTGGTGCATTATCCACATACACGTGTATCAACTACCCACATAATAGACTCTCGTGATGCATTATCCACATACACGTGTATCAACTACACATAGAATAGACTCTCGTGATGCATTATCCACATACACGTGCATCAACTACACACAGAATAGACTCTCGTGATGCATTATCCACATACACCTGTATCAACTACATACAGAATAGACTCTCGTGATGCATTATCCACATACAAGTGTATCAACTACCCACATAATAGACTCTCGTGATGCATTATCCACATACACGTGTATCAACTACACACAGAATAGACTCTCGTGATGCATTATCCACATACACGTCTATCAACTACCCACATAATAGACTCTCGTGATGCATTATCCACATACACGTGTATCAACTACACAGAGAATAGACTCTCGTGATGCATTATCCACATACACGTGTTACAACTACCCACAGAGTAGACTCTCGTGATGCATCTTCCACATACACGTGTATCAACTACACAAAGAATAGACTGTCGTGATGCATTATCCACATACACGTGTATCAACTACACACAGAATAGACTCTCGTTATACATTATCCACATACACGTGTATCAACTACACACAGAATAGACTCTCGTGATGCATTATCCTCATACACGTGTATCAACTACCCACAGAATAGACTCGTGATGCATTATCCACATACACGTGTATCAACTACCCAGAGAATAGACTCTCGTGATGCATTATCCACATACACGTGTATCAACTACACACAGAATAGACTCTCGTGATGCATTATCCACATACACGTGTATCAACTACACACATAATAGACTCTCGTGATACATTGTCCACATACACGTGTATCAACTACCCACATAATAGACTCTCGTGATGCATTATCCACATACACGTGTATCAACTACACACATAATAGACTCTCGTGATGCATTATCCACATACACGTGTATCAACAACAGAGAGAATAGACTCTCGTGATGCATTATCCACATACATGTGTATCAACTACCCACATAATAGACCCTCGTGATGCATTATCCACATACACGTGTATCAACTACACACAGAATAGACTCTCGTGATGCATTATCCACATACACGTGTATCAACTACCCACATAATAGACTCTCGTAATGCATTATCCACATACACGTGTATCAACTACACACAGAATACTCTCGTGATGCATTATCCACATAAATGTGTATCAACTACACACAGAATAGACTCGTTATGCATTATCCACATACACGTGTATCAACTACACACAATAGACTCTCGTGATGCATTATCCACATACATGTGTATCAACTACAGACAGAATAGACTCTCGTGATGCATTATCCACATACATGTGTATCAACTACACACAGAATAGACTCTCGTGATGCATTATTCACATACACGTGTATCAATTACACACAGAATAGATTCTCGTGATGCATTATCCACATACACGTGTATCAACTTCACACAGAATAGACTCTCGTCATGCATTATCCACATACACGTATATCAACTACACACATAATAGACTCTCGTGGTGCATTATCCACATACACGTGTATCAACTACCCAGAGAATAGACTCTCGTGATGCATTATCCACATACACGTGTATCAACTACACACAGAATAGACTCTCGTGATGCATTATCCACATACACGTGTATCAACTACACACATAATAGACTCTCGTGATACATTGTCCACATACACGTGTATCAACTACCCACATAATAGACTCTCGTGATGCATTATCCACATACACGTGTATCAACTACACACATAATAGACTCTCGTGATGCATTATCCACATACACGTGTATCGACTACATATAGAATAGACTCTCATGATGCATTATCCACATACACGTGTACCAACTACACAAAGAATAGACTCTCGTGATGCATTATCCACAAACACGTGTATCAACTACACACAAAATAGACTCTCGTGATGCATTATCCACATACACGTGTATCGACTACACATAGAATATACTCTCATGATGCATTATCCACATACACGTGTATCAACTACACACAGAATAGACTCTCGTGATGCATGATCCACATACATGTGTATCAACTACACACATAACAGACTCTCGTGATTCATTATCCACAAACACGTGTATCAACTACCCACAGAATAGACTCTCGTGATGCATTATCCCATACACGTGTATCAACTACCCACATAATAGACTCTCGTGATGCAATATCCACATACACGTGTATCAACTACGCACAGAATAGACTCTCGTGATGCATTATCCACATACACGTGTATCAACTACCCACATAATAGACTCTCGTGATGCATTATCCACATACACGTGTATCAACTACACATAGAATAGACTCTCGTGATGCACTATCCACATACACGTGTATCAACTACCCACAGAATAGACTCGTGATGCATTATCCACATACACGTGTATCAACTACATACAGAATAGACTCTCGTGATGCATTATCCACATACACGTGTATCAACTACACACAGAATAGACTCTCGTGATGTATTATCCACATACACCTGTATCAACCACATACAGAATAGACTCTCGTGATGCATTATCCACATTCAAGTGTATCAACTACCCACATAATAGACTTTCGTGATGCATTATCCACATACACGTGTATCAACTACACACATAATAGACTCTCGTGATGCATTATCCACATACACGTCTATCAACTACACACATAATAGACTCTCGTGATAAATTATCCACATACACGTGTATCAACTACCCACATAATAGACTCTCGTGATGCATTATCCACATACACGTGTATCAACTACACACAGAATAGACTCTCGTGATGCATTATCCACATACATGTGTATCAACTACACACATAACAGACTCTCGTGATTCATTATCCACAAACACGTGTATCAACTACCCACAGAATAGACTCTCGTGATGCATTATCCCATACACGTGTATCAACTACCCACATAATAGACTCTCGTGATGCAATATCCACATACACGTGTATCAACTACGCACAGAATAGACTCTCGTGATGCATTATCCACATACACGTGTATCAACTACCCACATAATAGACTCTCGTGATGCATTATCCACATACACGTGTATCAACTACACATAGAATAGACTCTCGTGATGCACTATCCACATACACGTGTATCAACTACCCACAGAATAGACTCGTGATGCATTATCCACATACACGTGTATCAACTACATACAGAATAGACTCTCGTGATGCATTATCCACATACACGTGTATCAACTACACACAGAATAGACTCTCGTGATGTATTATCCACATACACCTGTATCAACCACATACAGAATAGACTCTCGTGATGCATTATCCACATTCAAGTGTATCAACTACCCACATAATAGACTTTCGTGATGCATTATCCACATACACGTGTATCAACTACACACATAATAGACTCTCGTGATGCATTATCCACATACACGTCTATCAACTACACACATGATAGACTCTCGTGATAAATTATCCACATACACGTGTATCAACTACCCACATAATAGACTCTCGTGATGCATTATCCACATACACGTGTATCAACTACACACAGAATAGACTCTCGTGATGCATTATCCACATACACGTGTTACAACTACCCACAGAGTAGACTCTCGTGATGCATCTTCCACATACACGTGTATCAACTACACAAAGAATAGACTGTCGTGATGCATTATCCACATACACGTGTATCAACTACACACAGAATAGACTCTCGTGATACATTATCCACATACACGTGTATCAACTACACACAGAATAGATTCTCGTGATGCATTATCCACATACACGTGTATCAACTACACACAGAATAGACTCTCGTGATGCATTATCCACATACACGTGTATCAACTACACACAGAATAGACTCTCGTGATGCATTATCCACATACACGTGTATCAACTACCCACAGAATAGACTCGTGATGCATTATCCACATACACGTGTATCAACTACACACAGAATAGACTCTCGTCATGCATTATCCACATACACGTCTATCAACTACACACATAATAGACTCTCGTGATACATTATCCACATACACGTGTTACAACTACCCACAGAGTAGACTCTCGTGATGCATCTTCCACATACACGTGTATCAACTACACAAAGAATAGACTGTCGTGATGCATTATCCACATACACATGTATCAACTACACACAGAATAGACTCTTGTGATACATTATCCACATACACGTGTATCAACTACACACAGAATAGACTCTCGTGATGCATTATCCACATACACGTGTATCAACTACACACAGAATAGACTCTCGTGATGCATTATCCACATACACGTGTATCAACTACCCACATAATAGACTCTCGTGATGCATTATCCACATACACGTGTATCAACTACACACAGAATAGACTTTCGTGATGCATTATCCACAAAGATGTGCATCAACTACACACAGATTAGAATCTCGTGATGCATTATCCACATACACGTGTATCAACTACACACAGAATACTCTCGTGATGCATTATCCACAAACACGTCTATCAACTACACACAGAATGGACTCTCGTGATGCATTATCCACAAACATGTGCATCAACTACACACAGAATAGAATCTCGTGATGCATTATCCACATACACGTGTATCAACTACACACAGAATACTCTCGTGATGCATTATCCACAAACACGTGTATTAACTACACACAGAATAGAATCTCGTGATGTATTATCCACAAACACGTGTATCAACTACACAGAGAATAGACTCTCGTGATGCATTATCCACATACATGTGTATCAACTACCCACATAATAGACCCACGTGATGCATTATCCACATACACCTGTATCAACTACACACAGAATAGACTCTCGTGATGCATTATCCACATACACGTGTATCAACTACCCACATAATAGACTCTCGTGATGCATTATCCACATACACGTGTATCAACTACACACAGAATACTATCGTGATGCATTATCCACATAAATGTGTATCAACTACACACAGAATAGACTCGTGATGCATTATCCACATACAGGTGTATCAACTACACACAATAGACTCTCGTGATGCATTATCCACATACATGTGTATCAACTACAGACAGAATAGACTCTCGTGATGCATTATCCACATACATGTGTATCAACTACACACAGAATAGACTCTCCTGATGCATTATCCACATACACGTGTATCAATTACACACAGAATAGATTCTCGTGATGCATTATCCACCTACACGTGTATCAACTACACACAGAATAGACTCTCGTGATGCATTATCCACATACACGTGTATCAACTACACACAGAATAGACTCTCGTCATGCATTATCCACATACACGTGTATCAACTACACACATAATAGACTCTCGTGATGCATTATCCACATACACGTGTATCAACTACCCACAGAATAGACTCTCGGGATGCATTATCCACATACACGTGTATCAACTACACACAGAATAGACTCTCGTGATGCATTATCCACATACACGTGTATCAACTACACACATAATAGACTCGTGATACATTGTCCACATACACGTGTATCAACTACCCACATAATAGACTCTCGTGATGCATTATCCACATACACGTGTATCAACTACACACATAATAGACTCTCGTGATGCATTATCCACATACACGTGTATCGATTACATATAGAATAGACTCTCATGATGCATTATCCACATACACGTGTACCAACTACACAAAGAATAGACTCTCGTGATGCATTATCCACAAACACGTGTATCAACTACACACAAAATAGACTCTCGTGATGCATTATCCACATACACCTGTATCGACTACACATAGAATAGACTCTCATGATGCATTATCCACATACACGTGTATCAACTACACACAGAATAGACTCTCGTGATGCATTATCCACATACATGTGTATCAACTACACACATAACAGACTCTCGTGATTCATTATCCACAAACACGTGTATCAACTACCCACAGAATAGACTCTCGTGATGCATTATCCCATACACGTGTATCAACTACCCACATAATAGACTCTCGTGATGCAATATCCACATACACGTGTATCAACTACGCACAGAATAGACTCTCGTGATGCATTATCCACATACAAGTGTATCAACTACCCACATAATAGACTCTCGTGATGCATTATCCACATACACGTGTATCAACTACACACAGAATAGACTCTCGTGATGCATTATCCACATACATGTCTATCAACTACACACATATTAGACTCTCGTGATACATTATCCACATACACGTGTATCAACTACACACAGAATAGACTCTCGTGATGCATTATCCACATACACGTGTTACAACTACCCACAGAGTAGACTCTCGTGATGCATCTTCCACATACACGTGTATCAACTACACAAAGAATAGACTGTCGTGATGCATTATCCACATACACGTGTATCAACTACACACAGAATAGACTCTCGTGATACATTTTCCACATACACGTGTATCAACTACACACAGAATAGACTCTGGTGATGCATTATCCACATACACGTGTATCAACTACACACAGAATAGACTCTCGTGATGCAGTATCCACATACACGTGTATCAACTACACACAGAATAGACTCTCGTGATGCATTATCCACATACACGTGTATCAACTACCCACATAATAGACTCTCGTGATGCATTATCCACATACACGTGTATCAACTACCCACATAATAGACTCTCGTGATCCATTATCCACATACACATGTATCAACTACACACAGAATACTCTCGTGATGCATTATCCACATAAATGTGTATTAACTACACACAGAATAGACTCGTGATGCATTATCCACATGCACGTGTATCAACTACACACAATAGACTCTCGTGATGCATTATCCACATACATGTGTATCAACTACAGACAGAATAGACTCTCGTGATGCATTATCCACATATATGTGTATCAACTACACACAGAATAGACTCTCGTGATGCATTATCCACATACACGTGTATCAACTACACACAGAATAGATTCTCGTGATGCATTATCCACCTATACGTGTATCAACTACACACAGAATAGACTCTCGTGATGCATTATCCACATACACGTGTATCAACTACACACAGAATAGACTCTCGCCATGCATTATCCACATACACGTGTATCAACTACACACATAATAGACTCTCGTGATGCATTATCCACATACACGTGTATCAACTACCCACATAATAGACTCTCGTGATGCAATATCCACATACACGTGTATCAACTACGCACAGAATAGACTCTCGTGATGCATTATCCACATACACGTGTATCAACTACCCACATAATAGACTCTCGTGATGCATTATCCACATACACGTGTATCAACTACACATAGAATAGACTCTCGTGATGCACTATCCACATACACGTGTATCAACTACCCACAGAATAGACTCGTGATGCATTATCCACATACACGTGTATCAACTACATACAGAATAGACTCTCGTGATGCATTATCCACATACACGTGTATCAACTACACACAGAATAGACTCTCGTGATGTATTATCCACATACACCTGTATCAACCACATACAGAATAGACTCTCGTGATGCATTATCCACATTCAAGTGTATCAACTACCCACATAATAGACTTTCGTGATGCATTATCCACATACACGTGTATCAACTACACACATAATAGACTCTCGTGATGCATTATCCACATACACGTCTATCAACTACACACATAATAGACTCTCGTGATAAATTATCCACATACACGTGTATCAACTACCCACATAATAGACTCTCGTGATGCATTATCCACATACACGTGTATCAACTACACACAGAATAGACTCTCGTGATGCATTATCCACATACATGTGTATCAACTACACACATAACAGACTCTCGTGATTCATTATCCACAAACACGTGTATCAACTACCCACAGAATAGACTCTCGTGATGCATTATCCCATACACGTGTATCAACTACCCACATAATAGACTCTCGTGATGCAATATCCACATACACGTGTATCAACTACGCACAGAATAGACTCTCGTGATGCATTATCCACATACACGTGTATCAACTACCCACATAATAGACTCTCGTGATGCATTATCCACATACACGTGTATCAACTACACATAGAATAGACTCTCGTGATGCACTATCCACATACACGTGTATCAACTACCCACAGAATAGACTCGTGATGCATTATCCACATACACGTGTATCAACTACATACAGAATAGACTCTCGTGATGCATTATCCACATACACGTGTATCAACTACACACAGAATAGACTCTCGTGATGTATTATCCACATACACCTGTATCAACCACATACAGAATAGACTCTCGTGATGCATTATCCACATTCAAGTGTATCAACTACCCACATAATAGACTTTCGTGATGCATTATCCACATACACGTGTATCAACTACACACATAATAGACTCTCGTGATGCATTATCCACATACACGTCTATCAACTACACACATGATACTCTCGTGATAAATTATCCACATACACGTGTATCAACTACCCACATAATAGACTCTCGTGATGCATTATCCACATACACGTGTATCAACTACACACAGAATAGACTCTCGTGATGCATTATCCACATACACGTGTTACAACTACCCACAGAGTAGACTCTCGTGATGCATCTTCCACATACACGTGTATCAACTACACAAAGAATAGACTGTCGTGATGCATTATCCACATACACGTGTATCAACTACACACAGAATAGACTCTCGTGATACATTATCCACATACACGTGTATCAACTACACACAGAATAGATTCTCGTGATGCATTATCCACATACACGTGTATCAACTACACACAGAATAGACTCTCGTGATGCATTATCCACATACACGTGTATCAACTACACACAGAATAGACTCTCGTGATGCATTATCCACATACACGTGTATCAACTACCCACAGAATAGACTCGTGATGCATTATCCACATACACGTGTATCAACTACACACAGAATAGACTCTCGTGATGCATTATCCCATACACGTGTATCAACTACCCACATAATAGACTCTCGTGATGCAATATCCACATACACGTGTATCAACTACGCACAGAATAGACTCTCGTGATGCATTATCCACATACAAGTGTATCAACTACCCACATAATAGACTCTCGTGATGCATTATCCACATACACGTGTATCAACTACACACAGAATAGACTCTCGTGATGCATTATCCACATACATGTCTATCAACTACACACATAATAGACTCTCGTGATACATTATCCACATACACGTGTATCAACTACACACAGAATAGACTCTCGTGATGCATTATCCACATACACGTGTTACAACTACCCACAGAGTAGACTCTCGTGATGCATCTTCCACATACACGTGTATCAACTACACAAAGAATAGACTGTCGTGATGCATTATCCACATACACGTGTATCAACTACACACAGAATAGACTCTCGTGATACATTTTCCACATACACGTGTATCAACTACACACAGAATAGACTCTGGTGATGCATTATCCACATACACGTGTATCAACTACACACAGAATAGACTCTCGTGATGCATTATCCACATACACGTGTATCAACTACACACAGAATAGACTCTCGTGATGCATTATCCACATACACGTGTATCAACTACCCACATAATAGACTCTCGTGATGCATTATCCACATACACGTGTATCAACTACCCACATAATAGACTCTCGTGATCCATTATCCACATACACATGTATCAACTACACACAGAATACTCTCGTGATGCATTATCCACATAAATGTGTATTAACTACACACAGAATAGACTCGTGATGCATTATCCACATGCACGTGTATCAACTACACACAATAGACTCTCGTGATGCATTATCCACATACATGTGTATCAACTACAGACAGAATAGACTCTCGTGATGCATTATCCACATATATGTGTATCAACTACACACAGAATAGACTCTCGTGATGCATTATCCACATACACGTGTATCAACTACACACAGAATAGATTCTCGTGATGCATTATCCACCTATACGTGTATCAACTACACACAGAATAGACTCTCGTGATGCATTATCCACATACACGTGTATCAACTACACACAGAATAGACTCTCGCCATGCATTATCCACATACACGTGTATCAACTACACACATAATAGACTCTCGTGATGCATTATCCACATACACGTGTATCAACTACCCACATAATAGACTCTCGTGATGCAATATCCACATACACGTGTATCAACTACGCACAGAATAGACTCTCGTGATGCATTATCCACATACACGTGTATCAACTACCCACATAATAGACTCTCGTGATGCATTATCCACATACACGTGTATCAACTACACATAGAATAGACTCTCGTGATGCATTATCCACATACATGTGTATCAACTACACACATAACAGACTCTCGTGATTCATTATCCACAAACACGTGTATCAACTACCCACAGAATAGACTCTCGTGATGCATTATCCCATACACGTGTATCAACTACCCACATAATAGACTCTCGTGATGCAATATCCACATACACGTGTATCAACTACGCACAGAATAGACTCTCGTGATGCATTATCCACATACACGTGTATCAACTACCCACATAATAGACTCTCGTGATGCATTATCCACATACACGTGTATCAACTACACATAGAATAGACTCTCGTGATGCACTATCCACATACACGTGTATCAACTACCCACAGAATAGACTCGTGATGCATTATCCACATACACGTGTATCAACTACATACAGAATAGACTCTCGTGATGCATTATCCACATACACGTGTATCAACTACACACAGAATAGACTCTCGTGATGTATTATCCACATACACCTGTATCAACCACATACAGAATAGACTCTCGTGATGCATTATCCACATTCAAGTGTATCAACTACCCACATAATAGACTTTCGTGATGCATTATCCACATACACGTGTATCAACTACACACATAATAGACTCTCGTGATGCATTATCCACATACACGTCTATCAACTACACACATGATAGACTCTCGTGATAAATTATCCACATACACGTGTATCAACTACCCACATAATAGACTCTCGTGATGCATTATCCACATACACGTGTATCAACTACACACAGAATAGACTCTCGTGATGCATTATCCACATACACGTGTTACAACTACCCACAGAGTAGACTCTCGTGATGCATCTTCCACATACACGTGTATCAACTACACAAAGAATAGACTGTCGTGATGCATTATCCACATACACGTGTATCAACTACACACAGAATAGACTCTCGTGATACATTATCCACATACACGTGTATCAACTACACACAGAATAGATTCTCGTGATGCATTATCCACATACACGTGTATCAACTACACACAGAATAGACTCTCGTGATGCATTATCCACATACACGTGTATCAACTACACACAGAATAGACTCTCGTGATGCATTATCCACATACACGTGTATCAACTACCCACAGAATAGACTCGTGATGCATTATCCACATACACGTGTATCAACTACACACAGAATAGACTCTCGTCATGCATTATCCACATACACGTCTATCAACTACACACATAATAGACTCTCGTGATACATTATCCACATACACGTGTTACAACTACCCACAGAGTAGACTCTCGTGATGCATCTTCCACATACACGTGTATCAACTACACAAAGAATAGACTGTCGTGATGCATTATCCACATACACATGTATCAACTACACACAGAATAGACTCTTGTGATACATTATCCACATACACGTGTATCAACTACACACAGAATAGACTCTCGTGATGCATTATCCACATACACGTGTATCAACTACACACAGAATAGACTCTCGTGATGCATTATCCACATACACGTGTATCAACTACCCACATAATAGACTCTCGTGATGCATTATCCACATACACGTGTATCAACTACACACAGAATAGACTTTCGTGATGCATTATCCACAAAGATGTGCATCAACTACACACAGATTAGAATCTCGTGATGCATTATCCACATACACGTGTATCAACTACACACAGAATACTCTCGTGATGCATTATCCACAAACACGTCTATCAACTACACACAGAATGGACTCTCGTGATGCATTATCCACAAACATGTGCATCAACTACACACAGAATAGAATCTCGTGATGCATTATCCACATACACGTGTATCAACTACACACAGAATACTCTCGTGATGCATTATCCACAAACACGTGTATTAACTACACACAGAATAGAATCTCGTGATGTATTATCCACAAACACGTGTATCAACTACACAGAGAATAGACTCTCGTGATGCATTATCCACATACATGTGTATCAACTACCCACATAATAGACCCACGTGATGCATTATCCACATACACCTGTATCAACTACACACAGAATAGACTCTCGTGATGCATTATCCACATACACGTGTATCAACTACCCACATAATAGACTCTCGTGATGCATTATCCACATACACGTGTATCAACTACACACAGAATACTATCGTGATGCATTATCCACATAAATGTGTATCAACTACACACAGAATAGACTCGTGATGCATTATCCACATACAGGTGTATCAACTACACACAATAGACTCTCGTGATGCATTATCCACATACATGTGTATCAACTACAGACAGAATAGACTCTCGTGATGCATTATCCACATACATGTGTATCAACTACACACAGAATAGACTCTCCTGATGCATTATCCACATACACGTGTATCAATTACACACAGAATAGATTCTCGTGATGCATTATCCACCTACACGTGTATCAACTACACACAGAATAGACTCTCGTGATGCATTATCCACATACACGTGTATCAACTACACACAGAATAGACTCTCGTCATGCATTATCCACATACACGTGTATCAACTACACACATAATAGACTCTCGTGATGCATTATCCACATACACGTGTATCAACTACCCACAGAATAGACTCTCGGGATGCATTATCCACATACACGTGTATCAACTACACACAGAATAGACTCTCGTGATGCATTATCCACATACACGTGTATCAACTACACACATAATAGACTCGTGATACATTGTCCACATACACGTGTATCAACTACCCACATAATAGACTCTCGTGATGCATTATCCACATACACGTGTATCAACTACACACATAATAGACTCTCGTGATGCATTATCCACATACACGTGTATCGATTACATATAGAATAGACTCTCATGATGCATTATCCACATACACGTGTACCAACTACACAAAGAATAGACTCTCGTGATGCATTATCCACAAACACGTGTATCAACTACACACAAAATAGACTCTCGTGATGCATTATCCACATACACCTGTATCGACTACACATAGAATAGACTCTCATGATGCATTATCCACATACACGTGTATCAACTACACACAGAATAGACTCTCGTGATGCATTATCCACATACATGTGTATCAACTACACACATAACAGACTCTCGTGATTCATTATCCACAAACACGTGTATCAACTACCCACAGAATAGACTCTCGTGATGCATTATCCCATACACGTGTATCAACTACCCACATAATAGACTCTCGTGATGCAATATCCACATACACGTGTATCAACTACGCACAGAATAGACTCTCGTGATGCATTATCCACATACAAGTGTATCAACTACCCACATAATAGACTCTCGTGATGCATTATCCACATACACGTGTATCAACTACACACAGAATAGACTCTCGTGATGCATTATCCACATACATGTCTATCAACTACACACATAATAGACTCTCGTGATACATTATCCACATACACGTGTATCAACTACACACAGAATAGACTCTCGTGATGCATTATCCACATACACGTGTTACAACTACCCACAGAGTAGACTCTCGTGATGCATCTTCCACATACACGTGTATCAACTACACAAAGAATAGACTGTCGTGATGCATTATCCACATACACGTGTATCAACTACACACAGAATAGACTCTCGTGATACATTTTCCACATACACGTGTATCAACTACACACAGAATAGACTCTGGTGATGCATTATCCACATACACGTGTATCAACTACACACAGAATAGACTCTCGTGATGCATTATCCACATACACGTGTATCAACTACACACAGAATAGACTCTCGTGATGCATTATCCACATACACGTGTATCAACTACCCACATAATAGACTCTCGTGATGCATTATCCACATACACGTGTATCAACTACCCACATAATAGACTCTCGTGATCCATTATCCACATACACATGTATCAACTACACACAGAATACTCTCGTGATGCATTATCCACATAAATGTGTATTAACTACACACAGAATAGACTCGTGATGCATTATCCACATGCACGTGTATCAACTACACACAATAGACTCTCGTGATGCATTATCCACATACATGTGTATCAACTACAGACAGAATAGACTCTCGTGATGCATTATCCACATATATGTGTATCAACTACACACAGAATAGACTCTCGTGATGCATTATCCACATACACGTGTATCAACTACACACAGAATAGATTCTCGTGATGCATTATCCACCTATACGTGTATCAACTACACACAGAATAGACTCTCGTGATGCATTATCCACATACACGTGTATCAACTACACACAGAATAGACTCTCGCCATGCATTATCCACATACACGTGTATCAACTACACACATAATAGACTCTCGTGATGCATTATCCACATACACGTGTATCAACTACCCACATAATAGACTCTCGTGATGCAATATCCACATACACGTGTATCAACTACGCACAGAATAGACTCTCGTGATGCATTATCCACATACACGTGTATCAACTACCCACATAATAGACTCTCGTGATGCATTATCCACATACACGTGTATCAACTACACATAGAATAGACTCTCGTGATGCACTATCCACATACACGTGTATCAACTACCCACAGAATAGACTCGTGATGCATTATCCACATACACGTGTATCAACTACATACAGAATAGACTCTCGTGATGCATTATCCACATACACGTGTATCAACTACACACAGAATAGACTCTCGTGATGTATTATCCACATACACCTGTATCAACCACATACAGAATAGACTCTCGTGATGCATTATCCACATTCAAGTGTATCAACTACCCACATAATAGACTTTCGTGATGCATTATCCACATACACGTGTATCAACTACACACATAATAGACTCTCGTGATGCATTATCCACATACACGTCTATCAACTACACACATAATAGACTCTCGTGATAAATTATCCACATACACGTGTATCAACTACCCACATAATAGACTCTCGTGATGCATTATCCACATACACGTGTATCAACTACACACAGAATAGACTCTCGTGATGCATTATCCACATACATGTGTATCAACTACACACATAACAGACTCTCGTGATTCATTATCCACAAACACGTGTATCAACTACCCACAGAATAGACTCTCGTGATGCATTATCCCATACACGTGTATCAACTACCCACATAATAGACTCTCGTGATGCAATATCCACATACACGTGTATCAACTACGCACAGAATAGACTCTCGTGATGCATTATCCACATACACGTGTATCAACTACCCACATAATAGACTCTCGTGATGCATTATCCACATACACGTGTATCAACTACACATAGAATAGACTCTCGTGATGCACTATCCACATACACGTGTATCAACTACCCACAGAATAGACTCGTGATGCATTATCCACATACACGTGTATCAACACATACAGAATAGACTCTCGTGATGCATTATCCACATACACGTGTATCAACTACACACAGAATAGACTCTCGTGATGTATTATCCACATACACCTGTATCAACCACATACAGAATAGACTCTCGTGATGCATTATCCACATTCAAGTGTATCAACTACCCACATAATAGACTTTCGTGATGCATTATCCACATACACGTGTATCAACTACACACATAATAGACTCTCGTGATGCATTATCCACATACACGTCTATCAACTACACACATGATACTCTCGTGATAAATTATCCACATACACGTGTATCAACTACCCACATAATAGACTCTCGTGATGCATTATCCACATACACGTGTATCAACTACACACAGAATAGACTCTCGTGATGCATTATCCACATACACGTGTTACAACTACCCACAGAGTAGACTCTCGTGATGCATCTTCCACATACACGTGTATCAACTACACAAAGAATAGACTGTCGTGATGCATTATCCACATACACGTGTATCAACTACACACAGAATAGACTCTCGTGATACATTATCCACATACACGTGTATCAACTACACACAGAATAGATTCTCGTGATGCATTATCCACATACACGTGTATCAACTACACACAGAATAGACTCTCGTGATGCATTATCCACATACACGTGTATCAACTACACACAGAATAGACTCTCGTGATGCATTATCCACATACACGTGTATCAACTACCCACAGAATAGACTCGTGATGCATTATCCACATACACGTGTATCAACTACACACAGAATAGACTCTCGTGATGCATTATCCCATACACGTGTATCAACTACCCACATAATAGACTCTCGTGATGCAATATCCACATACACGTGTATCAACTACGCACAGAATAGACTCTCGTGATGCATTATCCACATACAAGTGTATCAACTACCCACATAATAGACTCTCGTGATGCATTATCCACATACACGTGTATCAACTACACACAGAATAGACTCTCGTGATGCATTATCCACATACATGTCTATCAACTACACACATAATAGACTCTCGTGATACATTATCCACATACACGTGTATCAACTACACACAGAATAGACTCTCGTGATGCATTATCCACATACACGTGTTACAACTACCCACAGAGTAGACTCTCGTGATGCATCTTCCACATACACGTGTATCAACTACACAAAGAATAGACTGTCGTGATGCATTATCCACATACACGTGTATCAACTACACACAGAATAGACTCTCGTGATACATTTTCCACATACACGTGTATCAACTACACACAGAATAGACTCTGGTGATGCATTATCCACATACACGTGTATCAACTACACACAGAATAGACTCTCGTGATGCATTATCCACATACACGTGTATCAACTACACACAGAATAGACTCTCGTGATGCATTATCCACATACACGTGTATCAACTACCCACATAATAGACTCTCGTGATGCATTATCCACATACACGTGTATCAACTACCCACATAATAGACTCTCGTGATCCATTATCCACATACACATGTATCAACTACACACAGAATACTCTCGTGATGCATTATCCACATAAATGTGTATTAACTACACACAGAATAGACTCGTGATGCATTATCCACATGCACGTGTATCAACTACACACAATAGACTCTCGTGATGCATTATCCACATACATGTGTATCAACTACAGACAGAATAGACTCTCGTGATGCATTATCCACATATATGTGTATCAACTACACACAGAATAGACTCTCGTGATGCATTATCCACATACACGTGTATCAACTACACACAGAATAGATTCTCGTGATGCATTATCCACCTATACGTGTATCAACTACACACAGAATAGACTCTCGTGATGCATTATCCACATACACGTGTATCAACTACACACAGAATAGACTCTCGCCATGCATTATCCACATACACGTGTATCAACTACACACATAATAGACTCTCGTGATGCATTATCCACATACACGTGTATCAACTACCCACATAATAGACTCTCGTGATGCAATATCCACATACACGTGTATCAACTACGCACAGAATAGACTCTCGTGATGCATTATCCACATACACGTGTATCAACTACCCACATAATAGACTCTCGTGATGCATTATCCACATACACGTGTATCAACTACACATAGAATAGACTCTCGTGATGCACTATCCACATACACGTGTATCAACTACCCACAGAATAGACTCGTGATGCATTATCCACATACACGTGTATCAACTACATACAGAATAGACTCTCGTGATGCATTATCCACATACACGTGTATCAACTACACACAGAATAGACTCTCGTGATGTATTATCCACATACACCTGTATCAACCACATACAGAATAGACTCTCGTGATGCATTATCCACATTCAAGTGTATCAACTACCCACATAATAGACTTTCGTGATGCATTATCCACATACACGTGTATCAACTACACACATAATAGACTCTCGTGATGCATTATCCACATACACGTCTATCAACTACACACATAATAGACTCTCGTGATAAATTATCCACATACACGTGTATCAACTACCCACATAATAGACTCTCGTGATGCATTATCCACATACACGTGTATCAACTACACACAGAATAGACTCTCGTGATGCATTATCCACATACATGTGTATCAACTACACACATAACAGACTCTCGTGATTCATTATCCACAAACACGTGTATCAACTACCCACAGAATAGACTCTCGTGATGCATTATCCCATACACGTGTATCAACTACCCACATAATAGACTCTCGTGATGCAATATCCACATACACGTGTATCAACTACGCACAGAATAGACTCTCGTGATGCATTATCCACATACACGTGTATCAACTACCCACATAATAGACTCTCGTGATGCATTATCCACATACACGTGTATCAACTACACATAGAATAGACTCTCGTGATGCACTATCCACATACACGTGTATCAACTACCCACAGAATAGACTCGTGATGCATTATCCACATACACGTGTATCAACTACATACAGAATAGACTCTCGTGATGCATTATCCACATACACGTGTATCAACTACACACAGAATAGACTCTCGTGATGTATTATCCACATACACCTGTATCAACCACATACAGAATAGACTCTCGTGATGCATTATCCACATTCAAGTGTATCAACTACCCACATAATAGACTTTCGTGATGCATTATCCACATACACGTGTATCAACTACACACATAATAGACTCTCGTGATGCATTATCCACATACACGTCTATCAACTACACACATGATACTCTCGTGATAAATTATCCACATACACGTGTATCAACTACCCACATAATAGACTCTCGTGATGCATTATCCACATACACGTGTATCAACTACACACAGAATAGACTCTCGTGATGCATTATCCACATACACGTGTTACAACTACCCACAGAGTAGACTCTCGTGATGCATCTTCCACATACACGTGTATCAACTACACAAAGAATAGACTGTCGTGATGCATTATCCACATACACGTGTATCAACTACACACAGAATAGACTCTCGTGATACATTATCCACATACACGTGTATCAACTACACACAGAATAGATTCTCGTGATGCATTATCCACATACACGTGTATCAACTACACACAGAATAGACTCTCGTGATGCATTATCCACATACACGTGTATCAACTACACACAGAATAGACTCTCGTGATGCATTATCCACATACACGTGTATCAACTACCCACAGAATAGACTCGTGATGCATTATCCACATACACGTGTATCAACTACACACAGAATAGACTCTCGTCATGCATTATCCACATACACGTCTATCAACTACACACATAATAGACTCTCGTGATACATTATCCACATACACGTGTTACAACTACCCACAGAGTAGACTCTCGTGATGCATCTTCCACATACACGTGTATCAACTACACAAAGAATAGACTGTCGTGATGCATTATCCACATACACATGTATCAACTACACACAGAATAGACTCTTGTGATACATTATCCACATACACGTGTATCAACTACACACAGAATAGACTCTCGTGATGCATTATCCACATACACGTGTATCAACTACACACAGAATAGACTCTCGTGATGCATTATCCACATACACGTGTATCAACTACCCACATAATAGACTCTCGTGATGCATTATCCACATACACGTGTATCAACTACACACAGAATACTCTCGTGATGCATTATCCACAAACACGTCTATCAACTACACACAGAATGGACTCTCGTGATGCATTATCCACAAACATGTGCATCAACTACACACAGAATAGAATCTCGTGATGCATTATCCACATACACGTGTATCAACTACACACAGAATACTCTCGTGATGCATTATCCACAAACACGTGTATTAACTACACACAGAATAGAATCTCGTGATGTATTATCCACAAACACGTGTATCAACTACACAGAGAATAGACTCTCGTGATGCATTATCCACATACATGTGTATCAACTACCCACATAATAGACCCACGTGATGCATTATCCACATACACCTGTATCAACTACACACAGAATAGACTCTCGTGATGCATTATCCACATACACGTGTATCAACTACCCACATAATAGACTCTCGTGATGCATTATCCACATACACGTGTATCAACTACACACAGAATACTCTCGTGATGCATTATCCACATAAATGTGTATCAACTACACACAGAATAGACTCGTGATGCATTATCCACATACAGGTGTATCAACTACACACAATAGACTCTCGTGATGCATTATCCACATACATGTGTATCAACTACAGACAGAATAGACTCTCGTGATGCATTATCCACATACATGTGTATCAACTACACACAGAATAGACTCTCCTGATGCATTATCCACATACACGTGTATCAATTACACACAGAATAGATTCTCGTGATGCATTATCCACCTACACGTGTATCAACTACACACAGAATAGACTCTCGTGATGCATTATCCACATACACGTGTATCAACTACACACAGAATAGACTCTCGTCATGCATTATCCACATACACGTGTATCAACTACACACATAATAGACTCTCGTGATGCATTATCCACATACACGTGTATCAACTACCCACAGAATAGACTCTCGGGATGCATTATCCACATACACGTGTATCAACTACACACAGAATAGACTCTCGTGATGCATTATCCACATACACGTGTATCAACTACACACATAATAGACTCGTGATACATTGTCCACATACACGTGTATCAACTACCCACATAATAGACTCTCGTGATGCATTATCCACATACACGTGTATCAACTACACACATAATAGACTCTCGTGATGCATTATCCACATACACCTGTATCGATTACATATAGAATAGACTCTCATGATGCATTATCCACATACACGTGTACCAACTACACAAAGAATAGACTCTCGTGATGCATTATCCACAAACACGTGTATCAACTACACACAAAATAGACTCTCGTGATGCATTATCCACATACACCTGTATCGACTACACATAGAATAGACTCTCATGATGCATTATCCACATACACGTGTATCAACTACACACAGAATAGACTCTCGTGATGCATTATCCACATACATGTGTATCAACTACACACATAACAGACTCTCGTGATTCATTATCCACAAACACGTGTATCAACTACCCACAGAATAGACTCTCGTGATGCATTATCCCATACACGTGTATCAACTACCCACATAATAGACTCTCGTGATGCAATATCCACATACACGTGTATCAACTACGCACAGAATAGACTCTCGTGATGCATTATCCACATACACGTGTATCAACTACCCACATAATAGACTCTCGTGATGCATTATCCACATACACGTGTATCAACTACACATAGAATAGACTCTCGTGATGCATTATCCACATATACGTGTATCAATTACCCACAGAATAGACTCGTGATGCATTATCCACATACACGTGTATCAACTACACACAGAATAGACTCTCGTGATGCATTATCTACATACACCTGTATCAACTACACACAGAATAGACTCTCGTGATGCATTATCCACATACAAGTGTATCAACTACCCACATAATAGACTCTCGTGATGCATTATCCACATACACGTGTATCAACTACACACAGAATAGACTCTCGTGATGCATTATCCACATACATGTCTATCAACTACACACATAATAGACTCTCGTGATACATTATCCACATACACGTGTATCAACTACACACAGAATAGACTCTCGTGATGCATTATCCACATACACGTGTTACAACTACCCACAGAGTAGACTCTCGTGATGCATCTTCCACATACACGTGTATCAACTACACAAAGAATAGACTGTCGTGATGCATTATCCACATACACGTGTATCAACTACACACAGAATAGACTCTCGTGATACATTTTCCACATACACGTGTATCAACTACACACAGAATAGACTCTGGTGATGCATTATCCACATACACGTGTATCAACTACACACAGAATAGACTCTCGTGATGCATTATCCACATACACGTGTATCAACTACACACAGAATAGACTCTCGTGATGCATTATCCACATACACGTGTATCAACTACCCACATAATAGACTCTCGTGATGCATTATCCACATACACGTGTATCAACTACCCACATAATAGACTCTCGTGATCCATTATCCACATACACATGTATCAACTACACACAGAATACTCTCGTGATGCATTATCCACATAAATGTGTATTAACTACACACAGAATAGACTCGTGATGCATTATCCACATGCACGTGTATCAACTACACACAATAGACTCTCGTGATGCATTATCCACATACATGTGTATCAACTACAGACAGAATAGACTCTCGTGATGCATTATCCACATATATGTGTATCAACTACACACAGAATAGACTCTCGTGATGCATTATCCACATACACGTGTATCAACTACACACAGAATAGATTCTCGTGATGCATTATCCACCTATACGTGTATCAACTACACACAGAATAGACTCTCGTGATGCATTATCCACATACACGTGTATCAACTACACACAGAATAGACTCTCGCCATGCATTATCCACATACACGTGTATCAACTACACACATAATAGACTCTCGTGATGCATTATCCACATACACGTGTATCAACTACCCACAGAATAGACTCTCGTGATGCATTATCCACATACACGTGTATCAACTACACACAGAATAGACTCTCGTGATGCAATATCCACATACACGTGTATCAACTACGCACAGAATAGACTCTCGTGATGCATTATCCACATACACGTGTATCAACTACCCACATAATAGACTCTCGTGATGCATTATCCACATACACGTGTATCAACTGCACATAGAATAGACTCTCGTGATGCATTATCCACATACACGTGTATCAACTACCCACAGAATAGACTCGTGATGCATTATCCACATACACGTGTATCAACTACACACAGAATAGACTCTCGTGATGCATTATCCACATACACGTGTATCAACTACACACAGAATAGACTCTCGTGATGCATTATCCACATACACGTGTATCAACTACACACAGAATAGACTCTCGTGATGCATTATCCACATACAAGTGTATCAACTACCCACATAATAGACTCTCGTGATGCATTATCCACATACACGTGTATCAACTACACACAGAATAGACTCTCGTGATGCATTATCCACATACACGTCTATCAACTACACACATAATAGACTCTCGTGATACATTATCCACATACACGTGTATCAACTACCCACATAATAGACTCTCGTGATGCATTATCCACATACACGTGTATCAACTACACACAGAATAGACTCTCGTGATGCATCTTCCACATACACGTGTATCAACTACACAAAGAATAGACTGTCGTGATGCATTATCCACATACACGTGTATCAACTACACACAGAATAGACTGTCGTGATACATTATCCACATACACGTGTATCAACTACACACAGAATAGACTCTCGTGATGCATTATCCACATACACGTGCATCAACTACACACAGAATAGACTCTCGTGATGCATTATCCACATACACGTGTATCAACTACACACAGAATAGACTCTCGTGATGCATTATCCACATACACGTGTATCAACTACCCACAGAATAGACTCGTGATGCATTTTCCACATACACGTGTATCAACTACCCACAGAGTAGACTCTCGTGATGCATCTTCCACATACACCTGTATCAACTACACAAAGAATAGACTGTCGTGATGCATTATCCACATACACGTGTATCAACTACACACAGAATAGACTCTCGTGATGCATTATCCACATACACGTGTATCAACTACACACAGAATAGACTCTCGTGATGCATTATCCACATACACGTCTATCAACTACACACATAATAGACTCTCGTGATACATTATCCACATACACGTGTATCAACTACCCACATAATAGACTCTCGTGATGCATTATCCACATACACGTGTATCAACTACACACAGAATAGACTCTCGTGATGCATCTTCCACATACACGTGTATCAACTACACAAAGAATAGACTGTCGTGATGCATTATCCACATACACTTGTATCAACTACACACAGAATAGACTCTCGTGATACATTATCCACATACACGTGTATCAACTACACACAGAATAGACTCTCGTGATGCATTATCCACATACACGTGTATCAACTACACACAGAATAGACTCTCGTGATGCATTATCCACATACACGTGTATCAACTACACACAGAATAGACTTTCGTGATGCATTATCCACAAACATGTGCATCAACTACACACAGATTAGAATCTCGTGATGCATTATCCACATACAGGTGTATTAACTACACAGAGAATACTCTCGTGATGCATTATCCACACACACGTCTATCAACTACACACAGAATGGACTCTCGTGATGCATTATCCACAAACATGTGTATCAACTACACACAGAATAGAATCTCGTGATGCATTATCCACATACACGTGTATCAACTACACACAGAATACTCTCGTGATGCATTATCCACAAACACGTGTATTAACTACACACAGAATAGAATCTCGTGATGTATTATCCACAAACACGTGTATCAACTACACAGAGAATAGACTCTCGTGATGCATTATCCACATACATGTGTATCAACTACCCACATAATAGACCCTCGTGATGCATTATCCACATACACCTGTATCAACTACACACAGAATAGACTCTCGTGATGCATTATCCACATACACGTGTATCAACTACCCACATAATAGACTCTCGTGATGCATTATCCACATACACGTGTATCAACTACACACAGAATACTCTCGTGATGCATTATCCACATAAATGTGTATCAACTACACACAGAATAGACTCGTGATGCATTATCCACATACACGTGTATCAACTACACACAATAGACTCTCGTGATGCATTATCCAAATACATGTGTATCAACTACAGACAGAATAGACTCTCGTGATGCATTATCCACATACATGTGTATCAACTACACACAGAATAGACTCTCCTGATGCATTATCCACATACACGTGTATCAACTACACACAGAATAGATTCTCGTGATGCATTATCCACCTACACGTGTATCAACTACACACAGAATAGACTCTCGTGATGCATTATCCACATACACGTGTATCAACTACACACAGAATAGACTCTCGTCATGCATTATCCACATACACGTGTATCAACTACACACATAATAGACTCTCGTGATGCAATATCCACATACACGTGTATCAACTACACACAGAATAGACTCTCGTGATGCATTATCCACATACACGTGTATCAACTACACACATAATAGACTCGTGATACATTGTCCACATACACGTGTATCAACTACCCACATAATAGACTCTCGTGATGCATTATCCACATACACGTGTATCAACTACACACATAATAGACTCTCGTGATGCATTATCCACATACACGTGTATCGACTACATATAGAATAGACTCTCATGATGCATTATCCACATACACGTGTACCAACTACACAAAGAATAGACTCTCGTGATGCATTATCCACAAACACGTGTATCAACTACACACAAAATAGACTCTCGTGATGCATTATCCACATACACCTGTATCGACTACACATAGAATAGACTCTCATGATGCATTATCCACATACACGTGTATCAACTACACACAGAATAGACTCTCGTGATGCATTATCCACATACATGTGTATCAACTACACACATAACAGACTCTCGTGATTCATTATCCACAAACACGTGTATCAACTACCCACAGAATAGACTCTCGTGATGCATTATCCCATACACGTGTATCAACTACCCATATAATAGACTCTCGTGATGCAATATCCACATACACGTGTATCAACTACGCACAGAATAGACTCTCGTGATGCATTATCCACATACACGTGTATCAACTACCCACATAATAGACTCTCGTGATGCATTATCCACATACACGTGTATCAACTACACATAGAATAGACTCTCGTGATGCATTATCCACATATACGTGTATCAATTACCCACAGAATAGACTCGTGATGCATTATCCACATACACGTGTATCAACTACACACAGAATAGACTCTCGTGATGCATTATCCACATACACGTGTATCAACTACACACAGAATAGACTCTCGTGATGCATTATCCACATACACCTGTATCAACTACACACAGAATAGACTCTCGTGATGCATTTTCCACATACAAGTGTATCAACTACCCACATAATAGACTCTCGTGATGCATTATCCACATACACGTGTATCAACTACACACAGAATAGACTCTCGTGATGCATTATCCACATACACGTCTATCAACTACACACATAATAGACTCTCGTGATACATTATCCACATACACGTGTATCAACTACCCACTTAATAGACTCTCGTGATGCATTATCCACATACACGTGTATCAACTACACACAGAATAGACTCTCGTGATGCATTATCCACATACACGTGTTACAACTACCCACAGAGTAGACTCTCGTGATGCATCTTCCACATACACGTGTATCAACTACACAAAGAATAGACTGTCGTGATGCATTATCCACATACACGTGTATCAACTACACACAGAATAGACTCTCGTGATACATTTTCCACATACACGTGTATCAACTACACACAGAATAGACTCTCGTGATGCATTATCCACATACACGTGTATCAACTACCCACATAATAGACTCTCGTGATGCATTATCCACATACACGTGTATCAACTACCCACATAATAGATTCTCGTGATGCATTATCCACATACACGTGTATCAACTACACACAGAATACTCTCGTGATGCATTATCCACATAAATGTGTATCAACTACACACAGAATAGACTCGTGATGCATTATCCACATACACGTGTATCAACTACACACAATAGACTCTCGTGATGCATTATCCACATACATGTGTATCATCTACAGACAGAATAGACTCTCGTGATGCATTATCCACATAGATGTGTATCAACTACACACAGAATAGACTCTCGTGATGCATTATCCACATACACGTGTATCAACTACACACAGAATAGATTCTCGTGATGTATTATCCACCTATACGTGTATCAACTACACACAGAATAGACTCTCGTGATGCATTATCCACATACACGTGTATCAACTACACACAGAATAGACTCTCGCCATGCATTATCCACATACACGTGTATCAACTACACACATAATAGACTCTCGTGATGCATTATCCACATACACGTGTATCAACTACCCACAGAATAGACTCTCGTGATGCATTATCCACATACACGTGTATCAACTACACACAGAATAGACTCTCGTGATGCAATATCCACATACACGTGTATCAACTACGCACAGAATAGACTCTCGTGATGCATTATCCACATACACGTGTATCAACTACCCACATAATAGACTCTCGTGATGCATTATCCACATACACGTGTATCAACTGCACATAGAATAGACTCTCGTGATGCATTATCCACATACACGTGTATCAACTACCCACAGAATAGACTCGTGATGCATTATCCACATACACGTGTATCAACTACACACAGAATAGACTCTCGTGATGCATTATCCACATACACGTGTATCAACTACACACAGAATAGACTCTCGTGATGCATTATCCACATACACGTGTATCAACTACACACAGAATAGACTCTCGTGATGCATTATCCACATACAAGTGTATCAACTACCCACATAATAGACTCTCGTGATGCATTATCCACATACACGTGTATCAACTACACACAGAATAGACTCTCGTGATGCATTATCCACATACACGTGTATCAACTACACACATAATAGACTCTCGTGATGCAATATCCACATACACGTGTATCAACTACACACAGAATAGACTCTCGTGATGCATTATCCACATACACGTGTATCAACTACACACATAATAGACTCGTGATACATTGTCCACATACACGTGTATCAACTACCCACATAATAGACTCTCGTGATGCATTATCCACATACACGTGTATCAACTACACACATAATAGACTCTCGTGATGCATTATCCACATACACGTGTATCGACTACATATAGAATAGACTCTCATGATGCATTATCCACATACACGTGTACCAACTACACAAAGAATAGACTCTCGTGATGCATTATCCACAAACACGTGTATCAACTACACACAAAATAGACTCTCGTGATGCATTATCCACATACACCTGTATCGACTACACATAGAATAGACTCTCATGATGCATTATCCACATACACGTGTATCAACTACACACAGAATAGACTCTCGTGATGCATTATCCACATACATGTGTATCAACTACACACATAACAGACTCTCGTGATTCATTATCCACAAACACGTGTATCAACTACCCACAGAATAGACTCTCGTGATGCATTATCCCATACACGTGTATCAACTACCCATATAATAGACTCTCGTGATGCAATATCCACATACACGTGTATCAACTACGCACAGAATAGACTCTCGTGATGCATTATCCACATACACGTGTATCAACTACCCACATAATAGACTCTCGTGATGCATTATCCACATACACGTGTATCAACTACACATAGAATAGACTCTCGTGATGCATTATCCACATATACGTGTATCAATTACCCACAGAATAGACTCGTGATGCATTATCCACATACACGTGTATCAACTACACACAGAATAGACTCTCGTGATGCATTATCCACATACACGTGTATCAACTACACACAGAATAGACTCTCGTGATGCATTATCCACATACACCTGTATCAACTACACACAGAATAGACTCTCGTGATGCATTTTCCACATACAAGTGTATCAACTACCCACATAATAGACTCTCGTGATGCATTATCCACATACACGTGTATCAACTACACACAGAATAGACTCTCGTGATGCATTATCCACATACACGTCTATCAACTACACACATAATAGACTCTCGTGATACATTATCCACATACACGTGTATCAACTACCCACTTAATAGACTCTCGTGATGCATTATCCACATACACGTGTATCAACTACACACAGAATAGACTCTCGTGATGCATTATCCACATACACGTGTTACAACTACCCACAGAGTAGACTCTCGTGATGCATCTTCCACATACACGTGTATCAACTACACAAAGAATAGACTGTCGTGATGCATTATCCACATACACGTGTATCAACTACACACAGAATAGACTCTCGTGATACATTTTCCACATACACGTGTATCAACTACACACAGAATAGACTCTCGTGATGCATTATCCACATACACGTGTATCAACTACCCACATAATAGACTCTCGTGATGCATTATCCACATACACGTGTATCAACTACCCACATAATAGATTCTCGTGATGCATTATCCACATACACGTGTATCAACTACACACAGAATACTCTCGTGATGCATTATCCACATAAATGTGTATCAACTACACACAGAATAGACTCGTGATGCATTATCCACATACACGTGTATCAACTACACACAATAGACTCTCGTGATGCATTATCCACATACATGTGTATCATCTACAGACAGAATAGACTCTCGTGATGCATTATCCACATATATGTGTATCAACTACACACAGAATAGACTCTCGTGATGCATTATCCACATACACGTGTATCAACTACACACAGAATAGATTCTCGTGATGTATTATCCACCTATACGTGTATCAACTACACACAGAATAGACTCTCGTGATGCATTATCCACATACACGTGTATCAACTACACACAGAATAGACTCTCGCCATGCATTATCCACATACACGTGTATCAACTACACACATAATAGACTCTCGTGATGCATTATCCACATACACGTGTATCAACTACCCACAGAATAGACTCTCGTGATGCATTATCCACATACACGTGTATCAACTACACACAGAATAGACTCTCGTGATGCAATATCCACATACACGTGTATCAACTACGCACAGAATAGACTCTCGTGATGCATTATCCACATACACGTGTATCAACTACCCACATAATAGACTCTCGTGATGCATTATCCACATACACGTGTATCAACTGCACATAGAATAGACTCTCGTGATGCATTATCCACATACACGTGTATCAACTACCCACAGAATAGACTCGTGATGCATTATCCACATACACGTGTATCAACTACACACAGAATAGACTCTCGTGATGCATTATCCACATACACGTGTATCAACTACACACAGAATAGACTCTCGTGATGCATTATCCACATACACGTGTATCAACTACACACAGAATAGACTCTCGTGATGCATTATCCACATACAAGTGTATCAACTACCCACATAATAGACTCTCGTGATGCATTATCCACATACACGTGTATCAACTACACACAGAATAGACTCTCGTGATGCATTATCCACATACACGTTTATCAACTACACACATAATAGACTCTCGTGATACATTATCCACATACACGTGTATCAACTACCCATATAATAGACTCTCGTGATGCATTATCCACATACACGTGTATCAACTACACAGAATAGACTCTCGTGATGCATCTTCCACATACACGTGTATCAACTACACAAAGAATAGACTGTCGTGATGCATTATCCACATACACGTGTATCAACTACACACAGAATAGACTGTCGTGATACATTATCCACATACACGTGTATCAACTACACACAGAATAGACTCTCGTGATGCATTATCCACATACACGTGTATCAACTACACACAGAATAGACTCTCGTGATGCATTATCCACATACACGTGTATCAACTACCCACAGAATAGACTCGTGATGCATTATCCTCATACACGTGTATCAACTACCCACAGAGTAGACTCTCGTGATGCATCTTCCACATACACGTGTATCAACTACACAAAGAATAGACTGTCGTGATGCATTATCCACATACACGTGTATCAACTACACACAGAATAGACTCTCGTGATACATTATCCACATACACGTGTATCAACTACACACAGAATAGACTCTCGTGATGCATTATCCACATACACGTGTATCAACTACACACAGAATAGACTCTCGTGATGCATTATCCACATATATGTGTATCAACTACACACAGAATAGACTCTCGTGATGCATTATCCACATACACGTGTATCAACTACACACAGAATAGATTCTCGTGATGTATTATCCACCTATACGTGTATCAACTACACACAGAATAGACTCTCGTGATGCATTATCCACATACACGTGTATCAACTACACACAGAATAGACTCTCGCCATGCATTATCCACATACACGTGTATCAACTACACACATAATAGACTCTCGTGATGCATTATCCACATACACGTGTATCAACTACCCACAGAATAGACTCTCGTGATGCATTATCCACATACACGTGTATCAACTACACACAGAATAGACTCTCGTGATGCAATATCCACATACACGTGTATCAACTACGCACAGAATAGACTCTCGTGATGCATTATCCACATACACGTGTATCAACTACCCACATAATAGACTCTCGTGATGCATTATCCACATACACGTGTATCAACTGCACATAGAATAGACTCTCGTGATGCATTATCCACATACACGTGTATCAACTACCCACAGAATAGACTCGTGATGCATTATCCACATACACGTGTATCAACTACACACAGAATAGACTCTCGTGATGCATTATCCACATACACGTGTATCAACTACACACAGAATAGACTCTCGTGATGCATTATCCACATACACGTGTATCAACTACACACAGAATAGACTCTCGTGATGCATTATCCACATACAAGTGTATCAACTACCCACATAATAGACTCTCGTGATGCATTATCCACATACACGTGTATCAACTACACACAGAATAGACTCTCGTGATGCATTATCCACATACACGTTTATCAACTACACACATAATAGACTCTCGTGATACATTATCCACATACACGTGTATCAACTACCCATATAATAGACTCTCGTGATGCATTATCCACATACACGTGTATCAACTACACACAGAATAGACTCTCGTGATGCATCTTCCACATACACGTGTATCAACTACACAAAGAATAGACTGTCGTGATGCATTATCCACATACACGTGTATCAACTACACACAGAATAGACTGTCGTGATACATTATCCACATACACGTGTATCAACTACACACAGAATAGACTCTCGTGATGCATTATCCACATACACGTGTATCAACTACACACAGAATAGACTCTCGTGATGCATTATCCACATACACGTGTATCAACTACCCACAGAATAGACTCGTGATGCATTATCCTCATACACGTGTATCAACTACCCACAGAGTAGACTCTCGTGATGCATCTTCCACATACACGTGTATCAACTACACAAAGAATAGACTGTCGTGATGCATTATCCACATACACGTGTATCAACTACACACAGAATAGACTCTCGTGATACATTATCCACATACACGTGTATCAACTACACACAGAATAGACTCTCGTGATGCATTATCCACATACACGTGTATCAACTACACACAGAATAGACTCTCGTGATGCATTATCCACATACACGTCTATCAACTACACACATAATAGACTCTCGTGATACATTATCCACATACACGTGTATCAACTACCCACATAATAGACTCTCGTGATGCATTATCCACATACACGTGTATCAACTACACACAGAATAGACTCTCGTGATGCATCTTCCACATACACGTGTATCAACTACACAAAGAATAGACTGTCGTGATGCATTATCCACATACACGTGTATCAACTACACACAGAATAGACTCTCGTGATACATTATCCACATACACGTGTATCAACTACACACAGAATAGACTCTCGTGATGCATTATCCACATACACGTGTATCAACTACACACAGAATAGACTCTCGTGATGCATTATCCACATCCACGTGTATCAACTACACACAGAATAGACTCTCGTGATGCATTATCCACATACACGTGTATCAACTACCCACAGAATAGACTCGTGATACATTATCCACATACACGTGTATCAACTACCCACAGAGTAGACTCTCGTGATGCATCTTCCACATACACGTGTATCAACTACACAAAGAATAGACTGTCGTGATGCATTATCCACATACACGTGTATGAACTACACACAGAATAGACTCTCGTGATACATTATCCACATACACGTGTATCAACTACACACAGAATAGACTCTCGTGATGCATTATCCACATACACGTGTATCAACTACACACAGAATAGACTCTCGTGATGCATTATCCACAGACACGTGTATCAACTACACACAGAATAGACTCTCGTGATGCATTATCCACATACACGTGTATCAACTACCCACAGAATAGATTCGTGATGCATTATCCACATACACGTGTATCAACTACACACAGAATAGACTCTCGTGATGCATTATCCACATAAATGTGTATCAACTACACACAGAATAGACTCGTGATGCATTATCCACATACATGTGTATCAACTACACACAATAGACTCTCGTGATGCATTATCCACATACATGTGTATCAACTACAGACAGAATAGACTCTCGTGATGCATTATCCACATATATGTGTATCAACTACACACAGAATAGACTCTCGTGATGCATTATCCACATACACGTGTATCAACTACACACAGAATAGATTCTCGTGATGCATTATCCACCTATACGTGTATCAACTACACACAGAATAGACTCTCGTGATGCATTATCCACATACACGTGTATCAACTACACACAGAATAGATTCTCGCCATGCATTATCCACATACACGTGTATCAACTACACACATAATAGACTCTCGTGATGCATTATCCACATACACGTGTATCAACTACCCACAGAATAGACTCTCGTGATGCATTATCCACATACACGTGTATCAACTACACACAGAATAGACTCTCGTGATGCAATATCCACATACACGTGTATCAACTACGCACAGAATAGACTCTCGTGATGCATTATCCACATACACGTGTATCAACTACCCACAGAATAGACTCGTGATGCATTATCCACATACACGTGTATCAACTACACACAGAATAGACTCTCGTGATGCATTATCCACATACACGTGTATCAACTACACACAGAATAGACTCTCGTGATGCATTATCCACATACACGTGTATCAACTACACACAGAATAGACTCTCGTGATGCATTATCCACATACAAGTGTATCAACTACCCACATAATAGACTCTCGTGATGCATTATCCACATACACGTGTATCAACTACACACAGAATAGACTCTCGTGATGCATTATCCACATACACGTCTATCAACTACACACATAATAGACTCTCGTGATACATTATCCACATACACGTATATCAACTACCCATATAATAGACTCTCGTGATGCATTATCCACATACACGTGTATCAACTACACACAGAATAGACTCTCGTGATGCATCTTCCACATACACGTGTATCAACTACACAAAGAATAGACTGTCGTGATGCATTATCCACATACACGTGTATCAACTACCCACTTAATAGACTCTCGTGATGCATTATCCACATACACGTGTATCAACTACACACAGAATAGACTCTCGTGATGCATTATCCACATACACGTGTTACAACTACCCACAGAGTAGACTCTCGTGATGCATCTTCCACATACACGTGTATCAACTACACAAAGAATAGACTGTCGTGATGCATTATCCACATACACGTGTATCAACTACACACAGAATAGACTCTCGTGATACATTTTCCACATACACGTGTATCAACTACACACAGAATAGACTCTCGTGATGCATTATCCACATACACGTGTATCAACTACCCACATAATAGACTCTCGTGATGCATTATCCACATACACGTGTATCAACTACCCACATAATAGATTCTCGTGATGCATTATCCACATACACGTGTATCAACTACACACAGAATACTCTCGTGATGCATTATCCACATAAATGTGTATCAACTACACACAGAATAGACTCGTGATGCATTATCCACATACACGTCTATCAACTACACACATAATAGACTCTCGTGATACATTATCCACATACACGTGTATCAACTACCCACATAATAGACTCTCGTGATGCATTATCCACATACACGTGTATCAACTACACACAGAATAGACTCTCGTGATGCATCTTCCACATACACGTGTATCAACTACACAAAGAATAGACTGTCGTGATGCATTATCCACATACACGTGTATCAACTACACACAGAATAGACTCTCGTGATACATTATCCACATACACGTGTATCAACTACACACAGAATAGACTCTCGTGATGCATTATCCACATACACGTGTATCAACTACACACAGAATAGACTCTCGTGATGCATTATCCACATCCACGTGTATCAACTACACACAGAATAGACTCTCGTGATGCATTATCCACATACACGTGTATCAACTACCCACAGAATAGACTCGTGATGCATTATCCACATACACGTGTATCAACTACCCACAGAGTAGACTCTCGTGATGCATCTTCCACATACACGTGTATCAACTACACAAAGAATAGACTGTCGTGATGCATTATCCACATACACGTGTATGAACTACACACAGAATAGACTCTCGTGATACATTATCCACATACACGTGTATCAACTACACACAGAATAGACTCTCGTGATGCATTATCCACATACACGTGTATCAACTACACACAGAATAGACTCTCGTGATGCATTATCCACAGACACGTGTATCAACTACACACAGAATAGACTCTCGTGATGCATTATCCACATACACGTGTATCAACTACCCACAGAATAGACTCGTGATGCATTATCCACATACACGTGTATCAACTACACACAGAATAGACTCTCGTGATGCATTATCCACATACACCTGTATCAACTACACACAGAATAGACTCTCGTGATGCATTATCCACATACACGTGTATCAACTACACTCAGAATAGACTCTCGTGATGCATTATCCACATACACTTGTATCAACTACCAACATAATAGACTCTCGTGATGCATTATCCACATACACGTGTATCAACTACACACAGAATAGACTTTCGTGATGCATTATCCACAAACATGTGTATCAACTACACACATATTAGAATCTCGTGATGCATTATCCACATACAGGTGTATTAACTACACAGAAAATACTCTCGTGATGCATTATCCACAAACACGTCTATCAACTACACACAGAATGGACTCTCGTGATGCATTATCCACAAACATGTGTATCAACTACACACAGAATAGAATCTCGTGATGCATTATCCACATACACGTGTATCAACTACCCACATAATAGACTCTCGTGATGCATTATCCACATACACGTGTATCAACTACACACAGAATAGACTCTCGTGATGCATCTTCCACATACACGTGTATCAACTACACAAAGAATAGACTGTCGTGAAGCATTATCCACATACACGTGTATCAACTACACACAGAATAGACTGTCGTGATACATTATCCACATACACGTGTATCAACTACACACAGAATAGACTCTCGTGATGCATTATCCACATACACGTGTATCAACTACACACAGAATAGACTCTCGTGATGCATTATCCACATACACGTGTATCAACTACCCACATAATAGACTCGTGATGCATTATCCACATACACGTGTATCAACTACCCACAGAGTAGACTCTCGTGATGCATCTTCCACATACACGTGTATCAACTACACAAAAAATAGACTGTCGTGATGCATTATCCACATACACGTGTATCAACTACACACAGAGTAGACTCTCGTGATGCATCTTCCACATACACGTGTATCAACTACCCACATAATAGACTCTCGTGATGCATTATCCACATACACGTGTATCAACTACACACAGAATAGACTCTTGTGATGCATTATCCACATACACGTCTATCAACTACACACATAATAGACTCTCGTGATACATTATCCACATGCACGTGTATCAACTACCCACAGAATAGACTCTCGTGATGCATTATCCACATACACCTGTATCAACTACACACAGAATAGACTCTCGTGATGCATTATCCACATACAGGTGTTACAACTACCCACAGAGTAGACTCTCGTGATGCATCTTCCACATACACGTGTATCAACTACACAAAGAATAGACTGTCGTGATGCATTATCCACATACACGTGTATCAACTACACACAGAATAGACTCTCGTGTTACATTATCCACATACACGTGTATCAACTACACACAGAATAGACTCTCGTGATGCATTATCCACATACATGTGTATCAACTACACACAGAATAGACTCTCGTGATGCATTATCCACATACACGTGTATCAACTACACACAGAATAGACTCTCGTGATGCATTATCCACATACACCTGTATCAACTACACACAGAATAGACTCTCGTGATGCATTATCCACATACACGTGTATCAACTACACTCAGAATAGACTCTCGTGATGCATTATCCACATACATGTGTATCAACTACACACAGAATACTCTCGTGATGCATTATCCACATACACGTGTATCAACTACACACATAATAGACTCTCGTGATGCATTATCCACATGCACGTGTATCAACTACACACAGAATAGACTTTCGTGATGCATTATCCACAAACATGTGTATCAACTACACACAGATTAGAATCTCTTGATGCATTATCCACATAGAGGTGTATTAACTGCACAGAGAATACTCTCGTGATGCATTATCCACAAACACGTCTATCAACTACACACAGAATGGACTCTCGTGATGCATTATCCACAAAACATGTGTATCAACTACACACAGAATAGAATCTCGTGATGCATTATCCACATACACGTGTATCAACTACACACAGAATACTCTCGTGATGCATTATCCACAAACACGTGTATTAACTACACACAGAATAGAATCTCGTGATGTATTATCCACAAACACGTGTATCAACTACACATAGAATAGACTCTCGTGATGCATTATCCACATACACGTGTATCAACTACACACATAATAGACCCTCGTGATGCATTATCCACATACACGTGTATCAACTACACACATAATAGACCCTCGTGATGCATTATCCACATACACGTGTATCAACTACACACAGAATAGATTCTCGTGATGCATTATCCACATACACGTGTATCAACTACCCACATAATAGACTCTCGTGATGCATTATCCACATACACGTGTATCAACTACCCACATAATAGACTCTCGTGATGCATTATCCACATACACGTGTATCAACTACACACAGAATAGACTCTCGTGATGCATTATCCACATACACGTGTATCAACTACACACAGAATAGACTCTCGTGATGCATTATCCACATACACGTGTATCGACTACATATAGAATAGACTCTCATGATGCATTATCCACATACACGTGTACCAACTACACAAAGAATAGACTCTCGTGATGCATTATCCACAAACACGTGTATCAACTAGACACAAAATAGACTCTCGTGATGCATTATCCACATACATGTGTATCAATTACCCACATAATAGACTCTCGTGATGCATTATCCACATACACGTGTATCAACTACACATAGAATAGACTCTCGTGATGCATTATCCACATACACGTGTATCAACTACCCACAGAATAGACTCGTGATGCATTATCCACATACACGTGTATCAACTACACACAGAATAGACTCTCGTGATGCATTTTCCACATACACGTGTATCAACTACACACAGAATAGACTCTCGTGATGCATTATCCACATACACCTGTATCAACTACACACAGAATAGACTCTCGTGATGCATTATCCACATACAAGTGTATCAACTACCCACATAATAGACTCTCGTGATGCATTATCCACATACACGTGTATCAACTACACACAGAATAGACTCTCGTGATGCATTATACACATACACGTCTATCAATTACACACATAATAGACTCTCGTGATACATTATCCACATACACGTGTATCAACTACCCACATAATAGACTCTCGTGATGCATTATCCACATACACGTGTATCAACTACACACAGAATAGACTCTCGTGATGCATTATCCACATACACGTGTTACAACTACCCACAGAGTAGACTCTCGTGATGCATCTTCCACATACACGTGTATCAACTACACAAAGAATAGATTGTCGTGATGCATTATCCACATACACGTGTATCAACCATACACAGAATAGACTCTCGTGATACATTATCCACATACACGTGTATCAACTACACACATAATAGACTCTCGTGATGCATTATCCACATACACGTGTATCAACTACACACAGAATAGACTCTCGTGATGCATTATCCACATGCACGTGTATCAACTACACACAGAATAGACTCTCATGATGCATTATCCACATACACGTGTATCAATTACCCACAGAATAGACTCGTGATGCATTATCCACATACACGTGTATCAACTACACACAGAATAGACTCTCGTGATGCATTATCCACATACACCTGTATCAACTACACACAGAATAGACTCTCGTGATGCATTATCCACAAACACGTGTATCAACTACACTCAGAATAGACTCTCGTGATGCATTATCCACATACACTTGTATCAACTACCAACATAATAGACTCTCGTGATGCATTATCCACATACACGTGTATCAACTACACACAGAATAGACTTTCGTGATGCATTATCCACAAACATGTGTATCAACTACACACAGATTAGAATCTCGTGATGCATTATCCACATACAGGTGTATTAACTACACAGAGAATACTCTCGTGATGCATTATCCACAAACACGTCTATCAACTAAACACAGAATGGACTCTCGTGATGCATTATCCACAAACATGTGTATCAATTACACACAGAATAGAATCTCGTGATGCATTATCCACATACACGTGTATCAACTACACACAGAATACTCTCGTGATGCATTATCCACAAACACGTGTATTAACTACACACAGAATAGAATCTCGTGATGTATTATCCACAAACACGTGTATCAACTACACATAGAATAGACTCTCGTGATGCATTATCCACATACATGTGTATCAACTACCCACACAATAGACCCTCGTGATGCATTATCCACATACACGTGTATCAACTACACACAGAATAGACTCTCGTGATGCATTATCCACATACACGTGTATCAACTACCCACATAATAGACTCTCGTGATGCATTATCCACATACACGTGTATCAACTACACACATAATAGACTCTCGTGATGCATTATCCACATACACGTGTATCAACTACACACAATAGACTCTCGTGATGCATCTTCCACATTCATGTGTATCAACTAGAGACAGAATAGACTCTCGTGATGCATTATCCACATACATGTGTATCAACAACACACAGAATAGACTCTCGTGATGCATTATCCACATACACGTGTATCAACTACACACAGAATAGATTCTCGTGATGCATTATCCACATACACGTGTATCAACTACACACAGAATAGACTCTCGTGATGCATTATCCACATACACGTGTATCAACTACACACAGAATAGACTCTCGTCATGCATTATCCACATACACGTGTATCAACTACACACATAATAAACTCTCGTGATGCATTATCCACATACACGTGTATCAACTACCCACAGAATAGACTCTCGTGATGCATTATCCACATACACGTGTATCAACTACACACAGAATAGACTCTCGTGATGCATTATCCACATACACGTGTATCAACTACACACATAATAGACTCTCGTGATACATTGTCCACATACACGTGTATCAACTACCCACATAATAGACTCTCGTGATGCATTATCCACATACACGTGTATCAACTACCCACATAATAGACTCTCGTGATGCATTATCCACATACACGTGTATCACCTACCCACATAATAGACTCTCGTGATGCATTATCCACATACACGTGTATCAACTACACACAGAATAGACTCTCGTGATGCATTATCCACATACACGTGTATCAACTACACACAGAATAGACTCTCGTGATGCATTATCCACATACACGTGTATCGACTACATATAGAATAGACTCTCATGATGCATTATCCACATACAAGTGTACCAACTACACAAAGAATAGACTCTCGTGATGCATTATCCACAAACACGTGTATCAACTAGATACAAAATAGACTCTCGTGATGCATTATCCACATACATGTGTATCAATTACCCACATAATAGACTCTCGTGATGCATTATCCACATACACGTGTATCAACTACACATAGAATAGACTCTCGAGATGCATTATCCACATACACGTGTATCAACAACACACAGAATAGACTCTCGTGATGCATTATCCACATACACCTGTATCAACTCCACACAGAATATACTCTCGTGATGCATTATCCACATACAAGTGTATCAATTACCCCCATAATAGACTCTCGTGATGCATTATCCACATACACGTGTATCAACTACACACAGAATAGACTCTCGTGATGCATTATCCACATACACGTCTATCAACTACACACATAATAGACTCTCGTGATACATTATCCACATACACGTGTATCAACTACCCACATAATAGACTCTCGTGATGCATTATCCACATACACGTGTATCAACTACACACAGAATAGACTCTCGTGATGCATTATCCACATACACGTGTTACAACTACCCACAGAGTAGACTCTCGTGATGCGTCTTCCACATACACGTGTATCAACTACACAAAGAATAGACTGTCATGATGCATTATCCACATACACGTGTATCAACTATACACAGAATAGACTCTCGTGATACATTATCCACATACACGTGTATCAACTACACACAGAATAGATTCTCGTGATGCATTATCCACATACACGTGTATCAACTACACACAGAATAGACTCTTGTGATGCATTATCCACATACACGTGTATCAACTACACACAGAATAGACTCTCGTCATGCATTATCCACATACACGTGTATCAACTACACACATAATAGACTCTCGTCATGCATTATCCACATACACGTGTATCAACTACCCACAGAATAGACTCTCGTGATGCATTATCCACATACACGTGTATCAACTACACACAGAATAGACTCTCGTGATGCATTATCCACATACACGTGTATCAACTACACACATAATAGACTCTCGTGATACATTGTCCACATACACGTGTATCAACTACCCACATAATAGACTCTCGTGATGCATTATCCACATACACGTGTATCAACTACCCACATAATAGACTCTCGTGATGCATTATCCACATACACGTGTATCAACTACCCACATAATAGACTCTCGTGATGCATTATCCACATACACGTGTATCAACTACACACAGAATAGACTCTCGTGATGCATTATCCAGATACACGTGTATCAACTACACACAGAATAGACTCTCGTGATGCATTATCCACATACACGTGTATCGACTACATATAGAATAGACTCTCATGATGCATTATCCACATACACGTGTACCAACTACACAAAGAATAGACTCTCGTGATGCATTATCCACAAACACGTGTATCAACTAGACACAAAATAGACTCTCGTGATCCATTATCCACATACATGTGTATCAATTACCCACATAATAGACTCTCGTGATGCATTATCCACATACACGTGTATCAACTACACATAGAATAGACTCTCGTGATGCATTATCCACATACACGTGTATCAACTACACACAGAATAGACTCTCGTGATGCATTATCCACATACACCTGTATCAACTACACACAGAATAGACTCTCGTGATGCATTATCCACATACAAGTGTATCAACTACCCACATAATAGACTCTCGTGATGCATTATCCACATACACGTGTATCAACTACACACATAATAGACTCTCGTGATGCATTATCCACATACACGTCTATCAACTACACACATAATAGACTCTCGTGATACATGATCCACATACACGTGTTACAACTACCCACAGAGTAGACTCTCGTGATGCATCTTCCACATACACGTGTATCAACTACACAAAGAATAGACTGTCGTGATGCATTATCCACATACACGTGTATCAACTATACACAGAATAGACTCTCGTGATACATTATACACATACACGTGTATCAACTACACACAGAATAGACTCTCGTGATGCATTATCCACATACACGTGTATCAACTACACACAGAATAGACTCTCGTGATGCATTATCCACATACACGTGTATCAACTACACACCGAATAGACTCTCATGATGCATTATCCACATACACGTGTATCAATTACCCACAGAATAGACTCGTGATGCATTATCCACATACACCTGTATCAACTACACACAGAATAGACTCTCGTGATGCATTATCCACATACACGTGTATCAACTACACTCAGAATAGACTCTCGTGATGCATTATCCACATACACTTGTATCAACTACCCACTTAATAGACTCTCGTGATGCATTATCCACATACACGTGTATCAACTACACACAGAATAGACTTTCGTGATGCATTATCCACAAACATGTGTATCAACTACACACAGATTAGAATCTCGTGATGCATTATCCACATACAGGTGTATTAACTACACAGAGAATACTCTCGTGATGCATTATCCACAAACACGTCTATCAACTACACACAGAATGGACTCTCATGATGCATTATCCACAAACATGTGTATCAATTACACACAGAATAGAATCTCGTGATGCATTATCCACATACACGTGTATCAACTACACACAGAATACTCTCGTGATGCATTATCCACAAACACCTGTATTAACTAAACACATAATAGACTCTCGTGATACATTGTCCACATACACGTGTATCAACTACCCACATAATAGACTCTCGTGATGCATTATCCACATACACGTGTATCAACTACACACATAATAGACCCTCGTGATGCATTATCCACATACACGTGTATCAACTACCCACATAATAGACTCTCGTGATGCATTATCCACATACACGTGTATCAACTACACACAGAATAGACTCTCGTGATACATTATCCACATACACGTGTATCAACTACACACAGAATAGACTCTCGTGATGCATTATCCACATACACGTGTATCGACTACATATAGAATAGACTCTCATGATGCATTATCCACATACACGTGTACCAACTACACAAAGAATAGACTCTCGTGATGCATTATCCACAAACACTTGTACAACTAGACACAAAATAGACTCTCGTGATCCATTATCCACATACATGTGTATCAATTACCCACATAATAGACTCTCGTGATGCATTATCCACATACACGTGTATCAACTACACATAGAATAGACTTTCGTGATGCATTATCCACATACACGTGTATCAACTACACACAGAATAGACTCTCGTGATGCATTATCCACATACACCTGTATCAACTACACACAGAATAGACTCTCGTGATGCATTATCCACATACAAGTGTATCAACTACCCACATAATAGACTCTCGTGATGCATTATCCACATACACGTGTATCAACTACACACAGAATAGACTCTCGTGATGCATTATCCACATACACGTCTATCAACTACACACATAATAGACTCTCGTTATACATTATCCACATACACGTGTTACAACTACCCACAGAGTAGACTCTCGTGATGCATCTTCCACATACATGTGTATCAACTACACAAAGAATAGACTGTCGTGATGCATTATCCACATACACGTGTATCAACTATACACAGAATAGACTCTCGTGATACATTATACACATACACGTGTATCAACTACACACAGAATAGACTCTCGTGATGCATTATCCACATACACGTGTATCAACTACACACAGAATAGACTCTCGTGATGCATTATCCACATACACGTGTATCAACTACACACCGAATAGACTCTCATGATGCATTGTCCACATACACGTGTATCAATTACCCACAGAATAGACTCGTGATGCATTATCCACATACACGTGTATCAACTACACACAGAATAGACTCTCGTGATGCATTATCCACATACACCTGTATCAACTACACACAGAATAGACTCTCGTGATGCATTATCCACATACACGTGTATCAACTACACTCAGAATAGACTCTCGTGATGCATTATCCACATACACTTGTATCAACTACCCACTTAATAGACTCTCGTGATGCATTATCCACATACACGTGTATCAACTACACACAGAATAGACTTTCGTGATGCATTATCCACAAACATGTGTATCAACTACACACAGATTAGAATCTCGTGATGCATTATCCACATACAGGTGTATTAACTACACAGAGAATACTCTCGTGATGCATTATCCACAAACACGTCTATCAACTACACACAGAATGGACTCTCGTGATGCATTATCCACATACACGTGCATCAACTACACACAGATTAGACTCTCGTGATGCATTATCCACATACACGTGTATCAACTACACACAGAATAGACTCTCGTGATGCATTATCCACATACACGTGTATCAACTACCCACATAATAGACTCTCGTGATGCATTATCCACATACACGTGTATCAATTACCCACATAATAGACTCTCGTGATGCATTATCCACATACACGTGTATCAACTACACACAATAGACTCTCGTGATGCATTATCCACATACATGTGTATCAACTACAGACAGAATAGACTCTCGTGATGCATTATCCACATACATGTGTATCAACAACACACAGAATAGACTCTCGTGATGCATTATCCACATACACGTGTATCAACTACACACAGAATAGATTCTCGTGATGCATTATCCACATACACGTGTATCAACTACACACAGAATAGACTCTCGTGATGCATTATCCACATACACGTGTATCAACTACACACAGAATAGACTCTCGTCATGCATTATCCACATACACGTGTATCAACTACACACATAATAGACTCTCGTGATGCATTATCCACATACACGTGCATTAACTACCCACAGAATAGACTCTCGTGATGCATTATCCACATACACGTGTATCAACTACACACATAATAGACTCTCGTGATGCATTGTCCACATACACGTGTATCAACTACCCACATAATAGACTCTCGTGATGCATTATCCACATACACGTGTATCAACTACACACATAATAGACTCTCGTGATGCATTATCCACATACACGTGTATCGGCTACATATAGAATAGACTCTCATGATGCATTATCCAGATACACGTGTACCAACTACACAAAGAATAGACTCTCGTGATGCATTATCCACAAACACGTGTATCAACTACACACAAAATAGACTCTCGTGATGCATTATCCACATACACGTGTATCGACTACACATAGAATAGACTCTCATGATGCATTATCCACATACACGTGTATCAACTACACACAGAATAGACTCTCGTGATGCATTATCCACATACATGTGTATCAACTACACACATAATAGACTCTCGTGATGCATTATCCACATACACGTGTATCAACTACCCACATAATAGACTCTCGTGATGTATTATCCACATACACGTGTATCAACTACACATAGAATAGACTCTCGTGATGCATTATCCACATACACGTGTATCAACTACCCACAGAATAGACTCTCGTGATGCATTATCCCATACACGTGTATCAACTACCCACATAATAGACTCTCGTGATGCAATATCCACATACACGTGTATCAACTACGCACAGAATAGACTCTCGTGATGCATTATCCACATACACGTGTATCAACTACCCACATAATAGACTCTCGTGATGCATTATCCACATACACGTGTATCAACTACACATAGAATAGACTCTCGTGATGCATTATCCACATACACGTGTATCAACTACACACAGAATAGACTCTCGTGATGCATTATCCACATACACGTGTATCAACTACACACAGAATAGACTCTCGTGATGCATTATCCACATACACCTGTATCAACTACACACAGAATAGACTCTCGTGATGCATTATCCACATACAAGTGTATCAACTACCCACATAATAGACTCTCGTGATGCATTATCCACATACACGTGTATCAACTACACACAGAATAGACTCTCGTGATGCATTATCCACATACACGTCTATCAACTACACACATAATAGACTCTCGTGATACATTATCCACATACACGTGTATCAACTACCCACATAATAGATTCTCGTGATGCATTATCCACATACACGTGTATCAACTACACACAGAATAGACTCTCGTGATGCATTATCCACATACACGTGTTACAACTATGCACAGAGTAGACTCTCGTGATGCATCTTACACATACACGTGTATCAACTACACAAAGAATAGACTGTCGTGATGCATTATCCACATACACGTGTATCAACTACACACAGAATAGACTCTCGTGATACATTATCCACATACACGTGTATCAACTACACACAGAATAGACTCTCGTGATGCATTATCCACATACACGTGTATCAACTACACACAGAATAGACTCTCGTGATGCATTATCCACATACACGTGTATCAACTACACACAGAATAGACTCTCGTGATGCATTATCCACATACACGTGTATCAACTACCCACAGAATAGACTCGTGATGCATTATCCACATACACGTGTATCAACTACACACAGAATAGACTCTCGTGATGCATTATCCACATACACGTGTGTCAACTACACTCAAAATAGACTCTCGTGATGCATTATCCACATACACTTGTATCAACTACCCACATAATAGACTCTCGTGATGCATTATCCACATACACGTGTATCAACTACACACAGAATAGACTTTCGTGATGCATTATCCACAAACATGTGTATCAACTACACACAGATTAGAATCTCGTGATGCATTATCCACATACAGGTGTATTAACTACACAGAGAATACTCTCGTGATGCATTATCCACAATCACGTCTATCAACTACACACAGAATGGACTCTCGTGATGCATTATCCACAAACATGTGTATCAACTACACACAGAATAGAATCTCGTGATGCATTATCCACATACACGTGTATCAACTACACACAGAATACTCTCGTGATGCATTATCCACAAACACGTGTATCAACTACACACAGAATAGAATCTCGTGATGCATTATCCACATACACGTGTATCAACTACCCACATAATAGACCCTCGTGATGCATTATCCACATACACGTGTATCAACTATCCACATAATAGACTCTCGTGATGCATTATCCACATACACGTGTATCAACTACCCACATAATAGACTCTCGTGATGCATTATCCACATACACGTGTATCAACTACACACAGAATACTCTCGTGATGCATTATCCACATAAATGTGTATTAAGTACACACAGAATAGACTCGTGATGCATTATCCACATACATGTGTATCAACTACACACAGAATAGACTCTCGTGATGCATTATCCACATACATGTGTATCAACTACACATAGAATAGACTCTCGTGATGCATTATCCACATACATGTGTATCAACTACACACAGAATAGATTCTCGTGATGCATTATCCACCTACACGTGTATCAACTACACACATAATAGACTCTCGTGATGCATTATCCACATACACGTGTATCAACTACCCACAGAATAGACTCTCGTGATGCATTATCCAGATACACGTGTATCAACTACACACAGAATAGACTCTCGTGATGCATTATCCAAACACGTGTATCAACTACACACAGAATAGACTCTCGTGATGCACTATCCACATACATGTGTATCAACTCAACACAGAATAGACTCTCGTGATGCATTATCCACATACGCGGGTGTGCTAAGGCTGTTTCACGTCGGTTTATTTCATACAGTTGCTCCCCCTTTGTAATAGTTTACGTAATGACGTTGCATCCATGGAAACGTACTCTTCATGGATGAACTGCCCGAAGGAAAAATGTGTTTCTGCAGATATAATGCACTTATTCCTTGTTCGTTTTGTGACAGTAAGATTAACATATATATTTATTGACTATCCAGATTGCGAATATATCATTATTTTGAATACGTCGATTGTAATATATGATTTGTGGCGTTTGTCAGTCTTGCGAAGCTCCACCCCTTCAATGCCCATATTTGGAAATCGCCATCGTCAAAAAGCTTGTTTGTTGACAAATACGAGAATGAGACAGACGCACCTGTTTACTATCAATATGATACTTATGTAGCAGAATTTCACAAAAAAAGGAAAATGTACACAATCGTCAGTTGCAGACAAATGATGCTGAGAGGTAAACCTTAGTTTAAATTAATAATGACAATCTCCTGAAGCACATGTATACTGAAAAAAGGGGGTCGTATATTATACCTACCGAACTTGAAGAAAGCACATGGAGAATCAAAATAAGATACATAAGCCTAGAACTCTTATCATGTCAATACCAACATTTTCGTGATCTTTTTCTTAAAGATCGAGATGTTTGATTTGCATGCAGTATCTATTGTTGCCACAGGCACAGGTGAATCAGACACCACCACCCCCTTTTTAGCTTTGCAAGTTGTGGAACACAATTTATAGAGAAATAATCAATATAAGGACTATAATGATGAAAACCATTAAAAAACGTTTGAATCTTTATACAAAAAATATCTTGATAGGTTGGGGGTCCTGTTTATTTTTAGAATTTACATTTGTTTTCTTTACAAGTAACATACAATCTCCATAACACCTTGGCTTGGAAAGGCAAATTGTCCATTCTGACAACTTGTGTAGGACCAGTTCTCAATGCATACTAATAATCGACAACCAAAAAGTATGTACATGTATGTATTATCAGAGAATAACATCCCTTTTCAGAGATTTTTTTTTCCTCAAGCAAATCTTCTGTCAAGTTACTGGGGAGGATGACTTCAATTTCATAAACATTTAAGCTTCTGAAAATTTGTTTGGTCAAAATTCATTTGCACATAACAGATTTGATCAAATAAACAACGGGCGAAAACTGATCTAACACCAGTTAGTTATTCTCTAAATCCAGTTTGTCTTTTTACCAACTAACAGATCATGATCCATACAGTTATTACATAAAACCATAAAACCAAAACCTGAAATGAAACTTAATTATGTACATTGTAATTTAAATCCAATTTTTAATTAAAGGTGGGTGATCTGGTTGTGCTACAATATCACATTTTGATCAAAGAAATTTTTATTGAGACATATATTAAGACAGATGCTCAACTCCTTTTAATATACATATTGTAGTTTATTTAGTTATGCCAAAACATGTTCAGTAAAATTAAACCTTTACAGAATTAAAAATTGCACTGATCAAATTGTATAAGCATTGATACCGGTATTAAGTTTTTTTCTTAGAAGACATACCTGGTTATGCATGCATTGTACAGTGTACTGTTAGTGTTAATTCTAAGAAAAAATTGTTTATATAAAACCCGATTGTAGAATGAATTTATCCTGCAATTGTGTGATTTTGAGTACTAATAGACAGGTCAAATAAACTTAAGTGTTTATTTAATCATTGTATGTTTTGACAATATATTGTGTAGGCATATACAATGTATACAGCATCTTGCATTAATAATAATTTTAGAAGATGGTCAATATTCAGCATTTTCATTGGATTTACAAATGTAGTTCAGTAGCTGAGTATCATATTAACAGTCTCTGCACTGAGCTAAGTTCATTGTTATGCATTCAATCATCTTGGTGATATATTAAGGGTATGATAAATGGGCATCAAGGTAACATGCTAAACATGTTATACATGTACATATTGATCTATTGATGAAACAGATTGATCTTCAGAGCAGCCATCAATTGATTTTCAAACCACTCAAGAAAGACAACACTATTCATCTCCTGGTGATGGTCACCGTCCTTTGATTTGGCCAGAAACACTAAATCGTAGCCGTCAATCCTCACTTCGCGTACCTGCATGCAAAACAATCAAACGTTTGCCTTTACCCGAGGGTATTTTGGGGGCATCAGACCCATCATTCGGAAGCCACATATAATCTGTGCAGTGATTTTGGTTAACCCATGTTTCATCCATGTACACGATATCATACCCTTCTTCCCTAAAAGATTTGATCTTTCTCAGATAATTACACCTATAATTAATAATAAACACTTGATCGTACAGAACTCTTCGATTATCACCTATTTTTTATAAGTATATCCAAGATCAATGAGAGTTAGAGTAAGCTTAGACTGATATTTTATTAGAATCTTTTATTTCCTTATGTATTATTGAGACGGTCGGAGCAATTTTCCGTGAATATAAACCGTGGATTGTTCTTTTAATAACACAATGATCAAAGTCGTAGCAAAAATTCAGCTCTTTCTTTGGGTCTATTTGACTTACAAGGCCTCTTACCATTCATAATACGGTGTATAGCTGTTCAAATGGGTGCGGAGGTACAAAGAAGGTACCGTCCATGAAGATGAAGAAGGTCTGGGCATTGGCTAATCTTTCCAAACTCTCTGGTGAGTAGAAGACTAACATTCTGTTTTCTGCATTCTGGCCGTTGTCGTATTGCAGGAACTGGTGGTTGTTGTTGTGTACTCCTCAGGCAATCTGACATCTGCATAGGTGGCTGGAGGAGTTGGACGCGGGTATCGAATTGTGCGTTTGGGGTTTTCTTCACGGGGCAGCAAGGCGTGGACATTGTCGTCACACTGGGACACAACCTGGGCAAAGATCTGGCTGGGTTTGTCTCTGGTGTTGGTTGCCAAGTCTTTCATGGCTTTTCTGGTTTTTGAGTACTTGATGCTTGTATCACTGGGAGCGTGATTGTGTGGCTGCCCAGGAACTGGATTTTCATTCTGAAGTGCAGTGCTAAGGTTTCCTCTGCATCCTATGCTTGACCGTTTAACACACTTCCACCACTGATTGGTCTTCCTGGTAGCATGTTTGGCATACATGTACCCCTGGTAACACAGCTTGGAACCACCTCTGTTGCTTGGTATAATCTCCATTTTCGTTTAATGATAGTGAAAGTTAACTGTTTCCTTTTATGCAAAAAGTGAAAGAAACCATACATTTTGCTCTGAATTGACTAGGGCATGGAATACACCAGGTATGGTTTCACCATATGTTGATGTTCAACAATTTCTTTCATAATTGTATTCTTAACTATTAAAAATGACCTATGAATGTCTCTGTATAAACATTATGACAATAGCAATCAAGTGACTTCTTTTTACCCCTTTCCATTTAAATCATTATGGTTTGAGTAATTTATGAATTAAATACATGTACTAAATAAACAATTGGGTCTCTATTCAGGAAGAATATATTAATTACAGTATAAACAAATTAAAGATTAAGGCATTGAAATAATTTTTACAAAAAACTTTAATTATCTGAAAGATGACGTTATATATGCGACTTTTTTTCCTGTGACTTTTTTCTTGTGACTTCTTTTCCTGCGACTTTTCATCCATGACTTTTTTTCCGTGACTTTTTTCCCTACATTCTCTCCATATACATTGTTATTGTCCGTAGGTGTACTGGTATAGTGTAAACGTAAAGGGTCTCCTTTCCAATTCAAATGGACTTACACCCGACGATCACCGCTACAATTTTGTTTCTATTATACTACGCCAAATTGACAAGAAAACGTAAAACGTTTCCCTTTTTATATAAACTTACAAAATAAGGAATAGAACTCTATATTTGAAAAGCCCAATTTTCATACACTTCGGTAAATTAATGACAATACCATTTATGATGAACAAAATCATATATTCTGTACAAATAATTATCTGTTTGTCCCATAATTAATTTCTACGCTTCATTGTGACATATATGACAATGCAGACTGTAAAGACTCTCGTGTATATAATTTTAGGAAGCTTATACATTCCAAATAAATATTAATGTTAGGCATATTAAATCTTTTAAAAATATGTTCCACGATATAGCATGGAAATCATCGTGGAAAAGATTAATATGTCGTGTTCACCACACATATATTAATCTCTTCCACGATGATGTCAACGCTATATCGTGTTCAAAACACATATTAATCTTTTCCACGGTGATTTCCACGCTATATCGTGGAAAAAACACACGTATAATAAAAGTTAATCCCTTCCACGATGATACCACCGCGGATGAAAAATATCAGTTTACCTGTTCCGTCGTGTTTTCCGCGATGGGGCCATCGTGGAAAGGATTAATTTCCGTGACAGAATAGTGGGAAATGTAAAAAAAAACACGCTGTTCCCTCTGTAGATAAACTACTATTGAAACAAAAGAAGTTGTGCGTATTGCGGGATATTCAAAACGGGCTGCTTCTTTTTTTTTAATAGTACTGTATCTTATACTTAAAACCATTTCGCTTGAACAGTTGACTACAGAACGACAGGGATATAAATTCCTAACGGTGTATACGTGTATCACATTTCATTTCTTACATTAGCATTAGGGGAAAAGGGTGTATTTAACTCTTATAAAAAGATTTCGATGCTACATTTTTGTAACTAAAAAAAAAATGCACTCTGAAGCAGAATTGTTGTTCCAATCTCGATCTAGACACCTTTTCAAATAACATAGTTGGTACTTCATATTATTCAAAATAAATCCCAAAACGGCTAATGATAAAAAAAATTAATAGCAATAATAAATTTATGTTTGTAATAAACAATCCAAAGGGAACACATTGATGATTATTTTTCAAAATTTTCCAACAAAAAATATTCTTTATCTGTATGATATATCCAGTTTAAGGAAAGGAAATCTTAATTGACCTTCCCTACAATATTTAACTCAGTAGTCCGTTAGGGGCCTTCGTGGACGTGATCGTTTGGTAGCTGGATTTACAACTACCTATGCAATTTTGATTTTGATTTATTTTTTCTTAACTGAAACATATATCTCCTTAGATATTTAATGTATGATTTATGCAAATAATTTTCTTCATGGAATTTATTTAACAAATAATGTAGAATGGTTTATTAGAAAACATAAAGTTTATTGACATCTAAATAAAAAAATATGTTATGAAATTTAAAAAAAAACTCTATTAAAATAAAGTGGCAATCACAACATGATCAAAAGATATTTTGCAATCAAAACTATCACAAGTACAAAAAAAATATTAAGTATGGCTTCAAAGACTTGATATCCAAACAAATAATATCTCGATTTCAATGGGGTTTAAAAATTTAAGTGAAAACAGCTCTAAAATTTTAAATTATATTTTATTAAACCTATTTACATAAATTAAAGATTTAGTTTTCATATTTAGACTGAGAAATTATGCATATTTTTAAGCAAATGTTTAGAATCAGAATGACTTGGTTTTTTTTATCTTCTGAATTATATGTCAAGGACACCCATGATGATTGTGACATAATTTGGTGTCATAAATAAGACCTTAATTACAAATCTTATCTGTGGCTCAGGGTAACTGCTAGTTTATTATTCACAATAAACTATTGACAGGATGTTTGAAATTATTTGATATATATTATTAAAATGTGCAAATGTATTATAATATTTACTAATAGTATACGATGGAATGAATATTGGTCATAGTAATAAGACGCAACTTATTTTATGAAAAAAGGAAAATGAGAATTGCTATTTATAATTTACAACGTAAATGATATATTTATTAATTAACCATAAAATTTTATCTTATAATGGGTAATTATAAAATCATAAACTCGGCCAATATTAAAAAGTTAAGCCAATATCGATATTGGTTTAGTTTTTTTATATTGGCCGAGTTTATGATTTTATATTGTAAAGACAGTTTAGGTTGTATTGACAACAATAATATAGAGTTAATTAATAATGTATCTTGTTGCATGTAATGATCACATTAAAACTGAATTGTAATTCATTGTTCGGAGTAAGAAATACATTAAAAAAGGAGACATTGGATAGATGCATACGAGACAAAATTATAACATAAAACACTAATATTGGTTGTCATGACATTAAATGTAATCAGTAATGTAATCGATTACATTTACAAAGTAATTGTAATTTAATGATTACATTTGAAAATTGATGTAATCGTAATGTAATGTAATCATGAAAATTGCAAAGTAATTGTAATGTAATCGATTACATTTGAAAGTAATTGACCCAAGTCTGATGGGAGAAGCAAGTGAATGGTCCCTATTGCTGGTGTCTAAAAGCTTTTAACTATTTATAGTTTATTTTGTTGGTTCAAAAGCCCATGGAGATTGATACAGCTTTTATGTTATTTTGTTTATATGTTTGCAGAACTGAAATACAAATTATCTTGCTACTATTTAATGGGGAACAAAACTTGGTGTAAAGCTACATGTACCGCTGTATTTCATTGCCCCTGTCTTCAAGTTTATTTAACCTGGCATACACACATAACGAAAACAAGATTGCATACATAACATTGAACCATATATATGTAGATATACAGATATACTAAAAATGTATCAGTAGACTCAGTGCCATATTAACGCATGGGCACGCTGAGCAGTTGCCCGGGGGCCCCATGAGCATATGGATCATATGCTAATCTTTGTATGCTGTGTGCGACATGTTTTTTAATGTTTAAACACTGATTTTTTGGAAGTACCTATACAATAACTATATATTTAATTTAATCGACATTTACATTTATATTCCTGCGAATGGTTGTATAGGTAGCCGTCTCGATGTACTGCTATGCCCGGGGTCCTATGATGCTGTTAAGAGGGCCCTGAGTAGACTAGCTTTCCCCAGATTCACAAAACATATACAAAACAATGTAACCTAAGATTCATTTTTATTTAATTAAGATTTAATCAATTTAAATATTCCATAAGTTTCATCCGTTCAAGTTCTAGATATGAAAATTTACAGGAATAGAAAATAGATTTGAGGGTTACGAGTGCTATCTGGTTTTTTTTTCACTTCATCTGTAGGCCATTATAAAAAAGTAACATTTTATTTTGTAAAAAAGAGATGCGAGGGGAACAAAAGAAACAAATCTATCATTACACCATGCACACTCAGATATTCACTATGCTTGCAAATATATCAATTTTTGCCATTTTTTTTCAAAAATATTTCAACTCAAAATATAATTTAACAACTTATTTTAACAGAGAATTGTCGAATAATTCAATATGAACATCTACTGATATACCCAATACATGCAGAGACATAATTGTGTTATATGTCTCTGATACATGAATAAGTAATACATGGATATTCAATATTTTGTTTTGTACATGACGCCCAGGACCAGGTACCAGATTGTGTGATACTGATAGTGATAGAAGTTGACATGGATAATTACACCATTTTACAATTGATTAGCAATCACTTCACAGAAACCTTTTTTTTATATATGAAATAAACAATTGATTAATTATCGAATCGACGACAAATTTAGTTTACCTTAATTAAATAAAGCAAAAAATTATATTGTTTTCATATTTGCCGCCGATAGAGTTAACAAATATTGTTACCTCCCTTTATCGGTGCGCCGGATCACTTGAGTGTTTTATTGTTTTCGAAATTGATTAAATATTGAATACGTACACTTCGACATGAAAGTTCTAGAATATACGCGTCAATAAATTCACAGTTGAAAACATATTAATAAAGAGCAGATAATAAAGATATATGATTTTGCTACGAGACCAATGAAAAACTTGACAGAAGACGGTGATTTACAATTTTACACCATTGGCCAACAGGAATCGTCAATTTTCCGCGTTTTAGCTAGTCTTAAACTCCATTGTTGACTGTATAGTAGCTCGCGTAGCACTTTTCTTAAACAAAAACAAAAATCTTTCAGAAAATATCCAGTTTTTAATTCAACTTTCACTCTAAATACTAGAGCTTTTCGAAATTAGTTAAGGCACTGATTGTAGTCACGTGACCATCATTTTATCAACAGAAATCCACGTTGACTCGCACAAAGTTGAAACATTTTCACTTTCGAACATGTATAAATAACTGGTTGCAATATGCATCAAATATTGTTATGTTTTACTCATTAATTTGTATTACATACCTGACCCCCTTTTTTATTGCATGCAATCTTAGAAACAGCCTTAACACACCTGCGTACACGTGTATCAACTACACACAGAATATATTCTCGTGATGCATTATCCACATACACGTGTATCAACTACACACAGAATAGACTCTCGTGATGCATTATCCACATACACGTGTATCAACTACATACAGAATAGACTCTCGTGATGCATTATCCACATACACGTGTATCAACTACACACAGAATAGATTCTCGTGATGCATTATCCACATACACGTGTATCAACTACACACAGAATAGACTCTCGTGATGCATTATCCACATACACGTGTATCTACTACACACAGAATAGACTCTCGTGATGCATTATCTACAAACACGTGTATCAACTACACACAGAATAGACTCTCGTGATGCATTATCCACATACACGTGTATCAACTACATACCCAATAAGGGAAATAACTCCTATAAAATCGTGTAAAAATGTATAGTTTTAGAATCGAGTCGGAAATGCGCAAATGACATATCATAGTATATAATAATTTATTTGTACATTAATAAAAACGTAGATATCAAATTTAGTGCGCACGACGCGTTTCTGGAATAACCTTCATCAGGTACGCTCAAAATCTAAATATTGGAAAACCAAATAAAATAAAGTTTTGAGAGCAATAAAACCTAGGGGCCTAAACAAGATAGCCAAAATCGGCTCAGGTCACCTATGTCTGAGGAAGGAGAACCTCAGATTAATCAATAATTCTATTATTTAGGAACTATAAATTTCAGCAATACATATAGCTAATAAATCTCTTAAAGTGTACCATGTACTTACATTGACAATATTTTCGGTCCAATAAACCCAAACTTGTACACTAACGGACCCCATGAGAAGGTAAACACTTGTAGTAGTGTCACATATATCGTATACAGTTGGTGTAATTTTTCTTGTTGTTTTTTACAAGATGTAGGCCTTGGTCGTTTTGCGGAGTCTGTCACGTGATCAATATTCGATGTGAAGGGTATAACGGTTGTAAGTTTTACATCCTCAACACTGCTTGTTCCATAAAACGAATGATTGTAAAAGTTTCCTCCATCTTTGTTAGTACACAACTCCGAGTAAAATCCTTTGTCTATCAACACATAAATATATGAACTCCATCCTCCGGGGATAAAAGCAAACAGCAAAGCCTCCAAAATTGTTACAAACACAAGCAAAACCAGCAATATATTACATTTACCCATACTTAAGTTCAAACCTCCTCTCACCTTCTCTCGTATCTTAAGTTCAAACCTCCTCTCGCATCTTAAGCTCAAACCTCCTCTCGTAGCTTAAGTTCAAACCTCCTCTCGTATCTTAAGCACAAACCTCCTCTCGTAGCATAAGTGCAAACCTCCTCTCGTAGTTTAACTTCAAACGTACTCTCGTAATTTGAAGACTTGACGATGTGTCTTCATAACGATATATGTGTAATATTCATCAAACAATAGATAAGCTTAGAGTTATATCCATTCCGGAAGTTTCCGTATAATTTAGTCTCTACCTGAGAGAGTTGAACAATTACACTAATATCAACAAAACGAAAAATCACCTCTCTCTGTACATATACACACGTTTCTCAACCTTTAGATATAAATAACTACATGTCTGGTGATATAACAATAAAAACATGAAACGGGAAATAAAAGTTGTACATCTCATGATGGAGTCCGGATTTAACCTACTTTACATGTTTACATTTAAAGATTAGAGTTTACATTAATTAATATGTAAACTTGTTACATTATTACACTGTAGCAAAACTATGTAATAATTTCATTTTCTTTGTTTAAATACTGCAGTTCTAAAAATAGTTATAAAGAGATAAGAGATCTATCGTCTGTAGATTGATCTATGCATAGCCTCACTGATGATAATTCTTTGCAGTAGAAAAGTCAAAAGGTGATCCGATAACGCTTTGCAGTAGAAAACTCGAAAGATGATCCTGGGAAATTATCATAAAAGTAATATAAAAAAGTTTATTATCCAATTAGTGTAACACATTTAGCAGCGCAGATAAGAATACACAAAAACTGCGTAGATAGGCTTGAGAATAGGTTGGGAAGTGTTGAAGCGAATATACAGGAAAACTTGTTACATTATTACACTGTTGCAAAACTATGAAATACTTTCATTTTCTTTGCTTAAATACTGCAGTTCTAAAAAATAGTTAAAAAGAGATAAGAGATCTATCTTCTGTAGATTGATCTATTAAAAGCTTCACTAATTAATTCTGAACACTGATAATTCGTTGCAGTAGAAAAGTCAAAAGGTGTCCGATAGTAAACTGTAGAGAGAAAAAGAGAGAGAGAGAGAGAGAGAGAGAGAGAGAGAGAGAGAGAGAGAGAGAGAGAGAGAGAGAGAGAGAGAGAGAGAGAGAGAGAGAGCTGTAACTGATATAGATATACAATATATATTTTTTGTAATGCATACGTAAACATTGCCTAATGGCAATCAGAAACCTTAATTCGAAGAACAAACCATTAAGTGGTTTAACACAAAGGACAGAAGAACAAACCATTAAGTGGTAAAACACAAAGGACAGAAGAACAAACCATTAAGTGGTAAAACACAAAGAACAGAAGAACAAACCATTAAGTTGTAAAACACAAAGGACAGAAGAACAAACCATTAAGTGGTTAAACACAAAGGACAGAAGAACAAAACATTAAGTGGTAAAACACAAAGGACAGAAGAACAAAACATTAGGTTGTAAAACACAAAGGACAGAAGAACAAACCAGTAAGTGGTAAAACACAAAGGACAGAAGAACAAACCATTAAGTGGTAAAACACAAAGGACAGAAGAACAAAACATTAAGTGGTAAAACACAAAGGACAGAAGAACAAACCATTAAGTGTTAAAACACAGAGGACAGAAGAACAAAACATTAAGTGGCAAAACACAAAGGACAGAAGAACAAACCATTAAGTGGTAAAACACAAAGGACAGAAGAACAAACCATTAAGTGGTAAAACACAAAGGACAGAAGAACAAACCATTAAGTGGTTAATAAACACACAGGACAGAAGAACAAACCATTAAGTGGTTAAACACAAAGGACAGAAGAACAAACCATTAAGTGGTTAAACACAAAGGACAGAAGAACAAACCATTAAGTGGTAAAACACAAAGGACAGAAGAACAAACCATTAAGTGGTTAAACACAAAGGACAGAAGGACAGAAGAACAAACCATTAAGTGGTTAAACACAAAGGACAGAAGGACAGAAGAACAAACCATTAAGTGGTTAAACACAAAGGACAGAAAAACAAACCATTAAGTGGTTAAACACAAAGGACAGAAAAACAAACCATTAAGTGGTTAAACACAAAGGACAGAAAAACAAACCATTAAGTGGTTAAACACAAAGGAGAGAAGAACAAACCATTAAGTGGTTAAACACAAAGGACAGAAGAACAAACCATTAAGTGGTAAAACACAATGGACTGAAGAACAAACCATTAAGTTGTTAAACACAAAGGACAGAAGAAGAAACCATTAAGTGGTAACACACAAAGGACAGAAGAACAAACCATTAAGTGGTTAACCACAAAGGACAGAAGAACAAACCATTAAGTGGTAAAACACAAAGGACAGAAGAACAAACCATTAAGTGGTTAAACACAAAGGACAGAAGAACAAACCATTAAGTGGTTAAACACAAAGGACAGAAGAACAAACCATTAAGTGGTAAAACACAAAGGACAGAAGAACAAACCATTAAGTGGTTAAGAACAAAGGACAGAAGAACAAACCATTAAGTGGTTAAACACAAAGGACAGAAGAACAAACCATTAAGTGGTAAAACACAAAGGACAGAAGAACAAACCATTAAGTTGTAAAACACAAAGGAGAGAAGAACAAACCATTAAGTGATTAAACAAAAAGGACAGAAGAACAAACCATTAAGTGGTTAAACACAAAGGACAGAAAAACAAACCATTAAGTGGTAAAAAACAAAGGACAGAAGAACAAACCATTAAGTGGTTAAACACAAAGGACAGAAGAACAAACCATTAAGTGGTTAAACACAAAGGACAGAAGAACAAACCATTAAGTGGTAAAGCACAAAGGACAGAAGAACAAACCATTAAGTTGTTAAACACAAAGGACAGAAGAACAAACCATTAAGTGGTAAAACACAAAGGAAAGAAGAACAAACCATTAAGTGGTTAAACACAAAGGACAAAACAACAAGCCATTAAGTGGTAAAACACAAAGAAAAGAGGAACAAATCATTAAGTTGTAAAACACAAAAGACAGAAGAACAAACCAGTAAGTGGTTGAAAACAAAGGACAGAAGAACAAATCATTAAGTGGTTAAAAACAAAGGACAGAAGAACAAACCATTAAGTGGTAAAACACAAAGGACAGAAGAACAAACCATTAAGTGGTAAAACACAAAGGAAAGAAGAACAAACCATTAAGTTGTCAAACACAAAGGACAGAAGAACAAACCATTAAGTGGTCAAACACAAAGGACAGAAGAACAAACCATTAAGTGCTTAAACACAAAGGAGAGAAGAACAAACCATTAAGTGGTTAAAAACAAAGGACAGAAGACCAAACCATTAAGTGGTTAAACACAAAGGACAGAAGAACAAACAATTAAGTGGTAAACACAAAGGACAGAAGAACAAACCATTAAGTGGTTAAACATAAAGGACAGAAGAACAAACCATTAAGTGGTAAATCACAAAGGACAGAAGAACAAACCCTTAAGTTGCAAAACACAAAGGACAGAAGAACAAACCATTAAGTGGTTAAACACAAAGGACAGAAGAACAAACCATTATGTTGTTAAACACAAAGGACAGAAAACAAGCCATTAAGTGGTAACACACAAAGGACAGATGAACAAACCATTAAGTGGTAAAACACAAAGGAAGGAAGAACAAACCATTAAGTGGTTAAACACAAAGGACAGAAGAACAAACCATTAAGTGGTAAAACACAAAGGAAGGAAGAACAAACCATTAAGTGGTAAAACACAAAGGACAGAAGAACAAACCATTAAGTGGTAAAACACAAAGGACAGAAGAACAAACCATTAAGTGGTAAAACACAAAGAATAGAAGAACAAACCATTAAGTGGTTAAGCACAAAGGACAGAAGAACAAACCATTAAGTGGTTAAACACAAAGGACAGAAGAACAAACCATTAAGTGGTAAAACACAAAGGACAGAAGAACAAACCATTCAGTTGTAAAACACAAAGGACAGAAGAACAAACCATTAAGTGGTAAAACACAAAGGACAGAAGAACAAACCATTAAGTTGTAAAACGCAAAGGACAGAAGAACAAACCATTAAGTGGTTAAACACAAAGGACAGAAGAACAATCCATTAAGTGGTTAAACACAAAGGACAGAACAACAAACCATTAAGTGGTAAAGCACAAAGGACAGAAGAACAAACCAGTAAGTGGTTAAAAAGAAAGGACAGAAGAACAAACCATTAAGTGGTTAAACACAAAGGACAGAAGAACAAACCATTAAGTGGTAAAACATAAAGGACAGAAGAACAAACCATTAAGTGGTTAAAAACAAAGGACAGAAGAACAAACCATTAAGTGGTTAAACACAAAGGACAGAAAAACAAACCATTAAGTTGTTAAGCACAAAGGACAGAAAAACAAACCATTAAGTTGTAAAACACAAATGACAGAAGAACAAACCATTAAGTGGTAAAACACAAAGGACAGAAGAACAAACCATTAAGTTGAAAACACAAAGGACAGAAGAACAAACCATTAAGTGGTAAAACACAAAGGACAGAAGAACAAACCATTAAGTGGTTAAACACAAAGGACAGAAGAACAAACCATTAGGTGGTTAAACACAAAGGACAGAAGAACAAACCATTAAGCTGTTAAACACAAAGGACAGAAGAACAAACCATTAAGTGGTTAAACACAAAGGACAGAAGAACAAACCATTAAGTGGTAAAACACAAAGGACAGAAGAACAAACCATTAAGTGGTTAAACACAAAGGACAGAAGAACAAACCATTAAGTTGTTAAACACAAAGGACAGAAGAACAAACCATTAAGTGGTTAAGCACAAAGCAAAGAAGAACAAACCATTAATTGGTTAAACACAAAGGACAGAATAACAAACCATTAAGTGGTAAAACACAAAGGACAGAAGAACAAACCATTAAGTGGTTAAACACAAAGGACAGAAGAACAAACCATTAAGTGGTTAAACACAAAGGACAGAAAAACAAACCATTAAGTGGTTAAACACAAAGGACAGAAAAACAAACCATTAAGTGGTTAAACACAAAGGACAGAAAAACAAACCATTAAGTGGTTAAACACAAAGGAGAGAAGAACAAACCATTAAGTGGTTAAACACAAAGGACAGAAGAACAAACCATTAAGTGGTAAAACACAATGGACTGAAGAACAAACCATTAAGTTGTTAAACACAAAGGACAGAAGAAGAAACCATTAAGTGGTAACACACAAAGGACAGAAGAACAAACCATTAAGTGGTTAACCACAAAGGACAGAAGAACAAACCATTAAGTGGTAAAACACAAAGGACAGAAGAACAAACCATTAAGTGGTTAAACACAAAGGACAGAAGAACAAACCATTAAGTGGTTAAACACAAAGGACAGAAGAACAAACCATTAAGTGGTAAAACACAAAGGACAGAAGAACAAAGCATTAAGTGGTTAAGCACAAAGGACAGAAGAACAAACCATTAAGTGGTTAAACACAAAGGACAGAAGAACAAACCATTAAGTGGTAAAACACAAAGGACAGAAGAACAAACCATTAAGTTGTAAAACACAAAGGAGAGAAGAACAAACCATTAAGTGATTAAACAAAAAGGACAGAAGAACAAACCATTAAGTGGTTAAACACAAAGGACAGAAAAACAAACATTAAGTGGTAAAAAACAAAGGACAGAAGAACAAACCATTAAGTGGTTAAACACAAAGGACAGAAGAACAAACCATTAAGTGGTTAAACACAAAGGACAGAAGAACAAACCATTAAGTGGTAAAGCACAAAGGACAGAAGAACAAACCATTAAGTTGTTAAACACAAAGGACAGAAGAACAAACCATTAAGTGGTAAAACACAAAGGAAAGAAGAACAAACCATTAAGTGGTTAAACACAAAGGACAAAAGAACAAGCCATTAAGTGGTAAAACACAAAGAAAAGAGGAACAAATCATTAAGTTGTAAAACACAAAAGACAGAAGAACAAACCAGTAAGTGGTTGAAAACAAAGGACAGAAGAACAAATCATTAAGTGGTTAAAAACAAAGGACAGAAGAACAAACCATTAAGTGGTAAAACACAAAGGACAGAAGAACAAACCATTAAGTGGTAAAACACAAAGGAAAGAAGAACAAACCATTAAGTTGTCAAACACAAAGGACAGAAGAACAAACCATTAAGTGGTCAAACACAAAGGACAGAAGAACAAACCATTAAGTGCTTAAACACAAAGGAGAGAAGAACAAACCATTAAGTGGTTAAAAACAAAGGACAGAAGACCAAACCATTAAGTGGTTAAACACAAAGGACAGAAGAACAAACAATTAAGTGGTAAAACACAAAGGACAGAAGAACAAACCATTAAGTGGTTAAACACAAAGGACAGAAGAACAAACCATTAAGTGGTTAAACATAAAGGACAGAAGAACAAACCATTAAGTGGTAAATCACAAAGGACAGAAGAACAAACCATTAAGTTGCAAAACACAAAGGACAGAAGAACAAACCATTAAGTGGTTAAACACAAAGGACAGAAGAACAAACCATTATGTTGTTAAACACAAAGGACAGAAAACAAGCCATTAAGTGGTAACACACAAAGGACAGATGAACAAACCATTAAGTGGTAAAACACAAAGGAAGGAAGAACAAACCATTAAGTGGTTAAACACAAAGGACAGAAGAACAAACCATTAAGTGGTAAAACACAAAGGAAGGAAGAACAAACCATTAAGTGGTAAAACACAAAGGACAGAAGAACAAACCATTAAGTGGTAAAACACAAAGGACAGAAGAACAAACCATTAAGTGGTAAAACACAAAGAATAGAAGAACAAACAATTAAGTGGTAAACACAAAGGACAGAAGAACAAACCATTAAGTGGTTAAACATAAAGGACAGAAGAACAAACCATTAAGTGGTAAATCACAAAGGACAGAAGAACAAACCATTAAGTTGCAAAACACAAAGGACAGAAGAACAAACCATTAAGTGGTTAAACACAAAGGACAGAAGAACAAACCATTATGTTGTTAAACACAAAGGACAGAAAACAAGCCATTAAGTGGTAACACACAAAGGACAGATGAACAAACCATTAAGTGGTAAAACACAAAGGAAGGAAGAACAAACCATTAAGTGGTTTAACACAAAGGACAGAAGAACAAACCATTAAGTGGTAAAACACAAAGGAAGGAAGAACAAACCATTAAGTGGTAAAACACAAAGGACAGAAGAACAAACCATTAAGTGGTAAAACACAAAGGACAGAAGAACAAACCATTAAGTGGTAAAACACAAAGAATAGAAGAACAAACCATTAAGTGGTTAAGCACAAAGGACAGAAGAACAAACCATTAAGTGGTTAAACACAAAGGACAGAAGAACAAACCATTAAGTGGTAAAACACAAAGGACAGAAGAACAAACCATTCAGTTGTAAAACACAAAGGACAGAAGAACAAACCATTAAGTGGTAAAACACAAAGGACAGAAGAACAAACCATTAAGTTGTAAAACGCAAAGGACAGAAGAACAAACCATTAAGTGGTTAAACACAAAGGACAGAAGAACAATCCATTAAGTGGTTAAACACAAAGGACAGAACAACAAACCATTAAGTGGTAAAGCACAAAGGACAGAAGAACAAACCAGTAAGTGGTTAAAAAGAAAGGACAGAAGAACAAACCATTAAGTGGTTAAACACAAAGGACAGAAGAACAAACCATTAAGTGGTAAAACATAAAGGACAGAAGAACAAACCATTAAGTGGTTAAAAACAAAGGACAGAAGAACAAACCATTAAGTGGTTAAACACAAAGGACAGAAAAACAAACCATTAAGTTGTTAAGCACAAAGGACAGAAAAACAAACCATTAAGTTGTAAAACACAAATGACAGAAGAACAAACCATTAAGTGGTAAAACACAAAGGACAGAAGAACAAACCATTAAGTTGAAAACACAAAGGACAGAAGAACAAACCATTAAGTGGTAAAACACAAAGGACAGAAGAACAAACCATTAAGTGGTTAAACACAAAGGACAGAAGAACAAACCATTAGGTGGTTAAACACAAAGGACAGAAGAACAAACCATTAAGCTGTTAAACACAAAGGACAGAAGAACAAACCATTAAGTGGTTAAACACAAAGGACAGAAGAACAAACCATTATGTTGTTAAACACAAAGGACAGAAAACAAGCCATTAAGTGGTAACACACAAAGGACAGATGAACAAACCATTAAGTGGTAAAACACAAAGGAAGGAAGAACAAACCATTAAGTGGTTAAACACAAAGGACAGAAGAACAAACCATTAAGTGGTAAAACACAAAGGAAGGAAGAACAAACCATTAAGTGGTAAAACACAAAGGACAGAAGAACAAACCATTAAGTGGTAAAACACAAAGGACAGAAGAACAAACCATTAAGTGGTAAAACACAAAGAATAGAAGAACAAACAATTAAGTGGTAAACACAAAGGACAGAAGAACAAACCATTAAGTGGTTAAACATAAAGGACAGAAGAACAAACCATTAAGTGGTAAATCACAAAGGACAGAAGAACAAACCATTAAGTTGCAAAACACAAAGGACAGAAGAACAAACCATTAAGTGGTTAAACACAAAGGACAGAAGAACAAACCATTATGTTGTTAAACACAAAGGACAGAAAACAAGCCATTAAGTGGTAACACACAAAGGACAGATGAACAAACCATTAAGTGGTAAAACACAAAGGAAGGAAGAACAAACCATTAAGTGGTTAAACACAAAGGACAGAAGAACAAACCATTAAGTGGTAAAACACAAAGGAAGGAAGAACAAACCATTAAGTGGTAAAACACAAAGGACAGAAGAACAAACCATTAAGTGGTAAAACACAAAGGACAGAAGAACAAACCATTAAGTGGTAAAACACAAAGAATAGAAGAACAAACCATTAAGTGGTTAAGCACAAAGGACAGAAGAACAAACCATTAAGTGGTTAAACACAAAGGACAGAAGAACAAACCATTAAGTGGTAAAACACAAAGGACAGAAGAACAAACCATTCAGTTGTAAAACACAAAGGACAGAAGAACAAACCATTAAGTGGTAAAACACAAAGGACAGAAGAACAAACCATTAAGTTGTAAAACGCAAAGGACAGAAGAACAAACCATTAAGTGGTTAAACACAAAGGACAGAAGAACAATCCATTAAGTGGTTAAACACAAAGGACAGAACAACAAACCATTAAGTGGTAAAGCACAAAGGACAGAAGAACAAACCAGTAAGTGGTTAAAAAGAAAGGACAGAAGAACAAACCATTAAGTGGTTAAACACAAAGGACAGAAGAACAAACCATTAAGTGGTAAAACATAAAGGACAGAAGAACAAACCATTAAGTGGTTAAAAACAAAGGACAGAAGAACAAACCATTAAGTGGTTAAACACAAAGGACAGAAAAACAAACCATTAAGTTGTTAAGCACAAAGGACAGAAAAACAAACCATTAAGTTGTAAAACACAAATGACAGAAGAACAAACCATTAAGTGGTAAAACACAAAGGACAGAAGAACAAACCATTAAGTTGAAAACACAAAGGACAGAAGAACAAACCATTAAGTGGTAAAACACAAAGGACAGAAGAACAAACCATTAAGTGGTTAAACACAAAGGACAGAAGAACAAACCATTAGGTGGTTAAACACAAAGGACAGAAGAACAAACCATTAAGCTGTTAAACACAAAGGACAGAAGAACAAACCATTAAGTGGTTAAACACAAAGGACAGAAGAACAAACCATTAAGTGGTAAAACACAAAGGACAGAAGAACAAACCATTAAGTGGTTAAGCACAAAGGACAGAAGAACAAACCATTAAGTTGTTAAACACAAAGGACAGAAGAACAAACCATTAAGTGGTTAAGCACAAAGCAAAGAAGAACAAACCATTAATTGGTTAAACACAAAGGACAGAATAACAAACCATTAAGTGGTAAAACACAAAGGACAGAAGAACAAACCATTAAGTGGTTAAACACAAAGGACAGAAGAACAAACCATTAAGTGGTTAAACACAAAGGACAGAAAAACAAACCATTAAGTGGTTAAACACAAAGGACAGAAAAACAAACCATTAAGTGGTTAAACACAAAGGACAGAAAAACAAACCATTAAGTGGTTAAACACAAAGGAGAGAAGAACAAACCATTAAGTGGTTAAACACAAAGGACAGAAGAACAAACCATTAAGTGGTAAAACACAATGGACTGAAGAACAAACCATTAAGTTGTTAAACACAAAGGACAGAAGAAGAAACCATTAAGTGGTAACACACAAAGGACAGAAGAACAAACCATTAAGTGGTTAACCACAAAGGACAGAAGAACAAACCATTAAGTGGTAAAACACAAAGGACAGAAGAACAAACCATTAAGTGGTTAAACACAAAGGACAGAAGAACAAACCATTAAGTGGTTAAACACAAAGGACAGAAGAACAAACCATTAAGTGGTAAAACACAAAGGACAGAAGAACAAAGCATTAAGTGGTTAAGCACAAAGGACAGAAGAACAAACCATTAAGTGGTTAAACACAAAGGACAGAAGAACAAACCATTAAGTGGTAAAACACAAAGGACAGAAGAACAAACCATTAAGTTGTAAAACACAAAGGAGAGAAGAACAAACCATTAAGTGATTAAACAAAAAGGACAGAAGAACAAACCATTAAGTGGTTAAACACAAAGGACAGAAAAACAAACATTAAGTGGTAAAAAACAAAGGACAGAAGAACAAACCATTAAGTGGTTAAACACAAAGGACAGAAGAACAAACCATTAAGTGGTTAAACACAAAGGACAGAAGAACAAACCATTAAGTGGTAAAGCACAAAGGACAGAAGAACAAACCATTAAGTTGTTAAACACAAAGGACAGAAGAACAAACCATTAAGTGGTAAAACACAAAGGAAAGAAGAACAAACCATTAAGTGGTTAAACACAAAGGACAAAAGAACAAGCCATTAAGTGGTAAAACACAAAGAAAAGAGGAACAAATCATTAAGTTGCAAAACACAAAAGACAGAAGAACAAACCAGTAAGTGGTTGAAAACAAAGGACAGAAGAACAAATCATTAAGTGGTTAAAAACAAAGGACAGAAGAACAAACCATTAAGTGGTAAAACACAAAGGACAGAAGAACAAACCATTAAGTGGTAAAACACAAAGGAAAGAAGAACAAACCATTAAGTTGTCAAACACAAAGGACAGAAGAACAAACCATTAAGTGGTCAAACACAAAGGACAGAAGAACAAACCATTAAGTGCTTAAACACAAAGGAGAGAAGAACAAACTATTAAGTGGTTAAAAACAAAGGACAGAAGACCAAACCATTAAGTGGTTAAACACAAAGGACAGAAGAACAAACAATTAAGTGGTAAAACACAAAGGACAGAAGAACAAACCATTAAGTGGTTAAACACAAAGGACAGAAGAACAAACCATTAAGTGGTTAAACATAAAGGACAGAAGAACAAACCATTAAGTGGTAAATCACAAAGGACAGAAGAACAAACCATTAAGTTGCAAAACACAAAGGACAGAAGAACAAACCATTAAGTGGTTAAACACAAAGGACAGAAGAACAAACCATTATGTTGTTAAACACAAAGGACAGAAAACAAGCCATTAAGTGGTAACACACAAAGGACAGATGAACAAACCATTAAGTGGTAAAACACAAAGGAAGGAAGAACAAACCATTAAGTGGTTAAACACAAAGGACAGAAGAACAAACCATTAAGTGGTAAAACACAAAGGAAGGAAGAACAAACCATTAAGTGGTAAAACACAAAGGACAGAAGAACAAACCATTAAGTGGTAAAACACAAAGGACAGAAGAACAAACCATTAAGTGGTAAAACACAAAGAATAGAAGAACAAACCATTAAGTGGTTAAGCACAAAGGACAGAAGAACAAACCATTAAGTGGTTAAACACAAAGGACAGAAGAACAAACCATTAAGTGGTAAAACACAAAGGACAGAAGAACAAACCATTAAGTTGTAAAACGCAAAGGACAGAAGAACAAACCATTAAGTGGTTAAACACAAAGGACAGAAGAACAATCCATTAAGTGGTTAAACACAAAGGACAGAACAACAAACCATTAAGTGGTAAAGCACAAAGGACAGAAGAACAAACCAGTAAGTGGTTAAAAAGAAAGGACAGAAGAACAAACCATTAAGTGGTTAAACACAAAGGACAGAAGAACAAACCATTAAGTGGTAAAACATAAAGGACAGAAGAACAAACCATTAAGTGGTTAAAAACAAAGGACAGAAGAACAAACCATTAAGTGGTAAAACACAAAGGACAGAAAAACAAACCATTAAGTTGTTAAGCACAAAGGACAGAAAAACAAACCATTAAGTTGTAAAACACAAATGACAGAAGAACAAACCATTAAGTGGTAAAACACAAAGGACAGAAGAACAAACCATTAAGTTGAAAACACAAAGGACAGAAGAACAAACCATTAAGTGGTAAAACACAAAGGACAGAAGAACAAACCATTAAGTGGTTAAACACAAAGGACAGAAGAACAAACCATTAGGTGGTTAAACACAAAGGAGAGAAGAACAAACCATTAAGCTGTTAAACACAAAGGACAGAAGAACAAACCATTAAGTGGTTAAACACAAAGGACAGAAGAACAAACCATTAAGTGGTAAAACACAAAGGACAGAAGAACAAACCATTAAGTGGTTAAACACAAAGGACAGAAGAACAAACCATTAAGTTGTTAAACACAAAGGACAGAAGAACAAACCATTAAGTGGTTAAGCACAAAGCAAACAAGAACAAACCATTAATTGGTTAAACACAAAGGACAGAATAACAAACCATTAAGTGGTAAAACACAAAGGACAGAAGAACAAACCATTAAGTGGTTAAACACAAAGGACAGAAGAACAAACCATTAAGTGGTTAAACACAAAGGACAGAAAAACAAACCATTAAGTGGTTAAACACAAAGGACAGAAAAACAAACCATTAAGTGGTTAAACACAAAGGACAGAAAAACAAACCATTAAGTGGTTAAACACAAAGGAGAGAAGAACAAACCATTAAGTGGTTAAACACAAAGGACAGAAGAACAAACCATTAAGTGGTAAAACACAATGGACTGAAGAACAAACCATTAAGTTGTTAAACACAAAGGACAGAAGAAGAAACCATTAAGTGGTAACACACAAAGGACAGAAGAACAAACCATTAAGTGGTTAACCACAAAGGACAGAAGAACAAACCATTAAGTGGTAAAACACAAAGGACAGAAGAACAAACCATTAAGTGGTTAAACACAAAGGACAGAAGAACAAACCATTAAGTGGTTAACACAAAGGACAGAAGAACAAACCATTAAGTGGTAAAACACAAAGGACAGAAGAACAAACCATTAAGTGGTTAAGCACAAAGGACAGAAGAACAAACCATTAAGTGGTTAAACACAAAGGACAGAAGAACAAACCATTAAGTGGTAAAACACAAAGGACAGAAGAACAAACCATTAAGTTGTAAAACACAAAGGAGAGAAGAACAAACCATTAAGTGATTAAACAAAAAGGACAGAAGAACAAACCATTAAGTGGTTAAACACAAAGGACAGAAAAACAAACCATTAAGTGGTAAAAAACAAAGGACAGAAGAACAAACCATTAAGTGGTTAAACACAAAGGACAGAAGAACAAACCATTAAGTGGTTAAACACAAAGGACAGAAGAACAAACCATTAAGTGGTAAAGCACAAAGGACAGAAGAACAAACCATTAAGTTGTTAAACACAAAGGACAGAAGAACAAACCATTAAGTGGTAAAACACAAAGGAAAGAAGAACAAACCATTAAGTGGTTAAACACAAAGGACAAAAGAACAAGCCATTAAGTGGTAAAACACAAAGAAAAGAGGAACAAATCATTAAGTTGTAAAACACAAAAGACAGAAGAACAAACCAGTAAGTGTGGTTGAAAACAAAGGACAGAAGAACAAATCATTAAGTGGTTAAAAACAAAGGACAGAAGAACAAACCATTAAGTGGTAAAACACAAAGGACAGAAGAACAAACCATTAAGTGGTAAAACACAAAGGAAAGAAGAACAAACCATTAAGTTGTCAAACACAAAGGACAGAAGAACAAACCATTAAGTGGTCAAACACAAAGGACAGAAGAACAAACCATTAAGTGCTTAAACACAAAGGAGAGAAGAACAAACCATTAAGTGGTTAAAAACAAAGGACAGAAGACCAAACCATTAAGTGGTTAAACACAAAGGACAGAAGAACAATCAATTAAGTGGTAAAACACAAAGGACAGAAGAACAAACCATTAAGTGGTTAAACACAAAGGACAGAAGAACAAACCATTAAGTGGTTAAACATAAAGGACAGAAGAACAAACCATTAAGTGGTAAATCACAAAGGACAGAAGAACAAACCATTAAGTTGCAAAACACAAAGGACAGAAGAACAAACCATTAAGTGGTTAAACACAAAGGACAGAAGAACAAACCATTATGTTGTTAAACACAAAGGACAGAAAACAAGCCATTAAGTGGTAACACACAAAGGACAGATGAACAAACCATTAAGTGGTAAAACACAAAGGAAGGAAGAACAAACCATTAAGTGGTTAAACACAAAGGACAGAAGAACAAACCATTAAGTGGTAAAACACAAAGGAAGGAAGAACAAACCATTAAGTGGTAAAACACAAAGGACAGAAGAACAAACCATTAAGTGGTAAAACACAAAGGACAGAAGAACAAACCATTAAGTGGTAAAACACAAAGAATAGAAGAACAAACCATTAAGTGGTTAAGCACAAAGGACAGAAGAACAAACCATTAAGTGGTTAAACACAAAGGACAGAAGAACAAACCATTAAGTGGTAAAACACAAAGGACAGAAGAACAAACCATTCAGTTGTAAAACACAAAGGACAGAAGAACAAACCATTAAGTGGTAAAACACAAAGGACAGAAGAACAAACCATTAAGTTGTAAAACGCAAAGGACAGAAGAACAAACCATTAAGTGGTTAAACACAAAGGACAGAAGAACAATCCATTAAGTGGTTAAACACAAAGGACAGAACAACAAACCATTAAGTGGTAAAGCACAAAGGACAGAAGAACAAACCAGTAAGTGGTTAAAAAGAAAGGACAGAAGAACAAACCATTAAGTGGTTAAACACAAAGGACAGAAGAAAAAACCATTAAGTGGTAAAACATAAAGGACAGAAGAACAAACCATTAAGTGGTTAAACACAAAGGACAGAAGAACAAACCATTAAGTGGTTAAACACAAAGGACAGAAAAACAAACCATTAAGTTGTTAAGCACAAAGGACAGAAAAACAAACCATTAAGTTGTAAAACACAAATGACAGAAGAACAAACCATTAAGTGGTAAAACACAAAGGACAGAAGAACAAACCATTAAGTTGAAAACACAAAGGACAGAAGAACAAACCATTAAGTGGTAAAACACAAAGGACAGAAGAACAAACCATTAAGTGGTTAAACACAAAGGACAGAAGAACAAACCATTAGGTGGTTAAACACAAAGGACAGAAGAACAAACCATTAAGCTGTTAAACACAAAGGACAGAAGAACAAACCATTAAGTGGTTAAACACAAAGGACAGAAGAACAAACCATTAAGTGGTAAAACACAAAGGACAGAAGAACAAACCATTAAGTGGTTAAACACAAAGGACAGAAGAACAAACCATTAAGTTGTTAAACACAAAGGACAGAAGAACAAACCATTAAGTGGTTAAGCACAAAGCAAAGAAGAACAAACCATTAATTGGTTAAACACAAAGGACAGAATAACAAACCATTAAGTGGTAAAACACAAAGGACAGAAGAACAAACCATTAAGTGGTTAAACACAAAGGACAGAAGAACAAACCATTAAGTGGTTAAACACAAAGGACAGAAGAACAAACCATTAAGTGGTTAAGCACAAAGTAAAGAAGAACAAACAATTAATTGGTTAAACACAAAGGACAGAAGAACAAACCATTAAGTGTTAAAACACAAAGGACAGAAGAACAAACCATTAAGTGGTTAAACACAAAGGACAGAAGAACAAACCATTAAGTGGTTAAACACAAAGGACAGAAGAACAAACCATTAAGTTGTTAAACACAAAGGACAGAAGAACAAACCATTAAGTGGTAAAACACAAAGGAAGGAAGAACAAACCATTAAGTGGTTAAACACAAAGGACAGAAGAACAAACCATTAAGTGGTAAAACACAAAGGAAGGAAGAACAAACCATTAAGTGGTAAAACACAAAGAATAGAAGAACAAACCATTAAGTGGTTAAGCACAAAGGACAGAAGAACAAACCATTAAGTGGTTAAACACAAAGGACAGAAGAACAAACCATTAAGTTGTTAAACACAAAGGACAGAAGAACAAACCATTAAGTGGTAAAACACAAAGGAAGGAAGAACAAACCATTAAGTGGTTAAACACAAAGGACAGAAGAACAAACCATTAAGTGGTAAAACACAAAGGAAGGAAGAACAAACCATTAAGTGGTAAAACACAAAGAATAGAAGAACAAACCATTAAGTGGTTAAGCACAAAGGACAGAAGAACAAACCATTAAGTGGTTAAACACAAAGGACAGAAGAACAAACCATTAAGTGGTAAAACACAAAGGACAGAAGAACAAACCATTCAGTTGTAAAACACAAAGGACAGAAGAACAAACCATTAAGTGGTAAAACACAAAGGACAGAAGAACAAACCATTAAGTTGTAAAACGCAAAGGACAGAAGAACAAACCATTAAGTGGTTAAACACAAAGGACAGAAGAACAATCCATTAAGTGGTTAAACACAAAGGACAGAACAACAAACCATTAAGTGGTAAAGCACAAAGGACAGAAGAACAAACCAGTAAATGGTTAAAAAGAAAGGACAGAAGAACAAACCATTAAGTGGTTAAACACAAAGGACAGAAGAACAAACCATTAAGTGGTAAAACATAAAGGACAGAAGAACAAACCATTAAGTGGTTAAACACAAAGGACAGAAGAAAAAACCATTAAGTGGTAAAACATAAAGGACAGAAGAACAAACCATTAAGTGGTTAAACACAAAGGACAGAAGAACAAACCATTAAGTGGTTAAACACAAAGGACAGAAAAACAAACCATTAAGTTGTTAAGCACAAAGGACAGAAAAACAAACCATTAAGTTGTAAAACACAAATGACAGAAGAACAAACCATTAAGTGGTAAAACACAAAGGACAGAAGAACAAACCATTAAGTTGAAAACACAAAGGACAGAAGAACAAACCATTAAGTGGTAAAACACAAAGGACAGAAGAACAAACCATTAAGTGGTTAAACACAAAGGACAGAAGAACAAACCATTAAGCTGTTAAACACAAAGGACAGAAGAACAAACCATTAAGTGGTTAAACACAAAGGACAGAAGAACAAACCATTAAGTGGTAAAACACAAAGGACAGAAGAACAAACCATTAAGTGGTTAAACACAAAGGACAGAAGAACAAACCATTAAGTTGTTAAACACAAAGGACAGAAGAACAAACCATTAAGTGGTTAAGCACAAAGCAAAGAAGAACAAACCATTAATTGGTTAAACACAAAGGACAGAATAACAAACCATTAAGTGGTAAAACACAAAGGACAGAAGAACAAACCATTAAGTGGTTAAACACAAAGGACAGAAGAACAAACCATTAAGTGGTTAAACACAAAGGACAGAAGAACAAACCATTAAGTGGTTAAGCACAAAGTAAAGAAGAACAAACAATTAATTGGTTAAACACAAAGGACAGAAGAACAAACCATTAAGTGTTAAAACACAAAGGACAGAAGAACAAACCATTAAGTGGTTAAACACAAAGGACAGAAGAACAAACCATTAAGTGGTTAAACACAAAGGACAGAAGAACAAACCATTAAGTTGTTAAACACAAAGGACAGAAGAACAAACCATTAAGTGGTAAAACACAAAGGAAGGAAGAACAAACCATTAAGTGGTTAAACACAAAGGACAGAAGAACAAACCATTAAGTGGTAAAACACAAAGGAAGGAACAACAAACCATTAAGTGGTAAAACACAAAGAATAGAAGAACAAACCATTAAGTGGTTAAGCACAAAGGACAGAAGAACAAACCATTAAGTGGTTAAACACAAAGGACAGAAGAACAAACCATTAAGTGGTAAAACACAAAGGACAGAAGAACAAACCATTCAGTTGTAAAACACAAAGGACAGAAGAACAAACCATTAAGTGGTAAAACACAAAGGACAGAAGAACAAACCATTAAGTTGTAAAACGCAAAGGACAGAAGAACAAACCATTAAGTGGTTAAACACAAAGGACAGAAGAACAATCCATTAAGTGGTTAAACACAAAGGACAGAACAACAAACCATTAAGTGGTAAAGCACAAAGGACAGAAGAACAAACCAGTAAGTGGTTAAAAAGAAAGGACAGAAGAACAAACCATTAAGTGGTTAAACACAAAGGACAGAAGAACAAACCATTAAGTGGTAAAACATAAAGGACAGAAGAACAAACCATTAAGTGGTTAAACACAAAGGACAGAAGAACAAACCATTAAGTGGTTAAGCACAAAGGACAGAAAAACAAACCATTAAGTTGTTAAGCACAAAGGACAGAAAAACAAACCATTAAGTTGTAAAACACAAATGACAGAAGAACAAACCATTAAGTGGTAAAACACAAAGGACAGAAGAACAAACCATTAAGTTGTAAAACACAAAGGACAGAAGAACAAACCATTAAGTGGTAAAACACAAAGGACAGAAGAACAAACCATTAAGTGGTTAAACACAAAGGAGAAAAGAACAAACCATTAGGTGGTTAAACACAAAAGACAGAAGAACAAACCATTAAGCTGTTAAACACAAAGGACAGAAGAACAAACCATTAAGTGGTTAAACACAAAGGACAGAAGAACAAACCATTAAGTGGTAAAACACAAAGGACAGAAGAACAAACCATTAAGTGGTTAAACACAAAGGACAGAAGAACAAACCATTAAGTTGTTAAACACAAAGGACAGAAGAACAAACCATTAAGTGGTTAAGCACAAAGCAAAGAAGAACAAACCATTAATTGGTTAAACACAAAGGACAGAATAACAAACCATTAAGTGGTAAAACACAAAGGACAGAAGAACAAACCATTAAGTGGTTAAACACAAAGGACAGAAGAACAAACCATTAAGTGGTTAAACACAAAGGACAGAAGAACAAACCATTAAGTGGTTAAGCACAAAGCAAAGAAGAACAAACAATTAATTGGTAAAACACAAAGGACAGAAGAACAAACCATTAAGTGGTAAAACACAAAGGACAGAAGAACAAACCATTAAGTTGTTAAACACAAAGGACAGAAGAACAAACCATTAAGTGGTTAAACACAAAGGACAGAAGAACAAACCATTAAGTTGTTAAACACAAAGGACAGAAGAACAAACGATTAAGTGGTAAAACATAAAGGACAGAAGAACAAACCATTAAGTGGCTAAACACAAAGGACAGAAGAACAAACCATTAAGTGGTTAAGCACAAAGCAAAGAAGAACAAACCATTAATTGGTTAAACACAAAGGACAGAATAACAAACCATTAAGTGGTAAAACACAAAGGACAGAAGAACAAACCATTAAGTGGTAAAACACAAAGGACAGAAGAACAAACCATTAAGTGGTAAAACACAAAGGACAGAAGAACAAACCATTAAGTGGTTAAACACAAAGGACAGAAAAACAAACCATTAAGTTGTTAAACACAAAGGACAGAAGTACAAACGATTAAGTGGTAAAGCATAAAGGACAGAAGAACAAACCATTAAGTGGCTAAACACAAAGGACAGAAGAACAAACCATTAAGTTGTTAAACACAAAGGACAGAAGAACAAACCATTAAGTGGTTGAACACAAAGGACAGAAGAACAAACCATTAAGTGGTAAAACACAAAGGAAAGAAGAACAAACCATTAAGTTGTCAAACACAAAGGACAGAAGAACAAACCATTAAGTGGTCAAACACAAAGGACAGAAGAACAAACCATTAAGTGCTTAAACACAAAGGAGAGAAGAACAAACCATTAAGTGGTTAAAAACAAAGGACAGAAGACCAAACCATTAAGTGGTTAAACACAAAGGACAGAAGAACAAACAATTAAGTGGTAAAACACAAAGGACAGAAGAACAAACCATTAAGTGGTTAAACACAAAGGACAGAAGAACAAACCATTAAGTGGTTAAGCATAAAGGACAGAAGAACAAACCATTAAGTGGTAAATCACAAAGGACAGAAGAACAAACCATTAAGTTGCAAAACACAAAGGACAGAAGAACAAACTATTAAGTGGTTAAACACAAAGGACAGAAGAACAAACCATTATGTTGTTAAACACAAAGGACAGAAAACAAGCCATTAAGTGGTAGCACACAAAGGACAGAAGAACAAACCATTAAGTGGTAAAACACAAAGGAAGGAAGAACAAACCATTAAGTGGTTAAACACAAAGGACAGAAGAACAAACCATTAAGTGGTAAAACACAAAGGAAGGAAGAACAAACCATTAAGTGGTAAAACACAAAGGACAGAAGAACAAACCATTAAGTGGTTAAACACAAAGGACAGAAGAACAAACCATTAAGTGGTAAAACACAAAGAATAGAAGAACAAACCATTAAGTGGTTAAGCACAAAGGACAGAAGAACAAACCATTAAGTGGTTAAACACAAAGGACAGTAGAACAAACCATTAAGTGGTAAAACACAAAGGACAGAAGAACAAACCATTCAGTTGTAAAACACAAAGGACAGAAGAACAAACCATTAAGTGGTAAAACACAAAGGACAGAAGAACAAACCATTAAGTTGTAAAACGCAAAGGACAGAAGAACAAACCATTAAGTGGTTAAACACAAAGGACAGAAGAACAATCCATTAAGTGGTTAAACACAAAGGACAGAACAACAAACCATTAAGTGGTAAAGCACAAAGGACAGAAGAACAAACCAGTAAGTGGTTAAAAATAAAGGACAAAAGAACAAACCATTAAGTGGTTAAACACAAAGGACAGAAGAACAAACCATTAAGTGGTAAAACATAAAGGACAGAAGAACAAACCATTAAGTGGTTAAACACAAAGGACAGAAGAACAAACCATTAAGTGGTTAAGCACAAAGGACAGAAGAACAAACCATTAAGTGCTTAAACACAAAGGAGAGAAGAACAAACCATTAAGTGGTTAAAAACAAAGGACAGAAGACCAAACCATTAAGTGGTTAAACAGAAAGGACAGAAGAACAAACAATTAAGTGGTAAAACACAAAGGACAGAAGAACAAACCATTAAGTGGTTAAACACAAAGGACAGAAGAACAAACCATTAAGTGGTTAAACATAAAGGACAGAAGAACAAACCATTAAGTGGTAAATCACAAAGGACAGAAGAACAAACCATTAAGTTGCAAAACACAAAGGACAGAAGAACAAACCATTAAGTTGCAAAACACAAAGGACAGAAGAACAAACCATTAAGTGGTTAAACACAAAGGACAGAAGAACAAACCATTATGTTGTTAAACACAAAGGACAGAAAACAAGCCATTAAGTGGTAACACACAAAGGACAGAAGAACAAACCATTAAGTGGTAAAACACAAAGGAAGGAAGAACAAACCATTAAGTGGTTAAACACAAAGGACAGAAGAACAAACCATTAAGTGGTAAAACACAAAGGAAGGAAGAACAAACCATTAAGTGGTAAAACACAAAGGACAGAAGAACAAACCATTAAGTGGTAAAACACAAAGGACAGAAGAACAAACCATTAAGTGGTAAAACACAAAGAATAGAAGAACAAACCATTAAGTGGTTAAGCACAAAGGACAGAAGAACAAACCATTAAGTGGTTAAACACAAAGGACAGAAGAACAAACCATTAAGTGGTAAAACACAAAGGACAGAAGAACAAACCATTAAGTTGTTAAACACAAAGGAGAGAAGAACAAACCATTAAGTGGTTAAGCACAAAGCAAACAAGAACAAACCATTAATTGGTTAAACACAAAGGACAGAATAACAAACCATTAAGTGGTAAAACATAAAGGACAGAAGAACAAACCATTAAGTGGTTAAACACAAAGGACAGAAGAACAAACCATTAAGTGGTTAAACACAAAGGACAGAAGAACAAACCATTAAGTGGTTAAGCACAAAGGAAAGAAGAACAAACAATTAATTGGTTAAACACAAAGGACAGAAGAACAAACCATTAAGTGGTAAAACACAAAGGACAGAAGAACAAACCATTAAGTGGTTATACACAAAGGACAGAAGAACAAACCATTAAGTTGTTAAACACAAAGGACAGAAGAACAAACGATTAAGTGGTAAAACATAAAGGACAGCAGAACAAACCATTAAGTGGCTAAACACAAAGGACAGAAGAACAAACCATTAAGTTGTTAAACACAAAGGACAGAAGAACAAACCATTAAGTGGTTAAACACAAAGGACAGAAGAACAAACCATTAAGTGGTAAAACACAAAGGAAAGAAGAACAAACCATTAAGTGGTTAAACACAAAGGACAGAAGAACAAACCATTAAGTTGTTAAACACAAAGGACAGAAGAACAAACCATTAAGTGGTTAAACACAAAGGACAGAAGAACAAACCATTAAGTGCTTAAACACAAAGGAGAGAAGAACAAACCATTAAGTGGTTAAAAACAAAGGACAGAAGACCAAACCATTAAGTGGTTAAACACAAAGGACAGAAGAACAAACAATTAAGTGGTAAAACACAAAGGACAGAAGAACAAACCATTAAGTGGTTAAACACAAAGGACAGAAGAACAAACCATTAAGTGGTTAAACATAAAGGACAAAAGAACAAACCCTTAAGTGGTAAATCACAAAGGACAGAAGAACAAACCATTATGTTGTTAAACACAAAGGACAGAAAACAAACCATTAAGTGGTAACACACAAAGGACAGAAGAACAAACCATTAAGTGGTAAAACACAAAGGAAGGAAGAACAAACCATTAAGTGGTTAAACACAAAGGACAGAAGAACAAACCATTAAGTGGTAAAACACAAAGGAAGGAAGAACAAACCATTAAGTGGTAAAACACAAAGGACAGAAGAACAAACCATTAAGTGGTTAAACACAAAGGACAGAAGAACAAACCATTAAGTGGTAAAACAAAGAGAATAGAAGAACAAACCATTAAGTGGTTAAGCACAAAGGACAGAAGAACAAACCATTAAGTGGTTAAACACAAAGGACAGAAGAACAAACCATTAAGTGGTAAAACACAAAGGACAGAAGAACAAACCATTCAGTTGTAAAACACAAAGGACAGAAGAACAAACCATTAAGTGGTAAAACACAAAGGACAGAAGAACAAACCATTAAGTTGTAAAGCGCAAAGGACAGAAGAACAAACCATTAAGTGGTTAAACACAAAGGACAGAAGAACAAACCATTAAGTGGTTAAGCACAAAGCAAAGAAGAACAAACCATTAATTGGTTAAACACAAAGGACAGAATAACAAACCATTAAGTGGTAAAACACAAAGGACAGAAGAACAAACCATTAAGTGGTTAAACACAAAGGACAGAAGAACAAACCATTAAGTGGTTAAGCACAAAGCAAAGAAGAACAAACAATTAATTGGTTAAACACAAAGGACAGAAGAACAAACCATTAAGTGGTAAAACACAAAGGACAGAAGAACAAACCATTAAGTGGTTAAACACAAAGGACAGAAGAACAAACCATTAAGTTGTTAAACACAAAGGACAGAAGAACAAACGATTAAGTGGTAAAACATAAAGGACAGAACAACAAACCATTAAGTGGCTAAACACAAAGGACAGAAGAACAAACCATTAAGTTGTTAAACACAAAGGACAGAAGCACAAACCATTAAGTGGTTAAACACAAAGGACAGAAGAACAAACCATTTAGTGGTAAAACACAAAGAACAGAAGAACAAACCATTAAGTGGTTCAACACAAAGGACAGAAGAACAAACCATTAAGTGGTTAAGCACAAAGGACAGAAGAACACACCATTAAGTGGTAAAACACAAAGGACAGAAGAACAAACCATTAAGTGGTAAAACATAAAGGACAGAAGAACAAACCATTAAGTGGTTAAACACAAAGGACAGAAGAACAAACCATTAAGTTGTAAAACAAAAAGGACAGAAGAACAAACCATTAAGTGGTTAAACACAAAGGACAGAAGAACAAACCATTAAGTGGTTAAACACAAAGGACAGAAGAACAAACCATTAAGCTGTTAAACACAAAGGACAGAAGAACAAACCATTAAGTGGTTAAACACAAAGGACAGAAGAACAAACCATTAAGTGGTCAAACACAAATGACAGAAGAACAAACCATTAAGTGGTTAAACACAAAGGACAGAAGAACAAACCATTAAGTTGTTAAACACAAAGGACAGAAGAACAAACCATTAAGTTGTTAAGCACAAAGCAAAGAAGAACAAACCATTAATTGGTTAAACACAAAGGACAGAATAACAAACCATTAAGTGGTAAAACACAAAGGACAGAAGAACAAACCATTAAGTGGTTAAACACAAAGGACAGAAGAACAAACCATTAAGTGGTTAAGCACAAAGCAAAGAAGAACAAACAATTAATTGGTTAAACACAAAGGACAGAAGAACAAACCATTAAGTGGTAAAACACAAAGGACAGAAGAACAAACCATTAAGTGGTTAAACACAAAGGACAGAAAAACAAACCATTAAGTTGTTAAGCACAAAGGACAGAAAAACAAACCATTAAGTTGTAAAACACAAATGACAGAAGAACAAACCATTAAGTGGTAAAACACAAAGGACAGAAGAACAAACCATTAAGTTGTAAAACACAAAGGACAGAAGAACAAACCATTAAGTGGTAAAACACAAAGGACAGAAGAACAAACCATTAAGTGGTTAAACACAAAGGACAGAAGAACAAACCATTAGGTGGTTAAACACAAAGGACAGAAGAACAAACCATTAAGCTGTTAAACACAAAGGACAGAAGAACAAACCATTAAGTGGTAAAACACAAAGGACAGAAGAACAAACCATTAAGTTGTTAAACACAAAGGAGAGAAGAACAAACCATTAAGTGGTTAAGCACAAAGCAAACAAGAACAAACCATTAATTGGTTAAACACAAAGGACAGAATAACAAACCATTAAGTGGTAAAACATAAAGGACAGAAGAACAAACCATTAAGTGGTTAAACACAAAGGACAGAAGAACAAACCATTAAGTGGTTAAACACAAAGGACAGAAGAACAAACCATTAAGTGGTTAAGCACAAAGGAAAGAAGAACAAACAATTAATTGGTTAAACACAAAGGACAGAAGAACAAACCATTAAGTGGTAAAACACAAAGGACAGAAGAACAAACCATTAAGTGGTTATACACAAAGGACAGAAGAACAAACCATTAAGTTGTTAAACACAAAGGACAGAAGAACAAACGATTAAGTGGTAAAACATAAAGGACAGCAGAACAAACCATTAAGTGGCTAAACACAAAGGACAGAAGAACAAACCATTAAGTTGTTAAACACAAAGGACAGAAGAACAAACCATTAAGTGGTTAAACACAAAGGACAGAAGAACAAACCATTAAGTGGTAAAACACAAAGGAAAGAAGAACAAACCATTAAGTGGTTAAACACAAAGGACAGAAGAACAAACCATTAAGTTGTTAAACACAAAGGACAGAAGAACAAACCATTAAGTGGTTAAACACAAAGGACAGAAGAACAAACCATTAAGTGCTTAAACACAAAGGAGAGAAGAACAAACCATTAAGTGGTTAAAAACAAAGGACAGAAGACCAAACCATTAAGTGGTTAAACACAAAGGACAGAAGAACAAACAATTAAGTGGTAAAACACAAAGGACAGAAGAACAAACCATTAAGTGGTTAAACACAAAGGACAGAAGAACAAACCATTAAGTGGTTAAACATAAAGGACAAAAGAACAAACCCTTAAGTGGTAAATCACAAAGGACAGAAGAACAAACCATTATGTTGTTAAACACAAAGGACAGAAAACAAACCATTAAGTGGTAACACACAAAGGACAGAAGAACAAACCATTAAGTGGTAAAACACAAAGGAAGGAAGAACAAACCATTAAGTGGTTAAACACAAAGGACAGAAGAACAAACCATTAAGTGGTAAAACACAAAGGAAGGAAGAACAAACCATTAAGTGGTAAAACACAAAGGACAGAAGAACAAACCATTAAGTGGTTAAACACAAAGGACAGAAGAACAAACCATTAAGTGGTAAAACAAAGAGAATAGAAGAACAAACCATTAAGTGGTTAAGCACAAAGGACAGAAGAACAAACCATTAAGTGGTTAAACACAAAGGACAGAAGAACAAACCATTAAGTGGTAAAACACAAAGGACAGAAGAACAAACCATTCAGTTGTAAAACACAAAGGACAGAAGAACAAACCATTAAGTGGTAAAACACAAAGGACAGAAGAACAAACCATTAAGTTGTAAAGCGCAAAGGACAGAAGAACAAACCATTAAGTGGTTAAACACAAAGGACAGAAGAACAAACCATTAAGTGGTTAAGCACAAAGCAAAGAAGAACAAACCATTAATTGGTTAAACACAAAGGACAGAATAACAAACCATTAAGTGGTAAAACACAAAGGACAGAAGAACAAACCATTAAGTGGTTAAACACAAAGGACAGAAGAACAAACCATTAAGTGGTTAAGCACAAAGCAAAGAAGAACAAACAATTAATTGGTTAAACACAAAGGACAGAAGAACAAACCATTAAGTGGTAAAACACAAAGGACAGAAGAACAAACCATTAAGTGGTTAAACACAAAGGACAGAAGAACAAACCATTAAGTTGTTAAACACAAAGGACAGAAGAACAAACGATTAAGTGGTAAAACATAAAGGACAGAACAACAAACCATTAAGTGGCTAAACACAAAGGACAGAAGAACAAACCATTAAGTTGTTAAACACAAAGGACAGAAGCACAAACCATTAAGTGGTTAAACACAAAGGACAGAAGAACAAACCATTTAGTGGTAAAACACAAAGAACAGAAGAACAAACCATTAAGTGGTTCAACACAAAGGACAGAAGAACAAACCATTAAGTGGTTAAGCACAAAGGACAGAAGAACACACCATTAAGTGGTAAAACACAAAGGACAGAAGAACAAACCATTAAGTGGTAAAACATAAAGGACAGAAGAACAAACCATTAAGTGGTTAAACACAAAGGACAGAAGAACAAACCATTAAGTTGTAAAACAAAAAGGACAGAAGAACAAACCATTAAGTGGTTAAACACAAAGGACAGAAGAACAAACCATTAAGTGGTTAAACACAAAGGACAGAAGAACAAACCATTAAGCTGTTAAACACAAAGGACAGAAGAACAAACCATTAAGTGGTTAAACACAAAGGACAGAAGAACAAACCATTAAGTGGTCAAACACAAATGACAGAAGAACAAACCATTAAGTGGTTAAACACAAAGGACAGAAGAACAAACCATTAAGTTGTTAAACACAAAGGACAGAAGAACAAACCATTAAGTTGTTAAGCACAAAGCAAAGAAGAACAAACCATTAATTGGTTAAACACAAAGGACAGAATAACAAACCATTAAGTGGTAAAACACAAAGGACAGAAGAACAAACCATTAAGTGGTTAAACACAAAGGACAGAAGAACAAACCATTAAGTGGTTAAGCACAAAGCAAAGAAGAACAAACAATTAATTGGTTAAACACAAAGGACAGAAGAACAAACCATTAAGTGGTAAAACACAAAGGACAGAAGAACAAACCATTAAGTGGTTAAACACAAAGGACAGAAAAACAAACCATTAAGTTGTTAAGCACAAAGGACAGAAAAACAAACCATTAAGTTGTAAAACACAAATGACAGAAGAACAAACCATTAAGTGGTAAAACACAAAGGACAGAAGAACAAACCATTAAGTTGTAAAACACAAAGGACAGAAGAACAAACCATTAAGTGGTAAAACACAAAGGACAGAAGAACAAACCATTAAGTGGTTAAACACAAAGGACAGAAGAACAAACCATTAGGTGGTTAAACACAAAGGACAGAAGAACAAACCATTAAGCTGTTAAACACAAAGGACAGAAGAACAAACCATTAAGTGGTTAAACACAAAGGACAGAAGAACAAACCATTAAGTGGTAAAACACAAAGGACAGAAGAACAAACCATTAAGTGGTTAAACACAAAGGACAGAAGAACAAACCATTAAGTTGTTAAACACAAAGGACAGAAGAACAAACCATTAAGTTGTAAAGCGCAAAGGACAGAAGAACAAACCATTAAGTGGTTAAACACAAAGGACAGAAGAACAAACCATTAAGTGGTTAAGCACAAAGCAAAGAAGAACAAACCATTAATTGGTTAAACACAAAGGACAGAATAACAAACCATTAAGTGGTAAAACACAAAGGACAGAAGAACAAACCATTAAGTGGTTAAACACAAAGGACAGAAGAACAAACCATTAAGTGGTTAAGCACAAAGCAAAGAAGAACAAACAATTAATTGGTTAAACACAAAGGACAGAAGAACAAACCATTAAGTGGTAAAACACAAAGGACAGAAGAACAAACCATTAAGTGGTTAAACACAAAGGACAGAAGAACAAACCATTAAGTTGTTAAACACAAAGGACAGAAGAACAAACGATTAAGTGGTAAAACATAAAGGACAGAACAACAAACCATTAAGTGGCTAAACACAAAGGACAGAAGAACAAACCATTAAGTTGTTAAACACAAAGGACAGAAGCACAAACCATTAAGTGGTTAAACACAAAGGACAGAAGAACAAACCATTTAGTGGTAAAACACAAAGAACAGAAGAACAAACCATTAAGTGGTTCAACACAAAGGACAGAAGAACAAACCATTAAGTGGTTAAGCACAAAGGACAGAAGAACACACCATTAAGTGGTAAAACACAAAGGACAGAAGAACAAACCATTAAGTGGTAAAACATAAAGGACAGAAGAACAAACCATTAAGTGGTTAAACACAAAGGACAGAAGAACAAACCATTAAGTTGTAAAACAAAAAGGACAGAAGAACAAACCATTAAGTGGTTAAACACAAAGGACAGAAGAACAAACCATTAAGTGGTTAAACACAAAGGACAGAAGAACAAACCATTAAGCTGTTAAACACAAAGGACAGAAGAACAAACCATTAAGTGGTTAAACACAAAGGACAGAAGAACAAACCATTAAGTGGTCAAACACAAAGGACAGAAGAACAAACCATTAAGTGGTTAAACACAAAGGACAGAAGAACAAACCATTAAGTTGTTAAACACAAAGGACAGAAGAACAAACCATTAAGTTGTTAAGCACAAAGCAAAGAAGAACAAACCATTAATTGGTTAAACACAAAGGACAGAATAACAAACCATTAAGTGGTAAAACACAAAGGACAGAAGAACAAACCATTAAGTGGTTAAACACAAAGGACAGAAGAACAAACCATTAAGTGGTTAAGCACAAAGCAAAGAAGAACAAACAATTAATTGGTTAAACACAAAGGACAGAAGAACAAACCATTAGGTGGTAAAACACAAAGGACAGAAGAACAAACCATTAAGTGGTTAAACACAAAGGACAGAAAAACAAACCATTAAGTTGTTAAGCACAAAGGACAGAAAAACAAACCATTAAGTTGTAAAACACAAATGACAGAAGAACAAACCATTAAGTGGTAAAACACAAAGGACAGAAGAACAAACCATTAAGTTGTAAAACACAAAGGACAGAAGAACAAACCATTAAGTGGTAAAACACAAAGGACAGAAGAACAAACCATTAAGTGGTTAAACACAAAGGACAGAAGAACAAACCATTAGGTGGTTAAACACAAAGGACAGAAGAACAAACCATTAAGCTGTTAAACACAAAGGACAGAAGAACAAACCATTAAGTGGTTAAACACAAAGGACAGAAGAACAAACCATTAAGTGGTAAAACACAAAGGACAGAAGAACAAACCATTAAGTGGTTAAACACAAAGGACAGAAGAACAAACCATTAAGTTGTTAAACACAAAGGACAGAAGAACAAACCATTAAGTGGTTAAGCACAAAGCAAACAAGAACAAACCATTAATTGGTTAAACACAAAGGACAGAATAACAAACCATTAAGTGGTAAAACATAAAGGACAGAAGAACAAACCATTAAGTGGTTAAACACAAAGGACAGAAGAACAAACCATTAAGTGGTTAAACACAAAGGACAGAAGAACAAACCATTAAGTGGTTAAGCACAAAGGACAGAAGAACAAACCATTAAGTGGTAACACACAAAGGACAGAAGAACAAACGATTAAGTGGTAAAACATAAAGGACAGAAGAACAAACCATTAAGTGGCTGAACACAAAGGACAGAAGAACAAACCATTAAGTCGTTAAACACAAAGGACAGAAGAACAAACCATTAAGTGGTTAAACACAAAGGACAGAAGAACAAACCATTAAGTGGTAAAACACAAAGGAAAGAAGAACAAACCATTAAGTTGTCAAACACAAAGGACAGAAGACCAAACCATTAAGTGGTCAAACACAAAGGACAGAAGAACAAACCATTAAGTGCTTAAACACAAAGGAGAGAAGAACAAACCATTAAGTGGTTAAAAACAAAGGACAGAAGACCAAACCATTAAGTGGTTAAACACAAAGGACAGAAGAACAAACAATTAAGTGGTAAAACACAAAGGACAGAAGAACAAACCATTAAGTGGTTAAACACAAAGGACAGAAGAACAAACCATTAAGTGGTTAAACATAAAGGACAAAAGAACAAACCATTAAGTGGTAACACACAAAGGACAGAAGAACAAACCATTAAGTGGTAAAACACAAAGGAAGGAAGAACAAACCATTAAGTGGTTAAACACAAAGGACAGAAGAACAAACCATTAAGTGGTAAAACACAAAGGAAGGAAGAACAAACCATTAAGTGGTAAAACACAAAGGACAGAAGAACAAACCATTAAGTGGTTAAACACAAAGGACAGAAGAACAAACCATTAAGTGGTAAAACAAAGAGAATAGAAGAACAAACCATTAAGTGGTTAAGCACAAAGGACAGAAGAACAAACCATTAAGTGGTTAAACACAAAGGACAGAAGGACAAACCATTAAGTGGTAAAACACAAAGGACAGAAGAACAAACCATTCAGTTGTAAAACACAAAGGACAGAAGAACAAACCATTAAGTGGTAAAACACAAAGGACAGAAGAACAAACCATTAAGTTGTAAAGCGCAAAGGACAGAAGAACAAACCATTAAGTGGTTAAACACAAAGGACAGAAGAACAAACCATTAAGTGGTTAAGCACAAAGGACAGAAGAACACACCATTAAGTGGTAAAACACAAAGGACAGAAGAACAAACCATTAAGTGGTAAAACATAAAGGACAGAAGAACAAACCATTAAGTGGTTAAACACAAAGGACAGAAGAACAAACCATTAAGTTGTAAAACAAAAAGGACAGAAGAACAAACCATTAAGTGGTTAAACACAAAGGACAGAAGAACAAACCATTAAGTGGTTAAACACAATGGACAGAAGAACAAACCATTAAGCTGTTAAACACAAAGGACAGAAGAACAAACCATTAAGTGGTTAAACACAAAGGACAGAAGAACAAACCATTAAGTGGTAAAACACAAAGGACAGAAGAACAAACCATTAAGTGGTTAAACACAAAGGACAGAAGAACAAACCATTAAGTTGTTAAACACAAAGGACAGAAGAACAAACCATTAAGTGGTTAAGCACAAAGCAAAGAAGAACAAACCATTAATTGGTTAAACACAAAGGACAGAATAACAAACCATTAAGTGGTAAAACACAAAGGACAGAAGAACAAACCATTAAGTGGTTAAACACAAAGGACAGAAGAACAAACCATTAAGTGGTTAAGCACAAAGCAAAGAAGAACAAACAATTAATTGGTTAAACACAAAGGACATAAGAACAAACCATTAAGTGGTAAAACACAAAGGACAGAAGAACAAACCATTAAGTGGTTAAACACAAAGGACAGAAGAACAAACCATTAAGTTGTTAAACACAAAGGACAGAAGAACAAACGATTAAGTGGTAAAACATAAAGGACAGAAGAACAAACCATAAAGTGGCTAAACACAAAGGACAGAAGAACAAACCATTAAGTTGTTAAACACAAAGGACAGAAGAACAAACCATTAAGTGGTTAAACACAAAGGACAGAAAAACAAACCATTTAGTGGTAAAACACAAAGAACAGAAGAACAAACCATTAAGTGGTTCAACACAAAGGACAGAAGAACAAACCATTAAGTGGTTAAGCACAAAGGACAGAAGAACACACCATTAAGTGGTAAAACACAAAGGACAGAAGAACAAACCATTAAGTGGTAAAACATAAAGACAGAAGAACAAACCATTAAGTGGTTAAACACAAAGGACAGAAGAACAAACCATTAAGTTGTAAAACAAAAAGGACAGAAGAACAAACCATTAAGTGGCTAAACACAAAGAACAGAAAACAAACCATTAAGTGGTAAAAAACAAAGGACAGAAGAACAAACCATTAAGTGGTAAAACACAAAGGACAGAAGAACAAACCATTAAGTGGTAAAACACAAAGGACAGAAGAACAAACCATTAAGTTGTTAAACACAAAGGACAGAAGAACAAACCATTAAGTGGTAAAACACAAAGGACAGAAGAACAAACCATTAAGTGGTAAAACACAAAGGACAAAAGAACAAGCCATTAAGTGGAAAAGAACAAAGAAAAGAGGAACAAATCATTAAGTTGTAAAACACAAAAGACAGAAGAACAAACCAGTAAGTGGTTGAACACAAAGGACAGAAGAACAAATCATTAAGTGGTTAAAAACAAAGGACAGAAGAACAAACCATTAAGTGGTTAAACACAAAGGACAGAAGAACAAACCATTAAGTGGTAAAACACAAAGGAAAGAAGAACAAACCATTAAGTTGTCAAACACAAAGGACAGAAGAACAAACCATTAAGTGGTTAAAAACAAAGGACAGAAGACCAAACCATTAAGTGGTTAATCACAAAGGACAGAAGAACAAACCATTAAGTGGTAAAACACAAAGGACAGAAGAACAAACCATTAAGTTGTAAAACACAAAGGAGAGAAGAACAAACCATTAAGTGGTTAAAAAAAAAGGACAGAAGACCAAACCATTAAGTGGTTAAACACAAAGGACAGAAGAACAAACCATTAAGTGGTAAATCACAAAGGACAGAAGAACAAACCATTAAGTTGCAAAACACAAAGGACAGAAGAACAAACCATTAAGTGGTTAAACACAAAGGACAGAAGAACAAACCATTATGTTGTTAAACACAAAGGACAGAAAACAAGCCATTAAGTGGTAATACACAAAGGACAGAAGAACAAACCATTAAGTGGTAAAACACAAAGGAAGGAAGAACAAACCATTAAGTGGTTAGACACAAAGGACAGAAGAACAAACCATTAAGTGGTAAAACACAAAGGACAGAAGAACAAACCATTAAGTGGTAAAACACAAAGGACAGAAGAACACACCATTAAGTGGTAAAACACAAAGGAAGGAAGAACAAACCATTAAGTGGTAAAACACAAAGGACAGAAGAACAAACCATTAAGTGGTTAAACACAAAGGACAGAAGAACACACCATTAAGTGGTAAAGCACAAAGGATAGAAGAACAAACCATTAAGTGGTTAAGCACAAAGGACAGAAGAACAAACCATTAAGTGGTTAAACACAAAGGACAGAAGAACAAACCATTAAGTGGTAAAACACAAAGGACAGAAGAACAAACCATTAAGTTGTAAAACACAAAGGACAGAAGAACAAACCATTAAGTGGTAAAACACAAAGGACAGAAGAACAAACCATTAAGTTGTAAAACGCAAAGGACAGAAGAACAAACCATTAAGTTGTTAAACACAAAGGACAGAAGAACAAACCATTAAGTTGTTAAACACAAAGGACAGAAGAACAAACCATTTAGTGGTAAAACACAAAGAACAGAAGAACAAACCATTAAGTGGTTCAACACAAAGGACAGAAGAACAAACCATTAAGTGGTTAAGCACAAAGGACAGAAGAACAAACCATTAAGTGGTAAAACACAAAGGACAGAAGAACAAACCATTAAGTGGTAAAACATAAAGGACAGAAGAACAAACCATTAAGTGGTTAAACACAAAGGACAGAAGAACAAACCATTAAGTTGTAAAACAAAAAGGACAGAAGAACAAACCATTAAGTGGTTAAACACAAAGAACAGAAAAACAAACCATTAAGTGGTAAAAAACAAAGGACAGAAGAACAAACCATTAAGTGGTAAAACACAAAGGACAGAAGAACAAATCATTAAGTTGTTAAACACAAAGGACAGAAGAATAAACCATTAAGTGGTAAAACACAAAGGACAGAAGAACAAACCATTAAGTGGTAACACACAAAGGACAGAAGAACAAACCATTAAGTGGTAAAACACAAAGGAAGGAAGAACAAACCATTAAGTGGTTAAACACAAAGGACAGAAGAACAAACCATTAAGTGGTAAAACACAAAGGAAGGAAGAACAAACCATTAAGTGGTAAAACACAAAGGACAGAAGAACAAACCATTAAGTGGTTAAACACAAAGGACAGAAGAACAAACCATTAAGTGGTAAAACAAAGAGAATAGAAGAACAAACCATTAAGTGGTTAAGCACAAAGGACAGAAGAACAAACCATTAAGTGGTTAAACACAAAGGACAGAAGGACAAACCATTAAGTGGTAAAACACAAAGGACAGAAGAACAAACCATTCAGTTGTAAAACACAAAGGACAGAAGAACAAACCATTAAGTGGTAAAACACAAAGGACAGAAGAACAAACCATTAAGTTGTAAAGCGCAAAGGACAGAAGAACAAACCATTAAGTGGTTAAACACAAAGGACAGAAGAACAAACCATTAAGTGGTTAAGCACAAAGGACAGAAGAACACACCATTAAGTGGTAAAACACAAAGGACAGAAGAACAAACCATTAAGTGGTAAAACATAAAGGACAGAAGAACAAACCATTAAGTGGTAAAACACAAAGGACAGAAGAACAAACCATTAAGTGGTAAAACATAAAGGACAGAAGAACAAACCATTAAGTGGTTAAACACAAAGGACAGAAGAACAAACCATTAAGTTGTAAAACAAAAAGGACAGAAGAACAAACCATTAAGTGGTTAAACACAAAGAACAGAAAAACAAACCATTAAGTGGTAAAAAACAAAGGACAGAAGAACAAACCATTAAGTGGTAAAACACAAAGGACAGAAGAACAAATCATTAAGTTGTTAAACACAAAGGACAGAAGAATAAACCATTAAGTGGTAAAACACAAAGGACAGAAGAACAAACCATTAAGTGGTAACACACAAAGGACAGAAGAACAAACCATTAAGTGGTAAAACACAAAGGAAGGAAGAACAAACCATTAAGTGGTTAAACACAAAGGACAGAAGAACAAACCATTAAGTGGTAAAACACAAAGGAAGGAAGAACAAACCATTAAGTGGTAAAACACAAAGGACAGAAGAACAAACCATTAAGTGGTTAAACACAAAGGACAGAAGAACAAACCATTAAGTGGTAAAACAAAGAGAATAGAAGAACAAACCATTAAGTGGTTAAGCACAAAGGACAGAAGAACAAACCATTAAGTGGTTAAACACAAAGGACAGAAGGACAAACCATTAAGTGGTAAAACACAAAGGACAGAAGAACAAACCATTCAGTTGTAAAACACAAAGGACAGAAGAACAAACCATTAAGTGGTAAAACACAAAGGACAGAAGAACAAACCATTAAGTTGTAAAGCGCAAAGGACAGAAGAACAAACCATTAAGTGGTTAAACACAAAGGACAGAAGAACAAACCATTAAGTGGTTAAGCACAAAGGACAGAAGAACACACCATTAAGTGGTAAAACACAAAGGACAGAAGAACAAACCATTAAGTGGTAAAACATAAAGGACAGAAGAACAAACCATTAAGTGGTTAAACACAAAGGACAGAAGAACAAACCATTAAGTTGTAAAACAAAAAGGACAGAAGAACAAACCATTAAGTGGTTAAACACAAAGGACAGAAGAACAAACCATTAAGTGGTTAAACACAAAGGACAGAAGAACAAACCATTAAGCTGTTAAACACAAAGGACAGAAGAACAAACCATTAAGTGGTTAAACACAAAGGACAGAAGAACAAACCATTAAGTGGTAAAACACAAAGGACAGAAGAACAAACCATTAAGTGGTTAAACACAAAGGACAGAAGAACAAACCATTAAGTTGTTAAACACAAAGGACAGAAGAACAAACCATTAAGTGGTTAAGCACAAAGCAAAGAAGAACAAACCATTAATTGGTTAAACACAAAGGACAGAATAACAAACCATTAAGTGGTAAAACACAAAGGACAGAAGAACAAACCATTAAGTGGTTAAACACAAAGGACAGAAGAACAAACCATTAAGTGGTTAAGCACAAAGCAAAGAAGAACAAACAATTAATTGGTTAAACACAAAGGACATAAGAACAAACCATTAAGTGGTAAAACACAAAGGACAGAAGAACAAACCATTAAGTGGTTAAACACAAAGGACAGAAGAACAAACCATTAAGTTGTTAAACACAAAGGACAGAAGAACAAACGATTAAGTGGTAAAACATAAAGGACAGAAGAACAAACCATAAAGTGGCTAAACACAAAGGACAGAAGAACAAACCATTAAGTTGTTAAACACAAAGGACAGAAGAACAAACCATTAAGTGGTTAAACACAAAGGACAGAAGAACAAACCATTTAGTGGTAAAACACAAAGAACAGAAGAACAAACCATTAAGTGGTTCAACACAAAGGACAGAAGAACAAACCATTAAGTGGTTAAGCACAAAGGACAGAAGAACACACCATTAAGTGGTAAAACACAAAGGACAGAAGAACAAACCATTAAGTGGTAAAACATAAAGACAGAAGAACAAACCATTAAGTGGTTAAACACAAAGGACAGAAGAACAAACCATTAAGTTGTAAAACAAAAAGGACAGAAGAACAAACCATTAAGTGGCTAAACACAAAGAACAGAAAACAAACCATTAAGTGGTAAAAAACAAAGGACAGAAGAACAAACCATTAAGTGGTAAAACACAAAGGACAGAAGAACAAACCATTAAGTGGTAAAACACAAAGGACAGAAGAACAAACCATTAAGTTGTTAAACACAAAGGACAGAAGAACAAACCATTAAGTGGTAAAACACAAAGGACAGAAGAACAAACCATTAAGTGGTAAAACACAAAGGACAAAAGAACAAGCCATTAAGTGGAAAAGAACAAAGAAAAGAGGAACAAATCATTAAGTTGTAAAACACAAAAGACAGAAGAACAAACCAGTAAGTGGTTGAACACAAAGGACAGAAGAACAAATCATTAAGTGGTTAAAAACAAAGGACAGAAGAACAAACCATTAAGTGGTTAAACACAAAGGACAGAAGAACAAACCATTAAGTGGTAAAACACAAAGGAAAGAAGAACAAACCATTAAGTTGTCAAACACAAAGGACAGAAGAACAAACCATTAAGTGGTTAAAAACAAAGGACAGAAGACCAAACCATTAAGTGGTTAATCACAAAGGACAGAAGAACAAACCATTAAGTGGTAAAACACAAAGGACAGAAGAACAAACCATTAAGTTGTAAAACACAAAGGAGAGAAGAACAAACCATTAAGTGGTTAAAAAAAAAGGACAGAAGACCAAACCATTAAGTGGTTAAACACAAAGGACAGAAGAACAAACCATTAAGTGGTAAATCACAAAGGACAGAAGAACAAACCATTAAGTTGCAAAACACAAAGGACAGAAGAACAAACCATTAAGTGGTTAAACACAAAGGACAGAAGAACAAACCATTATGTTGTTAAACACAAAGGACAGAAAACAAGCCATTAAGTGGTAATACACAAAGGACAGAAGAACAAACCATTAAGTGGTAAAACACAAAGGAAGGAAGAACAAACCATTAAGTGGTTAGACACAAAGGACAGAAGAACAAACCATTAAGTGGTAAAACACAAAGGACAGAAGAACAAACCATTAAGTGGTAAAACACAAAGGACAGAAGAACACACCATTAAGTGGTAAAACACAAAGGAAGGAAGAACAAACCATTAAGTGGTAAAACACAAAGGACAGAAGAACAAACCATTAAGTGGTTAAACACAAAGGACAGAAGAACACACCATTAAGTGGTAAAGCACAAAGGATAGAAGAACAAACCATTAAGTGGTTAAGCACAAAGGACAGAAGAACAAACCATTAAGTGGTTAAACACAAAGGACAGAAGAACAAACCATTAAGTGGTAAAACACAAAGGACAGAAGAACAAACCATTAAGTTGTAAAACACAAAGGACAGAAGAACAAACCATTAAGTGGTAAAACACAAAGGACAGAAGAACAAACCATTAAGTTGTAAAACGCAAAGGACAGAAGAACAAACCATTAAGTTGTTAAACACAAAGGACAGAAGAACAAACCATTAAGTTGTTAAACACAAAGGACAGAAGAACAAACCATTTAGTGGTAAAACACAAAGAACAGAAGAACAAACCATTAAGTGGTTCAACACAAAGGACAGAAGAACAAACCATTAAGTGGTTAAGCACAAAGGACAGAAGAACAAACCATTAAGTGGTAAAACACAAAGGACAGAAGAACAAACCATTAAGTGGTAAAACATAAAGGACAGAAGAACAAACCATTAAGTGGTTAAACACAAAGGACAGAAGAACAAACCATTAAGTTGTAAAACAAAAAGGACAGAAGAACAAACCATTAAGTGGTTAAACACAAAGAACAGAAAAACAAACCATTAAGTGGTAAAAAACAAAGGACAGAAGAACAAACCATTAAGTGGTAAAACACAAAGGACAGAAGAACAAACCATTAAGTGGTAAAACACAAAGGACAGAAGAACAAATCATTAAGTTGTTAAACACAAAGGACAGAAGAATAAACCATTAAGTGGTAAAACACAAAGGACAGAAGAACAAACCATTAAGTGGTAAAACACAAAGGACAGAAGAACAAACCATTAAGTGGTAAAACACAAAGGACAAAAGAACAAGCCATTAAGTGGTAAAACACAAAGAAAAGAGGAACAAACCATTAAGTTGTAAAACACAAAAGACAGAAGAACAAACCAGTAAGTGGTTGAACACAAAGGACAGAAGAACAAATCATTAAGTGGTTAAAAACAAAGGACAGAAGAACAAACCATTAAGTGGTTAAACACAAAGGACAGAAGAACAAACCATTAAGTGGTAAAACACAAAGGAAAGAAGAACAAACCATTAAGTTGTCAAACACAAAGGACAGAAGAACAAACCATTAAGTGGTCAAACACAAAGGACAGAAGAACAAACCATTAAGTGCTTAAACACAAAGGAGAGAAGAACAAACCATTAAGTGGTTAAAAACAAAGGACAGAAGACCAAACCATTAAGTGGTTAATCACAAAGGACAGAAGAACAAACCATTAAGTGGTAAAACACAAAGGACAGAAGAACAAACCACTAAGTTGTAAAACACAAAGGAGAGAAGAACAAACCATTAAGTGTTTAAAAACAAAGGACAGAAGACCAAACCATTAAGTGGTTAAACACAAAGGACAGAAGAACAAACCATTAAGTTGTAAAACAAAAAGGACAGAAGAACAAACCATTAAGTGGTTAAACACAAAGAACAGAAAAACAAACCATTAAGTGGTAAAAAACAAAGGACAGAAGAACAAACCATTAAGTGGTAAAACACAAAGGACAGAAGAACAAACCATTAAGTTGTTAAACACAAAGGACAGAAGAACAAACCATTAAGTGGTAAAACACAAAGGACAGAAGAACAAACCATTAAGTGGTAAAACACAAAGGACAGAAGAACAAACCATTAAGTGGTAAAACACAAAGGACAAAAGAACAAGCCATTAAGTGGTAAAACACAAAGAAAAGAGGAACAAACCATTAAGTTGTAAAACACAAAAGACAGAAGAACAAACCAGTAAGTGGTTGAACACAAAGGACAGAAGAACAAATCATTAAGTGGTTAAAAACAAAGGACAGAAGAACAAACCATTAAGTGGTTAAACACAAAGGACAGAAGAACAAACCATTAAGTGGTAAAACACAAAGGAAAGAAGAACAAACCATTAAGTTGTCAAACACAAAGGACAGAAGAACAAACCATTAAGTGGTCAAACACAAAGGACAGAAGAACAAACCATTAAGTGCTTAAACACAAAGGAGAGAAAAACAAACCATTAAGTGGTTAAAAACAAAGGACAGAAGACCAAACCATTAAGTGGTTAATCACAAAGGACAGAAGAACAAACCATTAAGTGGTAAAACACAAAGGACAGAAGAACAAACCATTAAGTTGTAAAGCACAAAGGAGAGAAGAACAAACCATTAAGTGGTTTAAAAAAAAGGACAGAAGACCAAACCATTAAGTGGTTAAACACAAAGGACAGAAGAACAAACCATTAAGTGGTAAAACACAAAGGACAGAAGAACAAACCATTAAGTGGTAAATCACAAAGGACAGAAGAACAAACCATTAAGTTGCAAAACACAAAGGACAGCAGAACAAACCATTAAGTGGTAAAACACAAAGGACAGAAGAACAAACCATTATGTTGTTAAACTCAAAGGACAGAAAACAAGCCATTAAGTGGTAACACACAAAGGACAGAAGAACAAACCATTAAGTGGTAAAACACAAAGGAAGGAAGAACAAACCATTAAGTGGTAAAACACAAAGGACAGAAGAACAAACCATTGAGTGGTTAAACACAAAGGACAGAAGAACAAACCATTAAGTGGTAAAACACAAAGGATAGAAGAACAAACCATTAAGTGGTTAAGCACAAAGGACAGAAGAACAAACCATTAAGTGGTTAAACACAAACGACAGAAGAACAAACCATTAAGTGGTAAAACACAAAGGACAGAAGAACAAACCATTAAGTTGTAAAACACAAAGGACAGAAGAACAAACCATTAAGTGGTAAAACACAAAGGACAGAAGAACAAACCATTAAGTTGTAAAACGCAAAGGACAGAAGAACAAACCATTAAGTGGTTAAACACAAAGGACAGAAGAACAAACCAGTAAGTGGTTAAAAACAAAGGACAGAAGAACAAACCATTAAGTGGTTAAACACAAAGGACAGAAGAACAAGCCATTAAGTGGTAAAACATAAAGGACAGAAGAACAAACCATTAAGTGGTTATACACAAAGGACAGAAGAACAAACCATTAAGTGGTTGAACACAAAGGACAGAAAAACAAACCATTAAGTTGTTAAGCACAAAGGACAGAAGAACAAACCATTAAGTTGTAAAACACAAATGACAGAAGAACAAACCATTAAGTGGTAAAGCACAAAGGACAGAAGAACAAACCATTAAGTTGTAAAACACAAAGGACAGAAGAACAAACCATTAAGTGGTAAAACACAAAGGACAGAAGAACAAACCATTAAGTGGCTAAACAGAAAGGACAGAAGAACAAACCATTAAGTGGTTAAGCACAAAGGACAGAAGAACAAACCATTAAGTGGTAAAACACAAAGGACAGAAGAACAAACCATTAAGTGGTAAAGCACAAAGGACAGAAGAACAAACCATTAATTTGTAAAACACAAAGGACAGAAGAACAAACCATTAGGTGGTTAAACACAAAGGACAGAAGAACAAACCATTAAGTTGTTAAACACAAAGGACAGAAGAACAAACCATTAAGTGGTAAAACACAAAGGACAGAAGAACAAACCATTAAGTGGTTAAACACAATGAACAGAAGAACAAACCATTAAGTTGTAAAACACAAAGGACAGAAGAAGAAACCATTAAGTGGTTAAGCACAAAGCAAAGAAGAACACACCATTAATTGGTTAAACACAAAGGACAGAATAACAAACCATTAAGTGGTAAAACACAAAGGACAGAAGAACAAACCATTAAGTGGTTAAACACAAAGGACAGAAGAACAAACCATTAAGTGGTTAAACACAAAGGACAGAAGAACAAAGCATTAAGTGGTTAAGCACAAAGCAAAGAAGAACAAGCAATTAATTGGTTAAACACAAAGGACAGAAGAACAAACCATTAAGTGGTAAAACACAAAGGACAGAAGAACAAACCATTAAGTGGTTAAACACAAAGGACAGAAGAACAAACCATTAAGTTGTTAAGCACAAAGGACAGAAGAACAAACCATTAAGTTGTTAAACACAAAGGACAGAAGAATAAACGATTAAGTGGTAAAGCATAAAGGACAGAAGAACAAACCATTAAGTGGCTAAACACAAAGGACAGAAGAACAAACCATTAAGTTGTTAAACACAAAGGTCAGAAGAACAAACCATTAAGTGGTTCAACACAAAGGACAGAAGAACAAACCATTAAGTGGTTAAGCACAAAGGACAGAAGAACAAACCATTAAGTGGTAAAACACAAAGGACAGAAGAACAAACCATTAAGTGGTTAAGCACAAAGGACAGAAGAATAAACCATTAAGTGGTAAAACACAAAGGACAGAAGAACAAACCATTAAGTGGTTAAGCACAAAGGACAGAAGAACAAACCATTAAGTGGTAAAACACAAAGGACAGAAGAACAAACCATTAAGTGGTAAAGCATAAAGGACAGAAGAACAAACCATTAAGTGGTTAAGCACACATGACAGAAGAACAAACCATTAAGTGGTAAAACACAAAGGACAGAAGAATAAACTATTAAGTGGTCAAACATAAAGGACAGAAGAACAAACCATTAAGTGGTTAAGCACAAAGGACAGAAGAACAAACCATTAAGTGGTAAAACACAAAGGACAGAAGAATAAAACATTAAGTTGTTAAACACAAAGGACAGAAGAACAAACCATTAAGTGGTAAACACAAAGGACAGAAGAACAAACCATTAAGTGGTAAAGCATAAAGGACAGAAGAACAAACCATTAAGTGGTTAAGTACAAATGACAGAAGAACAAACCATTAAGTGGTAAAACACAAAGGACAGAAGAATAAACCATTAAGTGGTAAAACATAAAGGACAGAAGAACAAACCATTAAGTGGTTAAGCACAAAGGAGAGAAGAACAAACCATTAAGTGGTAAAACACAAAGGACAGAAGAACAAACCATTAAGTGGTAAAACATAAAGGACAGAAGAACAAACCATTAAGTGGTTAAGCACAAATGACAGAAGAACAAACCATTAAGTGGTAACACACAAAGGACAGAAGAACAAACCATTAAGTTGTTAAACACAAAGGACAGAAGAACAAATCATTAAGTGGCTAAGCACAAAGGACAGAAGAACAAACCAGTAAGTGGTAAAACACAAAGGACAGAAGAACAAACCATTAAGTTGTAAAACACAAAGGACAGAAGAACAAACCATTAAGTGGTAAAACACAAAGGACAGAAGAACAAACTATTAAGTGGTAAAACACAAAGGACAGAAGAACAAACCATTAAGTGGTTAAGCACAAAGGACAGGAGAACAAACCATTATGTTGTTAAACACAAAGGACAGAAAACAAGCCATTAAGTGGTAACACACAAAGGACAGAAGAACAAACCATTAAGTGGTAAAACACAAAGGAAGGAAGAACAAACCATTAAGTGGTAAAATACAAAGAACAGAAGAACAAACCATTAAGTGGTAAAACACAAAGGACAGAAGAACAAACCATTAAGTGGTAAAACACAAAGGATATAAGAACAAACCATTAAGTGGTTAAGCACAAAGGACAGAAGAACAAACCATTAAGTGGTTAAACACAAAGGACAGAAGAACAAACCATTAAGTGGTAAAATACAAAGGACAGAAGAAGAAGCCATTAAGTGGTAAAACACAAAGGACAGAAGAACAAACCATTAAGTGGTAAAACACAAAGGACAGAAGAACAAACCATTAAGTTGTAAAACGCAAAGGACAGATGAACAAACCATTAAGTGGTTAAACACAAAGGACAGAAGAACAATCCATTAAGTGGTTAAACACAAAGGACAGAACAACAAACCATTAAGTGGTAAAGCACAAAGGACAGAAGAACAAACCAGTAAGTGGTTAAAAACAAAGGACAGAAGAACAAACCATTAAGTGGTTAAACACAAAGGACAGAAGAACAAACCATTAAGTGGTAAAACATAAAGGACAGAAGAACAAACCATTAAGTGGTTATGCACAAAGGACAGAAGAACAAACCATTAAGTGGTTAAACACAAAGGACAGAAAAACAAACCATTAAGTTGTTAAGCACAAAGGACAGAAGAACAAACCATTAAGTTGTAAAACACAAAAACAGAAGAACAAACCATTAAGTGGTAAAACACAAAGGACAGAAGAACAAACCATTAAGTTGTAAAACACAAAGGACAGAAGAACAAACTATTAAGTGGTAAAACACAAAGGACAGAAGAACAAACCATTAAGTGGTTAAACACAAAGGACAGAAGAACGAACCATTAAGTGGTTAAGCACAAAGGACAGAAGAACAAACCATTAAGTGGTAAAACACAAAGGACAGAAGAACAAACCATTAAGTGGTAAAGCACAAAGGACAGAAGAACAAACCATTAGGTGGTTAAGCACAAAGGACAGAAGAACAAACCATTAAGTTGTTAAACACAAAGGACAGAAGAACAAACCATTAAGTGGTTAAACACAAAGGACAGAAGAACAAACCATTAAGTGGTAAAACACAAAGGACAGAAGAACAAACCATTAAGTGGTTAAACACAAAGGACAGAAGAACAAACCATTAAGTTGTTAAACACAAAGGACAGAAGAACAAACCATTAAGTGGTTAAGCACAAAGCAAAGAAGAACAAACCATTAATTGGTTAAACACAAAGGACAGAATAACAAACCATTAAGTGGTAAAACACAAAGGACAGAAGAACAAACCATTAAGTGGTTAAACACAAAGGACAGAAGAACAAACCATTAAGTGGTTCAACACAAAGGACAGAGGAACAAACCATTAAGTGGTTAAGCACAAAGCAAAGAAGAACAAACAATTAATTGGTTAAACACAAAGGACAGAAGAACAAACCATTAAGTGGTAAAACATAAAGGACAGAAGAACAAACCATTAAGTGGCTCAACACAAAGGACAGAAGAACAAACCATTAAGTTGTTAAACACAAAGGACAGAAGAACAAACCATTAAGTGGTTGAACACAAAGAACAGAAGAACAAACCATTTAGTGGTAAAACACAAAGAACAGAAGAACAAACCATTAAGTGGTTCAACACAAAGGACAGAAGAACAAACCATTAAGTGGTAAAGCACAAAGGACAGAAGAACAAACCATTAAGTGGTAAAACATAAAGGACAGAAGAACAAACCATTAAGTGGTTAAACACAAAGGAAGGAAGAACAAACCATTAAGTGGTAAAACACAAAGGACAGAAGAACAAACCATTAAGTGGTTAAACACAAAGGACAGAAGAACAAACCATTAAGTGGTAAAACACAAAGGATAGAAGAACAAACCATTAAGTGGTTAAGCACAAAGGACAGAAGAACAAACCATTAAGTGGTTAAACACAAACGACAGAAGAACAAACCATTAAGTGGTAAAACACAAAGGACAGAAGAACAAACCATTAAGTTGTAAAACACAAAGGACAGAAGAACAAACCATTAAGTGGTAAAACACAAAGGACAGAAGAACAAACCATTAAGTTGTAAAACGCAAAGGACAGAAGAACAAACCATTAAGTGGTTAAACACAAAGGACAGAAGAACAAACCAGTAAGTGGTTAAAAACAAAGGACAGAAGAACAAACCATTAAGTGGTTAAACACAAAGGACAGAAGAACAAGCCATTAAGTGGTAAAACATAAAGGACAGAAGAACAAACCATTAAGTGGTTATACACAAAGGACAGAAGAACAAACCATTAAGTGGTTGAACATAAAGGACAGAAAAACAAACCATTAAGTTGTTAAGCACAAAGGACAGAAGAACAAACCATTAAGTTGTAAAACACAAATGACAGAAGAACAAACCATTAAGTGGTAAAGCACAAAGGACAGAAGAACAAACCATTAAGTTGTAAAACACAAAGGACAGAAGAACAAACCATTAAGTGGTAAAACACAAAGGACAGAAGAACAAACCATTAAGTGGCTAAACAGAAAGGACAGAAGAACAAACCATTAAGTGGTTAAGCACAAAGGACAGAAGAACAAACCATTAAGTGGTAAAACACAAAGGACAGAAGAACAAACCATTAAGTGGTAAAGCACAAAGGACAGAAGAACAAACCATTAATTTGTAAAACACAAAGGACAGAAGAACAAACCATTAGGTGGTTAAACACAAAGGACAGAAGAACAAACCATTAAGTTGTTAAACACAAAGGACAGAAGAACAAACCATTAAGTGGTAAAACACAAAGGACAGAAGAACAAACCATTAAGTGGTTAAACACAATGAACAGAAGAACAAACCATTAAGTTGTAAAACACAAAGGACAGAAGAAGAAACCATTAAGTGGTTAAGCACAAAGCAAAGAAGAACACACCATTAATTGGTTAAACACAAAGGACAGAATAACAAACCATTAAGTGGTAAAACACAAAGGACAGAAGAACAAACCATTAAGTGGTTAAACACAAAGGACAGAAGAACAAACCATTAAGTGGTTAAACACAAAGGACAGAAGAACAAACCATTAAGTGGTTAAGCACAAAGCAAAGAAGAACAAGCAATTAATTGGTTAAACACAAAGGACAGAAGAACAAACCATTAAGTGGTAAAACACAAAGGACAGAAGAACAAACCATTAAGTGGTTAAACACAAAGGACAGAAGAACAAACCATTAAGTTGTTAAGCACAAAGGACAGAAGAACAAACCATTAAGTTGTTAAACACAAAGGACAGAAGAACAAACCATTAAGTGGTAAAACACAAAGGACAGAAGAACAAACCATTAAGTGGTTCAACACAAAGGACAGAAGAACAAACCATTAAGTGGTTAAGCACAAAGGACAGAAGAACAAACCATTAAGTGGTAAAACACAAAGGACAGAAGAACAAACCATTAAGTGGTTAAGCACAAAGGACAGAAGAATAAACCATTAAGTGGTAAAACACAAAGGACAGAAGAACAAACCATTAAGTGGTTAAGCACAAAGGACAGAAGAACAAACCATTAAGTGGTAAAACACAAAGGACAGAAGAACAAACCATTAAGTGGTAAAGCATAAAGGACAGAAGAACAAATCATTAAGTGGTTAAGCACACATGACAGAAGAACAAACCATTAAGTGGTAAAACACAAAGGACAGAAGAATAAACCATTAAGTGGTAAAACATAAAGGACAGAAGAACAAACCATTAAGTGGTTAAGCACAAAGGACAGAAGAACAAACCATTAAGTGGTAAAACACAAAGGACAGAAGAATAAAACATTAAGTGGTAAAACATAAAGGACAGGAGAACAAACCATTAAGTGGTTAAGCACAAAGGACAGAAGAACAAACCATTAAGTGGTAAAACACAAAGGACAGAAGAACAAACCATTAAGTGGTAAAACATAAAGGACAGAAGAACAAACCATTAAGTGGTTAAGCACAAATGACAGAAGAACAAACCATTAAGTGGTAACACACAAAGGACAGAAGAACAAACCATTAAGTTGTTAAACACAAAGGACAGAAGAACAAATCATTAAGTGGCTAAGCACAAAGGACAGAAGAACAAACCAGTAAGTGGTAAAACACAAAGGACAGAAGAACAAACCATTAAGTTGTAAAACACAAAGGACAGAAGAACAAACCATTAAGTGGTAAAACACAAAGGACAGAAGAACAAACTATTAAGTGGTAAAACACAAAGGACAGAAGAACAAACCATTAAGTGGTTATGCACAAAGGACAGGAGAACAAACCATTATGTTGTTAAACACAAAGGACAGAAAACAAGCCATTAAGTGGTAACACACAAAGGACAGAAGAACAAACCATTAAGTGGTAAAACACAAAGGAAGGAAGAACAAACCATTAAGTGGTAAAATACAACGAACAGAAGAACAAACCATTAAGTGGTAAAACACAAAGGACAGAAGAACAAACCATTAAGTGGTAAAACACAAAGGATATAAGAACAAACCATTAAGTGGTTAAGCACAAAGGACAGAAGAACAAACCATTAAGTGGTTAAACACAAAGGACAGAAGAACAAACCATTAAGTGGTAAAATACAAAGGACAGAAGAAGAAGCCATTAAGTGGTAAAACACAAAGGACAGAAGAACAAACCATTAAGTGGTAAAACACAAAGGACAGAAGAACAAACCATTAAGTTGTAAAACGCAAAGGACAGATGAACAAACCATTAAGTGGTTAAACACAAAGGACAGAAGAACAATCCATTAAGTGGTTAAACACAAAGGACAGAACAACAAACCATTAAGTGGTAAAGCACAAAGGACAGAAGAACAAACCAGTAAGTGGTTAAAAACAAAGGACAGAAGAACAAACCATTAAGTGGTTAAACACAAAGGACAGAAGAACAAACCATTAAGTGGTAAAACATAAAGGACAGAAGAACAAACCATTAAGTGGTTATACACAAAGGACAGAAGAACAAACCATTAAGTTGTTAAACACAAAGGACAGAAGAACAAATCATTAAGTGGCTAAGCACAAAGGACAGAAGAACAAACCAGTAAGTGGTAAAACACAAAGGACAGAAGAACAAACCATTAAGTTGTAAAACACAAAGGACAGAAGAACAAACCATTAAGTGGTAAAACACAAAGGACAGAAGAACAAACTATTAAGTGGTAAAACACAAAGGACAGAAGAACAAACCATTAAGTGGTTATGCACAAAGGACAGGAGAACAAACCATTATGTTGTTAAACACAAAGGACAGAAAACAAGCCATTAAGTGGTAACACACAAAGGACAGAAGAACAAACCATTAAGTGGTAAAACACAAAGGAAGGAAGAACAAACCATTAAGTGGTAAAATACAAAGAACAGAAGAACAAACCATTAAGTGGTAAAACACAAAGGACAGAAGAACAAACCATTAAGTGGTAAAACACAAAGGATATAAGAACAAACCATTAAGTGGTTAAGCACAAAGGACAGAAGAACAAACCATTAAGTGGTTAAACACAAAGGACAGAAGAACAAACCATTAAGTGGTAAAATACAAAGGACAGAAGAAGAAGCCATTAAGTGGTAAAACACAAAGGACAGAAGAACAAACCATTAAGTGGTAAAACACAAAGGACAGAAGAACAAACCATTAAGTTGTAAAACGCAAAGGACAGATGAACAAACCATTAAGTGGTTAAACACAAAGGACAGAAGAACAATCCATTAAGTGGTTAAACACAAAGGACAGAACAACAAACCATTAAGTGGTAAAGCACAAAGGACAGAAGAACAAACCAGTAAGTGGTTAAAAACAAAGGACAGAAGAACAAACCATTAAGTGGTTAAACACAAAGGACAGAAGAACAAACCATTAAGTGGTAAAACATAAAGGACAGAAGAACAAACCATTAAGTGGTTATACACAAAGGACAGAAGAACAAACCATTAAGTGGTTAAACACAAAGGACAGAAAAAACAAACCATTAAGTTGTTAAGCACAAAGGACAGAAGAACAAACCATTAAGTTGTAAAACACAAAAACAGAAGAACAAACCATTAAGTGGTAAAACACAAAGGACAGAAGAACAAACCATTAAGTTGTAAAACACAAAGGACAGAAGAACAAACTATTAAGTGGTAAAACACAAAGGACAGAAGAACAAACCATTAAGTGGTTAAACACAAAGGACAGAAGAACGAACCATTAAGTGGTTAAGCACAAAGGACAGAAGAACAAACCATTAAGTGGTAAAACACAAAGGACAGAAGAACAAACCATTAAGTGGTAAAGCACAAAGGACAGAAGAACAAACCATTAGGTGGTTAAGCACAAAGGACAGAAGAACAAACCATTAAGTTGTTAAACACAAAGGACAGAAGAACAAACCATTAAGTGGTTAAACACAAAGGACAGAAGAACAAACCATTAAGTGGTAAAACACAAAGGACAGAAGAACAAACCATTAAGTGGTTAAACACAAAGGACAGAAGAACAAACCATTAAGTTGTTAAACACAAAGGACAGAAGAACAAACCATTAAGTGGTTAAGCACAAAGCAAAGAAGAACAAACCATTAATTGGATAAACACAAAGGACAGAATAACAAACCATTAAGTGGTAAAACACAAAGGACAGAAGAACAAACCATTAAGTGGTTAAACACAAAGGACAGAAGAACAAACCATTAAGTGGTTCAACACAAAGGACAGAGGAACAAACCATTAAGTGGTTAAGCACAAAGCAAAGAAGAACAAACAATTAATTGGTTAAACACAAAGGACAGAAGAACAAACCATTAAGTGGTAAAACATAAAGGACAGAAGAACAAACCATTAAGTGGCTCAACACAAAGGACAGAAGAACAAACCATTAAGTTGTTAAACACAAAGGACAGAAGAACAAACCATTAAGTGGTTGAACACAAAGAACAGAAGAACAAACCATTTAGTGGTAAAACACAAAGAACAGAAGAACAAACCATTAAGTGGTTCAACACAAAGGACAGAAGAACAAACCATTAAGTGGTAAAGCACAAAGGACAGAAGAACAAACCATTAAGTGGTAAAACATAAAGGACAGAAGAACAAACCATTAAGTGGTTAAGCACAAAGGACAGAAGAACAAACCATTAAGTGGTAAAACACAAAGGAAAGAAGAATAAAACATTAAGTTGTTAAACACAAAAGACAGAAGAACAAACCATTAGTGGTAAAACACAAAGGACAGAAGAACAAACCATTAGTGGTAATACACAAAGGACAGAAGAACAAACCATTAAGTGGTAAAACATAAAGGACAGAAGAACAAACCATTAAGTGGTTAAGCACAAATGACAGAAGAACAAACCATTAAGTGGTAAAACACAAAGGACAGAAGAATAAACCATTAAGTGGTAAAACATAAAGGACAGAAGAACAAACCATTAAGTGGTTAAGAACAAAGGACAGAAGAACAAACCATTAAGTGGTAAAACACAAAGGACAGAAGAACAAATCATTAAGTTGTTAAACACAAAGGACAGAAGAACAAATCATTAAGTGGCTAAGCACAAAGGACAGAAGAACAAACCAGTAAGTGGTAAAACACAAAGGACAGAAGAACAAACCATTAAGTTGTAAAACATAAAGGACAGAAGAACAAACCATTAAGTGGTAAAACACAAAGGACAGAAGAACAAACTATTAAGTGGTAAAACACAAAGGACAGAAGAACAAACCATTAAGTGGTTAAGCACAAAGGACAGAAGAACAAACCATTAAGTTGTTAAACACAAAGGACAGAAGAACAAACCATTAAGTGGTAAAACACAAAGGACAGAAGAACAAACCATTAAGTTGTAAAACATAAAGGACAGAAGAACAAACCATTAAGTGGTAAAACACAAAGGACAGAACAAACCATTAAGTGGTTAAGCACAAAGGACAGAAGAATAAACCATTAAGTTGTAAAACACAAAGGACAGAAGAACAAACCATTAAGTTGTTAAACACAAAGGACAGAAGAACAAACCATTAAGTGGTTAAACACAAAGGACAGAAGAACAAACCATTAAGTGGTTAAGCACAAAGGACAGAAGAACAAACCATTAAGTGGTAAAACACAAAGGACAGAAGAACAAACCATTAAGTGGTAAAACACAAAGGACAGAAGAACAAACCATTAAGTGGTTAAGCACAAAGGACAGAAGAACAAACCATTAAGTTGTAAAACACAAAGGACAGAAGAACAAACCATTAAATTGTTAAACACAAAGGACAGAAGAACAAACCATTAAGTGGTTAAGCACAAAGGACAGAAGAACAAACCATTAAGTGGTAAAACACAAAGGACAGAAGAACAAACCATTAAGTTGTAAAACACAAAGGACAGAAGAACAAACCATTAAGTGGTAAAACACAAAGGACAGAAGAACAAACCATTAAGTGGTAAAACACAAAGGACAGAAGAACAAACCATTAAGTGGTTAAGCACAAAGGACAGAAGAACAAACCATTAAGTGGTTAAACACAAAGGACAGAAGAACAAACCATTAAGTGGTAAAACACAAAGGACAGAAGAACAAACCATTAAGTGGTTAAGCACAAAGGACAGAAGAACAAACCATTAAGTGGTAAAACACAAAGGACAGAAGAACATACCATTAGGTGGTTAAACACAAAGGACAGAAGAACAAACCATTAAGTTGTTAAACACAAAGGACAGAAGAACAAACCATTAAGTGGTAAAACACAAAGGACAGAAGAACAAACCATTAAGTGGTAAAACACAAAGGACAGAAGAACAAACCATTAAGTGGTAAAACACAAAGGATATAAGAACAAACCATTAAGTGGTTAAGCACAAAGGACAGAAGAACAAACCATTAAGTGGTTAAACACAAAGGACAGAAGAACAAACCATTAAGTGGTAAAATACAAAGGACAGAAGAAGAAGCCATTAAGTGGTAAAACACAAAGGACAGAAGAACAAACCATTAAGTGGTAAAACACAAAGGACAGAAGAACAAACCATTAAGTTGTAAAACGCAAAGGACAGATGAACAAACCATTAAGTGGTTAAACACAAAGGACAGAAGAACAATCCATTAAGTGGTTAAACACAAAGGACAGAACAACAAACCATTAAGTGGTAAAGCACAAAGGACAGAAGAACAAACCAGTAAGTGGTTAAAAACAAAGGACAGAAGAACAAACCATTAAGTGGTTAAACACAAAGGACAGAAGAACAAACCATTAAGTGGTAAAACATAAAGGACAGAAGAACAAACCATTAAGTGGTTATACACAAAGGACAGAAGAACAAACCATTAAGTGGTTAAACACAAAGGGCAGAAAAACAAACCATTAAGTTGTTAAGCACAAAGGACAGAAGAACAAACCATTAAGTTGTAAAACACAAAAACAGAAGAACAAACCATTAAGTGGTAAAACACAAAGGACAGAAGAACAAACCATTAAGTTGTAAAACACAAAGGACAGAAGAACAAACTATTAAGTGGTAAAACACAAAGGACAGAAGAACAAACCATTAAGTGGTTAAACACAAAGGACAGAAGAACGAACCATTAAGTGGTTAAGCACAAAGGACAGAAGAACAAACCATTAAGTGGTAAAACACAAAGGACAGAAGAACAAACCGTTAAGTGGTAAAGCACAAAGGACAGAAGAACAAACCATTAGGTGGTTAAGCACAAAGGACAGAAGAACAAACCATTAAGTTGTTAAACACAAAGGACAGAAGAACAAACCATTAAGTGGTTAAACACAAAGGACAGAAGAACAAACCATTAAGTGGTAAAACACAAAGGACAGAAGAACAAACCATTAAGTGGTTAAACACAAAGGACAGAAGAACAAACCATTAAGTTGTTAAACACAAAGGACAGAAGAACAAACCATTAAGTGGTTAAGCACAAAGCAAAGAAGAACAAACCATTAATTAGTTAAACACAAAGGACAGAATAACAAACCATTAAGTGGTAAAACACAAAGGACAGAAGAACAAACCATTAAGTGGTTAAACACAAAGGACAGAAGAACAAACCATTAAGTGGTTCAACACAAAGGACAGAGGAACAAACCATTAAGTGGTTAAGCACAAAGCAAAGAAGAACAAACAATTAATTGGTTAAACACAAAGGACAGAAGAACAAACCATTAAGTGGTAAAACATAAAGGACAGAAGAACAAACCATTAAGTGGCTCAACACAAAGGACAGAAGAACAAACCATTAAGTTGTTAAACACAAAGGACAGAAGAACAAACCATTAAGTGGTTGAACACAAAGAACAGAAGAACAAACCATTTAGTGGTAAAACACAAAGAACAGAAGAACAAACCATTAAGTGGTTCAACACAAAGGACAGAAGAACAAACCATTAAGTGGTTAAGCACAAAGGACAGAAGAACAAACCATTAAGTGGTAAAACATAAAGGACAGAAGAACAAACCATTAAGTGGTTAAGCACAAAGGACAGAAGAACAAACCATTAAGTGGTAAAACACAAAGGAAAGAAGAATAAAACATTAAGTTGTTAAACACAAAAGACAGAAGAACAAACCATTAGTGGTAAAACACAAAGGACAGAAGAACAAACCATTAAGTTGTTAAACACAAAGGACAGAAGAACAAACCATTAAGTGGTAAAACACAAAGGACAGAAGAACAAACCATTAAGTGGTAAAACACAAAGGACAGAAGAACAAACCATTAAGTGGTAAAACACAAAGGATATAAGAACAAACCATTAAGTGGTTAAGCACAAAGGACAGAAGAACAAACCATTAAGTGGTTAAACACAAAGGACAGAAGAACAAACCATTAAGTGGTAAAATACAAAGGACAGAAGAAGAAGCCATTAAGTGGTAAAACACAAAGGACAGAAGAACAAACCATTAAGTGGTAAAACACAAAGGACAGAAGAACAAACCATTAAGTTGTAAAACGCAAAGGACAGATGAACAAACCATTAAGTGGTTAAACACAAAGGACAGAAGAACAATCCATTAAGTGGTTAAACACAAAGGACAGAACAACAAACCATTAAGTGGTAAAGCACAAAGGACAGAAGAACAAACCAGTAAGTGGTTAAAAACAAAGGACAGAAGAACAAACCATTAAGTGGTTAAACACAAAGGACAGAAGAACAAACCATTAAGTGGTAAAACATAAAGGACAGAAGAACAAACCATTAAGTGGTTATACACAAAGGACAGAAGAACAAACCATTAAGTGGTTAAACACAAAGGGCAGAAAAACAAACCATTAAGTTGTTAAGCACAAAGGACAGAAGAACAAACCATTAAGTTGTAAAACACAAAAACAGAAGAACAAACCATTAAGTGGTAAAACACAAAGGACAGAAGAACAAACCATTAAGTTGTAAAACACAAAGGACAGAAGAACAAACTATTAAGTGGTAAAACACAAAGGACAGAAGAACAAACCATTAAGTGGTTAAACACAAAGGACAGAAGAACGAACCATTAAGTGGTTAAGCACAAAGGACAGAAGAACAAACCATTAAGTGGTAAAACACAAAGGACAGAAGAACAAACCGTTAAGTGGTAAAGCACAAAGGACAGAAGAACAAACCATTAGGTGGTTAAGCACAAAGGACAGAAGAACAAACCATTAAGTTGTTAAACACAAAGGACAGAAGAACAAACCATTAAGTGGTTAAACACAAAGGACAGAAGAACAAACCATTAAGTGGTAAAACACAAAGGACAGAAGAACAAACCATTAAGTGGTTAAACACAAAGGACAGAAGAACAAACCATTAAGTTGTTAAACACAAAGGACAGAAGAACAAACCATTAAGTGGTTAAGCACAAAGCAAAGAAGAACAAACCATTAATTAGTTAAACACAAAGGACAGAATAACAAACCATTAAGTGGTAAAACACAAAGGACAGAAGAACAAACCATTAAGTGGTTAAACACAAAGGACAGAAGAACAAACCATTAAGTGGTTCAACACAAAGGACAGAGGAACAAACCATTAAGTGGTTAAGCACAAAGCAAAGAAGAACAAACAATTAATTGGTTAAACACAAAGGACAGAAGAACAAACCATTAAGTGGTAAAACATAAAGGACAGAAGAACAAACCATTAAGTGGCTCAACACAAAGGACAGAAGAACAAACCATTAAGTTGTTAAACACAAAGGACAGAAGAACAAACCATTAAGTGGTTGAACACAAAGAACAGAAGAACAAACCATTTAGTGGTAAAACACAAAGAACAGAAGAACAAACCATTAAGTGGTTCAACACAAAGGACAGAAGAACAAACCATTAAGTGGTTAAGCACAAAGGACAGAAGAACAAACCATTAAGTGGTAAAACATAAAGGACAGAAGAACAAACCATTAAGTGGTTAAGCACAAAGGACAGAAGAACAAACCATTAAGTGGTAAAACACAAAGGAAAGAAGAATAAAACATTAAGTTGTTAAACACAAAAGACAGAAGAACAAACCATTAGTGGTAAAACACAAAGGACAGAAGAACAAACCATTAGTGGTAATACACAAAGGACAGAAGAACAAACCATTAAGTGGTAAAACATAAAGGACAGAAGAACAAACCATTAAGTGGTTAAGCACAAATGACAGAAGAACAAACCATTAAGTGGTAAAACACAAAGGACAGAAGAATAAACCATTAAGTGGTAAAACATAAAGGACAGAAGAACAAACCATTAAGTGGTTAAGAACAAAGGACAGAAGAACAAACCATTAAGTGGTAAAACACAAAGGACAGAAGAACAAACCATTAAGTTGTTAAACACAAAGGACAGAAGAACAAATCATTAAGTGGCTAAGCACAAAGGACAGAAGAACAAACCAGTAAGTGGTAAAACACAAAGGACAGAAGAACAAACCATTAAGTGGTAAAACACAAAGGACAGAAGAACAAACTATTAAGTGGTAAAACACAAAGGACAGAAGAACAAACCATTAAGTGGTTAAGCACAAAGGACAGAAGAACAAACCATTAAGTTGTTAAACACAAAGGACAGAAGAACAAACCATTAAGTGGTAAAACACAAAGGACAGAAGAACAAACCATTAAGTTGTAAAACATAAAGGACAGAAGAACAAACCATTAAGTGGTAAAACACAAAGGACAGAACAAACCATTAAGTGGTTAAGCACAAAGGACAGAAGAACAAACCATTAAGTTGTAAAACACAAAGGACAGAAGAACAAACCATTAAGTTGTTAAACACAAAGGACAGAAGAACAAACCATTAAGTGGTTAAACACAAAGGACAGAAGAACAAACCATTAAGTGGTTAAGCACAAAGGACAGAAGAACAAACCATTAAGTGGTAAAACACAAAGGACAGAAGAACAAACCATTAAGTGGTAAAACACAAAGGACAGAAGAACAAACCATTAAGTGGTTAAGCACAAAGGACAGAAGAACAAACCATTAAGTTGTAAAACACAAAGGACAGAAGAACAAACCATTAAATTGTTAAACACAAAGGACAGAAGAACAAACCATTAAGTGGTTAAGCACAAAGGACAGAAGAACAAACCATTAAGTGGTAAAACACAAAGGACAGAAGAACAAACCATTAAGTTGTAAAACACAAAGGACAGAAGAACAAACCATTAAGTGGTAAAACACAAAGGACAGAAGAACAAACCATTAAGTGGTAAAACACAAAGGACAGAAGAACAAACCATTAAGTGGTTAAGCACAAAGGACAGAAGAACAAACCATTAAGTTGTTAAACACAAAGGACAGAAGAACAAACCATTAAGTTGTAAAACACAAAGGACAGAAGAACAAACCATTAAGTGGTAAAACACAAAGGACAGAAGAACAAACCATTAAGTGGTAAAACACAAAGGACAGAAGAACAAACCATTAAGTGGTTAAGCACAAAGGACAGAAGAACAAACCATTAAGTGGTTAAACACAAAGGACAGAAGAACAAACCATTAAGTGGTAAAACACAAAGGACAGAAGAACAAACCATTAAGTGGTTAAGCACAAAGGACAGAAGAACAAACCATTAAGTGGTAAAACACAAAGGACAGAAGAACATACCATTAGGTGGTTAAACACAAAGGACAGAAGAACAAACCATTAAGTTGTTAAACACAAAGGACAGAAGAACAAACCATTAAGTGGTAAAACACAAAGGACAGAAGAACAAACCATTAAGTGGTAAAACACAAAGGACAGAAGAACAAATCATTAAGTGGCTAAGCACAAAGGACAGAAGAACAAACCAGTAAGTGGTAAAACACAAAGGACAGAAGAACAAACCATTAAGTTGTAAAACATAAAGGACAGAAGAACAAACCATTAAGTGGTAAAACACAAAGGACAGAAGAACAAACTATTAAGTGGTAAAACACAAAGGACAGAAGAACAAACCATTAAGTGGTTAAGCACAAAGGACAGAAGAACAAACCATTAAGTTGTTAAACACAAAGGACAGAAGAACAAACCATTAAGTGGTAAAACACAAAGGACAGAAGAACAAACCATTAAGTTGTAAAACACAAAGGACAGAAGAACAAACCATTAAGTGGTAAAACACAAAGGACAGAACAAACCATTAAGTGGTTAAGCACAAAGGACAGAAGAACAAACCATTAAGTTGTAAAACACAAAGGACAGAAGAACAAACCATTAAGTGGTTAAACACAAAGGACAGAAGAACAAACCATTAAGTGGTTAAGCACAAAGGACAGAAGAACAAACCATTAAGTGGTAAAACACAAAGGACAGAAGAACAAACCATTAAGTGGTTAAGCACAAAGGACAGAAGAACAAACCATTAAGTTGTAAAACACAAAGGACAGAAGAACAAACCATTAAATTGTTAAACACAAAGGACAGAAGAACAAACCATTAAGTGGTTAAGCACAAAGGACAGAAGAACAAACCATTAAGTGGTAAAACACAAAGGACAGAAGAACAAACCATTAAGTGGTTAAACACAAAGGACAGAAGAACAAACCATTAAGTGGTTAAGCACAAAGGACAGAAGAACAAACCATTAAGTGGTAAAACACAAAGGACAGAAGAACAAACCATTAAGTGGTTAAGCACAAAGGACAGAAGAACAAACCATTAAGTTGTAAAACACAAAGGACAGAAGAACAAACCATTAAATTGTTAAACACAAAGGACAGAAGAACAAACCATTAAGTGGTTAAGCACAAAGGACAGAAGAACAAACCATTAAGTGGTAAAACACAAAGGACAGAAGAACAAACCATTAAGTTGTAAAACACAAAGGACAGAAGAACAAACCATTAAGTGGTAAAACACAAAGGTCAGAAGAACAAACCATTAAGTGGTAAAACACAAAGGACAGAAGAACAAACCATTAAGTGGTTAAGCACAAAGGACAGAAGAACAAACCATTAAGTTGTTAAACACAAAGGACAGAAGAACAAACCATTAAGTTGTAAAACGCAAAGGACAGAAGAACAAACCATTAAGTGGTAAAACACAAAGGACAGAAGAACAAACCATTAAGTGGTAAAACACAAAGGACAGAAGAACAAACCATTAAGTGGTTAAGCACAAAGGACAGAAGAACAAACCATTAAGTGGTTAAACACAAAGGACAGAAGAACAAACCATTAAGTGGTAAAACACAAAGGACAGAAGAACAAACCATTAAGTGGTTACGCACAAAGGACAGAAGAACAAACCATTAAGTGGTAAAACACAAAGGACAGAAGAACATACCATTAGGTGGTTAAACACAAAGGACAGAAGAACAAACCATTAAGTTGTAAAACACAAAGGACAGAAGAACAAACCATTAAGTGGTAAAACACAAAGGACAGAAGAACAAACCATTAAGTGGTAAAACACAAAGGACAGAAGAACAAACCATTAAGTGGTTAAGCACAAAGGACAGAAGAACAAACCATTAAGTGGTTAAACACAAAGGACAGAAGAACAAACCATTAAGTGGTAAAACACAAAGGACAGAAGAACAAACCATTAAGTGGTTAAGCACAAAGGACAGAAGAACAAACCATTAAGTGGTAAAACACAAAGGACAGAAGAACATACCATTAGGTGGTTAAGCACAAAGGACAGAAGAACAAACCATTAAGTTGTTAAACACAAAGGACAGAAGAACAAACCATTAAGTGGTAAAACACAAAGGACAGAAGAACAAACCATTAAGTGGTAAAACACAAAGGACAGAAGAACAAATCATTAAGTGGCTAAGCACAAAGGACAGAAGAACAAACCAGTAAGTGGTAAAACACAAAGGACAGAAGAACAAACCATTAAGTTGTAAAACATAAAGGACAGAAGAACAAACCATTAAGTGGTAAAACACAAAGGACAGAAGAACAAACTATTAAGTGGTAAAACACAAAGGACAGAAGAACAAACCATTAAGTGGTTAAGCACAAAGGACAGAAGAACAAACCATTAAGTTGTTAAACACAAAGGACAGAAGAACAAACCATTAAGTGGTAAAACACAAAGGACAGAAGAACAAACCCTTAAGTTGTAAAACACAAAGGACAGAAGAACAAACCATTAAGTGGTAAAACACAAAGGACAGAACAAACCATTAAGTGGTTAAGCACAAAGGACAGAAGAACAAACCATTAAGTTGTAAAACACAAAGGACAGAAGAACAAACCATTAAGTGGTTAAACACAAAGGACAGAAGAACAAACCATTAAGTGGTTAAGCACAAAGGACAGAAGAACAAACCATTAAGTGGTAAAACACAAAGGACAGAAGAACAAACCATTAAGTGGTAAAACACAAAGGACAGAAGAACAAACCATTAAGTGGTTAAGCACAAAGGACAGAAGAACAAACCATTAAGTTGTAAAACACAAAGGACAGAAGAACAAACCATTAAATTGTTAAACACAAAGGACAGAAGAACAAACCATTAAGTGGTTAAGCACAAAGGACAGAAGAACAAACCATTAAGTGGTAAAACACAAAGGACAGAAGAACAAACCATTAAGTTGTAAAACACAAAGGACAGAAGAACAAACCATTAAGTGGTAAAACACAAAGGTCAGAAGAACAAACCATTAAGTGGTAAAACACAAAGGACAGAAGAAGAAACCATTAAGTGGTTAAGCACAAAGGACAGAAGAACAAACCATTAAGTTGTTAAACACAAAGGACAGAAGAACAAACCATTAAGTTGTAAAACGCAAAGGACAGAAGAACAAACCATTAAGTGGTAAAACACAAAGGACAGAAGAACAAACCATTAAGTGGTAAAACACAAAGGACAGAAGAACAAACCATTAAGTGGTTAAGCACAAAGGACAGAAGAACAAACCATTAAGTGGTTAAACACAAAGGACAGAAGAACAAACCATTAAGTGGTAAAACACAAAGGACAGAAGAACAAACCATTAAGTGGTTAAGCACAAAGGACAGAAGAACAAACCATTAAGTGGTAAAACACAAAGGACAGAAGAACATACCATTAGGTGGTTAAACACAAAGGACAGAAGAACAAACCATTAAGTTGTTAAACACAAAAGACAGAAGAACAAACCATTAAGTGGTTAAACACAAAGGACAGAAGAACAAACCATTAAGTGGTTAAACACAAAGGACAGAAGAACAAACCATTAAGTGGTAAAACACAAAGGACAGAAGAACAAACCATTAAGTGGTTAAACACAAAGGACAGAAGAACAAACCATTAAGTTGTAAAACACAAAGGACAGAAGAACAAACCATTAAGTGGTTAAGCACAAAGGACAGAAGAACAAACCATTAAGTTGTTAAACACAAAAGACAGAAGAACAAACCATTAAGTGGTTAAACACAAAGGACAGAAGAACAAACCATTAAGTTGTAAAACACAAAGGACAGAAGAACAAACCATTAAGTGGTTAAGCACAAAGGACAGAAGAACAAACCATTAAGTGGTAAAACACAAAGGACAGAAGAACAAACCATTAAGTGGTTAAGCACAAAGGACAGAAGAACAATCCATTAAGTGGTTAAACACAAAGGACAGAAGAACAAACCATTAAGTGGTAAAACATAAAGGACAGAAGAACAAACCATTAAGTGGTTAAACACAAAGGACAGAAGAACAAACCATTAAGTGGTTAAACACAAAGGACAGAAGAACAAACAATTAAGTTGTTAAACACAAAGGACAGAAGAACAAACCATTAAGTTGTTAAACACAAAGGACAGAAGAACAAACAATTAAGTGGTAAAACATAAAGGACAGAAGAACAAACCATTAAGTTGCTAAACACAAAGGAGAGAAGAACAAACCATTAAGTGGTAAAACACAAAGGACAGAAGAACAAACCATTAAGTGGTTAAACACAAAGGACAGAAGAACAAACCATTTAGTGGTAAAACACAAAGGACAAAAGAACAAACCATTAAGTGGTAAAACACAAAGGATAGAAGAACAAACCATTAAGTGGCTAAGCACAAAGGACAGAAGAACACACCATTAAGTTGTTAAACACAAAGGACAGAAGAACAAACCATTAAGTTGTAAAACACAAAGGACAGAAGAACAAACCATTGAGTGGTAAAACATAAAGGACAGAAGAACAAACCATTAAGTTGTAAAACACAAATGACAGAAGAACAAACTATTAAGTGATAAAACACAATGGACAGAAGAACAAACCATTAACTGGTAAAACACAAAGGACAGAAGAACAAACCATTAAGTGGTTAAACACAAAGGACAGAAGAACAAACCATTAAGTTGTAAAACACGATTAACCGGAAAGGTACACAGTTCCCACTCCATTAGTTGCAGTTGTCGTGTTGCTCTTGTTAAAACCATCTTATAGATCACGACCAAGAAAGAAGAACAGGATTTTGACTACGACAAACGGAAAACATCCGTGGTCACCCGTCACAGGTATTCTGCAACGGTTGACATACCTAAGGCACTAGGAATTAATGAAGAATCAAACGATTGTTTCTTTTATGTTTCTCTGTGCATTAAAAAGAAATTAGATTCATCACCTCAGGCATAAGCGACCATAATCGATGTTTGCTATCCTGTTTAAGCCCATTGGCTGTACTGCTCCCAAACACTATTAAGTTATTTGGCTTTCCAATCTTTTGATTTGATGATACCGGATAAATATTAATTATTAGTATTTTTTTCGCTCGACAAGGATTATCAGGTCCATATCAGATGAGCTCGAAGTTAATCAGTGGTCTCCTTCAACACTTTGAGTACTGTTGTGTTTACCTATACCAAAGAAAGATGATGAAGTGTCGCATTCCGGATAGAGCATGCGTAGCAGGTAGATCTTTGTAGGTGATGACTGAGAGAGAAGAACACAAAAGATGAATAGGAAAAAACATTATTCCGTTCTTCACACTTCTTATATTTCCCACCTGAACCTAGAATTGCGTCGTATTTGCAACTTGGGGAAGAAAGTGGATACAAATAACAACCATATCTGTATCGGACGTCCTGATTGTGATCCGGCCTTTCTTTCCCTTCTCTTCCTCTGTTTTCTTGTCGGCATGTAGCACCTGCAAGATCATTCGGATGTCAACCTCCTGCTGACTGCTGAATAATTGAGGGCAATCAGTGCTACCTTCTCTGAAAAAACTTTGACAATCTCAGGGTTTCTAAAAATGCCAGCATACAGCGAATGCCCAGGTTGTACAACAGTCATTTCGAACTATTTGCAGGAGATAGGTGCCGAAAAAGTTGATGAGTGTCTGTTTGTTTTATTGTGCAGAAAGAAACCTTTTTCCATTCAGGTATAATTCTGCCCTCTATTACGTCAAACACTTTGGCAGAGGCAGACACTTTTACACGGCGTTCTCTTTCTGCTGACTTGATTGAGTTTTTGATGTCGTATCGGTCAACAATATCTGCTCCAGTGTTTGCAAATATAAGGCAACGGACTCAATCTCTGTACTAATCAGTTGCGAGATCACCAAAGGTTTATGTTTCCTCACGTCAACGCACTGTACAACTGTCATTGCATATCTTATGTATGTTGTGAGATATCGATGAAAATCGGGCAAAGAAAGGACAGACGATACATATGTTTCAAACTATTTCACTAGATCTGACTTTCAGGACTTTCTCATAGTACTATCATCCTAAAAATGAGAAACAAGTTAAGATCAATGGGAAGTGAAAGAACACTTTCAATTGTAAAATCATTCCTACAGTTTGCTAATGCCAAGGAACGCCGGAAAACAAGTTCTGGGTTGATATGACCTAGATAATTGCTACTGATTTACATTTGATGTTTGTTTTTGAGGTCATGTGTTCAAATGTTTTTAATTTTGTCTTTGGTATAAGATTGTAAAAACTCCTTGGCTGATCTACGGAGAATGCTCTGTTGGCAATTGCTTTACATATTGTATCACCTTGGTCAACTGCGGTGAGTATCGAAACATGTACCTCCTTTGTAACATGCATACCCGTGGAGAAATTAATAAGAAGAGTTTGAAGATACTAAAGGGGTAATCAGAATCCGTATATCGAAGAAGGACAGACAACACAATGGCCAAACGAAAAAGTGCAAACGGAAAAACAACGATCTACCAACGATTCAACATGCATATAAAACTAAAGATCGAGTAACACGAACCCCACTAAAAACTGGGGGTGAACTCATGTGCTCCGGAAGGGTTAGCAGTTCCTGCTCCACTAGTGACACTCGTCGTGTTAATCTAGTAGCAAACCCGATGATAAGTCATGAACGAGGAAAAAACCGGGAAGTGCTTACGACAAGTAATTTGTGACACAGATATTCCATAGCGGTCAACAAAGTCATGATGGCGACCGCACAACTTTCCAAGTGATGACTTCAACTTAGCTAAGAGGAACCCTTGGTTCAGTACCTTCCTTGTTAGGACAATGCAAAAAATGCATGATGAGCAACACGGACCCCACCAAAAAAAACCAGGATGAACTCAGGTACTCGCATAGTGTTAGCAGTTAAGAGAGAATTCTAAATGGGTCCGCTTAGAAAGGGTTTGTAAGTGATTCAAGTAGTATATAGGTACAGACAAAGTAGCATTTGTGGTGGTGGTGGTGCTACCGGAAGTCACGTGACCGGCCCTTACCAAAAGTGACGTCAGTCACGTGACTGGAAGTATGTACTGCGCATGTCCGGATTTTTTTCCCGTACTTTTTTTCAGTTTCCCGCTTTTTTGTCTATAGTAGTAGTACAAAATGTAGTACAGTAGTACAAGAACCATGAATACCGGAATTGATCGAAGGTCACGTGACCCCAAAGGGGTGGAAGGATGTGCACAATATCCGCCCTAGTGGGATCTTTTCACTGGAAATGACGTCATCAAACGTCATGTGACCCCTTCGGTGTTCCTTGGAAGGGTAGAATCCGTGCATGCGCAACCTGCAATTACGTGATATCCGATCGGAAGTGCCCTTGTGGTGTTCTCTAGGACGTCCGCGTCTATCGTTTTCTAGCCCTGGTTATCTGCTCCTTTCCCACCATTTTATTTTCATATAATATATTTCAATAATGGTTTTCACCTACAGTGTTTTCGGATGTGTTCGCTATGTACTCCAAGTAGTCTATCACGTCCGCGTTCTCACTGTGGGGGTACTAAATAACCTAAGAGTCAAATGAATGAAATGGTAAATTTGATCCTTACTTGCATATTCTCTAGCAAAACAAAATTGAAATGGCGTCGATGTATATAGCGACCCAGTGTTGTCCCATTCGATGGTCTAGATCTGTGTTTCCCACAGGGGCCGAAGGTACGTTTAATAGTTTGGGTAATCTGTTTCTGGGATAGATCCCCTTAAATACCGTTCTGGAGTGGGGATGTTTTTCTTCAATAGAGTGTCAATCTAAACACTGTAGTCAAACAAGACTTGTCTGTTTCTATCAATGTCAAGTTTGTCCTGAGTTATTTTCCCTTTATATATGTAATCCTATTTTAGGTTTATTTTACCAAGTTGCTTCCCTTGAGTAATTTCCCCTTTGTCTGTATAATCCTATTCCAGGTTTATTTTCCTAAGTTGTTTGCCTTGAGTTATTCCCTCTTTATGTAATCCTATTTCAGGTTTATTTGACCAAGTTGCTTGTCTTGAGTTATTTCCCCTTTACCTATGTAAAATTATTTCAGGTTTATTTTACCACGTTGTTTGTCTTGGTGGTGGTGATGATGCTGCTGGTGGTGGTGGTGGTGGTGGTGGTGGAGGTGGTGGTGGTGAATAGATAGGGAAATTATGGAAGAAAAGAGCGTATATCCAACACCACCACATTAATTAGTCATAAACATCTAGCGACATTAATTGCGAGAGAACAAAATTAATTGATCATCAATTTGTTGGATTCAAATATAGATGATGTCCATTCACTAAATAATTCTACGTTTGGTGATTTCTTGTATTACATCTATCCCATTGAGCTTGAAATAAAGAATACCACAGATACAGATATGTCTGCTTCATACATTGACCTATATCTCGAAATTAACAGTGAGGGTGGTTAAGAACGAAACTTTACGGCAAAAGAGATGATCACAGATACAGATAGATCTGCTTCATACATTGACCTATATCTCGAAATTAACAGTGAGATCGGATAAGAACGAAACTGTACGACAAAAGAGATGATTTCAATTCTCACATTGGAAATCTTCTATTTATAAGCATTATTCCAGCAGCACCTGCAGCTGGAGTATATATATTTATCCTGCAATCAATGCATTTGCTGTACAAATATGCTATGCGAATAATTTTTTGCTTTATTCGTAGTATACGAATAATTTTTTCAGCCTACGAATAAATTTTTAAACCTACGAATAAACTTTTAAGCCACTTTTTGTGTTTCTGCTCTCCTGTGAAGGAGCTACAATATGAACCGTAACCAATGGCAATAATCGACCGTCGTCTTTTTCTAATAAATGTTTTCGTTCTCACTACTAAATACAAACCGACAAAATGAATTACTAGTAAATGAAACTAATAATTTTAAAATTTCATATTTTTATACATATTTTACGATAAAAAAATCCTAGATGTCAATGAAAAACAAAACAAAAATCTTAAACAAATCCGAATCATTTAAAACTTGATACGGAAGCTTTGAAATCAAAACAAAATCAGCTAAAACTACAGGACAAAGGGAATAAACCAAAGATGCGGAAACTAACTTCCTTTATAACAAAAACGTTCTGGGCAGTCACACACCACAATCTTTACTAAGCACACTTATGGTTAAATAACTCAGTACAGTTTGAACATCAAACTCTAAGATTACTACATATATTTTATTATAAAATGAAAAAAACAGCAGAGTCATTTGAAGCAGTGCGCATGCTCTATTAGTTGTTAATATGTCGTAACGTATTTTAATTAATCAGTGTCCGTTAATCTAGCTTAATCCCACCACTTTGCATGTCCCCGTTTTCCATTTTATTACACAAAGTTCAACTCAATCATCTTGTCAACTGTCCTTCCTTTTTAAAACTCCTTTAGCTGTCAGGAAGGTTAGTATTGGATGAATAAGAGTCAAAGCTACTATGATTGTCATGAGTGATTTTACCTGCAAAGAAAATATTAAATTATGAATAGAAAGTGTAAACAGTGATGGTGAAAAATTTCATCAATATCAACAAATCTAACCATCACCTCTGATCTTAATTCATTCAACAAAATAAAAGGAATTACGAACCAATACAATATATTATCAAACTTTTATTAAATAATTGACATGTAACATTTTAACCTTATAACATGAAATGTTCCTGTTTCTATGAAATACAGATAAAGTTAATAATAACTTTGGGTATACATTGTTATTTTATAATGGCACAGAATAATGCATTTGTTAGCTTCACATATCTTCAGCACCTACTTGCTATTGTAAAAGTAGGCATGCTCGACACGGATGCTGAAGTTCTTTGTTTCGATCACCAGTCGGGTGAAACCAAAGTCTATAAAATTTATATTTGCCTCTTCTCCTCCAAGCATTCATGATCAGTATGAACGAGTGATGAGGTTGGCTCGGAGTCAATGTGTATGTGTGGAGTTATCTGTATACAATCATGTGGACTGTTGTTTGTTAGAGCTAGAACAGTTGGTTCGGAGTCAATGTGTATGTGTGGAGTTATCTGCATACAATCATGTGGACTGTTGTTTGTTAGAGCTAGAACAGTTGGCTCGGAGTCAATGTGTATGTGTGCAGTTATCTCCATACAAACATGTGGACTGTTGTTTGTTAGAGGTAGAACAGTAGGCTAGGAGTCAATGTGTATGTGTAGAGTTATCTGTATACAATCATGTGGACTGTTGTTTGTTAGAGCTAGAACAGTAGGCTAGGAGTCAATGTGCATGTGTGGAGTTATCTGTATACAATCATGCGGACTGTTGTTTGTTAGAGCTAGAACAGTAGGCTAGGAGTCAATGTGTATGTGTAGAGTTATCTGTATACAATCATGTGGACTGTTGTTTGTTAGAGTTAGAACAGTAGGCTAGGAGTCAATGTGTATGAGTAGAGTTTTCTGTATAGAATCATGCGGACTGTTGTTTGTTAGAGCTAGAACAGTAGGCTAGGAGTCAATGTGTATGTGTAGAGTTATCTGTATACAATCATGTAGACTGTTGTTTGTTAGAGCTAGAACAGTAGGCTAGGAGTCAATGTGTATGTGTATAGTTATCTGTATACAATCATGTGGACTGTTGTTTGTTAGAGCTAGAACAGTTGGCTCGGAGTCAATGTGTATGTGTAGAGTTATTTGTATACAATCATGTGGACTGTTGTTTGTTAGAGCTAGAACAGTAGGCTAGGAGTCAATGTGTATGTGTGGAGTTATCTGCATACAATCATGTGGACTGTTGTTTGTTAGAGGTAGAACAGTAGGCTAGGAGTCAATGTGTATGTGTAGAGTTATCTGTATACAATCATGTGGACTGTTGTTTGATAGAGCTAGAACAGTAGGCTAGGAGTCTATGTGTATGTGTAGAGTTATCTGTATACAACTATGTGGACTGTTGTTTGTTAGAGCTAGAACAGTAGGCTAGGAGTCAATGTGTATGTGTAGAGTTTTCTGTATGCAATCATGCGGACTGTTGTTTGTTAGAGCTAGAACAGTAGGCTAGGAGTCAATGTGTATGTGTAGAGTTATCTGTATACAATCATCTGGACTGTTGTTTGTTAGAGCTAGAACAGTAGGCTAGGAGTCAATGTGTATGTGTAGAGTTATCTCTATGCAATCATGTAGACTGTTGTTTGTTAGAGTTAGAACAGTAGGGCAGGAGTCAATGTGTATGTGTAGAGTTATCTGTATACAATCATGTGGACTGTTGTTTGTTAGAGTTAAAACAGTAGGCTAGGAGTCAATGTGTATGAGTAGAGTTATCTGTATACAATAATGCGGACTGTTGTTTGTTAGAGCTAGAACAGTAGGCTAGGAGTCAATGTGTATGTGTAGAGTTATTTGTATACAATCATGTAGACTGTTGTTTGTTAGAGCTAGAACAGTAGGCTAGGGGTCAATGTGTATGTGTATAGTTATCTGTATACAATCATGTGGACTGTTGTTTGTTAGAGCTAGAACAGTTGGCTCGGAGTCAATGTGTATGTGTAGAGTTATTTGTATACAATCATGTGGACTGTTGTTTGTTAGAGCTAGAACAGTAGGCTAGGAGTCAATGTGTATGTGTGGAGTTATCTGCATACAATCATGTGGACTGTTGTTTGTTAGAGGTAGAACAGTAGGCTAGGAGTCAATGTGTATGTGTAGAGTTATCTGTATACAATCATGTGGACTGTTGTTTGATAGAGCTAGAACAGTAGGCTAGGAGTCTATGTGTATGTGTATAGTTATCTGTATACAACTATGTGGACTGTTGTTTGTTAGAGCTAGAACAGTAGGCTAGGAGTCAATGTGTATGTGTAGAGTTTTCTGTATGCAATCATGCGGACTGTTGTTTGTTAGAGCTAGAACAGTAGGCTAGGAGTCAATGTGTATGTGTAGAGTTATCTGTATACAATCATGTGGACTGTTGTTTGTTAGAGTTAGAACAGTAGGCTAGGAGTCAATGTGTATGTGTAGAGTTTTCTGTATGCAATCATGCGGACTGTTGTTTGTTAGAGCTAGAACAGTAGGCTAGGAGTCAATGTGTATGTGTAGAGTTATCTGTATACAATCATCTGGACTGTTGTTTGTTAGAGCTAGAACAGTAGGCTAGGAGTCAATGTGTATGTGTAGAGTTATCTCAATGCAATCATGTAGACTGTTGTTTGTTAGAGTTAGAACAGTAGGCCAGGAGTCAATGTGTATGTGTATGTGTAGAGTTATCTGTATACAATGATCTGGACTGTTGTTGTTAGAGCTAGAACAATAGGCTAGGAGTCAATGTGCATGTGTAGAGTTATCTGTATACAATCATCTGGACTGTTGTTTGTTAGAGCTAGAACAGTAGGCTAGGAGTCAATGTGTATGTGTAGAGTTATCTGTATACAATCATGTGGACTGTTGCTTGTTAGAGCTAGAAAAGTAAATGTTGATCTGGTATAAAGTACCATCAACATCATCACATCGAAATATAACTTCTTCTTCTCATGGTCTATTGAACAATTGCTCGTTTGGAGCTAAACAACAATCACTCACTCACTTTCTTTTTCTTGCTATAACAATCTTTATTAAAGGTAAGAGACAAACATGCGGACTGTTGTTTGTTAGAGCTAGAACAGTAGGCTAGGAGTCAATGTGTATGTGTAGAGTTATCTGCATAAAATCATGTGGACTGTTGTTTGTTAGAGCTAGAACAGTAGGCTAGGAGTCAATGTGTATGTGTAGAGTTATCTGTATGCAATCATGTAGACTGTTGTTTGATAGAGCTAGAACAGTAGGCTAGGAGTCAATGTGTATGTGTAGAGTTTTCTGTATACAATCATGTGGACTGTTGTTTGCTAGAGCTAGAACAGTTGGCTCGGAGTCAATGTGTATGTGTAGAGTTATCTGTATACAATCATGTGGACTGTTGTTTGTTAGAGCTAGAACAGTAGGCTAGGAGTCAATGTGTATGTGTGGAGTTATCTGTATACAATCATCTGGACTGTTGTTTGTTAGAGCTAGAACAGTAGGGTAGGAGTCAATGTGTATGTGTGGAGTTATCTCTATGCAATCATGTAGACTGTTGTTTGTTAGAGCTAGAACAGTAGGCTAGGAGTCAATGTGTATGTGTGGAGTTATCCGTATACAATCATGTGGATTGTTATTTGTTAGAGCTAGAACAGTAGGCTAGGAGTCAATGTGTATGTGTGGAGTTATCTGTATACAATCATGTAGACTGTTGTTTGTTAGAGCTAGAACAGTAGGCTAGGAGTCAATGTGTATGTGTGGAGTTATCTGTATACAATCATGTGGACTGTTGTTTGTTAGAGCTAGAACAGTAGGCTAGGAGTCATTGTGCATGTGTAGAGTTATCTGTATACAATCATGTGGACTGTTGTTTGTTAGAGCTAGAACAGTAGGCTAGGAGTCAATGTGCATGTGTGGAGTAATCTCTATGCAATCATGTAGACTGTTGTTTGTTAGAGCTAGAACAGTAGGCTAGGAGTCAATGTGTATGCGTAGAGTTATCTGTATACAATCATGTGGACTGTTGTTTGTTAGAGCTAGAACAGTAGGCTAGGAGTCAATGTGTATGTGTAGAGTTATCTGTATACAACCATGTGGACTGTTGTTTGTTAGAGCTAGAACAGTAGGCTAGGAGTCAATGTGTATGTGTAGAGTTATCTGTATACAAGCATGTGGGTGGACTGTTGTTTGTTAGAGCTAGAACAGTAGGCTAGGAGTCAATTTGTATGTGTAGAGTTATCTGTATACAAACATGTGGACTGTTGTTTGTTACAGCTAGAACAGTAGGCTAGGAGTCAATGTGTATGTGTAGAGTTATCTGTATACAAGCATGTGGACTGTTGTTTGTTACAGCTAGAACAGTAGGCTAGGAGTCAATGTGTATGTGTATAGTTATCTGTATACAAGCATGTGGACTGTTGTTTGTTACAGCTAGAACAGTAGGCTAGGAGTCAATGTCTATGTGTAGAGTTATCTGTATACAAGCATGTGGGTGGACTGTTGTTTGTTAGAGCTAGAACAGTAAATGTCGATCTGGTATAAAGTACCATCAACATCATCACATAGAAATACAACTTGTTCTTCTCATGGTCTATTGAACAATTGCTCGTTTGGAGCTAAACAGCAATCACTCACTCACTTTGTTTTTCTTGCTATTAAAATCTTTATTAAAGGTAAGAGGCCTTGAACACCATACACGTTTTATTCGTTCAGTGGACACTAGGTTCCAGTGAGTTGAATATTTTATTTCTGTATTTAATCAATCTAGATTAATATGATATCCATTTATATTCTTATTTCTAAATCTTACACAGTTTTTGGGGTCGTCATGGTCTTGATCGTATGGTATTTAGATTTACAACTAACGTTGTGAGTTCGAACCCCGTTCCTGGCGAGGTGCACTAGATACAACATTATCTGATAAAGTTTGAGAGTGACTAGCGACAGGATGATTGTTTTCTCCGGGTACTCGGGTTTACTCCACCAACAAAAGTGACAGCGACGATATACCTGACATATTGCTGAAAGTGGCGTTAAACACCATCAAACAAACAAACAAACAATTGAACATTTTCACAACTAGTCATGATAATAGAAAACTACACAGTTCTTGGCTATGTGCTCATAATGATCTTAGTTAAGCCTCATAATTTTCTTAGTTACGCTGTCAACTTTAGCTATGCGCTCATAACGTGTTTGTTAAGCACTCATAGTTTTCTTTAGCGCTCATAACGTGTTAGTTAAGCGCACATAATTCTCTTAGTTACGCTCTCAGCTGTAACTATGCGCTCATAACGTGTTAGCTAAAAGCTGATAATTTTCTTAGTTACGCTTTCAGCTTTAGCTATGTTCTCATAATGTGCTAGCTAAGCGCCCATCATTTTCTTAGCTACACTCTCCGCTTTAGCTATGCGTTCATAATGTGCTAGCTAAGCGCTCATAATTTTTACAGTTATGGTCTCATCATTAGATATGCGCTGATTGAATCGTGTTTGTATTTAATTAATTCAGGTTAATATTCTATTCTATCTTATCCTAATATTGTTAAGCCTTACATAAAAGGTGTCCGGGTGGCTCAATGAGTTAGGTAGTTGGATTACCCAACAACTCATACAAGCCTTTCACCAATAAGGCGTGGGTTCGCGCTCGGCTTTATAAATTACAAAAAAGGGTCCACTCGATTTGCAGCCGCAAGTGATAAAGTTTATCAGTCGCTTGCCCATGGTCGGTGGTTCTCTCCGGGTACTCCGGTTTCGCCACCACTAAAACTGGTCCCTATGATATAGCTGAAATTTTGCTGAAAGTGGCGTTAACACCAAAAATCAAATAAAACCATCAAATCTTTATATTATCCTAATATTTCTATATCTTACATAGATCTGCGCTTCTGGTGATTGGTTATACCATGTAAAGATACCTATTTGTATCGTCGACGTTACTCCACCAACAGTCATTCCTAAAGGGTATATCACGTTTCCGTGTTTTTGTGGGTATCTAAATAAAAGTACAACAAAAATGAGACGTAAATATAAATGAAAACAGAAAAATGTTTTGCTTTACTGTGTCAATATAAGTTAAAGATTAAAACGAGGCTGAACATTGTTTGTTTTTCATGTAATCTGAAAGAAAAGCAAAACAGAACAAGCAAGAGGCGTTTGACTGTGTCACTCAGAATAAAAGTTTAAAACGAGGCTATCTTTTGTGGATCTTTTTCATGTCATTAGACCATAGGTTTTCAACACAAATAACAACAATGGTACCTCTATAGTGTTATTTGTCCGTTGAAGCTGATATTAAAGAAAGACGGAAGGTTTGGGCCCATCAAGCAAGTCAAGCCCTACCAAGTCAAGTCAAGATAGTAAGTGTTCAGATATATGTGTGTTATAGAATCTGTTTCCATGACTTTCCAAGCGGTGTTTTCAACTCTTCTCACAATGGGGTATTGTTATTTGTATCTGTTTCCATGACTTTCCAAGCGGTGTTTTCAAATCTTCTCACAATGGGGTATTGTTATTTGTATCTGTTTCCATGACTTTCCAAGCGCTGTTTTCAACTCTTCTCACAATGGGGTATTGTTATTTGTATCTGTTTCCATGACTTTCCAAGCGGTGTTTTCAACTCTTCTCACAATGGGGTATTGTTATTCTATCTGTTTCAATGACTTTCCAAGCGGTGTTTTCAACTCTTCTCACAATGGGGTATTGTTATTCTATCTGTTTCCATGATTTTCCAAGCGGTGTTTTCAACTCTTCTCACAATGGAGTATTGTTATTTGTATCTGTTTCCATGACTTTCCAAGCGGTGTTTTCAACTCTTCTCACAATGGGGTATTGTTATTTGTATCTGTTTCCATGACTTTTCAAGCGGTGTTTTCAACTCTTCTCACAATGGGGTATTGTTATTTGTATCTGTTTCCATGACTTTCCAAGCGGTGTTTTCAACTCTTCTCACAATGGGATATTGTTATTCTATCTGTTTCCATGACTTTCCAAGCGGTGTTTTCAACTCTTCTCACAATGGAGTATTGTTATTTGTATCTGTTTCCATGACTTTCCAAGCGGTGTTTTCAACTCTTCTCACAATGGGGTATTGTTATTTGTATCTGTTTCCATGACTTTCCAAGCGGTGTTTTCAACTCTTCTCACAATGGGGTATTGTTATTTGTATCTGTTTCCATGACTTTCCAAGCGGTGTTTTCAACTCTTCTCACAATGGGGTATTGTTATTTGTATCTGTTTCCATGACTTTTCAAGCGGTGTTTTCAACTCTTCTCACAATGGGGTATTGTTATTTGTATCTGTTTCCATGACTTTCCAAGCGGTGTTTTCAACTCTTCTCACAATGGGATATTGTTATTCTATCTGTTTCCATGACTTTCCAAGCGGTGTTTTCAACTCTTCTCACAATGGAGTATTGTTATTTGTATCTGTTTCCATGACTTTCCAAGCGGTGTTTTCAACTCTTCTCACAATGGGGTATTGTTATTTGTATCTGTTTCCATGACTTTCCAAGCGGTGTTTTCAACTCTTCTCACAATGGGGTATTGTTATTTGTATCTGTTTCCATGACTTTCCAAGCGGTGTTTTCAACTCTTCACACAATGGGGTATTGTTATTCTATCTGTTTCCATGACTTTCCAAGCGGTGTTTTCAACTCTTCTCACAATGGAGTATTGTTATTTGTATCTGTTTCCATGACTTTCCAAGCGGTGTTTTCAACTCTTCTCACAATGGGGTATTGTTATTTGTATCTGTTTCCATGACTTTCCAAGTGGTGTTTTCAACTCTTCTCACAATGGGGTATTGTTATTTGTATCTGTTTCCATGACTTTCCAAGCGGTGTTTTCAACTCTTCTCACAATGGAGTATTGTTATTTTTATCTGTTTCCATGACTTTCCAAGCGGTGTTTTCAACTCTTCTCACAATGGGGTATTGTTATTTGTATCTGTTTCCATGACTTTCCAAGCGGTGTTTTCAACTCTTCTCACAATGGGGTATTGTTATTGTTTTTGTTTTTGATTTTGTTTTTGTTTTTGATTTTATTATTATTAAGGTTCCTTTGTGAATAATGTGATTGTATTAGAGTTGATAGTTTGTGAGTTCTATTCTCATATTAAGTGAAGTGTACTCGATACAACTGTTGCTGATCATTTTTGTTAGTGACTTGCAAAAATGTTTGTGGATTTCTATGGGTAATTTAGTTACCTCCGTCACTGGCGTTAAGCATCCTATATATTTTTTGCATACAAAACAAATAAATGAGATTTGAAAATAACTGTAAACTGGCAATGTTGGTTATTCCTGGTAGGCCCTTAGCTTACTTACTCCTGGTTAATTTTAAAGTATTTGACTTCCCAATCTTTTAACTTTAAGCCTCATGAAGGTTATTCCAGAAACGCATCGTGTCCAATAAATCAAATATCTACGTTTTTATTGCAAAACTTAAAATATATTAGAGCTGAAGAGAGCCACCATATAATATTCCATAATTGTCTCCCCTTGATACTTACACTGAAATTACGAAAGACATATAAGAGCTGTAGAAAAACGACCGGAAAACAGTCAACACGGCAAACTCTGTATAGAACACAGCCTCTGACTTGAAGTAGGATAAAACATTTAAGACCAATGCTAGTAAACTTGCTGTAGTCATCGGTAGAATGTTTGGCAACAGACTCCTCTCTGTTGATTTTTTTCTGTCTTATAGAAATGCAAATATTGCTTATGTAACATGATTATAAACTTATGATTTATTATATATTCTAAACCGACATGCTTCATTGGCTATATAGATAATACCGTGATATATTCCTGATATATTTTAATTCGCACATACGTATTGACGAAAAATTATAAACATCATTCCAGGGTAAATTCATGTATTCATACAGGACCGTTTGTACATGTAAATCATTTTTGCAGATAAAAGCTAACAAAAAATATTAATCAACTTTTGCTTTACCTCGATGCTATTTCTATGAAAATGTTCAGCTATGTTAGTTCCTTGTCGTAAAACTAGCTTAGCCCTGCCACTTTTTATTGGTTGCCTATACCAAGGTAGGAAAGTGAGTGGTCATATATTTTTGTGATAGTGTTGTCAATTGTGGCGCTTTCTACGATTTGATATTTGATATTAGAATTGTTCGGACAGTGTGGTATTTTATTTCTTCAATTTAGTGTTCAAATATTGTGTTTCTATAGAAAGAGTTTGAAGATATCAAAGGTGTAATCGGAATCCGTAAATCTAAGAATGACATACCCCCCCCCCCCCCCCCCCCCCCCCCCCCCCCCCCCAAAAAAAAGCACAAAAGTACAAACAACGATCTACAAAACATACACATAAAACTAAAGATCGAGTAACACGAGCCACACCAAAAACCGGTGGTGAACTCAAGTGCTCCGGAAAGGTAAGCAGTTCCTGTTCCATTAGTGGCACACATCGTGTTAATCTATTTACAAACCCGGCGATAAGTCATGAATAAGGAAAGGATCGGGCGGGTGTTTTTTTCTGTAGAATATATACGTAGTAATAGATCAACATTCAATATCCCTATATTAAATCACCTTTAAATGTCTTTATCTGCCATTCTGCTACACTGCCTGGTATAATGGCTGTTACTATTCCCCCAAACATTGTGTACGCCAACACATTGGTAAAATGGCTGACTGAAATATTACATTACAAGTACAGTGAGGCCTGTCTTAACCGAACACTGAATAAACTGGAATCCTGTGTAAACCTAACTTTAAATAAAGTCCGAAATGATTTGATTCGATTTGATTTGATTTATTGTGTTTAACGCCACTTTCAGCAATATTTCAGCTATATCATGGCGACCAGTTGTAGTGGTGGAGGAAGCCTGGGTACACGGAGAGAACCACCGACCATGGGCAAGCATCTGGTAAACTTTACCACTTGCAGCGGCTAGTCGATTGCACCTTTTTTGTAATTTACAAAGCCAGGCGCGAACCCACGCCATAGGTGATAGGCTTGTATGAGTTGTCAGGTAATCCAACTACCTAACTCACTTAACCACCCGGGCTCCTAAGTCCTAAGTGAAGAAAATGTTTGTTAATTTAACCTGCATAAAGCAAACATCTGTCTATTCCGACCACAAAAGTTGGATCCATTTGGATTCGGTTTAGATAGGTTTTATTGTATTATATATATATATATATCTTGAAGTGGAATACATGGGAGTTAGTGTGAAATACTCTCATGACGGTTCATGTTACAATTTCTATTAACATGAATTGTTAATGTGGTTGATCTTACTCTTTCTACGACTTTGATATTTTATTGTTAACCATTGATAAATGACTATAATATTACTATCAGCATTCAGTTATTGACGAGTAACGATACAAATAGCACAACATTGAAATATCGATAAAATAGTTTAAATCCTTAGCGAATCATGGTTAGGAAATTAAGACGATTCACGTAAAATATGTCTGGAAATAACGTTAACGACAGTCAAAAAAGTTGTTCGTTCATAGATTGAAGTAAAATTGTGATCCCTTCATAAGCTAGCTTTTTTTTATCTTTCTTGTGGTGTGGTACTTTTTATTTTTAATTTTACTAATGAATGATTCTATAAACAGTTGACTTGACAGGTAGGTATTTTGAACAGCTAAATATTAAAGTACACCAGAGGTGCGTTCCACATCGTAGCTGCTAGGTTGAGCTACGATGAAAAATCCAATTGAACGGAGAGCTAGCCTAGCCTAGCCGCTACATAGCCCTAGCTAGCTTAACAAATGTCTGCTAGCTTTTGAATCCCAGATGGCGGCTAAATTTAATTTCATAAGGTAAAAATAGTGGCATTGAAGGAAGTGGCAACGCTTTTAATACGGATGATAATTTATTACGGTAACTAGACAAATACGATTAGCTAAAATGTTCCAAGAAATAGTTCATATGATTGGCGTCATATTTGCTAACACTCCTGCGTAGCTAATCGTTCAATAACATTATTGCTATTTGACCTAGCAGCTAGACTAGCTGCTACGATATTGAACGCAACCCAACTGACTTGATAGGTAGCCATTTTGAACGGCTAAATAATAAAGTACACCAGCTGACTTGACAGGTAGCCACTTTGAACGGCTAAATATTAAAGTACACAAGCTGACTTAAAAGGTAGGTATCTTGAACAGCTAAATATTAAAGTACACCAGCTGACTTGATAGGTAGTCATTTTGAATGCTAAATATTAAAGTACACCAGCTGACTTGACAGGTAGCCATTTTGAAAAGCTAAATATTAAAGTACACCAGCTGACTTGACAGGTAGCCATTTTGAAAAGCTAAATATTAAAGTTCACCGGCTGACTACACAGGTAGGTATTTTGAACAGCTAAATATTAAAGTACACTGGGTATTACCTTTATCTGGGTATGTATTCTGGAGTCGAGTATTTATTGTACCTACATACAGAAAAAAATACAACATCAAAATAGACAGCCAAACCAACATTGACAGTGTGAGCAGGGAACACAGGCTATCTTTTAATGATATGGACTGACTCTTTCGGACATTATGATTACTCATGTCTGCAGAATGTTTTGTTGTGTCAGTGGCAATGTTGTCAGTAGAATTTTTAATTGGAATAAGCTCTGAAAAACAGAAAACATTAAAATGGTATTATCAACATTGACTTTATATTGAAAATTATTGTTTTATGATACACATGATCTATATTGAAAATCATTGTCCTATGATGTACATGACCTCGCTGTCCGTGTGTGGCATTTCGTATGTCGAAAGTTTTGCCAACCACTTCCTGGGGTCTGGGATACTCTGGGTACTGTACGTCCGTTGGATCTAGGTACTCTATGCTGTCTTAATTGTGGATTTCAATCGATGTGAATAAGGGATTATATCTGTGTGTGTGTGTGTGTGTGTGTGTGTGTGTGTGTGCGTGCGTGCGTGCGTGCGTGCGTGTGTGCGTGCGTGCGTGTGTGTGTTAAATGATAAATGACAATAACCACTGAAACGTCAATGCAACTTTTATGCAAAAAAATATATGACATTTTATGTTTTTTTAAATAAATATCTACATTTTTATTCAGCAGATTTGCAATAAGTAGACAACACAATGACCAAAAGAAAAAGGACAAAACGACAAACAACGGTATACACAATATGGCATACATACCAAGAATGTCAACTTTCAGAGCAATGTCTTCTTCTTTTTTTACACCATAAATTTTGGTAGCATCTGTAGTTATCTTTTCCTGTTTATCGAAGACCTTGTGTAAAATAAGACTACTCCCTGATATGATCACGTGTAAGATAATTAGTCCAATAAAAGGATATAAGTCTGGCATTCCTGTTTCATGTAGCAGCTGTAATAAAAACATAGATATCACATTCAGTTTTTACGACGTAGATATCACATTTAGTGTGTACGACGTAGATATCACATTTAATGTGTACGACGTAGATATCACATTTAGTGTGTACGACGTAGATATCACATTTAATGTGTACGACGTAGATATCACATTTAGTGTGTACGACGTAGATATCACATTTAGTGTGTACGACGTAGATATCACATTTAGTGTGTACGACGTAGATATCACATTTAATGTGTACGACGTTGATATCACATTTAGTGTGTACGACGTAGATATCACAATTAGTGTGTACGACGTAGATATCACATTTAGTGTGTACGACGCGTTTCTAGAATAACTTTCATCATATAGAAATATTGGAAAGCCATATAATCTAAAAGTTCATAAACAGGATAGCAAAACTGGATCAGGTCACCTATGACTGAGGGAGGAGAATGTTAGTTTTGATAATAATTACATGATTCAGGAACTATACATTTCTGTAATAAATATTTCTAATAAACCATGTTAGTGTACTGGCATGGGCTGGTGATACACTCTGGGGTTAATAGTCCAGTTGAAGTGGTATTGATCAAGTGCTAGTAATAAAAGCATGTACAGTGTATATCAAATCTAGTGCGCACGACGTGTTTTTGGAATAACCTTCATTGTGAACTTTCCATTTATATGTAGTAACATTCCAGCAGGAGCTACATATGGAGTATATGTTGCTCCTATCATGATTTACTTAATAAAAGGCTGACAATGAAGCTGCTGAACCAAAGGTTCAGAGTTAGGGTTAGAGTTTAAAGCTAGCACGATCCTTTAATTTCACGTTCATAATTCTAGGTTTGGTGATTTCGTTGATCGTATCTACCCCATTGAGCTTGACATAAAGGATACTACATATACAGATATACAGATAAGTCTGCTTCATACCCTGAACTACGCCTCGAAATCGACAGTGAGGGGCGGTTAAGAACGAAACTTTACGACAAAAGAGATGATTTCAATTTTCCATTTATATGTAGCAACACTCAAGCAGCACCAACATATGGAGTATATATCTCTCAGTTGATAGGATATTCCAGAACATGTGGTTCCTATCAGGATTTCCTTGATAGAGGGTTGCTGCTAACAGGGAAGATACTAAACCAAGGGTTCCCATTGGTAAAGTTGAAGTCATCACTTCGAAATTTTACGGTCGCCACCATGATTTGATTGAACGCAATGCAATATCTGTGTCACAAATGACCACGGATATATTCCACTTGTAAACACTTCCCGGTCTTTTCCTCATTCATGAATTATCACCGGATTTGTAATTAGATTAACACGACGGGTGCCACTAGTGGTATAGGAACTGCCTACCCATCCGGAGCACCTGAATTTACCCCCCCCCCCCCCGGTTTTTAGTGTGGTTCGTGTTACTCGATCTTTATCATGTGCATGTTTTGTAGATTGTTGTTTGTCCTTTCGTCCTTTTTCTGTTGGCCATTGTATTTTCTGTTTTACAGATTCTGATTACCCCTTTGATGTCTTCAAACTCTTATTTGTATCACATGTTTGATGCACGACATCGTAGTCAGTACATTTATATTTCGTTGTTTGATACTACCCACAAAATCCACGCAATCTGGTAAACCAAACACTCTAAAACAATTCCCAACAGTTGTTTCGTACCTTGACTATCCCCAACAGTTGTTTCCTACCTTGAATATCCTGAATGTAATAACAGAAGAATCACAAGCACCATTCAACACAGCAACATATAGTCCAGCTCCAATGGGTAAAATTGAGCTCACCTAAAATTGTAAATAAGTACATTTTTTATTAATCGAGTTACTCTCTGTAATCGACAGCGATGTATAGATACGATATTGATACAGTGTCTTAAAATAAGAAGTTTGTCTGTAGCGAGGCTTACAAACTGTGACAAACTTTAGGTTCACCAAGCTCTTTCCCAGTTTTATACTGAATACTCATATATTTTATGTTTTACGAAACTGCATTAATATTGTATTTATCCTGCAGAAAAAATATATTAATCCATAGGCTGTTAAATATTATAATGAATAAGAAAACTATACAATAATCCCTTGTTTGCCCCTTTTGATATTTTGTCAACAGGAAGTGAACTGATCTCGTGGGGTTCGTATTGCTCAATCTTTAGTTTTCTATGTATTGTTTTATAGATCATTGTTTGTCCTTTCCTCCTGTTTCTTTCCTCCTGTTTCTTTCCTCCTCTTTCTTTCCTCCTCTTTCTTTTGGACATTGTATTGTCTGATCTTTTATGGCCTCTGATTAACATGTTGTTATCTTCAAACTTGTATTTGTGCTTTTGTCATTTTCTTTTGACGTTTGTTGTCTGTCCGTGTGCATTTAATTGGGTATTAACACTTTTATGGGCCAAAAAGAAAACGTAATACTAGTGCAAGGAGAGTTTGAAGATACCACAGGGGTACTCAGAATCTGTAAATCGAAGAACAGACAACACAATGGCCAAAAGAAAAAGGACAAACAACCAGAAAAAGGACAAACAACGATCTACAAAACATACACATCTAAAGATCGAGTAACAGGAACACCAATAAAATCTCATAATAAATGCATAATAAGCGGTGACTAACCTTGATGTTTATAACTATGAGTCCTAGTCCACCGACACCAACACATATCATCCCAGGAACAATTAGAAATGGAATGTCTGTAACCACATTAAAATATCATATAAATACACGAATACAAGAATCTGAGAGATGATTGATAGGATGTGAACATGTTACTTTGTTACCAATGACCATTCTTAACATACTATGACTAATAAGTAGCTGTCACACGTTAAGACCTTCATACTAGTATAGGAGAAACTCTATTACACCCAGTCATAACTGTCTGATATCGCATGGGGCGGGAGGAGGTAAGACTGCAGCAAAAAACTAGGTCTTATTTCGTTATCACGGTTTTCATCTTTTTAGTTTTTCGTGTTGTGCTATCGTTTGTTTGTCCCCGATCTGTGTATCGTGCCTAGTTGTTCCCGTGTCTCTGGATTGTCCATTTTTGATTACCACTTCGTTTTTCTTTCGTGGAACGAAGGTAAAGGAATTGAAATACATAAATGTAATTATAATGCAATTGGTTATGTAACAGATAATTTCATTTGTCAATCGCATTTGCATAAATTGTATGTATTACCTTGTTGGAAATATTGATTTAAAGTGACACATAGGTTTTTAAAATTGTTATCTTAGTTAAATATAATTTGCATTATTATATAATAGATCATTGAATAGTTATATGTTATGTGAAAAGGCGCAATGAAATTGATTAATAATAACTGATAATTGTAAACAAATGTTATTGTTGGGAGAAATTCATTAGAATGGGAATAACCGTATTGTATTTGAAGTATTGCCGACGTAAATTGTCAGTTTTACTGTCGCAAATATCCATTTACCTAGCTCCGCTACGAGTCGCCAGGTAAACTCAATTTGCGACGGTAGTCGGCTACACTCCGTTATTCCCTAAATGTCAACGAACTATGTCTTACTAACCAGAATTAGACAGTCCAAGCATCAGAGAACCACAGATCATCAATATCCTGTAATCAAAATGATAAATTACATAGAAACTACTTTAGTTCTTGATTGGCAACGTATTTCATGGGCAGACAATCGACATTGCAATGGGTACCAATTGTGCTCCTCTTCTCGTCGACTATTTCCTTTATTCGTATGAAGCAAGCTTCATACAGTGACTTCTCAAAGAAAACGTATTGAAAGTACATGTAATTTAATATTCCTCTTCGCTTCGGTCCATATATCATATTGAGCCAGGGTTAAGGTTATGGTGTTTAACGCCACTTTCAACAATATTTCAGCTATATCGTGGTGATCAGTTTTATTGGTGGAAGAAACGGGTGTAACTGGAGAAAACCACCGACCTTCCACAAGTCACTGACAAACTTTATCACATAAGGTTGTATGGCCTGAGCGGGATTCGAACTGACAACTTTATTGGTGGAGGATAGGTACTGATTGTATAGGGAGTTGTAAATCTAACTACCATACGATCATGACGGTCCCTGAATCATTTTAGGCGTGACCGACCGGTCAACAGTCACATTACCCTCACCTATATATATTAACTATATATTTTCATTACAAAGAAATCACGAATGTTGTTAATTAATATGGCTTTAGATTTATCGTTTGTTGACAACAATGAAAAATACATTTCTGCTTTTAAATGTGACCTTATTAGAGGTCAGATGCTTATTAAGATGTTTGCAAATCGTTGACATGATTGTGGCTTAGGTATAAACCTAATGCAAAATTCTCATCATTTCATTGACAGGAGAGGTTTGGACTCAAAAACTAATTTGACCTCGCAACTTTTATTGAAATGCCTGGACCAAACCATGAAAATGAGCGGGCATGTATATGTGTGGTAGGCCTAGAGGTGATAGCAATAAAACCAAGGGGCCTAAACAAGATAGCCCAAATCGACTAAGGTAACGTATGCCCTAGGAAGGTTACCTCACATAATTCTATTATTTAGGACCTGTAAATTTCAGTAATAACTATATCTAATAAAACTCTTAAAGTGTACTATACATTTACATTGACAATATTTTCGGTCCAATAATCCCAAACCTGTACACTAACGGACCCCATGAGACAATAAACAGTTCCAGTAGTGTCACAGCTATCGTATACAGTTGGTGTAATTTTTCTTGTTGTTTTCTACAAGATGTAGGCCTTGGTCGTTTTGAATGAATATCATGTGTGGCTTTCTCCTCATTTGAAACTATCGAATAAGACTGGTTTTTGGAGTCTGTCACGTGATCAATATTCGATATGAAGGGTATAACGGTTGTAAGCTTTACATCCTCAATACTGCTTGTTCCATAAAACGAATGATTGTAAAAGTTTCCTCCATCTTTGTTAGTACACAACTCCGAGTAAAATCCTTTGTCTATCAACACATAAATATATGAACTCCATCCCGCGGGGATAAAAGCAAACAGCAAAGCCTCCAAAATTGTAACAAACACAAGCAAAACCAGCAATATATTACATTTAACCATGCTTAAGTTCAAACTTCCTCTCGTAGCTTAAGTTCAAACCTGCTCTCGTATCTTAAGTTCAAACCTCCTCTCGTATATTAAGTTCAAACGTACTCTCGTAATTTGAAGACTTGAGTATGTGTCTTCATAACGATGTATGTGTGATATTCATCAAACAATAGATAAGCTTAGAGTTATATCCATTCCGCAAATTTCCGTATAATTTAGTCTATACCTGAAAGAGTTCAACAATTACACTGATAACAACAAAACGAACAATGACCTTTCTCTGTAGATATAAACACGTTCCTCAACCTTTAGATATAAATAACTACATGTCTGGTGATATAACAATAAAAACATGAAACGGGAAATAAAAGTTGTACATCACATGGAGTCCTGATTTAACCTACTTTACATGTTTACATTTAAAGATTATAGTTTACATTAATTAATATGTTTACAATTTACAGGTAAACTTGTTACATTATTACACTGTAGCAAAACTATGTAATAATTTCATTTTCTTTGTGTAAATACTGCAGTTCTAAAAATAGTTTTAAAAAAAGGTAAGATCTATCGTCTGTAAATTGATCTATAAATAGCCTCACTGATGATAATTCTTTGCAGTAGAAAAGTCAAAAGGTGATCCGATAATGCTTTGCAGTAGAAAACTCGAAAGATGATCCGAATGTTTCTCGGTAGTACATACCTGGGAAATTTTCACACAAGTCATATAAAAAAGTTTATTATCCAATTAGTGTAACACATTTAGCAGCGCAGATAAGAATACACAAAAACTGCGTAGATAGGCTTGAGAATAGGTTGGGAAGTGTTGAAGCGAATATACAGGAAAACTTGTTACATTATTACACTGTTGCAAAACTATGAAATACTTTCATTTTCTTTGCTTAAATACTGCAGTTCTAAAAAATAGTTAAAAAGAGATAAGAGATCTATCTTCTGTAGATTGATCTATTAAAAGCCTCACTAATTAATTCTGAACACTGATAATTCGTTGCAGTAGAAAAGTCAAAAGGTGTCCGATAGTAAACTGTATAGAGAGAGAGAGAGAGAGAGAGAGAGAGAGAGAGAGAGAGAGAGAGAGAGAGAGAGAGAGCTGTAACTGATATAGATATACAATATATATTTTTTGTAATGCATACGTAAGCATTGCCTAATGGCAATCAGAAACCTTAATTCGAAGAACAAACCATTAAGTGGTTTAACACAAAGGACAGAAGAACAAACCATTAAGTTGTAAAACACAAAGGACAGAAGAACAAACCATTAAGTGGTAAAACACAAAGGACAGAAAAACAAACCATTAAGTGGTAAAACACAAAGGACAGAAGAACAAACCATTAAGTGGTAAAACACAAAGGACAGAAGAACAAACCATTAAGTTGTAAAACACAAAGGACAGAAGAACAAACCATTAAGTGGTAAAACACAAAGGACAGAAGAACAAACCATTAAGTGGTAAAACACAAAGGACAGAAGAACAAACCATTAAGTGGTAAAACACAAAGGACAGAAGAACAAACCAGTAAGTGGTAAAACACAAAGGACAGAAGAACAAACCATTAAGTGGTTAATAAACACACAGGACAGAAGAACAAACCATTAAGTGGTTAAACACAAAGGACAGAAGAACAAACCATTAAGTGGTTAAACACAAAGGACAGAAGAACAAACCATTAAGTGATAAAACACAAAGGACAGAAGAACAACCCATTAAGTGGTTAAGCACAAAGGACAGAAGAACAAACCATTAAGTTGTAAAACACAAAGGACAGAAGAACAAACCATTAAGTGGTTAAACACAAAGGACAGAAGAACAAACCATTAAGTGGTTAAACACAAAGGACAGAAAAACAAACCGTTAAGTGGTAAAACACAAAGGATAGAAGAACAAACCATTAAGTGGTAACACACAAAGGACAGAAGAACAAACCATTAAGTGGTTAAACACAAAGGACCGAAGAACAAACCATTAAGTGGTTCAACACAAAGGACAGAAAAACAAACCATTAAGTGGTAAAACACAAAGGACAGAAGAACAAACCATTAAGTGGTTAACCACAAAGGACAGAAGAACAAACCATTAAGTGGTAAAACACAAAGGACAGAAGAACAAACCATTAAATGGTTAAACACAAAGGACAGAAGAACAAACCATTAAGTGGTAAAACACAAACGACAGAAGAACAAACCATTAAGTGGTTAAACACAAAGGACAGAAGAACAAACCATTAAGTGATTAAGCACAAAGGACAGAAGAACAAACCATTAAGTGGTAACACACAAAGGACAGAAGAACAAACCATTAAGTGGTTAACCACAAAGGACAGAAGAACAAACCATTAAGTGGTAAAACACAAAGGACAGAAGAACAAACCATTAAGTGGTAAAACACAAAGGACAGAAGAACAAACCATTAAGTGGTAAAACGCAAAGGACAGAAGAACAAACCATTAAGTGGTAAAGCACAAAGGACAGAAGAACAAACCTTTAAGTGGTAAAACACAAAGGACAGAAGAACAAACCATTAAGTGGTTAACCACAAAGGACAGAAGAACAAACCATTAAGTGGTAAAACACAAAGGACAGAAGAACAAACCATTAAGTGGTTAAACACAAAGGACAGAAGCACAAACCATTAAGTTGTAAAACAAAAAGGACAGAAGAACAAACCATTAAGTGGTAAAACACAAAGGACAGAAGAACAAACCATTAAGTGGTAAAACACAAAGGACAGAAGAACAAACCATTAAGTGGTAAAGCACAAAGGACAGAACAACAAACCATTAAGTGGTAAAACACAAAGGACAGAAGAACAAACCATTAAGTGGTTAAACACAAAGGACAGAAGAACAAACAATTAAGTGGTAAAACACAAAGGACAGAAGAACAAACCATTAAGTGGTTAATAAACACAAAGGACAGAAAAACGAACCATTAAGTGGTTAAACACAAAGGACAGAAGAACAAACCATTCAATGGTTAAGCACAAAGGACAGAAGAACAAACCATTAAGTGGTAAAACACAAAGGACAGAAGAACAAACCATTAATTGGTTAAGCACAAAGGACGGAAGAACAAACCATTAAGTTGTAAAACACAAAGGACAGAAGAACAAACCATTAAGTGATTAAACAAAAATGACAGAAGAACAAACCATTAAGTGGTTAGACACAAAGGACAGAAAAACAAACCATTAAGTGGTAAAAAACAAATGACAGAAGAACAAACCATTAAGTGGTTAAACACAAAGGACAGAAGAATAAACCATTAAGTGGCTAAACACAAAGGAGAGAAGAACAAACCATTAAGTGGTAAAACACAAAGGACATGAAGAACAAACCATTAAGTTGTTAAACACAAAGGACAGAAGAACAAACCATTAAATGGTAAAACACAAAGGACAGAAGAACAAACCAGTAACTGGTTGAACACAAAGGACAGAAGAACAAACCATTAAGTGGTCAAACACAAAGGACAGAAGAACAAACCATTAAGTGGTTAAACACAAAGTACAGAAGAACAAACCATTAAGTGGTTAAACACAAAGGACAGAAGAACAAACCATTAAGTGGTAAAACACAAAGGACAGAAGAACAAACCATTAAGTGGTTAAACACAAAGGACAGAAGAACAAACCATTAAGTGGTTAAACATAAAGGACAGAAGAACAAACCATTAAGTGATAAAACACAAAGGACAGAAGAACAAACCAGTAAGTGGTAAATCACAAAGGACAGAAGAACAAACCATTAAGTTGTAAAACACAAAGGACAGAAGAACAAACCATTAAGTGGTTAAACACAAAGGACAGAAGAACAAACCATTATGTGGTTAAACATAAAGGACAGAAAACAAACCATTAAGTGGTAAAACACAAAGGACAGAAGAACAAACCATTAAGTGGTAAAACACAAAGGAAGGAAGAACAAACCATTAAGTGGTTAAACACAAAGGACAGAAGAACAAACCATTAAGTGGTTAAACACAAAGGACAGAACTACAAATCATTAAGTGGTAAAACACAAAGGACAGAAAAACAAACCATTAAATGGTTAAGCACACAGGACAGAAGAACAAACCATTAAGTTGTAAAACGCAAAGGACAGAAGAACAAACCAGTAAGTGGTTAAAAACAAAGGACAGAAGAACAAACCATTAAGTGGTTAAGCACAAAGGACAGAAGAACAAACCATTAAGTGGTAAAACACAAAGGAAGGAAGAACAAACCATTAAGTGGTAAAACACAAAGGACAGAAGAACAAACAATTAAGTGGTAAAACACAAAGGACAGAAGAACAAACCATTAAGTGGTTAAGCACAAAGGACAGAAGAACAAACCATTAAGTTGTAAAATACAAAGGAAGGAAGAACAAACCATTAAGTGGTAAAACACAAAGGACAGAAGAACAAACCATTAAGTGGTAAAACACAAAGGACAGAAGAACAAACCATTAAGCGGTTAAACACAAAGGACAGAAGAACAAACCATTAAGTGGTAAAACGCAAAGGACAGAAGAACAAACCATTAAGTGGTAAAACACAAAGGACAGAAGAACAAACCATTAAGTGGTTAAACACAAAGGACAGAAGAACAAACCATTAAGTGGTTAAACACAAAGGACAGAAGAACAAACCATTAAGTTGTAACACACAAAGGACAGAAAAACAAACCATTTAGTTGTTAAGCACAAAGGACAGAAGAACAAACCATTAAGTGGTTAAACACAAAGGACAGAAGAACAAACCATTAAGTGGTAAAACACAAAGGACAGAAGAACAAACCATTAAGTGGTAACACACAAAGGACAGAAAAACAATCCATTTAGTTGTTAAACACAAAGGACAGAAGAACAAACCATTAAGTGGTAAAACCCAAAGGACAGAAGAACAAACCATTAAGTGGTTAAGCACAAAGGACAGAAGAACAAACCATTAAGTGGTTAAACACAAAGGACAGAAGAACAAACCATTAAGTGGTAAAACACAAAGGACAGAAGAACAAACCATTAAGTGGTTAAACACAAAGGACAGAAGAACAAACCATTAAGTGGTAAAACACAAAGGACAGAAGAACAAACCATTAAGTGGTTAAACACAAAGGACAGAAGAACAAACCATTAAGTGGTAAAACACAAAGGACAGAATAACAAACCATTAAGTGGTAAAACACAAAGGACAGAAGAACAAACCATTAAGTGGTAAAGCACAAAGGACAGAAGAACAAACCATTAAGTGGTAAAACACAAAGGACAGAAGAACAAACCATCAAGTGGTTAAACACAAAGGACAGAAGAACAAACAATTAAGTGGTAAAACACAAAGGAGAGAAGAACAAACTATTAAGTGGTTAATAAACACAAAGGACAGAAGAACAAACCATTAAGTGATTAAACACAAAGGACAGAAGAACAAACCAGTAAGTGGTAAATCACAAAGGACAGAAGAACAAACCATTAAGTTGTAAAACACAAAGGACAGAAGAACAAACCATTTAGTGGTTAAGCACAAAGGACAGAAGAACAAACCATTATGTGGTTAAACACAAAGGACAGAAAACAAACCATTAAGTGGTAAAACACAAAGGACAGAAGAACAAACCAGTAAGTGGTAAAACAGAAAGGAAGGAAGAACAAACCATTAAGTGGTTAAACACCAAGGACAGAAGAACAAACCATTAAGTGGTTAAACACAAAGGACAGAAGAACAAACCATTAAGTGGTAAAACACAAAGGACAGAAGAACAAACCATTAAGTGGTTAAGCACAAAGGACAGAAGAACAAACCATTAAGTTGTAAAACGCAAAGGACAGAAGAACAAACCATTAAGTGGTTAAACACAAAGGACAGAAGAACAATCCATCAGGTGGTTAAACACAAAGGACAGAACAACAAACCATTAAGTGGTAAAGCACAAAGGACAGAAGAACAAACCAGTAAGTGGTTAAAAACAAAGGACAGAAGAACAAACCATTAAGTGGTTAAACACAAAGGACAGAAGAACAAACCATTAAGTGGTAACACACAAAGGACAGAAAAACAAACCATTTAGTTGTTAAGCACAAAGGACAGAAGAACAAACCATTAAGTGGTAAAACACAAAGGACAGAAGAACAAACCATTAAGTGGTTCAACACAAAGGACAGAAGAACAAACCATTAAGTGGTAAAACACAAAGGACAGAAGAACAAACCATTAAGTGGTTAAACACAAAGGACAGAAGAACAAACCATTAAGTGGTAAAGCACAAAGGACAGAAGAACAAACCATTAAGTGGTAAAACACAAAGGACAGAAGAACAAACCATCAAGTGGTTAAACACAAAGGACAGAAGAACAAACAATTAAGTGGTAAAACACAAAGGACAGAAGAACAAACCATTAAGTGGTTAATAAACACAAAGAACAGAAGAACAAACCATTAAGTGATTAAACACAAAGGACAGAAGAACAAACCAGTAAGTGGTAAATCACAAAGGACAGAAGAACAAACCATTAAGTTGTAAAACACAAAGGACAGAAGAACAAACCATTTAGTGGTTAAACACAAAGGACAGAAGAACAAACCATTATGTGGTTAAACACAAAGGACAGAAAACAAACCATTAAGTGGTAAAACAGAAAGGAAGGAAGAACAAACCATTAAGTGGTTAAACACAAAGGACAGAAGAACAAACCATTAAGTGGTTAAACACAAAGGACAGAAGAACAAACCATTAAGTGGTAAAACACAAAGGACAGAAGAACAAACCATTAAGTGGTTAAGCACAAAGGACAGAAGAACAAACCATTAAGTTGTAAAACGCAAAGGACAGAAGAACAAACCATTAAGTGGTTAAACACAAAGGACAGAAGAACAATCCATTAGGTGGTTAAACACAAAGGACAGAACAACAAATCATTAAGTGGTAAAGCACAAAGGACAGAAGAACAAACCAGTAAGTGGTTAAAAACAAAGGACAGAAGAACAAACCATTAAGTGGTTAAACACAAAGGACAGAAGAACAAACCATTAAGTGGTTAAGCACAAAGGACAGAAGAACAAACCATTAAGTGGTTAAGCACAAAGGACAGAAGAACAAACCATTAAGGGGTAAAACACAAAGGAAGGAAGAACAAACCATTAAGTGGTAAAACACAAAGGACAGAAGAACAAACCATTAAGTGGTAAAACACAAAGGACAGAAAAACAAACCATTAAGTTGTTAAACACAAAGGACAGAAGAACAAACCATTAAGTTGTAAAACAAAAAGGACAGAAGAACAAACCATTAAATGGTTAAACACAAAGGACAGAAGAACAAACCATTAAGTGGTAACACACAAAGGACAGAAGAACAAACCATTAAGTGGCTAAGCACAAAGGACAGAAGAACAAACCATTAAGTTGTTAAACACAAAGGACAGAAGAACAAACCATTTAGTTGTTAAGCACAAAGGACAGAAGAACAAACCATTAAGTGCTTAAGCACAAAGAACAGAAGAACAAACCATTAAGTTGTTAAACACAAAGGACAGAAGAACAAACCATTTAGTTGTTAAGCACAAAGGACAGAAGAACAAACCATTAAGTGGTTAAGCACAAAGGACAGAAGAACAAACCATTAAGTGGTAAAGCACAAAGGACAGAAGAACAAACCATTAATTTGTAAAACACAAAGGACAGAAGAACAAACCATTAAGTGGTTAAGCACAAAGCAAAGAAGAACAAACCATTAATTGGTTAAACACAAAGGACAGAAGAACAAACCATTAAGTGGTAAAACACAAAGGACAGAAGAACAAACCATTAAGTGGTTAAGCAGAAAGGACAGAAGAACAAACCTTTAAGTTGTTAAGCACAAAGGACAGAAGAACAAACCATTAAGTGGTTAAACACAAAGGACAGAAGAACAAACCATTAAGTGGTAAAACATAAAGGACAGAAGAACAAACCATTAAGTGGTTAAACACAAAGGACAGAAGAACAAACCATTAAGTAGTAACACACAAAGGACAGAAAAACAAACCATTTAGTTGTTAAGCACAAAGGACAGAAGAACAAACCATTAAGTGGTTAAGCACAAAGGACAGAAGAACAAACCATTAAGTGGTAAAACACAAAGGAAGGAAGAACAAACCATTAAGTGGTAAAACACAAAGGACAGAAGAACAAACCATTAAGTGGTAAAACACAAAGGAGAGAAGAACAAACCATCAAGTGGTTAAACAAAAAGGACAGAAGAACAAACAATTAAGTGGTAAAACACAAAGGACAGAAGAACAAACCATTAAGTGGTTAATAAACACAAAGGACAGAAGAACAAACCATTAAGTGATTAAACACAAAGGACAGAAGAACAAACCAGTAAGTGGTAAATCACAAAGGACAGAAGAACAAACCATTAAGTTGTAAAACACAAAGGACAGAAGAACAAACCATTTAGTGGTTAAACACAAAGGACAGAAGAACAAACCATTATGTAGTTAAACACAAAGGACAGAAAACAAACCATTAAGTGGTAAAACACAAAGGACAGAAGAACAAACCAGTAAGTGGTAAAACACAAAGGAAGGAAGAACAAACCATTAAGTGGTTAAACACAAAGGACAGAAGAACAAACCATTAAGTGGTTAAACACAAAGGACAGAAGAACAAACCATTAAGTGGTAAAACACAAAGGACAGAAGAACAAACCATTAAGTGGTTAAGCACAAAGGACAGAAGAACAAACCATTAAGTTGTAAAACGCAAAGGACAGAAGAACACACCATTAAGTGGTTAAACACAAATGACAGAAGAACAATCCATTAGGTGGTTAAACACAAAGGACAGAACAACAAACCATTAAGTGGTAAAGCACAAAGGACAGAAGAACAAACCATTAAGTGGTTAAACACAAAGGACAGAAGAACAAACCATTAAGTGGTTAAACATAAAGGACAGAAGAACAAACCATTAAGTGATAAAACACAAAGGACAGAAGAACAAACCATTAAGTGGTAAAACACAAAGGAAGGAAGAACAAACCATTAAGTGGTTAAACACAAAGGACAGAAGAACAAACCATTAAGTGGTTAAACACAAAGGACAGAACTACAAATCATTAAGTGGTAAAACACAAAGGACAGAAAAACAAACCATTAAATGGTTAAGCACAAAGGACAGAAGAACAAACCATTAAGTTGTAAAACGCAAAGGACAGAAGAACAAACCAGTAAGTGGTTAAAAACAAAGGACAGAAGAACAAACCATTAAGTGGTTAAGCACAAAGGACAGAAGAACAAACCATTAAGTGGTAAAACACAAAGGAAGGAAGAACAAACCATTAAGTGGTAAAACACAAAGGACAGAAGAACAAACAATTAAGTGGTAAAACACAAAGGACAGAAGAACAAACCATTAAGTGGTTAAGCACAAAGGACAGAAGAACAAACCATTAAGTTGTAAAATACAAAGGAAGGAAGAACAAACCATTAAGTGGTAAAACACAAAGGACAGAAGAACAAACCATTAAGTGGTAAAACACAAAGGACAGAAGAACAAACCATTAAGCGGTTAAACACAAAGGACAGAAGAACAAACCATTAAGTGGTAAAACGCAAAGGACAGAAGAACAAAGCATTAAGTGGTAAAACACAAAGGACAGAAGAACAAACCATTAAGTGGTTAAACACAAAGGACAGAAGAACAAACCATTAAGTGGTTAAACACAAAGGACAGAAGAACAAACCATTAAGTTGTAACACACAAAGGACAGAAAAACAAACCATTTAGTTGTTAAGCACAAAGGACAGAAGAACAAACCATTAAGTGGTTAAACACAAAGGACAGAAGAACAAACCATTAAGTGGTAAAACACAAAGGACAGAAGAACAAACCATTAAGTGGTAACACACAAAGGACAGAAAAACAATCCATTTAGTTGTTAAACACAAAGGACAGAAGAACAAACCATTAAGTGGTAAAACCCAAAGGACAGAAGAACAAACTATTAAGTGGTTAAGCACAAAGGACAGAAGAACAAACCATTAAGTGGTTAAACACAAAGGACAGAAGAACAAACCATTAAGTGGTAAAACACAAAGGACAGAAGAACAAACCATTAAGTGGTTAAACACAAAGGACAGAAGAACAAACCATTAAGTGGTAAAACACAAAGGACAGAAGAACAAACCATTAAGTGGTTAAACACAAAGGACAGAAGAACAAACCATTAAGTGGTAAAACACAAAGGACAGAATAACAAACCATTAAGTGGTAAAACACAAAGGACAGAAGAACAAACCATTAAGTGGTAAAGCACAAAGGACAGAAGAACAAACCATTAAGTGGTAAAACACAAAGGACAGAAGAACAAACCATCAAGTGGTTAAACACAAAGGACAGAAGAACAAACAATTAAGTGGTAAAACACAAAGGAGAGAAGAACAAACCATTAAGTGGTTAATAAACACAAAGGACAGAAGAACAAACCATTAAGTGATTAAACACAAAGGACAGAAGAACAAACCAGTAAGTGGTAAATCACAAAGGACAGAAGAACAAACCATTAAGTTGTAAAACACAAAGGACAGAAGAACAAACCATTTAGTGGTTAAGCACAAAGGACAGAAGAACAAACCATTATGTGGTTAAACACAAAGGACAGAAAACAAACCATTAAGTGGTAAAACACAAAGGACAGAAGAACAAACCAGTAAGTGGTAAAACAGAAAGGAAGGAAGAACAAACCATTAAGTGGTTAAACACCAAGGACAGAAGAACAAACCATTAAGTGGTTAAACACAAAGGACAGAAGAACAAACCATTAAGTGGTAAAACACAAAGGACAGAAGAACAAACCATTAAGTGGTTAAGCACAAAGGACAGAAGAACAAACCATTAAGTTGTAAAACGCAAAGGACAGAAGAACAAACCATTAAGTGGTTAAACACAAAGGACAGAAGAACAATCCATCAGGTGGTTAAACACAAAGGACAGAACAACAAACCATTAAGTGGTAAAGCACAAAGGACAGAAGAACAAACCAGTAAGTGGTTAAAAACAAAGGACAGAAGAACAAACCATTATGTGGTTAAACACAAAGGACAGAAGAACAAACCATTAAGTGGTAACACACAAAGGACAGAAAAACAAACTATTTAGTTGTTAAGCACAAAGGACAGAAGAACAAACCATTAAGTGGTAAAACACAAAGGACAGAAGAACAAACCATTAAGTGGTTCAACACAAAGGACAGAAGAACAAACCATTAAGTGGTAAAACACAAAGGACAGAAGAACAAACCATTAAGTGGTTAAACACAAAGGACAGAAGAACAAACCATTAAGTGGTAAAGCACAAAGGACAGAAGAACAAACCATTAAGTGGTAAAACACAAAGGACAGAAGAACAAACCATCAAGTGGTTAAACACAAAGGACAGAAGAACAAACAATTAAGTGGTAAAACACAAAGGACAGAAGAACAAACCATTAAGTGGTTAATAAACACAAAGAACAGAAGAACAAACCATTAAGTGATTAAACACAAAGGACAGAAGAACAAACCAGTAAGTGGTAAATCACAAAGGACAGAAGAACAAACCATTAAGTTGTAAAACACAAAGGACAGAAGAACAAACCATTTAGTGGTTAAACACAAAGGACAGAAGAACAAACCATTATGTGGTTAAACACAAAGGACAGAAAACAAACCATTAAGTGGTAAAACAGAAAGGAAGGAAGAACAAACCATTAAGTGGTTAAACACAAAGGACAGAAGAACAAACCATTAAGTGGTTAAACACAAAGGACAGAAGAACAAACCATTAAGTGGTAAAACACAAAGGACAGAAGAACAAACCATTAAGTGGTTAAGCACAAAGGACAGAAGAACAAACCATTAAGTTGTAAAACGCAAAGGACAGAAGAACAAACCATTAAGTGGTTAAACACAAAGGACAGAAGAACAATCCATTAGGTGGTTAAACACAAAGGACAGAACAACAAATCATTAAGTGGTTAAGCACAAAGGACAGAAGAACAAACCATTAAGGGGTAAAACACAAAGGAAGGAAGAACAAACCATTAAGTGGTAAAACACAAAGGACAGAAGAACAAACCATTAAGTGGTAAAACACAAAGGACAGAAGAACAAACCATTAAGTTGTTAAACACAAAGGACAGAAGAACAAACCATTAAGTTGTAAAACAAAAAGGACAGAAGAACAAACCATTAAATGGTTAAACACAAAGGACAGAAGAACAAACCATTAAGTGGTAAAACACAAAGGACAGAAGAACAAACCATTAAGTTGTAAAACACAAAAGACAGAAGAACAAACCATTAAGTGGTAAAACACAAAGGACAGAAGAACAAACCATTAAGTGGTAACACACAAAGGACAGAAGAACAAACCATTAAGTGGCTAAGCACAAAGGACAGAAGAACAAACCATTAAGTTGTTAAACACAAAGGACAGAAGAACAAACCATTTAGTTGTTAAGCACAAAGGACAGAAGAACAAACCATTAAGTGGTTCAGCACAAAGGACAGAAGAACAAACCATTAAGTTGTTAAACACAAAGGACAGAAGAACAAACCATTTAGTTGTTAAGCACAAAGGACAGAAGAACAAACCATTAAGTGGTTAAGCACAAAGGACAGAAGAACAAACCATTAAGTGGTAAAGCACAATGGACAGGAGAACAAACCATTAATTTGTAAAACACAAAGGACAGAAGAACAAACCATTAAGTGGTTAAACACAAATGACAGAAGAACAAACCATTAAGTTGTTAAACACAAAGGACAGAAGAACAAACCATTAAGTGGTTAAACACAAAGGACAGAAGAACAAACCATTAAGTGGTAAAACACAAAAGACAGAAGAACAAACCATTATGTGGTTAAACACAAAGGACAGAAGAACAAACCATTAAGTGGTTAAGCACAAAGCAAAGAAGAACAAACCATTAATTGGTTAAACACAAAGGACAGAAGAACAAACCATTAAGTGGTAAACACAAAGGACAGAAGAACAAACCATTAAGTGGTTAAGCAGAAAGTACAGAAGAACAAACCTTTAAGTTGTTAAGCACAAAGGACAGAAGAACAAACCATTAAGTGGTTAAACACAAAGGACAGAAGAACAAACCATTAAGTGGTAAAACATAAAGGACAGAAGAACAAACCATTAAGTGGTTAAACACAAAGGACAGAAGAACAAACCATTAAGTGGTAACACACAAAGGACAGAAAAACAAACCATTTAGTTGTTAAGCACAAAGGACAGAAGAACAAACCATTAAGTGGTTAAGCACAAAGGACAGAAGAACAAACCATTAAGTGGTAAAACACAAAGGAAGGAAGAACAAACCATTAAGTGGTAAAACACAAAGGACAGAAGAACAAACCATTAAGTGGTAAAACACAAAGGACAGAAAAACAAACCATTAAGTTGTTAAACACAAAGGACAGAAGAACAAACCATTAAGTTGTTAAACACAAAGGACAGAAGAACAAACCATTTAGTTGTTAAGCACAAAGGACAGAAGAACAAACCATTAAGTGGTTAAGCACAAAGGACAGAAGAACAAACCATTAAGTGGTAAAGCACAAAGGACAGAAGAACAAACCATTAATTTGTAAAACACAAAGGACAGAAGAACAAACCATTAAGTGGTTAAACACAAAGGACAGAAGAACAAACCATTAAGTTGTTAAACACAAAGGACAGAAGAACAAACCATTAAGTGGTTAAACACAAAGGACAGAAGAACAAACCATTAAGTGGTAAAACACAAAGGAGAGAAGAACAAACCATTAAGTGGTTAAACACAAAGGACAGAAGAACAAACCATTAAGTGGTTAAGCACAAAGCAAAGAAGAACAAACCATTAATTGGTTAAACACAAAGGACAGAAGAACAAACCATTAAGTGGTAAAACACAAAGGACAGAAGAACAAACCATTAAGTGGTTAAGCACAAAGGACAGAAGAACAAACCTTTAAGTTGTTAAGCACAAAGGACAGAAGAACAAACCATTAAGTGGTTAAACACAAAGGACAGAAGAACAAACCATCAAGTGGTAACACTAAAGGACAGAAAAACAAACCATTTAGTTGTTAAACACAAAGGACAGAAGAACAAACCATTTAGTTGTTAAGCACAAAGGACAGAAGAACAAACCATTAAGTGGCTAAGCACAAAGGACAGAAGAACAAACCATTAAGTTGTTAAACACAAAGGACAGAAGAACAAACCATTTAGTTGTTAAGCACAAAGGACAGAAGAACAAACCATTAAGTGGTTAAGCACAAAGGACAAAAGAACAAACCATTAAGTTGCTAAACACAAAGGACAGAAGAACAAACCATTTAGTTGTTAAGCACAAAGGACAGAAGAACAAACCATTAAGTGGTTAAGCACAAAGGACAGAAGAACAAACCATTAAGTGGTAAAGCACAAAGGACAGAAGAACAAACCATTAATTTGTAAAACACAAAGGACAGAAGAACAAACCATTAAGTGGTTAAACACAAATGACAGAAGAACAAACCATTAAGTTGTTAAACACAAAGGACAGAAGAACAAACCATTAAGTGGTTAAACACAAAGGACAGAAGAACAAACCATTAAGTGGTAAAACACAAAAGACAGAAGAACAAACCATTATGTGGTTAAACACAAAGGACAGAAGAACAAACCATTAAGTGGTTAAGCACAAAGCAAAGAAGAACAAACCATTAATTGGTTAAACACAAAGGACAGAAGAACAAACCATTAAGTGGTAAACACAAAGGACAGAAGAACAAACCATTAAGTGGTTAAGCAGAAAGTACAGAAGAACAAACCTTTAAGTTGTTAAGCACAAAGGACAGAAGAACAAACCATTAAGTGGTAAAACACAAAGGACAGAAGAACAAACCATTAAGTGGTAACACACAAAGGACAGAAAAACAAACCATTTAGTTGTTAAGCACAAAGGACAGAAGAACAAACCATTAATTGGTTAAGCACAAAGGACAGAAGAACAAACCATTAAGTGGTAAAACACAAAGGAAGGAAGAACAAACCATTAAGTGGTAAAACACAAAGGACAGAAGAACAAACCATTAAGTGGTAAAACACAAAGGACAGAAAAACAAACCATTAAGTTGTTAAACACAAAGGACAGAAGAACAAACCATTAAGTTGTAAAACATAAAGGACAGAAGAACAAACCATTAAGTGGTTAAACACAAAGGACAGAAGAACAAACCATTAAGTGGTAAAACACAAAGGACAGAAGAACAAACCATTAAGTGGCTAAGCACAAAGGACAGAATAACAAACCATTAAGTTGTTAAACACAAAGGACAGAAGAACAAACCATTTAGTTGTTAAGCACAAAGGACAGAAGAACAAACCATTAAGTGGTTAAGCACAAAGGACAGAAGAACAAACCATTAAGTTGCTAAACACAAAGGACAGAAGAACAAACCATTTAGTTGTTAAGCACAAAGGACAGAAGAACAAACCATTAAGTGGTTAAGCACAAAGGACAGAAGAACAAACCATTAAGTGGTAAAGCACAAAGGACAGAAGAACAAACCATTAATTTGTAAAACACAAAGGACAGAAGAACAAACCATTAAGTGGTTAAACACAAATGACAGAAGAACAAACCATTAAGTTGTTAAACACAAAGGACAGAAGAACAAACCATTAAGTGGTTAAACACAAAGGACAGAAGAACAAACCATTAAGTGGTAAAACACAAAAGACAGAAGAACAAACCATTATGTGGTTAAACACAAAGGACAGAAGAACAAACCATTAAGTGGTTAAGCACAAAGCAAAGAAGAACAAACCATTAATTGGTTAAACACAAAGGACAGAAGAACAAACCATTAAGTGGTAAACACAAAGGACAGAAGAACAAACCATTAAGTGGTTAAGCAGAAAGTACAGAAGAACAAACCTTTAAGTTGTTAAGCACAAAGGACAGAAGAACAAACCATTAAGTGGTTAAACACAAAGGACAGAAGAACAAACCATTAAGTGGTAAAACATAAAGGACAGAAGAACAAACCATTAAGTGGTTAAACACAAAGGACAGAAGAACAAACCATTAAGTGGTAACACACAAAGGACAGAAAAACAAACCATTTAGTTGTTAAGCACAAAGGACAGAAGAACAAACCATTAAGTGGTTAAGCACAAAGGACAGAAGAACAAACCATTAAGTGGTAAAACACAAAGGAAGGAAGAACAAACCATTAAGTGGTAAAACACAAAGGACAGAAGAACAAACCATTAAGTGGTAAAACACAAAGGACAGAAAAACAAACCATTAAGTTGTTAAACACAAAGGACAGAAGAACAAACCATTAAGTTGTAAAACATAAAGGACAGAAGAACAAACCATTAAGTGGTTAAACACAAAGGACAGAAGAACAAACCATTAAGTGGTAAAACACAAAGGACAGAAGAACAAACCATTAAGTTGTAAAACACAAAGGACAGAAGAACAAACCATTAAGTGGTAAAACACAAAGGACAGAAGAACAAACCATTAAGTGGTAACACACAAAGGACAGAAAAACAAACCATTAAGTGGCTAAGCACAAAGGACAGAAGAACAAACCATTAAGTTGTTAAGCACAAAGGACAGAAGAACAAACCATTTAGTTGTTAAGTACAAAGGACAGAAGAACAAACCATTAAGTGGTTAAGCACAAAGGACAGAAGAACAAACCATTAAGTTGTTAAACACAAAGGACAGAAGAACAAACCATTTAGTTGTTAAACACAAATGACAGAAGAACAAATCATTTAGTTGTTAAGCACAAAGGACAGAAGAACAAACCATTAAGTGGTTAAGCACAAAGGACAGAAGAACAAACCATTAAGTTGTTAAACACAAAGGACAGAAGAACAAACCATTTAGTTGTTAAGCACAAAGGACAGAAGAACAAACCATTAAGTGGTTAAGCACAAAGGACAGAAGAATAAACCATTAAGTGGTAAAGCACAAAGGACAGAAGAACAAACCATTAATTTGTAAAACACAAAGGACAGAAGAACAAACCATTAAGTGGTTAAACACAAAGGACAGAAGAACAAACCATTAAGTTGTAAAACACAAAGGACAGAAGAACAAACCATTAAGTGATTAAACAAAAATGACAGAAGAACAAACCATTAAGTGGTTAAACACAAAGGACAGAAGAACAAACCATTAAGTGGTAAAACACAAAGGACAGAAGAACAAACCATTAAGTGGTTAAACACAAAGGACAGAAGAACAAACCATTAAGTTGTAAAACATAAAGGACAGAAGAACAAACCATTAAGTGGTTAAACACAAAGGACAGAAGAACAAACCATTAAGTGGTAAAACACAAAGGACAGAAGAACAAACCATTAAGTGGCTAAGCACAAAGGACAGAAGAACAAACCATTAAGTTGTTAAACACAAAGGACAGAAGAACAAACCATTTAGTTGTTAAGCACAAAGGACAGAAGAACAAACCATTAAGTGGTTAAGCACAAAGGACAGAAGAACAAACCATTAAGTTGCTAAACACAAAGGACAGAAGAACAAACCATTTAGTTGTTAAGCACAAAGGACAGAAGAACAAACCATTAAGTGGTTAAGCACAAAGGACAGAAGAACAAACCATTAAGTGGTAAAGCACAAAGGACAGAAGAACAAACCATTAATTTGTAAAACACAAAGGACAGAAGAACAAACCATTAAGTGGTTAAACACAAATGACAGAAGAACAAACCATTAAGTTGTTAAACACAAAGGACAGAAGAACAAACCATTAAGTGGTTAAACACAAAGGACAGAAGAACAAACCATTAAGTGGTAAAACACAAAAGACAGAAGAACAAACCATTATGTGGTTAAACACAAAGGACAGAAGAACAAACCATTAAGTGGTTAAGCACAAAGCAAAGAAGAACAAACCATTAATTGGTTAAACACAAAGGACAGAAGAACAAACCATTAAGTGGTAAACACAAAGGACAGAAGAACAAACCATTAAGTGGTTAAGCAGAAAGTACAGAAGAACAAACCTTTAAGTTGTTAAGCACAAAGGACAGAAGAACAAACCATTAAGTGGTAACACACAAAGGACAGAAAAACAAACCATTTAGTTGTTAAGCACAAAGGACAGAAGAACAAACCATTAAGTGGTTAAGCACAAAGGACAGAAGAACAAACCATTAAGTGGTAAAACACAAAGGAAGGAAGAACAAACCATTAAGTGGTAAAACACAAAGGACAGAAGAACAAACCATTAAGTGGTAAAACACAAAGGACAGAAAAACAAACCATTAAGTTGTTAAACACAAAGGACAGAAGAACAAACCATTAAGTTGTAAAACATAAAGGACAGAAGAACAAACCATTAAGTGGTTAAACACAAAGGACAGAAGAACAAACCATTAAGTGGTAAAACACAAAGGACAGAAGAACAAACCATTAAGTTGTAAAACACAAAGGACAGAAGAACAAACCATTAAGTGGTAAAACACAAAGGACAGAAGAACAAACCATTAAGTGGTAACACACAAAGGACAGAAAAACAAACCATTAAGTGGCTAAGCACAAAGGACAGAAGAACAAACCATTAAGTTGTTAAGCACAAAGGACAGAAGAACAAACCATTTAGTTGTTAAGTACAAAGGACAGAAGAACAAACCATTAAGTGGTTAAGCACAAAGGACAGAAGAACAAACCATTAAGTTGTTAAACACAAAGGACAGAAGAACAAACCATTTAGTTGTTAAACACAAAGGACAGAAGAACAAACCATTTAGTTGTTAAGCACAAAGGACAGAAGAACAAACCATTAAGTGGTTAAGCACAAAGGACAGAAGAACAAACCATTAAGTTGTTAAACACAAAGGACAGAAGAACAAACCATTTAGTTGTTAAGCACAAAGGACAGAAGAACAAACCATTAAGTGGTTAAGCACAAAGGACAGAAGAACAAACCATTAAGTGGTAAAGCACAAAGGACAGAAGAACAAACCATTAATTTGTAAAACACAAAGGACAGAAGAACAAACCATTAAGTGGTTAAACACAAAGGACAGAAGAACAAACCATTAAGTTGTAAAACACAAAGGACAGAAGAACAAACCATTAAGTGATTAAACAAAAATGACAGAAGAACAAACCATTAAGTGGTTAAACACAAAGGACAGAAGAACAAACCATTAAGTGGTAAAACACAAAGGACAGAAGAACAAACCATTAAGTGGTTAAACACAAAGGACAGAAGAACAAACCATTAAGTGGTTAAGCACAAAGCAAAGAAGAACAAACCATTAATTGGTTAAACACAAAGGACAGAAGAACAAACCATTAAGTGGTAAAACACAAAGGACAGAAGAACAAACCATTAAGTGGTTAAGCACAAAGGACAGAAGAACAAACCTTTAAGTTGTTAAGCACAAAGGACAGAAGAACAAACCATTAAGTGGTTAAACACAAAGGACAGAAGAACAAACCATCAAGTGGTAACACTAAAGGACAGAAAAACAAACCATTTAGTTGTTAAGCACAAAGGACAGAAGAACAAACCATTAAGTGGTTAAGCACAAAGGACAGAAGAACAAACCATTAAGTGGTAAAACACAAAGGAAGGAAGAACAAACCATTAAGTGGTAAAACACAAAGGACAGAAGAACAAACCATTAAGTGGTAAAACACAAAGGACAGAAGAACAAACCATTAAGTTGTTAAACACAAAGGACAGAAGAACAAACCATTAAGTTGTAAAACATAAAGGACAGCAGAACAAACCATTAAGTGGTTAAACACAAAGGACAGAAGAACAAACCATTAAGTGGTTAAACACAAAGGACAGAAGAACAAACCATTAAGTTGTTAAACACAAAGGACAGAAGAACAAACCATTAAGTGGTTAAACACAAAGGACAGAAGAACAAACCATTAAGTGGTAAAACACAAAAGACAGAAGAACAAACCATTATGTAGTTAAACACAAAGGACAGAAGAACAAACCATTAAGTGGTTAAGCACAAAGCAAAGAAGAACAAACCATTAATTGGTTAAACACAAAGGACAGAAGAACAACCATTAAGTGGTAAAACACAAAGGACAGAAGAACAAACCATTAAGTGGTTAAGCACAAAGGACAGAAGAACAAACCTTTAAGTTGTTAAGCACAAAGGACAGAAGAACAAACCATTAAGTGGTTAAACACAAAGGACAGAAGAACAACCATTAAGTGGTTAAACACAAAGGACAGAAGAACAAACCATTAAGTGGTAAAACACAAAAGACAGAAGAACAAACCATTATGTGGTTAAACACAAAGGACAGAAGAACAAACCATTAAGTGGTTAAGCACAAAGCAAAGAAGAACAAACCATTAATTGGTTAAACACAAAGGACAGAAGAACAAACCATTAAGTGGTAAACACAAAGGACAGAAGAACAAACCATTAAGTGGTTAAGCAGAAAGTACAGAAGAACAAACCTTTAAGTTGTTAAGCACAAAGGACAGAAGAACAAACCATTAAGTGGTTAAACACAAAGGACAGAAGAACAAACCATTAAGTGGTAAAACATAAAGGACAGAAGAACAAACCATTAAGTGGTTAAACACAAAGGACAGAAGAACAAACCATTAAGTGGTAACACACAAAGGACAGAAAAACAAACCATTTAGTTGTTAAGCACAAAGGACAGAAGAACAAACCATTAAGTGGTTAAGCACAAAGGACAGAAGAACAAACCATTAAGTGGTAAAACACAAAGGAAGGAAGAACAAACCATTAAGTGGTAAAACACAAAGGACAGAAGAACAAACCATTAAGTGGTAAAACACAAAGGACAGAAAAACAAACCATTAAGTTGTTAAACACAAAGGACAGAAGAACAAACCATTAAGTTGTAAAACATAAAGGACAGAAGAACAAACCATTAAGTGGTTAAACACAAAGGACAGAAGAACAAACCATTAAGTGGTAAAACACAAAGGACAGAAGAACAAACCATTAAGTTGTAAAACACAAAGGACAGAAGAACAAACCATTAAGTTGTTAAGCACAAAGGACAGAAGAACAAACCATTTAGTTGTTAAGTACAAAGGACAGAAGAACAAACCATTAAGTGGTTAAGCACAAAGGACAGAAGAACAAACCATTAAGTTGTTAAACACAAAGGACAGAAGAACAAACCATTTAGTTGTTAAACACAAAGGACAGAAGAACAAACCATTTAGTTGTTAAGCACAAAGGACAGAAGAACAAACCATTAAGTGGTTAAGCACAAAGGACAGAAGAACAAACCATTAAGTGGTAAAGCACAAAGGACAGAAGAACAAACCATTAATTTGTAAAACACAAAGGACAGAAGAACAAACCATTAAGTGGTTAAACACAAAGGACAGAAGAACAAACCATTAAGTTGTAAAACACAAAGGACAGAAGAACAAACCATTAAGTGATTAAACAAAAATGACAGAAGAACAAACCATTAAGTGGTTAAACACAAAGGACAGAAGAACAAACCATTAAGTGGTAAAACACAAAGGACAGAAGAACAAACCATTAAGTGGTTAAACACAAAGGACAGAAGAACAAACCATTAAGTGGTTAAGCACAAAGCAAAGAAGAACAAACCATTAATTGGTTAAACACAAAGGACAGAAGAACAAACCATTAAGTGGTAAAACACAAAGGACAGAAGAACAAACCATTAAGTGGTTAAGCACAAAGGACAGAAGAACAAACCTTTAAGTTGTTAAGCACAAAGGACAGAAGAACAAACCATTAAGTGGTTAAACACAAAGGACAGAAGAACAAACCATTAAGTGGTAACACACAAAGGACAGAAAAACAAACCATTTAGTTGTTAAGCACAAAGGACAGAAGAACAAACCATTAAGTGGTTAAGCACAAAGGACAGAAGAACAAACCATTAAGTGGTAAAACACAAAGGAAGGAAGAACAAACCATTAAGTGGTAAAACACAAAGGACAGAAGAACAAACCATTAAGTGGTAAAACACAAAGGACAGAAAAACAAACCATTAAGTTGTTAAACACAAAGGACAGAAGAACAAACCATTAAGTTGTAAAACATAAAGGACAGAAGAACAAACCATTAAGTGGTTAAACACAAAGGACAGAAGAACAAACCATTAAGTGGTAAAACACAAAGGACAGAAGAACAAACCATTAAGTTGTAAAACACAAAGGACAGAAGAACAAACCATTAAGTGGTAAAACACAAAGGACAGAAGAACAAACCATTAAGTGGTAACACACAAAGGACAGAAAAACAAACCATTAAGTGGCTAAGCACAAAGGACAGAAGAACAAACCATTAAGTTGTTAAGCACAAAGGACAGAAGAACAAACCATTTAGTTGTTAAGTACAAAGGACAGAAGAACAAACCATTAAGTGGTTAAGCACAAAGGACAGAAGAACAAACCATTAAGTTGTTAAACACAAAGGACAGAAGAACAAACCATTTAGTTGTTAAACACAAAGGACAGAAGAACAAACCATTTAGTTGTTAAGCACAAAGGACAGAAGAACAAACCATTAAGTGGTTAAGCACAAAGGACAGAAGAACAAACCATTAAGTTGTTAAACACAAAGGACAGAAGAACAAACCATTTAGTTGTTAAGCACAAAGGACAGAAGAACAAACCATTAAGTGGTTAAGCACAAAGGACAGAAGAACAAACCATTAAGTGGTAAAGCACAAAGGACAGAAGAACAAACCATTAATTTGTAAAACACAAAGGACAGAAGAACAAACCATTAAGTGGTTAAACACAAAGGACAGAAGAACAAACCATTAAGTTGTAAAACACAAAGGACAGAAGAACAAACCATTAAGTGATTAAACAAAAATGACAGAAGAACAAACCATTAAGTGGTTAAACACAAAGGACAGAAGAACAAACCATTAAGTGGTAAAACACAAAGGACAGAAGAACAAACCATTAAGTGGTTAAACACAAAGGACAGAAGAACAAACCATTAAGTGGTTAAGCACAAAGCAAAGAAGAACAAACCATTAATTGGTTAAACACAAAGGACAGAAGAACAAACCATTAAGTGGTAAAACACAAAGGACAGAAGAACAAACCATTAAGTGGTTAAGCACAAAGGACAGAAGAACAAACCTTTAAGTTGTTAAGCACAAAGGACAGAAGAACAAACCATTAAGTGGTTAAACACAAAGGACAGAAGAACAAACCATCAAGTGGTAACACTAAAGGACAGAAAAACAAACCATTTAGTTGTTAAGCACAAAGGACAGAAGAACAAACCATTAAGTGGTTAAGCACAAAGGACAGAAGAACAAACCATTAAGTGGTAAAACACAAAGGAAGGAAGAACAAACCATTAAGTGGTAAAACACAAAGGACAGAAGAACAAACCATTAAGTGGTAAAACACAAAGGACAGAAGAACAAACCATTAAGTTGTTAAACACAAAGGACAGAAGAACAAACCATTAAGTTGTAAAACATAAAGGACAGCAGAACAAACCATTAAGTGGTTAAACACAAAGGACAGAAGAACAAACCATTAAGTGGTTAAACACAAAGGACAGAAGAACAAACCATTAAGTTGTTAAACACAAAGGACAGAAGAACAAACCATTAAGTGGTTAAACACAAAGGACAGAAGAACAAACCATTAAGTGGTAAAACACAAAAGACAGAAGAACAAACCATTATGTAGTTAAACACAAAGGACAGAAGAACAAACCATTAAGTGGTTAAGCACAAAGCAAAGAAGAACAAACCATTAATTGGTTAAACACAAAGGACAGAAGAACAACCATTAAGTGGTAAAACACAAAGGACAGAAGAACAAACCATTAAGTGGTTAAGCACAAAGGACAGAAGAACAAACCTTTAAGTTGTTAAGCACAAAGGACAGAAGAACAAACCATTAAGTGGTTAAACACAAAGGACAGAAGAACAACCATTAAGTGGTTAAACACAAAGGACAGAAGAACAAACCATTAAGTGGTAAAACACAAAAGACAGAAGAACAAACCATTATGTGGTTAAACACAAAGGACAGAAGAACAAACCATTAAGTGGTTAAGCACAAAGCAAAGAAGAACAAACCATTAATTGGTTAAACACAAAGGACAGAAGAACAAACCATTAAGTGGTAAACACAAAGGACAGAAGAACAAACCATTAAGTGGTTAAGCAGAAAGTACAGAAGAACAAACCTTTAAGTTGTTAAGCACAAAGGACAGAAGAACAAACCATTAAGTGGTTAAACACAAAGGACAGAAGAACAAACCATTAAGTGGTAAAACATAAAGGACAGAAGAACAAACCATTAAGTGGTTAAACACAAAGGACAGAAGAACAAACCATTAAGTGGTAACACACAAAGGACAGAAAAACAAACCATTTAGTTGTTAAGCACAAAGGACAGAAGAACAAACCATTAAGTGGTTAAGCACAAAGGACAGAAGAACAAACCATTAAGTGGTAAAACACAAAGGAAGGAAGAACAAACCATTAAGTGGTAAAACACAAAGGACAGAAGAACAAACCATTAAGTGGTAAAACACAAAGGACAGAAAAACAAACCATTAAGTTGTTAAACACAAAGGACAGAAGAACAAACCATTAAGTTGTAAAACATAAAGGACAGAAGAACAAACCATTAAGTGGTTAAACACAAAGGACAGAAGAACAAACCATTAAGTGGTAAAACACAAAGGACAGAAGAACAAATCATTAAGTTGTAAAACACAAAGGACAGAAGAACAAACCATTAAGTTGTTAAGCACAAAGGACAGAAGAACAAACCATTTAGTTGTTAAGTACAAAGGACAGAAGAACAAACCATTAAGTGGTTAAGCACAAAGGACAGAAGAACAAACCATTAAGTTGTTAAACACAAAGGACAGAAGAACAAACCATTTAGTTGTTAAACACAAAGGACAGAAGAACAAACCATTTAGTTGTTAAGCACAAAGGACAGAAGAACAAACCATTAAGTGGTTAAGCACAAAGGACAGAAGAACAAACCATTAAGTGGTAAAGCACAAAGGACAGAAGAACAAACCATTAATTTGTAAAACACAAAGGACAGAAGAACAAACCATTAAGTGGTTAAACACAAAGGACAGAAGAACAAACCATTAAGTTGTAAAACACAAAGGACAGAAGAACAAACCATTAAGTGATTAAACAAAAATGACAGAAGAACAAACCATTAAGTGGTTAAACACAAAGGACAGAAGAACAAACCATTAAGTGGTAAAACACAAAGGACAGAAGAACAAACCATTAAGTGGTTAAACACAAAGGACAGAAGAACAAACCATTAAGTGGTTAAGCACAAAGCAAAGAAGAACAAACCATTAATTGGTTAAACACAAAGGACAGAAGAACAAACCATTAAGTGGTAAAACACAAAGGACAGAAGAACAAACCATTAAGTGGTTAAGCACAAAGGACAGAAGAACAAACCTTTAAGTTGTTAAGCACAAAGGACAGAAGAACAAACCATTAAGTGGTTAAACACAAAGGACAGAAGAACAAACCATCAAGTGGTAACACTAAAGGACAGAAAAACAAACCATTTAGTTGTTAAGCACAAAGGACAGAAGAACAAACCATTAAGTGGTTAAGCACAAAGGACAGAAGAACAAACCATTAAGTGGTAAAACACAAAGGAAGGAAGAACAAACCATTAAGTGGTAAAACACAAAGGACAGAAGAACAAACCATTAAGTGGTAAAACACAAAGGACAGAAGAACAAACCATTAAGTTGTTAAACACAAAGGACAGAAGAACAAACCATTAAGTTGTAAAACATAAAGGACAGCAGAACAAACCATTAAGTGGTTAAACACAAAGGACAGAAGAACAAACCATTAAGTGGTTAAACACAAAGGACAGAAGAACAAACCATTAAGTTGTTAAACACAAAGGACAGAAGAACAAACCATTAAGTGGTTAAACACAAAGGACAGAAGAACAAACCATTAAGTGGTAAAACACAAAAGACAGAAGAACAAACCATTATGTAGTTAAACACAAAGGACAGAAGAACAAACCATTAAGTGGTTAAGCACAAAGCAAAGAAGAACAAACCATTAATTGGTTAAACACAAAGGACAGAAGAACAACCATTAAGTGGTAAAACACAAAGGACAGAAGAACAAACCATTAAGTGGTTAAGCAGAAAGGACAGAAGAACAAACCTTTAAGTTGTTAAGCACAAAGGACAGAAGAACAAACCATTAAGTGGTTAAACACAAAGGACAGAAGAACAACCATTAAGTGGTAAAACACAAAGGACAGAAGAACAAACCATTAAGTGGTTAAGCAGAAAGGACAGAAGAACAAACCTTTAAGTTGTTAAGCACAAAGGACAGAAGAACAAACCATTAAGTGGTTAAACACAAAGGACAGAAGAACAAACCATTAAGTGGTAAAACATAAAGGACAGAAGAACAAACCATTAAGTGGTTAAACACAAAGGACAGAAGAACAAACCATTAAGTGGTAACACACAAAGGACAGAAAAACAAACCATTTAGTTGTTAAGCACAAAGGAGAGAAGAACAAACCATTAAGTGGTTAAGCACAAAGGACAGAAGAACAAACCATTAAGTGGTAAAACACAAAGGAAGGAAGAACAAACCATTAAGTGGTAAAACACAAAGGACAGAAGAACAAACCATTAAGTGGTAAAACACAAAGGACAGAAAAACAAACCATTAAGTTGTTAAACACAAAGGACAGAAGAACAAACCATTAAGTTGTAAAACATAAAGGACAGAAGGACAAACCATTAAGTGGTTAAACACAAAGGACAGAAGAACAAACCATTAAGTGGTAAAACACAAAGGACAGAAGAACAAACCATTAAGTTGTAAAACACAAAGGACAGAAGAACAAACCATTAAGTGGTAAAACACAAAGGACAGAAGAACAAACCATTAAGTGGTAACACACAAAGGACAGAAAAACAAACCATTAAGTGGCTAAGCACAAAGGACAGAAGAACAAACCATTAAGTTGTTAAACACAAAGGACAGAAGAACAAACCATTTAGTTGTTAAGTACAAAGGACAGAAGAACAAACCATTAAGTGGTTAAGCACAAAGGACAGAAGAACAAACCATTAAGTTGTTAAACACAAAGGACAGAAGAACAAACCATTTAGTTGTTAAACACAAAGGACAGAAGAACAAACCATTTAGTTGTTAAGCACAAAGGACAGAAGAACAAACCATTAAGTGGTTAAGCACAAAGGACAGAAGAACAAACCATTAAGTTGTTAAACACAAAGGACAGAAGAACAAACCATTTAGTTGTTAAGCACAAAGGACAGAAGAACAAACCATTAAGTGGTTAAGCACAAAGGACAGAAGAACAAACCATTAAGTGGTAAAGCACAAAGGACAGAAGAACAAACCATTAATTTGTAAAACACAAAGGACAGAAGAACAAACCATTAAGTGGTTAAACACAAAGGACAGAAGAACAAACCATTAAGTTGTTAAACACAAAGGACAGAAGAACAAACCATTAAGTGGTAAAACACAAAGGACAGAAGAACAAACCATTAAGTGGTTAAACACAAAGGACAGAAGAACAAACCATTAAGTGGTTAAGCACAAAGCAAAGAAGAACAAACCATTAATTGGTTAAACACAAAGGACAGAAGAACAAACCATTAAGTGGTAAAACACAAAGGACAGAAGAAAAAACCATTAAGTGGTTAAGCACAAAGGACAGAAGAACAAACCTTTAAGTTGTTAAGCACAAAGGACAGAAGAACAAACCATTAAGTGGTTAAACACAAAGGACAGAAGAACAAACCATTAAGTGGTAAAACATAAAGGTCAGAAGAACAAACTATTAAGTGGTTAAACACAAAGGACAGAAGAACAAACCATCAAGTGGTAACACTAAAGAACAGAAAAACAAACCATTTAGTTGTTAAGCACAAAGGACAGAAGAACAAACCATTAAGTGGTTAAGCACAAAGGACAGAAGAACAAACCATTAAGTGGTAAAACACAAAGGAAGGAAGAACAAACCATTAAGTGGTAAAACACAAAGGACAGAAGAACAAACCATTAAGTGGTAAAACACAAAGGACAGAAGAACAAACCATTAAGTTGTTAAACACAAAGGACAGAAGAACAAACCATTAAGTTGTAAAACATAAAGGACAGCAGAACAAACCATTAAGTGGTTAAACACAAAGGACAGAAGAACAAACCATTAAGTGGTAAAACACAAAGGACAGAAGAACAAACCATTAAGTTGTAAAACACAAAGGACAGAAGAACAAACCATTAAGTGGTAAAACACAAAGGACAGAAGAACAAACCATTAAGTGGTAACACACAAAGGACAGAAGAACAAACCATTAAGTGGCTAAGCACAAAGGACAGAAGAACAAACCATTAAGTTGTTAAACACAAAGGACAGAAGAACAAACCATTTAGTTGTTAAGTACAAAGGACAGAAGAACAAACCATTAAGTGGTTAAGCACAAAGGACAGAAGAACAAACCATTAAGTTGTTAAACACTAAGGACAGAAGAACAAACCATTTAGTTGTTAAGCACAAAGGACAGAAGAACAAACCATTAAGTGGTTAAGCACAAAGGACAGAAGAACAAACCATTAAGTGGTAAAGCACAAAGGACAGAAGAACAAACCATTAAGTTGTAAAACACAAAGGACAGAAGAACAAACCATTAAGTGATTAAACAAAAATGACAGAAGAACAAACCATTAAGTGGTTAAACACAAAGGACAGAAAAACAAACCATTAAGTGGTAAAAAACAAATGACAGAAGAACAAACCATTAAGTGGTTAAACACAGAGGACAGAAGAATAAACCATTAAGTGGCTAAACACAAAGGACAGAAGAACAAACCATTAAGTGGTAAAACACAAAGGACATGAAGAACAAACCATTAAGTTGTTAAACACAAAGGACAGAAGAACAAACCATCAAGTGGTAACACTAAAGGACAGAAAAACAAACCATTTAGTTGTTAAGCACAAAGGACAGAAGAACAAACCATTAAGTGGTTAAGCACAAAGGACAGAAGAACAAACCATTAAGTGGTAAAACACAAAGGAAGGAAGAACAAACCATTAAGTGGTAAAACACAAAGGACAGAAGAACAAACCATTAAGTGGTAAAACACAAAGGACAGAAGAACAAACCATTAAGTTGTTAAACACAAAGGACAGAAGAACAAACCATTAAGTTGTAAAACATAAAGGACAGCAGAACAAACCATTAAGTGGTTAAACACAAAGGACAGAAGAACAAACCATTAAGTGGTTAAACACAAAGGACAGAAGAACAAACCATTAAGTTGTTAAACACAAAGGACAGAAGAACAAACCATTAAGTGGTTAAACACAAAGGACAGAAGAACAAACCATTAAGTGGTAAAACACAAAAGACAGAAGAACAAACCATTATGTAGTTAAACACAAAGGACAGAAGAACAAACCATTAAGTGGTTAAGCACAAAGCAAAGAAGAACAAACCATTAATTGGTTAAACACAAAGGACAGAAGAACAACCATTAAGTGGTAAAACACAAAGGACAGAAGAACAAACCATTAAGTGGTTAAGCAGAAAGGACAGAAGAACAAACCTTTAAGTTGTTAAGCACAAAGGACAGAAGAACAAACCATTAAGTGGTTAAACACAAAGGACAGAAGAACAACCATTAAGTGGTAAAACACAAAGGACAGAAGAACAAACCATTAAGTGGTTAAGCAGAAAGGACAGAAGAACAAACCTTTAAGTTGTTAAGCACAAAGGACAGAAGAACAAACCATTAAGTGGTTAAACACAAAGGACAGAAGAACAAACCATTAAGTGGTAAAACATAAAGGACAGAAGAACAAACCATTAAGTGGTTAAACACAAAGGACAGAAGAACAAACCATTAAGTGGTAACACACAAAGGACAGAAAAACAAACCATTTAGTTGTTAAGCACAAAGGAGAGAAGAACAAACCATTAAGTGGTTAAGCACAAAGGACAGAAGAACAAACCATTAAGTGGTAAAACACAAAGGAAGGAAGAACAAACCATTAAGTGGTAAAACACAAAGGACAGAAGAACAAACCATTAAGTGGTAAAACACAAAGGACAGAAAAACAAACCATTAAGTTGTTAAACACAAAGGACAGAAGAACAAACCATTAAGTTGTAAAACATAAAGGACAGAAGAACAAACCATTAAGTGGTTAAACACAAAGGACAGAAGAACAAACCATTAAGTGGTAAAACACAAAGGACAGAAGAACAAACCATTAAGTTGTAAAACACAAAGGACAGAAGAACAAACCATTAAGTGGTAAAACACAAAGGACAGAAGAACAAACCATTAAGTGGTAACACACAAAGGACAGAAAAACAAACCATTAAGTGGCTAAGCACAAAGGACAGAAGAACAAACCATTAAGTTGTTAAACACAAAGGACAGAAGAACAAACCATTTAGTTGTTAAGTACAAAGGACAGAAGAACAAACCATTAAGTGGTTAAGCACAAAGGACAGAAGAACAAACCATTAAGTTGTTAAACACAAAGGACAGAAGAACAAACCATTTAGTTGTTAAACACAAAGGACAGAAGAACAAACCATTTAGTTGTTAAGCACAAAGGACAGAAGAACAAACCATTAAGTGGTTAAGCACAAAGGACAGAAGAACAAACCATTAAGTTGTTAAACACAAAGGACAGAATAACAAACCATTTAGTTGTTAAGCACAAAGGACAGAAGAACAAACCATTAAGTGGTTAAGCACAAAGGACAGAAGAACAAACCATTAAGTGGTAAAGCACAAAGGACAGAAGAACAAACCATTAATTTGTAAAACACAAAGGACAGAAGAACAAACCATTAAGTGGTTAAACACAAAGGACAGAAGAACAAACCATTAAGTTGTTAAACACAAAGGACAGAAGAACAAACCATTAAGTGGTAAAACACAAAGGACAGAAGAACAAACCATTAAGTGGTTAAACACAAAGGACAGAAGAACAAACCATTAAGTGGTTAAGCACAAAGCAAAGAAGAACAAACCATTAATTGGTTAAACACAAAGGACAGAAGAACAAACCATTAAGTGGTAAAACACAAAGGACAGAAGAAAAAACCATTAAGTGGTTAAGCACAAAGGACAGAAGAACAAACCTTTAAGTTGTTAAGCACAAAGGACAGAAGAACAAACCATTAAGTGGTTAAACACAAAGGACAGAAGAACAAACCATTAAGTGGTAAAACATAAAGGTCAGAAGAACAAACTATTAAGTGGTTAAACACAAAGGACAGAAGAACAAACCATCAAGTGGTAACACTAAAGAACAGAAAAACAAACCATTTAGTTGTTAAGCACAAAGGACAGAAGAACAAACCATTAAGTGGTTAAGCACAAAGGACAGAAGAACAAACCATTAAGTGGTAAAACACAAAGGAAGGAAGAACAAACCATTAAGTGGTAAAACACAAAGGACAGAAGAACAAACCATTAAGTGGTAAAACACAAAGGACAGAAGAACAAACCATTAAGTTGTTAAACACAAAGGACAGAAGAACAAACCATTAAGTTGTAAAACATAAAGGACAGCAGAACAAACCATTAAGTGGTTAAACACAAAGGACAGAAGAACAAACCATTAAGTGGTAAAACACAAAGGACAGAAGAACAAACCATTAAGTTGTAAAACACAAAGGACAGAAGAACAAACCATTAAGTGGTAAAACACAAAGGACAGAAGAACAAACCATTAAGTGGTAACACACAAAGGACAGAAGAACAAACCATTAAGTGGTTAAGCACAAAGGACAGAAGAACAAACCATTAAGTTGTTAAACACAAAGGACAGAAGAACAAACCATTTAGTTGTTAAGTACAAAGGACAGAAGAACAAACCATTAAGTGGTTAAGCACAAAGGACAGAAGAACAAACCATTAAGTTGTTAAACACTAAGGACAGAAGAACAAACCATTTAGTTGTTAAGCACAAAGGACAGAAGAACAAACCATTAAGTGGTTAAGCACAAAGGACAGAAGAACAAACCATTAAGTGGTAAAGCACAAAGGACAGAAGAACAAACCATTAAGTTGTAAAACACAAAGGACAGAAGAACAAACCATTAAGTGATTAAACAAAAATGACAGAAGAACAAACCATTAAGTGGTTAAACACAAAGGACAGAAAAACAAACCATTAAGTGGTAAAAAACAAATGACAGAAGAACAAACCATTAAGTGGTTAAACACAGAGGACAGAAGAATAAACCATTAAGTGGCTAAACACAAAGGACAGAAGAACAAACCATTAAGTGGTAAAACACAAAGGACATGAAGAACAAACCATTAAGTTGTTAAACACAAAGGACAGAAGAACAAACCATTAAGTGGTAAAACACAAAGGACAGAAGAACAAACCAGTAACTGGTTGAACACAAAGGACAGAAGAACAAACCATTAAGTGGTCAAACACAAAGGACAGAAGAACAAACCATTAAGTGGTTAAACACAAAGGACAGAAGAACAAACCATTAAGTGGTTAAACACAAAGGACAGAAGAACAAACCATTAAGTGGTAAAACACAAAGGACAGAAGAACAAACCATTAAGTGGTTAAACTGAAAGGACAGAAGAACAAACCATTAAGTGATAAAACACAAAGGACAGAAGAACAAACCATTAAGTTGTTAAACACAAAGGACAGAAGAACAAACCATTAAGTTGTAAAACATAAAGGACAGAAGAACAAACCATTAAGTGGTTAAACACAAAGGACAGAAGAACAAACCATTAAGTGGTAAAACACAAAGGACAGAAGAACAAACCATTAAGTTGTAAAACACAAAGGACAGAAGAACAAACCATTAAGTGGTAAAACACAAAGGACAGAAGAACAAACCATTAAGTGGTAACACACAAAGGACAGAAAAACAAACCATTAAGTGGCTAAGCACAAAGGACAGAAGAACAAACCATTAAGTTGTTAAACACAAAGGACAGAAGAACAAACCATTTAGTTGTTAAGTACAAAGGACAGAAGAACAAACCATTAAGTGGTTAAGCACAAAGGACAGAAGAACAAACCATTAAGTTGTTAAACACAAAGGACAGAAGAACAAACCATTTAGTTGTTAAATACAAAGGACAGAAGAACAAACCATTTAGTTGTTAAGCACAAAGGACAGAAGAACAAACCATTAAGTGGTTAAGCACAAAGGACAGAAGAACAAACCATTAAGTTGTTAAACACAAAGGACAGAAGAACAAACCATTTAGTTGTTAAGCACAAAGGACAGAAGAACAAACCATTAAGTGGTTAAGCACAAAGGACAGAAGAACAAACCATTAAGTGGTAAAGCACAAAGGACAGAAGAACAAACCATTAATTTGTAAAACACAAAGGACAGAAGAACAAACCATTAAGTGGTTAAACACAAAGGACAGAAGAACAAACCATTAAGTTGTTAAACACAAAGGACAGAAGAACAAACCATTAAGTGGTAAAACACAAAGGACAGAAGAACAAACCATTAAGTGGTTAAACACAAAGGACAGAAGAACAAACCATTAAGTGGTTAAGCACAAAGCAAAGAAGAACAAACCATTAATTGGTTAAACACAAAGGACAGAAGAACAAACCATTAAGTGGTAAAACACAAAGGACAGAAGAAAAAACCATTAAGTGGTTAAGCACAAAGGACAGAAGAACAAACCTTTAAGTTGTTAAGCACAAAGGACAGAAGAACAAACCATTAAGTGGTTAAACTCAAAGGACAGAAGAACAAACCATTAAGTGGTAAAACATAAAGGTCAGAAGAACAAACCATTAAGTGGTTAAACACAAAGGACAGAAGAACAAACCATCAAGTGGTAACACTAAAGAACAGAAAAACAAACCATTTAGTTGTTAAGCACAAAGGACAGAAGAACAAACCATTAAGTGGTTAAGCACAAAGGACAGAAGAACAAACCATTAAGTGGTAAAACACAAAGGAAGGAAGAACAAACCATTAAGTGGTAAAACACAAAGGACAGAAGAACAAACCATTAAGTGGTAAAACACAAAGGACAGAAGAACAAACCATTAAGTTGTTAAACACAAAGGACAGAAGAACAAACCATTAAGTTGTAAAACATAAAGGACAGCAGAACAAACCATTAAGTGGTTAAACACAAAGGACAGAAGAACAAACCATTAAGTGGTAAAACACAAAGGACAGAAGAACAAACCATTAAGTTGTAAAACACAAAGGACAGAAGAACAAACCATTAAGTGGTAAAACACAAAGGACAGAAGAACAAACCATTAAGTGGTAACACACAAAGGACAGAAGAACAAACCATTAAGTGGCTAAGCACAAAGGACAGAAGAACAAACCATTAAGTTGTTAAACACAAAGGACAGAAGAACAAACCATTTAGTTGTTAAGTACAAAGGACAGAAGAACAAACCATTAAGTGGTTAAGCACAAAGGACAGAAGAACAAACCATTAAGTTGTTAAACACTAAGGACAGAAGAACAAACCATTTAGTTGTTAAGCACAAAGGACAGAAGAACAAACCATTAAGTGGTTAAGCACAAAGGACAGAAGAACAAACCATTAAGTGGTAAAGCACAAAGGACAGAAGAACAAACCATTAAGTTGTAAAACACAAAGGACAGAAGAACAAACCATTAAGTGATTAAACAAAAATGACAGAAGAACAAACCATTAAGTGGTTAAACACAAAGGACAGGAAAACAAACCATTAAGTGGTAAAAAACAAATGACAGAAGAACAAACCATTAAGTGGTTAAACACAGAGGACAGAAGAATAAACCATTAAGTGGCTAAACACAAAGGACAGAAGAACAAACCATTAAGTGGTAAAACACAAAGGACATGAAGAACAAACCATTAAGTTGTTAAACACAAAGGACAGAAGAACAAACCATTAAGTGGTAAAACACAAAGGACAGAAGAACAAACCAGTAACTGGTTGAACACAAAGGACAGAAGAACAAACCATTAAGTGGTCAAACACAAAGGACAGAAGAACAAACCATTAAGTGGTTAAACACAAAGGACAGAAGAACAAACCATTAAGTGGTTAAACACAAAGGACAGAAGAACAAACCATTAAGTGGTAAAACACAAAGGACAGAAGAACAAACCATTAAGTGGTTAAACAGAAAGGACAGAAGAACAAACCATTAAGTGGTTAAACATAAAGGACAGAAGAACAAACCATTAAGTGATAAAACACAAAGGACAGAAGAACAAACCATTAAGTGGTAAATCACAAAGGACAGAAGAACAAACCATTAAGTTGTAAAACACAAAGGACAGAAGAACAAACCATTAAGTGGTTAAACACAAAGGACAGAAGAACAAACCATTATGTGGTTAAACATAAAGGACAAAAAACAAACCATTAAGTGGTAAAACACAAAGGACAGAAGAACAAACCATTAAGTGGTAAAACACAAAGGAAGGAAGAACAAACCATTAAGTGGTTAAACACAAAGGACAGAAGAACAAACCATTAAGTGGTTAAACACAATGGACAGAACTACAAACCATTAAGTGGTAAAACACAAAGGACAGAAGAACAAACCATTAAGTGGTTAAGCACAAAGGACAGAAGAACAAACCATTAAGTTGTAAAACGCAAAGGACAGAAGAACAAACCAGTAAGTGGTTAAAAACAAAGGACAGAAGAACAAACCATTAAGTGGTTAAGCACAAAGGACAGAAGAACAAACCATTAACTGGTTAAGCACAAAGGACAGAAGAACAAACCTTTAAGTTGTTAAGCACAAAGGACAGAAGAACAAACCATTAAGTGGTTAAACACAAAGGACAGAAGAACAAACCATCAAGTGGTAACACTAAAGGACAGAAAAACAAACCATTTAGTTGTTAAGCACAAAGGACAGAAGAACAAACCATTAAGTGGTTAAGCACAAAGGACAGAAGAACAAACCATTAAGTTGTTAAACACAAAGGACAGAAGAACAAACCATTTAGTTGTTAAGCACAAAGGACAGAAGAACAAACCATTAAGTGGTTAAGCACAAAGGACAGAAGAACAAACCATTAAGTGGTAAAGCACAAAGGACAGAAGAACAAACCATTAATTTGTAAAACACAAAGGACAGAAGAACAAACCATTAAGTGGTTAAACACAAAGGACAGAAGAACAAACCATTAAGTTGTAAAACACAAAGGACAGAAGAACAAACCATTAAGTGATTAAACAAAAATGACAGAAGAACAAACCATTAAGTGGTTAAACACAAAGGACAGAAAAACAAACCATTAAGTGGTAAAAAACAAATGACAGAAGAACAAACCATTAAGTGGTTAAACACAGAGGACAGAAGAATAAACCATTAAGTGGCTAAACACAAAGGACAGAAGAACAAACCATTAAGTGGTAAAACACAAAGGACATGAAGAACAAACCATTAAGTTGTTAAACACAAAGGACAGAAGAACAAACCATTAAGTGGTAAAACACAAAGGACAGAAGAACAAACCAGTAACTGGTTGAAAACAAAGGACAGAAGAACAAACCATTAAGTGGTCAAACACAAAGGACAGAAGAACAAACCATTAAGTGGTTAAACACAAAGGACAGAAGAACAAACCATTAAGTGGTTAAACACAAAGGACAGAAGAACAAACCATTAAGTGGTAAAACACAAAGGACAGAAGAACAAACCATTAAGTGGTAAAGCACAAAGGACAGAAGAACAAACCATTAAGTGGTAAAACACAAAGGACAGAAGAACAAACCATCAAGTGGTTAAACACAAAGGACAGAAGAACAAACAATTAAGTGGTAAAAAACAAAGGACAGAAGAACAAACCATTAAGTGGTTAATAAACACAAAGGACAGAAGAACAAACCTTTAAGTTGTTAAGCACAAAGGACAGAAGAACAAACCATTAAGTGGTTAAACACAAAGGACAGAAGAACAAACCATCAAGTGGTAACACTAAAGGACAGAAAAACAAACCATTTAGTTGTTAAGCACAAAGGACAGAAGAACAAACCATTAAGTGGTTAAGCACAAAGGACAGAAGAACAAACCATTAAGTTGTTAAACACAAAGGACAGAAGAACAAACCATTTAGTTGTTAAGCACAAAGGACAGAAGAACAAACCATTAAGTGGTTAAGCACAAAGGACAGAAGAACAAACCATTAAGTGGTAAAGCACAAAGGACAGAAGAACAAACCATTAATTTGTAAAACACAAAGGACAGAAGAACAAACCATTAAGTGGTTAAACACAAAGGACAGAAGAACAAACCATTAAGTTGTAAAACACAAAGGACAGAAGAACAAACCATTAAGTGATTAAACAAAAATGACAGAAGAACAAACCATTAAGTGGTTAAACACAAAGGACAGAAAAACAAACCATTAAGTGGTAAAAAACAAATGACAGAAGAACAAACCATTAAGTGGTTAAACACAGAGGACAGAAGAATAAACCATTAAGTGGCTAAACACAAAGGACAGAAGAACAAACCATTAAGTGGTAAAACACAAAGGACATGAAGAACAAACCATTAAGTTGTTAAACACAAAGGACAGAAGAACAAACCATTAAGTGGTAAAACACAAAGGACAGAAGAACAAACCAGTAACTGGTTGAAAACAAAGGACAGAAGAACAAACCATTAAGTGGTCAAACACAAAGGACAGAAGAACAAACCATTAAGTGGTTAAACACAAAGGACAGAAGAACAAACCATTAAGTGGTTAAACACAAAGGACAGAAGAACAAACCATTAAGTGGTAAAACACAAAGGACAGAAGAACAAACCATTAAGTGGTTAAACAGAAAGGACAGAAGAACAAACCATTAAGTGGTTAAACATAAAGGACAGAAGAACAAACCATTAAGTGATAAAACACAAAGGACAGAAGAACAAACCATTAAGTGGTAAATCACAAAGGACAGAAGAACAAACCATTAAGTTGTAAAACACAAAGGACAGAAGAACAAACCATTAAGTGGTTAAACACAAAGGACAGAAGAACAAACCATTATGTGGTTAAACATAAAGGACAAAAAACAAACCATTAAGTGGTAAAACACAAAGGACAGAAGAACAAACCATTAAGTGGTAAAACACAAAGGAAGGAAGAACAAACCATTAAGTGGTTAAACACAAAGGACAGAAGAACAAACCATTAAGTGGTTAAACACAATGGACAGAACTACAAACCATTAAGTGGTTAAGCACAAAGGACAGAAGAACAAACCATTAAGTGGTTAAGCACAAAGGACAGAAGAACAAACCTTTAAGTTGTTAAGCACAAAGGACAGAAGAACAAACCATTAAGTGGTTAAACACAAAGGACAGAAGAACAAACCATCAAGTGGTAACACTAAAGGACAGAAAAACAAACCATTTAGTTGTTAAGCACAAAGGACAGAAGAACAAACCATTAAGTGGTTAAGCACAAAGGACAGAAGAACAAACCATTAAGTCGTAAAACACAAAGGAAGGAAGAACAAACCATTAAGTGGTAAAACACAAAGGACAGAAGAACAAACCATTAAGTGGTAAAACACAAAGGACAGAAGAACAAACCATTAAGTTGTTAAACACAAAGGACAGAAGAACAAACCATTAAGTTGTAAAACATAAAGGACAGCAGAACAAACCATTAAGTGGTTAAACACAAAGGACAGAAGAACAAACCATTAAGTGGTTAAACACAAAGGACAGAAGAACAAACCATTAAGTTGTTAAACACAAAGGACAGAAGAACAAACCATTAAGTGGTTAAACACAAAGGACAGAAGAACAAACCATTAAGTGGTAAAACACAAAAGACAGAAGAACAAACCATTATGTGGTTAAACACAAAGGACAGAAGAACAAACCATTAAGTGGTTAAGCACAAAGCAAAGAAGAACAAACCATTAATTGGTTAAACACAAAGGACAGAAGAACAACCATTAAGTGGTAAAACACAAAGGACAGAAGAACAAACCATTAAGTGGTTAAGCAGAAAGGACAGAAGAACAAACCTTTAAGTTGTTAAGCACAAAGGACAGAAGAACAAACCATTAAGTGGTTAAACACAAAGGACAGAAGAACAAACCATTAAGTGGTAAAACATAAAGGACAGAAGAACAAACCATTAAGTGGTTAAACACAAAGGACAGAAGAACAAACCATTAAGTGGTAACACACAAAGGACAGAAAAACAAACCATTTAGTTGTTAAGCACAAAGGACAGAAGAACAAACCATTAAGTGGTTAAGCACAAAGGACAGAAGAACAAACCATTAAGTGGTAAAACACAAAGGAAGGAAGAACAAACCATTAAGTGGTAAAACACAAAGGACAGAAGAACAAACCATTAAGTGGTAAAACACAAAGGACAGAAAAACAAACCATTAAGTTGTTAAACACAAAGGACAGAAGAACAAACCATTAAGTTGTAAAACATAAAGGACAGAAGAACAAACCATTAAGTGGTTAAACACAAAGGACAGAAGAACAAACCATTAAGTGGTAAAACACAAAGGACAGAAGAACAAACCATTAAGTTGTAAAACACAAAGGACAGAAGAACAAACCATTAAGTGGTAAAACACAAAGGACAGAAGAACAAACCATTAAGTGGTAACACACAAAGGACAGAAAAACAAACCATTAAGTGGCTAAGCACAAAGGACAGAAGAACAAACCATTAAGTTGTTAAACACAAAGGACAGAAGAACAAACCATTTAGTTGTTAAGTACAAAGGACAGAAGAACAAACCATTAAGTGGTTAAGCACAAAGGACAGAAGAACAAACCATTAAGTTGTTAAACACAAAGGACAGAAGAACAAACCATTTAGTTGTTAAACACAAAGGACAGAAGAACAAACCATTTAGTTGTTAAGCACAAAGGACAGAAGAACAAACCATTAAGTGGTTAAGCACAAAGGACAGAAGAACAAACCATTAAGTTGTTAAACACAAAGGACAGAAGAACACACCATTTAGTTGTTAAGCACAAAGGACAGAAGAACAAACCATTAAGTGGTTAAGCACAAAGGACAGAAGAACAAACCATTAAGTGGTAAAGCACAAAGGACAGAAGAACAAACCATTAATTTGTAAAACACAAAGGACAGAAGAACAAACCATTAAGTGGTTAAACACAAAGGACAGAAGAACAAACCATTAAGTTGTTAAACACAAAGGACAGAAGAACAAACCATTAAGTGGTAAAACACAAAGGACAGAAGAACAAACCATTAAGTGGTTAAACACAAAGGACAGAAGAACAAACCATTAAGTGGTTAAGCACAAAGCAAAGAAGAACAAACCATTAATTGGTTAAACACAAAGGACAGAAGAACAAACCATTAAGTGGTAAAACACAAAGGACAGAAGAAAAAACCATTAAGTGGTTAAGCACAAAGGACAGAAGAACAAACCTTTAAGTTGTTAAGCACAAAGGACAGAAGAACAAACCATTAAGTGGTTAAACACAAAGGACAGAAGAACAAACCATTAAGTGGTAAAACATAAAGGACAGAAGAACAAACCATTAAGTGGTTAAACACAAAGGACAGAAGAACAAACCATCAAGTGGTAACACTAAAGAACAGAAAAATAAACCATTTAGTTGTTAAGCACAAAGGACAGAAGAACAAACCATTAAGTGGTTAAGCACAAAGGACAGAAGAACAAACCATTAAGTGGTAAAACACAAAGGAAGGAAGAACAAACCATTAAGTGGTAAAACACAAAGGACAGAAGAACAAACCATTAAGTGGTAAAACACAAAGGACAGAAGAACAAACCATTAAGTTGTTAAACACAAAGGACAGAAGAACAAACCATTAAGTTGTAAAACATAAAGGACAGCAGAACAAACCATTAAGTGGTTAAACACAAAGGACAGAAGAACAAACCATTAAGTGGTAAAACACAAAGGACAGAAGAACAAACCATTAAGTTGTAAAACACAAAGGACAGAAGAACAAACCATTAAGTGGTAAAACACAAAGGACAGAAGAACAAACCATTAAGTGGTAACACACAAAGGACAGAAGAACAAACCATTAAGTGGCTAAGCACAAGGGACAGAAGAACAAACCATTAAGTTGTTAAACACAAAGGACAGAAGAACAAACCATTTAGTTGTTAAGTACAAAGGACAGAAGAACAAACCATTAAGTGGTTAAGCACAAAGGACAGAAGAACAAACCATTAAGTTGTTAAACACAAAGGACAGAAGAACAAACCATTTAGTTGTTAAGCACAAAGGACAGAAGAACAAACCATTAATTTGTAAAACACAAAGGACAGAAGAACAAACCATTAAGTGGTTAAACACAAAGGACAGAAGAACAAACCATTAAGTTGTAAAACACAAAGGACAGAAGAACAAACCATTAAGTGATTAAACAAAAATGACAGAAGAACAAACCATTAAGTGGTTAAACACAAAGGACAGAAAAACAAACCATTAAGTGGTAAAAAACAAATGACAGAAGAACAAACCATTAAGTGGTTAAACACAGAGGACAGAAGAATAAACCATTAAGTGGCTAAACACAAAGGACAGAAGAACAAACCATTAAGTGGTAAAACACAAAGGACATGAAGAACAAACCATTAAGTTGTTAAACACAAAGGACAGAAGAACAAACCATTAAGTGGTAAAACACAAAGGACAGAAGAACAAACCAGTAACTGGTTGAACACAAAGGACAGAAGAACAAACCATTAAGTGGTCAAACACAAAGGACAGAAGAACAAACCATTAAGTGGTTAAACACAAAGGACAGAAGAACAAACCATTAAGTGGTTAAACACAAAGGACAGAAGAACAAACCATTAAGTGGTAAAACACAAAGGACAGAAGAACAAACCATTAAGTGGTTAAACAGAAAGGACAGAAGAACAAACCATTAAGTGGTTAAACATAAAGGACAGAAGAACAAACCATTAAGTGATAAAACACAAAGGACAGAAGAACAAACCATTAAGTGGTAAATCACAAAGGACAGAAGAAAAAACCATTAAGTTGTAAAACACAAAGGACAGAAGAACAAACCATTAAGTGGTTAAACACAAAGGACAGAAGAACAAACCATTATGTGGTTAAACATAAAGGACAAAAAACAAACCATTAAGTGGTAAAACACAAAGGACAGAAGAACAAACCATTAAGTGGTAAAACACAAAGGAAGGAAGAAAAAACCATTAAGTGGTTAAACACAAAGGACAGAAGAACAAACCATTAAGTGGTTAAACACAATGGACAGAACTACAAACCATTAAGTGGTAAAACACAAAGGACAGAAGAACAAACCATTAAGTGGTTAAGCACAAAGGACAGAAGAACAAACCATTAAGTTGTAAAACGCAAAGGACAGAAGAACAAACCAGTAAGTGGTTAAAAACAAAGGACAGAAGAACAAACCATTAAGTGGTTAAGCACAAAGGACAGAAGAACAAACCATTAAGTGGTAAAACACAAAGGAAGGAAGAACAAACCATTAAGTGGTAAAACACAAAGGACAGAAGAACAAACAATTAAGTGGTAAAACACAAAGGACAGAAGAACAAACCATTAAGTGGTAAAACACAAAGGAGAGAAGAACAAACCATTAAGTGGTTAAACACAAAGGACAGAAGAACAAACCATTAAGTGGTTAAGCACAAAGCAAAGAAGAACAAACCATTAATTGGTTAAACACAAAGGACAGAAGAACAAACCATTAAGTGGTAAAACACAAAGGACAGAAGAACAAACCATTAAGTGGTTAAGCACAAAGGACAGAAGAACAAACCTTTAAGTTGTTAAGCACAAAGGACAGAAGAACAAACCATTAAGTGGTTAAACACAAAGGACAGAAGAACAAACCATCAAGTGGTAACACTAAAGGACAGAAAAACAAACCATTTAGTTGTTAAACACAAAGGACAGAAGAACAAACCATTTAGTTGTTAAGCACAAAGGACAGAAGAACAAACCATTAAGTGGCTAAGCACAAAGGACAGAAGAACAAACCATTAAGTTGTTAAACACAAAGGACAGAAGAACAAACCATTTAGTTGTTAAGCACAAAGGACAGAAGAACAAACCATTAAGTGGTTAAGCACAAAGGACAAAAGAACAAACCATTAAGTTGCTAAACACAAAGGACAGAAGAACAAACCATTTAGTTGTTAAGCACAAAGGACAGAAGAACAAACCATTAAGTGGTTAAGCACAAAGGACAGAAGAACAAACCATTAAGTGGTAAAGCACAAAGGACAGAAGAACAAACCATTAATTTGTAAAACACAAAGGACAGAAGAACAAACCATTAAGTGGTTAAACACAAATGACAGAAGAACAAACCATTAAGTTGTTAAACACAAAGGACAGAAGAACAAACCATTAAGTGGTTAAACACAAAGGACAGAAGAACAAACCATTAAGTGGTAAAACACAAAAGACAGAAGAACAAACCATTATGTGGTTAAACACAAAGGACAGAAGAACAAACCATTAAGTGGTTAAGCACAAAGCAAAGAAGAACAAACCATTAATTGGTTAAACACAAAGGACAGAAGAACAAACCATTAAGTGGTAAACACAAAGGACAGAAGAACAAACCATTAAGTGGTTAAGCAGAAAGTACAGAAGAACAAACCTTTAAGTTGTTAAGCACAAAGGACAGAAGAACAAACCATTAAGTGGTAAAACACAAAGGACAGAAGAACAAACCATTAAGTGGTAACACACAAAGGACAGAAAAACAAACCATTTAGTTGTTAAGCACAAAGGACAGAAGAACAAACCATTAAGTGGTTAAGCACAAAGGACAGAAGAACAAACCATTAAGTGGTAAAACACAAAGGAAGGAAGAACAAACCATTAAGTGGTAAAACACAAAGGACAGAAGAACAAACCATTAAGTGGTAAAACACAAAGGACAGAAAAACAAACCATTAAGTTGTTAAACACAAAGGACAGAAGAACAAACCATTAAGTTGTAAAACATAAAGGACAGAAGAACAAACCATTAAGTGGTTAAACACAAAGGACAGAAGAACAAACCATTAAGTGGTAAAACACAAAGGACAGAAGAACAAACCATTAAGTGGCTAAGCACAAAGGACAGAAGAACAAACCATTAAGTTGTTAAACACAAAGGACAGAAGAACAAACCATTTAGTTGTTAAGCACAAAGGACAGAAGAACAAACCATTAAGTGGTTAAGCACAAAGGACAGAAGAACAAACCATTAAGTTGCTAAACACAAAGGACAGAAGAACAAACCATTTAGTTGTTAAGCACAAAGGACAGAAGAACAAACCATTAAGTGGTTAAGCACAAAGGACAGAAGAACAAACCATTAAGTGGTAAAGCACAAAGGACAGAAGAACAAACCATTAATTTGTAAAACACAAAGGACAGAAGAACAAACCATTAAGTGGTTAAACACAAATGACAGAAGAACAAACCATTAAGTTGTTAAACACAAAGGACAGAAGAACAAACCATTAAGTGGTTAAACACAAAGGACAGAAGAACAAACCATTAAGTGGTAAAACACAAAAGACAGAAGAACAAACCATTATGTGGTTAAACACAAAGGACAGAAGAACAAACCATTAAGTGGTTAAGCACAAAGCAAAGAAGAACAAACCATTAATTGGTTAAACACAAAGGACAGAAGAACAAACCATTAAGTGGTAAACACAAAGGACAGAAGAACAAACCATTAAGTGGTTAAGCAGAAAGTACAGAAGAACAAACCTTTAAGTTGTTAAGCACAAAGGACAGAAGAACAAACCATTAAGTGGTTAAACACAAAGGACAGAAGAACAAACCATTAAGTGGTAAAACATAAAGGACAGAAGAACAAACCATTAAGTGGTTAAACACAAAGGACAGAAGAACAAACCATTAAGTGGTAACACACAAAGGACAGAAAAACAAACCATTTAGTTGTTAAGCACAAAGGACAGAAGAACAAACCATTAAGTGGTTAAGCACAAAGGACAGAAGAACAAACCATTAAGTGGTAAAACACAAAGGAAGGAAGAACAAACCATTAAGTGGTAAAACACAAAGGACAGAAGAACAAACCATTAAGTGGTAAAACACAAAGGACAGAAAAACAAACCATTAAGTTGTTAAACACAAAGGACAGAAGAACAAACCATTAAGTTGTAAAACATAAAGGACAGAAGAACAAACCATTAAGTGGTTAAACACAAAGGACAGAAGAACAAACCATTAAGTGGTAAAACACAAAGGACAGAAGAACAAACCATTAAGTTGTAAAACACAAAGGACAGAAGAACAAACCATTAAGTGGTAAAACACAAAGGACAGAAGAACAAACCATTAAGTGGTAACACACAAAGGACAGAAAAACAAACCATTAAGTGGCTAAGCACAAAGGACAGAAGAACAAACCATTAAGTTGTTAAGCACAAAGGACAGAAGAACAAACCATTTAGTTGTTAAGTACAAAGGACAGAAGAACAAACCATTAAGTGGTTAAGCACAAAGGACAGAAGAACAAACCATTAAGTTGTTAAACACAAAGGACAGAAGAACAAACCATTTAGTTGTTAAACACAAATGACAGAAGAACAAATCATTTAGTTGTTAAGCACAAAGGACAGAAGAACAAACCATTAAGTGGTTAAGCACAAAGGACAGAAGAACAAACCATTAAGTTGTTAAACACAAAGGACAGAAGAACAAACCATTTAGTTGTTAAGCACAAAGGACAGAAGAACAAACCATTAAGTGGTTAAGCACAAAGGACAGAAGAATAAACCATTAAGTGGTAAAGCACAAAGGACAGAAGAACAAACCATTAATTTGTAAAACACAAAGGACAGAAGAACAAACCATTAAGTGGTTAAACACAAAGGACAGAAGAACAAACCATTAAGTTGTAAAACACAAAGGACAGAAGAACAAACCATTAAGTGATTAAACAAAAATGACAGAAGAACAAACCATTAAGTGGTTAAACACAAAGGACAGAAGAACAAACCATTAAGTGGTAAAACACAAAGGACAGAAGAACAAACCATTAAGTGGTTAAACACAAAGGACAGAAGAACAAACCATTAAGTTGTAAAACATAAAGGACAGAAGAACAAACCATTAAGTGGTTAAACACAAAGGACAGAAGAACAAACCATTAAGTGGTAAAACACAAAGGACAGAAGAACAAACCATTAAGTGGCTAAGCACAAAGGACAGAAGAACAAACCATTAAGTTGTTAAACACAAAGGACAGAAGAACAAACCATTTAGTTGTTAAGCACAAAGGACAGAAGAACAAACCATTAAGTGGTTAAGCACAAAGGACAGAAGAACAAACCATTAAGTTGCTAAACACAAAGGACAGAAGAACAAACCATTTAGTTGTTAAGCACAAAGGACAGAAGAACAAACCATTAAGTGGTTAAGCACAAAGGACAGAAGAACAAACCATTAAGTGGTAAAGCACAAAGGACAGAAGAACAAACCATTAATTTGTAAAACACAAAGGACAGAAGAACAAACCATTAAGTGGTTAAACACAAATGACAGAAGAACAAACCATTAAGTTGTTAAACACAAAGGACAGAAGAACAAACCATTAAGTGGTTAAACACAAAGGACAGAAGAACAAACCATTAAGTGGTAAAACACAAAAGACAGAAGAACAAACCATTATGTGGTTAAACACAAAGGACAGAAGAACAAACCATTAAGTGGTTAAGCACAAAGCAAAGAAGAACAAACCATTAATTGGTTAAACACAAAGGACAGAAGAACAAACCATTAAGTGGTAAACACAAAGGACAGAAGAACAAACCATTAAGTGGTTAAGCAGAAAGTACAGAAGAACAAACCTTTAAGTTGTTAAGCACAAAGGACAGAAGAACAAACCATTAAGTGGTTAAACACAAAGGACAGAAGAACAAACCATTAAGTGGTAAAACATAAAGGACAGAAGAACAAACCATTAAGTGGTTAAACACAAAGGACAGAAGAACAAACCATTAAGTGGTAACACACAAAGGACAGAAAAACAAACCATTTAGTTGTTAAGCACAAAGGACAGAAGAACAAACCATTAAGTGGTTAAGCACAAAGGACAGAAGAACAAACCATTAAGTGGTAAAACACAAAGGAAGGAAGAACAAACCATTAAGTGGTAAAACACAAAGGACAGAAGAACAAACCATTAAGTGGTAAAACACAAAGGACAGAAAAACAAACCATTAAGTTGTTAAACACAAAGGACAGAAGAACAAACCATTAAGTTGTAAAACATAAAGGACAGAAGAACAAACCATTAAGTGGTTAAACACAAAGGACAGAAGAACAAACCATTAAGTGGTAAAACACAAAGGACAGAAGAACAAACCATTAAGTTGTAAAACACAAAGGACAGAAGAACAAACCATTAAGTGGTAAAACACAAAGGACAGAAGAACAAACCATTAAGTGGTAACACACAAAGGACAGAAAAACAAACCATTAAGTGGCTAAGCACAAAGGACAGAAGAACAAACCATTAAGTTGTTAAGCACAAAGGACAGAAGAACAAACCATTTAGTTGTTAAGTACAAAGGACAGAAGAACAAACCATTAAGTGGTTAAGCACAAAGGACAGAAGAACAAACCATTAAGTTGTTAAACACAAAGGACAGAAGAACAAACCATTTAGTTGTTAAACACAAAGGACAGAAGAACAAACCATTTAGTTGTTAAGCACAAAGGACAGAAGAACAAACCATTAAGTGGTTAAGCACAAAGGACAGAAGAACAAACCATTAAGTTGTTAAACACAAAGGACAGAAGAACAAACCATTTAGTTGTTAAGCACAAAGGACAGAAGAACAAACCATTAAGTGGTTAAGCACAAAGGACAGAAGAACAAACCATTAAGTGGTAAAGCACAAAGGACAGAAGAACAAACCATTAATTTGTAAAACACAAAGGACAGAAGAACAAACCATTAAGTGGTTAAACACAAAGGACAGAAGAACAAACCATTAAATTGTAAAACACAAAGGACAGAAGAACAAACCATTAAGTGATTAAACAAAAATGACAGAAGAACAAACCATTAAGTGGTTAAACACAAAGGACAGAAGAACAAACCATTAAGTGGTAAAACACAAAGGACAGAAGAACAAACCATTAAGTGGTTAAACACAAAGGACAGAAGAACAAACCATTAAGTGGTTAAGCACAAAGCAAAGAAGAACAAACCATTAATTGGTTAAACACAAAGGACAGAAGAACAAACCATTAAGTGGTAAAACACAAAGGACAGAAGAACAAACCATTAAGTGGTTAAGCACAAAGGACAGAAGAACAAACCTTTAAGTTGTTAAGCACAAAGGACAGAAGAACAAACCATTAAGTGGTTAAACACAAAGGACAGAAGAACAAACCATCAAGTGGTAACACTAAAGGACAGAAAAACAAACCATTTAGTTGTTAAGCACAAAGGACAGAAGAACAAACCATTAAGTGGTTAAGCACAAAGGACAGAAGAACAAACCATTAAGTGGTAAAACACAAAGGAAGGAAGAACAAACCATTAAGTGGTAAAACACAAAGGACAGAAGAACAAACCATTAAGTGGTAAAACACAAAGGACAGAAGAACAAACCATTAAGTTGTTAAACACAAAGGACAGAAGAACAAACCATTAAGTTGTAAAACATAAAGGACAGCAGAACAAACCATTAAGTGGTTAAACACAAAGGACAGAAGAACAAACCATTAAGTGGTTAAACACAAAGGACAGAAGAACAAACCATTAAGTTGTTAAACACAAAGGACAGAAGAACAAACCATTAAGTGGTTAAACACAAAGGACAGAAGAACAAACCATTAAGTGGTAAAACACAAAAGACAGAAGAACAAACCATTATGTAGTTAAACACAAAGGACAGAAGAACAAACCATTAAGTGGTTAAGCACAAAGCAAAGAAGAACAAACCATTAATTGGTTAAACACAAAGGACAGAAGAACAACCATTAAGTGGTAAAACACAAAGGACAGAAGAACAAACCATTAAGTGGTTAAGCAGAAAGGACAGAAGAACAAACCTTTAAGTTGTTAAGCACAAAGGACAGAAGAACAAACCATTAAGTGGTTAAACACAAAGGACAGAAGAACAACCATTAAGTGGTTAAACACAAAGGACAGAAGAACAAACCATTAAGTGGTAAAACACAAAAGACAGAAGAACAAACCATTATGTGGTTAAACACAAAGGACAGAAGAACAAACCATTAAGTGGTTAAGCACAAAGCAAAGAAGAACAAACCATTAATTGGTTAAACACAAAGGACAGAAGAACAAACCATTAAGTGGTAAACACAAAGGACAGAAGAACAAACCATTAAGTGGTTAAGCAGAAAGTACAGAAGAACAAACCTTTAAGTTGTTAAGCACAAAGGACAGAAGAACAAACCATTAAGTGGTTAAACACAAAGGACAGAAGAACAAACCATTAAGTGGTAAAACATAAAGGACAGAAGAACAAACCATTAAGTGGTTAAACACAAAGGACAGAAGAACAAACCATTAAGTGGTAACACACAAAGGACAGAAAAACAAACCATTTAGTTGTTAAGCACAAAGGACAGAAGAACAAACCATTAAGTGGTTAAGCACAAAGGACAGAAGAACAAACCATTAAGTGGTAAAACACAAAGGAAGGAAGAACAAACCATTAAGTGGTAAAACACAAAGGACAGAAGAACAAACCATTAAGTGGTAAAACACAAAGGACAGAAAAACAAACCATTAAGTTGTTAAACACAAAGGACAGAAGAACAAACCATTAAGTTGTAAAACATAAAGGACAGAAGAACAAACCATTAAGTGGTTAAACACAAAGGACAGAAGAACAAACCATTAAGTGGTAAAACACAAAGGACAGAAGAACAAACCATTAAGTTGTAAAACACAAAGGACAGAAGAACAAACCATTAAGTGGTAAAACACAAAGGACAGAAGAACAAACCATTAAGTGGTAACACACAAAGGACAGAAAAACAAACCATTAAGTGGCTAAGCACAAAGGACAGAAGAACAAACCATTAAGTTGTTAAGCACAAAGGACAGAAGAACAAACCATTTAGTTGTTAAGTACAAAGGACAGAAGAACAAACCATTAAGTGGTTAAGCACAAAGGACAGAAGAACAAACCATTAAGTTGTTAAACACAAAGGACAGAAGAACAAACCATTTAGTTGTTAAACACAAAGGACAGAAGAACAAACCATTTAGTTGTTAAGCACAAAGGACAGAAGAACAAACCATTAAGTGGTTAAGCACAAAGGACAGAAGAACAAACCATTAAGTTGTTAAACACAAAGGACAGAAGAACAAACCATTTAGTTGTTAAGCACAAAGGACAGAAGAACAAACCATTAAGTGGTTAAGCACAAAGGACAGAAGAACAAACCATTAAGTGGTAAAGCACAAAGGACAGAAGAACAAACCATTAATTTGTAAAACACAAAGGACAGAAGAACAAACCATTAAGTGGTTAAACACAAAGGACAGAAGAACAAACCATTAAGTTGTAAAACACAAAGGACAGAAGAACAAACCATTAAGTGATTAAACAAAAATGACAGAAGAACAAACCATTAAGTGGTTAAACACAAAGGACAGAAGAACAAACCATTAAGTGGTAAAACACAAAGGACAGAAGAACAAACCATTAAGTGGTTAAACACAAAGGACAGAAGAACAAACCATTAAGTGGTTAAGCACAAAGCAAAGAAGAACAAACCATTAATTGGTTAAACACAAAGGACAGAAGAACAAACCATTAAGTGGTAAAACACAAAGGACAGAAGAACAAACCATTAAGTGGTTAAGCACAAAGGACAGAAGAACAAACCTTTAAGTTGTTAAGCACAAAGGACAGAAGAACAAACCATTAAGTGGTTAAACACAAAGGACAGAAGAACAAACCATCAAGTGGTAACACTAAAGGACAGAAAAACAAACCATTTAGTTGTTAAGCACAAAGGACAGAAGAACAAACCATTAAGTGGTTAAGCACAAAGGACAGAAGAACAAACCATTAAGTGGTAAAACACAAAGGAAGGAAGAACAAACCATTAAGTGGTAAAACACAAAGGACAGAAGAACAAACCATTAAGTGGTAAAACACAAAGGACAGAAGAACAAACCATTAAGTTGTTAAACACAAAGGACAGAAGAACAAACCATTAAGTTGTAAAACATAAAGGACAGCAGAACAAACCATTAAGTGGTTAAACACAAAGGACAGAAGAACAAACCATTAAGTGGTTAAACACAAAGGACAGAAGAACAAACCATTAAGTTGTTAAACACAAAGGACAGAAGAACAAACCATTAAGTGGTTAAACACAAAGGACAGAAGAACAAACCATTAAGTGGTAAAACACAAAAGACAGAAGAACAAACCATTATGTAGTTAAACACAAAGGACAGAAGAACAAACCATTAAGTGGTTAAGCACAAAGCAAAGAAGAACAAACCATTAATTGGTTAAACACAAAGGACAGAAGAACAACCATTAAGTGGTAAAACACAAAGGACAGAAGAACAAACCATTAAGTGGTTAAGCAGAAAGGACAGAAGAACAAACCTTTAAGTTGTTAAGCACAAAGGACAGAAGAACAAACCATTAAGTGGTTAAACACAAAGGACAGAAGAACAAACCATTAAGTGGTAACACACAAAGGACAGAAAAACAAACCATTTAGTTGTTAAGCACAAAGGAGAGAAGAACAAACCATTAAGTGGTTAAGCACAAAGGACAGAAGAACAAACCATTAAGTGGTAAAACACAAAGGAAGGAAGAACAAACCATTAAGTGGTAAAACACAAAGGACAGAAGAACAAACCATTAAGTGGTAAAACACAAAGGACAGAAAAACAAACCATTAAGTTGTTAAACACAAAGGACAGAAGAACAAACCATTAAGTTGTAAAACATAAAGGACAGAAGAACAAACCATTAAGTGGTTAAACACAAAGGACAGAAGAACAAACCATTAAGTGGTAAAACACAAAGGACAGAAGAACAAACCATTAAGTTGTAAAACACAAAGGACAGAAGAACAAACCATTAAGTGGTAAAACACAAAGGACAGAAGAACAAACCATTAAGTGGTAACACACAAAGGACAGAAAAACAAACCATTAAGTGGCTAAGCACAAAGGACAGAAGAACAAACCATTAAGTTGTTAAACACAAAGGACAGAAGAACAAACCATTTAGTTGTTAAGTACAAAGGACAGAAGAACAAACCATTAAGTGGTTAAGCACAAAGGACAGAAGAACAAACCATTAAGTGGTTAAACACAAAGGACAGAAGAACAAACCATTTAGTTGTTAAACACAAAGGACAGAAGAACAAACCATTTAGTTGTTAAGCACAAAGGACAGAAGAACAAACCATTAAGTGGTTAAGCACAAAGGACAGAAGAACAAACCATTAAGTTGTTAAACACAAAGGACAGAAGAACAAACCATTTAGTTGTTAAGCACAAAGGACAGAAGAACAAACCATTAAGTGGTTAAGCACAAAGGACAGAAGAACAAACCATTAAGTGGTAAAGCACAAAGGACAGAAGAACAAACCATTAATTTGTAAAACACAAAGGACAGAAGAACAAACCATTAAGTGGTTAAACACAAAGGACAGAAGAACAAACCATTAAGTTGTTAAACACAAAGGACAGAAGAACAAACCATTAAGTGGTAAAACACAAAGGACAGAAGAACAAACCATTAAGTGGTTAAACACAAAGGACAGAAGAACAAACCATTAAGTGGTTAAGCACAAAGCAAAGAAGAACAAACCATTAATTGGTTAAACACAAAGGACAGAAGAACAAACCATTAAGTGGTAAAACACAAAGGACAGAAGAAAAAACCATTAAGTGGTTAAGCACAAAGGACAGAAGAACAAACCTTTAAGTTGTTAAGCACAAAGGACAGAAGAACAAACCATTAAGTGGTTAAACACAAAGGACAGAAGAACAAACCATTAAGTGGTAAAACATAAAGGTCAGAAGAACAAACCATTAAGTGGTTAAACACAAAGGACAGAAGAACAAACCATCAAGTGGTAACACTAAAGAACAGAAAAACAAACCATTTAGTTGTTAAGCACAAAGGACAGAAGAACAAACCATTAAGTGGTTAAGCACAAAGGACAGAAGAACAAACCATTAAGTGGTAAAACACAAAGGAAGGAAGAACAAACCATTAAGTGGTAAAACACAAAGGACAGAAGAACAAACCATTAAGTGGTAAAACACAAAGGACAGAAGAACAAACCATTAAGTTGTTAAACACAAAGGACAGAAGAACAAACCATTAAGTTGTAAAACATAAAGGACAGCAGAACAAACCATTAAGTGGTTAAACACAAAGGACAGAAGAACAAACCATTAAGTGGTAAAACACAAAGGACAGAAGAACAAACCATTAAGTTGTAAAACACAAAGGACAGAAGAACAAACCATTAAGTGGTAAAACACAAAGGACAGAAGAACAAACCATTAAGTGGTAACACACAAAGGACAGAAGAACAAACCATTAAGTGGCTAAGCACAAAGGACAGAAGAACAAACCATTAAGTTGTTAAACACAAAGGACAGAAGAACAAACCATTTAGTTGTTAAGTACAAAGGACAGAAGAACAAACCATTAAGTGGTTAAGCACAAAGGACAGAAGAACAAACCATTAAGTTGTTAAACACTAAGGACAGAAGAACAAACCATTTAGTTGTTAAGCACAAAGGACAGAAGAACAAACCATTAAGTGGTTAAGCACAAAGGACAGAAGAACAAACCATTAAGTGGTAAAGCACAAAGGACAGAAGAACAAACCATTAAGTTGTAAAACACAAAGGACAGAAGAACAAACCATTAAGTGATTAAACAAAAATGACAGAAGAACAAACCATTAAGTGGTTAAACACAAAGGACAGAAAAACAAACCATTAAGTGGTAAAAAACAAATGACAGAAGAACAAACCATTAAGTGGTTAAACACAGAGGACAGAAGAATAAACCATTAAGTGGCTAAACACAAAGGACAGAAGAACAAACCATTAAGTGGTAAAACACAAAGGACATGAAGAACAAACCATTAAGTTGTTAAACACAAAGGACAGAAGAACAAACCATTAAGTGGTAAAACACAAAGGACAGAAGAACAAACCAGTAACTGGTTGAACACAAAGGACAGAAGAACAAACCATTAAGTGGTCAAACACAAAGGACAGAAGAACAAACCATTAAGTGGTTAAACACAAAGGACAGAAGAACAAACCATTAAGTGGTTAAACACAAAGGACAGAAGAACAAACCATTAAGTGGTAAAACACAAAGGACAGAAGAACAAACCATTAAGTGGTTAAACTGAAAGGACAGAAGAACAAACCATTAAGTGGTTAAACATAAAGGACAGAAGAACAAACCATTAAGTGATAAAACACAAAGGACAGAAGAACAAACCATTAAGTTGTTAAACACAAAGGACAGAAGAACAAACCATTAAGTTGTAAAACATAAAGGACAGAAGAACAAACCATTAAGTGGTTAAACACAAAGGATAGAAGAACAAACCATTAAGTGGTAAAACACAAAGGACAGAAGAACAAACCATTAAGTTGTAAAACACAAAGGACAGAAGAACAAACCATTAAGTGGTAAAACACAAAGGACAGAAGAACAAACCATTAAGTGGTAACACACAAAGGACAGAAAAACAAACCATTAAGTGGCTAAGCACAAAGGACAGAAGAACAAACCATTAAGTTGTTAAACACAAAGGACAGAAGAACAAACCATTTAGTTGTTAAGTACAAAGGACAGAAGAACAAACCATTAAGTGGTTAAGCACAAAGGACAGAAGAACAAACCATTAAGTTGTTAAACACAAAGGACAGAAGAACAAACCATTTAGTTGTTAAACACAAAGGACAGAAGAACAAACCATTTAGTTGTTAAGCACAAAGGACAGAAGAACAAACCATTAAGTGGTTAAGCACAAAGGACAGAAGAACAAACCATTAAGTTGTTAAACACAAAGGACAGAAGAACAAACCATTTAGTTGTTAAGCACAAAGGACAGAAGAACAAACCATTAAGTGGTTAAGCACAAAGGACAGAAGAACAAACCATTAAGTGGTAAAGCACAAAGGACAGAAGAACAAACCATTAATTTGTAAAACACAAAGGACAGAAGAACAAACCATTAAGTGGTTAAACACAAAGGACAGAAGAACAAACCATTAAGTTGTTAAACACAAAGGACAGAAGAACAAACCATTAAGTGGTAAAACACAAAGGACAGAAGAACAAACCATTAAGTGGTTAAACACAAAGGACAGAAGAACAAACCATTAAGTGGTTAAGCACAAAGCAAAGAAGAACAAACCATTAATTGGTTAAACACAAAGGACAGAAGAACAAACCATTAAGTGGTAAAACACAAAGGACAGAAGAAAAAAACATTAAGTGGTTAAGCACAAAGGACAGAAGAACAAACCTTTAAGTTGTTAAGCACAAAGGACAGAAGAACAAACCATTAAGTGGTTAAACACAAAGGACAGAAGAACAAACCATTAAGTGGTAAAACATAAAGGTCAGAAGAACAAACCATTAAGTGGTTAAACACAAAGGACAGAAGAACAAACCATCAAGTGGTAACACTAAAGAACAGAAAAACAAACCATTTAGTTGTTAAGCACAAAGGACAGAAGAACAAACCATTAAGTGGTTAAGCACAAAGGACAGAAGAACAAACCATTAAGTGGTAAAACACAAAGGAAGGAAGAACAAACCATTAAGTGGTAAAACACAAAGGACAGAAGAACAAACCATTAAGTGGTAAAACACAAAGGACAGAAGAACAAACCATTAAGTTGTTAAACACAAAGGACAGAAGAACAAACCATTAAGTTGTAAAACATAAAGGACAGCAGAACAAACCAGTAAGTGGTTAAACACAAAGGACAGAAGAACAAACCATTAAGTGGTAAAACACAAAGGACAGAAGAACAAACCATTAAGTTGTAAAACACAAAGGACAGAAGAACAAACCATTAAGTGGTAAAACACAAAGGACAGAAGAACAAACCATTAAGTGGTAACACACAAAGGACAGAAGAACAAACCATTAAGTGGCTAAGCACAAAGGACAGAAGAACAAACCATTAAGTTGTTAAACACAAAGGACAGAAGAACAAACCATTTAGTTGTTAAGTACAAAGGACAGAAGAACAAACCATTAAGTGGTTAAGCACAAAGGACAGAAGAACAAACCATTAAGTTGTTAAACACTAAGGACAGAAGAACAAACCATTTAGTTGTTAAGCACAAAGGACAGAAGAACAAACCATTAAGTGGTTAAGCACAAAGGACAGAAGAACAAACCATTAAGTGGTAAAGCACAAAGGACAGAAGAACAAACCATTAAGTTGTAAAACACAAAGGACAGAAGAACAAACCATTAAGTGATTAAACAAAAATGACAGAAGAACAAACCATTAAGTGGTTAAACACAAAGGACAGGAAAACAAACCATTAAGTGGTAAAAAACAAATGACAGAAGAACAAACCATTAAGTGGTTAAACACAGAGGACAGAAGAATAAACCATTAAGTGGCTAAACACAAAGGACAGAAGAACAAACCATTAAGTGGTAAAACACAAAGGACATGAAGAACAAACCATTAAGTTGTTAAACACAAAGGACAGAAGAACAAACCATTAAGTGGTAAAACACAAAGGACAGAAGAACAAACCAGTAACTGGTTGAACACAAAGGACAGAAGAACAAACCATTAAGTGGTCAAACACAAAGGACAGAAGAACAAACCATTAAGTGGTTAAACACAAAGGACAGAAGAACAAACCATTAAGTGGTTAAACACAAAGGACAGAAGAACAAACCATTAAGTGGTAAAACACAAAGGACAGAAGAACAAACCATTAAGTGGTTAAACAGAAAGGACAGAAGAACAAACCATTAAGTGGTTAAACATAAAGGACAGAAGAACAAACCATTAAGTGATAAAACACAAAGGACAGAAGAACAAACCATTAAGTGGTAAATCACAAAGGACAGAAGAACAAACCATTAAGTTGTAAAACACAAAGGACAGAAGAACAAACCATTAAGTGGTTAAACACAAAGGACAGAAGAACAAACCATTATGTGGTTAAACATAAAGGACAAAAAACAAACCATTAAGTGGTAAAACACAAAGGACAGAAGAACAAACCATTAAGTGGTAAAACACAAAGGAAGGAAGAACAAACCATTAAGTGGTTAAACACAAAGGACAGAAGAACAAACCATTAAGTGGTTAAACACAATGGACAGAACTACAAACCATTAAGTGGTAAAACACAAAGGACAGAAGAACAAACCATTAAGTGGTTAAGCACAAAGGACAGAAGAACAAACCATTAAGTTGTAAAACGCAAAGGACAGAAGAACAAACCAGTAAGTGGTTAAAAACAAAGGACAGAAGAACAAACCATTAAGTGGTTAAGCACAAAGGACAGAAGAACAAACCATTAACTGGTTAAGCACAAAGGACAGAAGAACAAACCTTTAAGTTGTTAAGCACAAAGGACAGAAGAACAAACCATTAAGTGGTTAAACACAAAGGACAGAAGAACAAACCATCAAGTGGTAACACTAAAGGACAGAAAAACAAACCATTTAGTTGTTAAGCACAAAGGACAGAAGAACAAACCATTAAGTGGTTAAGCACAAAGGACAGAAGAACAAACCATTAAGTTGTTAAACACAAAGGACAGAAGAACAAACCATTTAGTTGTTAAGCACAAAGGACAGAAGAACAAACCATTAAGTGGTTAAGCACAAAGGACAGAAGAACAAACCATTAAGTGGTAAAGCACAAAGGACAGAAGAACAAACCATTAATTTGTAAAACACAAAGGACAGAAGAACAAACCATTAAGTGGTTAAACACAAAGGACAGAAGAACAAACCATTAAGTTGTAAAACACAAAGGACAGAAGAACAAACCATTAAGTGATTAAACAAAAATGACAGAAGAACAAACCATTAAGTGGTTAAACACAAAGGACAGAAAAACAAACCATTAAGTGGTAAAAAACAAATGACAGAAGAACAAACCATTAAGTGGTTAAACACAGAGGACAGAAGAATAAACCATTAAGTGGCTAAACACAAAGGACAGAAGAACAAACCATTAAGTGGTAAAACACAAAGGACATGAAGAACAAACCATTAAGTTGTTAAACACAAAGGACAGAAGAACAAACCATTAAGTGGTAAAACACAAAGGACAGAAGAACAAACCAGTAACTGGTTGAAAACAAAGGACAGAAGAACAAACCATTAAGTGGTCAAACACAAAGGACAGAAGAACAAACCATTAAGTGGTTAAACACAAAGGACAGAAGAACAAACCATTAAGTGGTTAAACATAAAGGACAGAAGAACAAACCATTAAGTGGTAAAACACAAAGGACAGAAGAACAAACCATTAAGTGGTTAAACAGAAAGGACAGAAGAACAAACCATTAAGTGGTTAAACATAAAGGACAGAAGAACAAACCATTAAGTGATAAAACACAAAGGACAGAAGAACAAACCATTAAGTGGTAAATCACAAAGGACAGAAGAACAAACCATTAAGTTGTAAAACACAAAGGACAGAAGAACAAACCATTAAGTGGTTAAACACAAAGGACAGAAGAACAAACCATTATGTGGTTAAACAAAAAGGACAAAAAACAAACCATTAAGTGGTAAAACACAAAGGACAGAAGAACAAACCATTAAGTGGTAAAACACAAAGGAAGGAAGAACAAACCATTAAGTGGTTAAACACAAAGGACAGAAGAACAAACCATTAAGTGGTTAAACACAATGGACAGAACTACAAACCATTAAGTGGTTAAGCACAAAGGACAGAAGAACAAACCATTAAGTGGTTAAGCACAAAGGACAGAAGAACAAACCTTTAAGTTGTTAAGCACAAAGGACAGAAGAACAAACCATTAAGTGGTTAAACACAAAGGACAGAAGAACAAACCATCAAGTGGTAACACTAAAGGACAGAAAAACAAACCATTTAGTTGTTAAGCACAAAGGACAGAAGAACAAACCATTAAGTGGTTAAGCACAAAGGACAGAAGAACAAACCATTAAGTCGTAAAACACAAAGGAAGGAAGAACAAACCATTAAGTGGTAAAACACAAAGGACAGAAGAACAAACCATTAAGTGGTAAAACACAAAGGACAGAAGAACAAACCATTAAGTTGTTAAACACAAAGGACAGAAGAACAAACCATTAAGTTGTAAAACATAAAGGACAGCAGAACAAACCATTAAGTGGTTAAACACAAAGGACAGAAGAACAAACCATTAAGTGGTTAAACACAAAGGACAGAAGAACAAACCATTAAGTTGTTAAACACAAAGGACAGAAGAACAAACCATTAAGTGGTTAAACACAAAGGACAGAAGAACAAACCATTAAGTGGTAAAACACAAAAGACAGAAGAACAAACCATTATGTGGTTAAACACAAAGGACAGAAGAACAAACCATTAAGTGGTTAAGCACAAAGCAAAGAAGAACAAACCATTAATTGGTTAAACACAAAGGACAGAAGAACAACCATTAAGTGGTAAAACACAAAGGACAGAAGAACAAACCATTAAGTGGTTAAGCAGAAAGGACAGAAGAACAAACCTTTAAGTTGTTAAGCACAAAGGACAGAAGAACAAACCATTAAGTGGTTAAACACAAAGGACAGAAGAACAAACCATTAAGTGGTAAAACATAAAGGACAGAAGAACAAACCATTAAGTGGTTAAACACAAAGGACAGAAGAACAAACCATTAAGTGGTAACACACAAAGGACAGAAAAACAAACCATTTAGTTGTTAAGCACAAAGGACAGAAGAACAAACCATTAAGTGGTTAAGCACAAAGGACAGAAGAACAAACCATTAAGTGGTAAAACACAAAGGAAGGAAGAACAAACCATTAAGTGGTAAAACACAAAGGACAGAAGAACAAACCATTAAGTGGTAAAACACAAAGGACAGAAAAACAAACCATTAAGTTGTTAAACACAAAGGACAGAAGAACAAACCATTAAGTTGTAAAACATAAAGGACAGAAGAACAAACCATTAAGTGGTTAAACACAAAGGACAGAAGAACAAACCATTAAGTGGTAAAACACAAAGGACAGAAGAACAAACCATTAAGTTGTAAAACACAAAGGACAGAAGAACAAACCATTAAGTGGTAAAACACAAAGGACAGAAGAACAAACCATTAAGTGGTAACACACAAAGGACAGAAAAACAAACCATTAAGTGGCTAAGCACAAAGGACAGAAGAACAAACCATTAAGTTGTTAAACACAAAGGACAGAAGAACAAACCATTTAGTTGTTAAGTACAAAGGACAGAAGAACAAACCATTAAGTGGTTAAGCACAAAGGACAGAAGAACAAACCATTAAGTTGTTAAACACAAAGGACAGAAGAACAAACCATTTAGTTGTTAAACACAAAGGACAGAAGAACAAACCATTTAGTTGTTAAGCACAAAGGACAGAAGAACAAACCATTAAGTGGTTAAGCACAAAGGACAGAAGAACAAACCATTAAGTTGTTAAACACAAAGGACAGAAGAACACACCATTTAGTTGTTAAGCACAAAGGACAGAAGAACAAACCATTAAGTGGTTAAGCACAAAGGACAGAAGAACAAACCATTAAGTGGTAAAGCACAAAGGACAGAAGAACAAACCATTAATTTGTAAAACACAAAGGACAGAAGAACAAACCATTAAGTGGTTAAACACAAAGGACAGAAGAACAAACCATTAAGTTGTTAAACACAAAGGACAGAAGAACAAACCATTAAGTGGTAAAACACAAAGGACAGAAGAACAAACCATTAAGTGGTTAAACACAAAGGACAGAAGAACAAACCATTAAGTGGTTAAGCACAAAGCAAAGAAGAACAAACCATTAATTGGTTAAACACAAAGGACAGAAGAACAAACCATTAAGTGGTAAAACACAAAGGACAGAAGAAAAAACCATTAAGTGGTTAAGCACAAAGGACAGAAGAACAAACCTTTAAGTTGTTAAGCACAAAGGACAGAAGAACAAACCATTAAGTGGTTAAACACAAAGGACAGAAGAACAAACCATTAAGTGGTAAAACATAAAGGACAGAAGAACAAACCATTAAGTGGTTAAACACAAAGGACAGAAGAACAAACCATCAAGTGGTAACACTAAAGAACAGAAAAATAAACCATTTAGTTGTTAAGCACAAAGGACAGAAGAACAAACCATTAAGTGGTTAAGCACAAAGGACAGAAGAACAAACCATTAAGTGGTAAAACACAAAGGAAGGAAGAACAAACCATTAAGTGGTAAAACACAAAGGACAGAAGAACAAACCATTAAGTGGTAAAACACAAAGGACAGAAGAACAAACCATTAAGTTGTTAAACACAAAGGACAGAAGAACAAACCATTAAGTTGTAAAACATAAAGGACAGCAGAACAAACCATTAAGTGGTTAAACACAAAGGACAGAAGAACAAACCATTAAGTGGTAAAACACAAAGGACAGAAGAACAAACCATTAAGTTGTAAAACACAAAGGACAGAAGAACAAACCATTAAGTGGTAAAACACAAAGGACAGAAGAACAAACCATTAAGTGGTAACACACAAAGGACAGAAGAACAAACCATTAAGTGGCTAAGCACAAAGGACAGAAGAACAAACCATTAAGTTGTTAAACACAAAGGACAGAAGAACAAACCATTTAGTTGTTAAGTACAAAGGACAGAAGAACAAACCATTAAGTGGTTAAGCACAAAGGACAGAAGAACAAACCATTAAGTTGTTAAACACAAAGGACAGAAGAACAAACCATTTAGTTGTTAAGCACAAAGGACAGAAGAACAAACCATTAAGTGGTTAAGCACAAAGGACAGAAGAACAAACCATTAAGTGGTAAAGCACAAAGGACAGAAGAACAAACCATTAATTTGTAAAACACAAAGGACAGAAGAACAAACCATTAAGTGGTTAAACACAAAGGACAGAAGAACAAACCATTAAGTTGTAAAACACAAAGGACAGAAGAACAAACCATTAAGTGATTAAACAAAAATGACAGAAGAACAAACCATTAAGTGGTTAAACACAAAGGACAGAAAAACAAACCATTAAGTGGTAAAAAACAAATGACAGAAGAACAAACCATTAAGTGGTTAAACACAGAGGACAGAAGAATAAACCATTAAGTGGCTAAACACAAAGGACAGAAGAACAAACCATTAAGTGGTAAAACACAAAGGACATGAAGAACAAACCATTAAGTTGTTAAACACAAAGGACAGAAGAACAAACCATTAAGTGGTAAAACACAAAGGACAGAAGAACAAACCAGTAACTGGTTGAACACAAAGGACAGAAGAACAAACCATTAAGTGGTCAAACACAAAGGACAGAAGAACAAACCATTAAGTGGTTAAACACAAAGGACAGAAGAACAAACCATTAAGTGGTTAAACACAAAGGACAGAAGAACAAACCATTAAGTGGTAAAACACAAAGGACAGAAGAACAAACCATTAAGTGGTTAAACAGAAAGGACAGAAGAACAAACCATTAAGTGGTTAAACATAAAGGACAGAAGAACAAACCATTAAGTGATAAAACACAAAGGACAGAAGAACAAACCATTAAGTGGTAAATCACAAAGGACAGAAGAAAAAACCATTAAGTTGTAAAACACAAAGGACAGAAGAACAAACCATTAAGTGGTTAAACACAAAGGACAGAAGAACAAACCATTATGTGGTTAAACATAAAGGACAAAAAACAAACCATTAAGTGGTAAAACACAAAGGACAGAAGAACAAACCATTAAGTGGTAAAACACAAAGGAAGGAAGAAAAAACCATTAAGTGGTTAAACACAAAGGACAGAAGAACAAACCATTAAGTGGTTAAACACAATGGACAGAACTACAAACCATTAAGTGGTAAAACACAAAGGACAGAAGAACAAACCATTAAGTGGTTAAGCACAAAGGACAGAAGAACAAACCATTAAGTTGTAAAACGCAAAGGACAGAAGAACAAACCAGTAAGTGGTTAAAAACAAAGGACAGAAGAACAAACCATTAAGTGGTTAAGCACAAAGGACAGAAGAACAAACCATTAAGTGGTAAAACACAAAGGAAGGAAGAACAAACCATTAAGTGGTAAAACACAAAGGACAGAAGAACAAACAATTAAGTGGTAAAACACAAAGGACAGAAGAACAAACCATTAAGTGGTTAAGCACAAAGGACAGAAGAACAAACCATTAAGTTGTAAAACACAAAGGAAGGAAGAACAAACCATTAAGTGGTAAAACACAAAGGACAGAAGAACAAACCATTAAGTGGTAAAACACAAAGGACAGAAGAACAAACCATTAAGCGGTTAAACACAAAGGACAGAAGAACAAACCATTAAGTGGTAAAACACAAAGGACAGAAGAACAAACCATTAAGTGGTAAAACACAAAGGACAGAAGAACAAACCATTAAGTGGTTAAACACAAAGGACAGAAGAACAAACCATTAAGTGGTTAAACACAAAGGACAGAAGAACAAACCATTAAGTTGTAACACACAAAGGACAGAAAAACAAACCATTTAGTTGTTAAGCACAAAGGACAGAAGAACAAACCATTAAGTGGTTAAACACAAAGGACAGAAGAACAAACCATTAAGTGGTAAAACACAAAGGACAGAAGAACAAACCATTAAGTGGTAACACACAAAGGACAGAAAAACAAACCATTTAGTTGTTAAACACAAAGGACAGAAGAACAAACCATTAAGTGGTAAAACACAAAGGACAGAAGAACAAACCATTAAGTGGTTAAGCACAAAGGACAGAAGAACAAACCTTTAAGTTGTTAAACACAAAGGACAGAAGAACAAACCATTAAGTGGTTAAACACAAAGGACAGAAGAACAAACCATTAAGTGGTAAAACACAAAGGACAGAAGAACAAACCATTAAGTGGTTAAACACAAAGGACAGAAGAACAAACCATTAAGTGGTAAAACACAAAGGACAGAAGAACAAACCATTAAGTGGTTAAACACAAAGGACAGAAGAACAAACCATTAAGTGGTAAAACACAAAGGACAGAATAACAAACCATTAAGTGGTAAAGCACAAAGGACAGAAGAACAAACCATTAAGTGGTAAAGCACAAAGGACAGAAGAACAAACCATTAAGTGGTAAAACACAAAGGACAGAAGAACAAACCATCAAGTGGTTAAACACAAAGGACAGAAGAACAAACCATTAAGTGGTTAATAAACACAAAGGACAGAAGAACAAACCATTAAGTGATTAAACACAAAGGACAGAAGAACAAACCAGTAAGTGGTAAATCACAAAGGACAGAAGAACAAACCATTAAGTTGTAAAACACAAAGGACAGAAGAACAAACCATTAAGTGGTTAAACACAAAGCACAGAAGAACAAACCATTATGTGGTTAAACACAAAGGACAGAAGAACAAACCAGTAAGTGGTAAAACACAAAGGAAGGAAGAACAAACCATTAAGTGGTTAAACACAAAGGACAGAATAACAAACCATTAAGTGGTTAAACACAAAGGACAGAAGAACAAACCATTAAGTGGTAAAACACAAAGGACAGAAGAACAAACCATTAAGTGGTTAAGCACAAAGGACAGAAGAACAAACCATTAAGTTGTAAAACGCAAAGGACAGAAGAACAAACCATTAAGTGGTTAAGCACAAAGGACAGAAGAACAAACCATTAAGTTGTAAAACACAAAGGAAGGAAGAACAAACCATTAAGTGGTAAAACACAAAGGACAGAAGAACAAACCATTAAGTGGTAAAACACAAAGGACAGAAGAACAAACCATTAAGCGGTTAAACACAAAGGACAGAAGAACAAACCATTAAGTGGTAAAACACAAAGGACAGAAGAACAAACCATTAAGTGGTAAAACACAAAGGACAGAAGAACAAACCATTGAGTGGTTAAACACAAAGGACAGAAGAACAAACCATTAAGTGGTTAAACACAAAGGACAGAAGAACAAACCATTAAGTTGTAACACACAAAGGACAGAAAAACAAACCATTTAGTTGTTAAGCACAAAGGACAGAAGAACAAACCATTAAGTGGTAACACACAAAGGACAGAAAAACAAACCATTTAGTTGTTAAACACAAAGGACAGAAGAACAAACCATTAAGTGGTAAAACACAAAGGACAGAAGAACAAACCATTAAGTGGTAACAAACAAAGGACAGAAGAACAAACCATTAAGTGGCTAAGCACAAAGGACAGAAGAACAAACCATTAAGTGGTTAAGCACAAAGGACAGAAGAACAAACCATTAAGTTGTTAAACACAAAGGACAGAAGAACAAACCATTTAGTTGTTAAGCACAAAGGACAGAAGAACAAACCATTAAGTGGTTAAGCACAAAGGACAGAAGAACAAACCATTAAGTGGTAAAGCACAAAGGACAGAAGAACAAACCATTAATTTGTAAAACACAAAGGACAGAAGAACAAACCATTAAGTGGTTAAACACAAAGGACAGAAGAACAAACCATTAAGTTGTAAAACACAAAGGACAGAAGAACAAACCATTAAGTGATTAAACAAAAATGACAGAAGAACAAACCATTAAGTGGTTAAACACAAAGGACAGAAAAACAAACCATTAAGTGGTAAAAAACAAATGACAGAAGAACAAACCATTAAGTGGTTAAACACAGAGGACAGAAGAATAAACCATTAAGTGGCTAAACACAAAGGACAGAAGAACAAACCATTAAGTGGTAAAACACAAAGGACATGAAGAACAAACCATTAAGTTGTTAAACACAAAGGACAGAAGAACAAACCATTAAGTGGTAAAACACAAAGGACAGAAGAACAAACCAGTAACTGGTTGAACACAAAGGACAGAAGAACAAACCATTAAGTGGTCAAACACAAAGGACAGAAGAACAAACCATTAAGTGGTTAAACACAAAGGACAGAAGAACAAACCATTAAGTGGTTAAACACAAAGGACAGAAGAACAAACCATTAAGTGGTAAAACACAAAGGACAGAAGAACAAACCATTAAGTGGTTAAACAGAAAGGACAGAAGAACAAACCATTAAGTGGTTAAACATAAAGGACAGAAGAACAAACCATTAAGTGATAAAACACAAAGGACAGAAGAACAAACCATTAAGTGGTAAATCACAAAGGACAGAAGAACAAACCATTAAGTTGTAAAACACAAAGGACAGAAGAACAAACCATTAAGTGGTTAAACACAAAGGACAGAAGAACAAACCATTATGTGGTTAAACATAAAGGACAAAAAACAAACCATTAAGTGGTAAAACACAAAGGACAGAAGAACAAACCATTAAGTGGTAAAACACAAAGGAAGGAAGAAAAAACCATTAAGTGGTTAAACACAAAGGACAGAAGAACAAACCATTAAGTGGTTAAACACAATGGACAGAACTACAAACCATTAAGTGGTAAAACACAAAGGACAGAAGAACAAACCATTAAGTGGTTAAGCACAAAGGACAGAAGAACAAACCATTAAGTTGTAAAACGCAAAGGACAGAAGAACAAACCAGTAAGTGGTTAAAAACAAAGGACAGAAGAACAAACCATTAAGTGGTTAAGCACAAAGGACAGAAGAACAAACCATTAAGTGGTAAAACACAAAGGAAGAAAGAACAAACCATTAAGTGGTAAAACACAAAGGACAGAAGAACAAACAATTAAGTGGTAAAACACAAAGGACAGAAGAACAAACCATTAAGTGGTTAAGCACAAAGGACAGAAGAACAAACCATTAAGTTGTAAAACACAAAGGAAGGAAGAACAAACCATTAAGTGGTAAAACACAAAGGACAGAAGAACAAACCATTAAGTGGTAAAACACAAAGGACAGAAGAACAAACCATTAAGCGGTTAAACACAAAGGACAGAAGAACAAACCATTAAGTGGTAAAACACAAAGGACAGAAGAACAAACCATTAAGTGGTAAAACACAAAGGACAGAAGAACAAACCATTAAGTGGTTAAACACAAAGGACAGAAGAACAAACCATTAAGTGGTTAAACACAAAGGACAGAAGAACAAACCATTAAGTTGTAACACACAAAGGACAGAAAAACAAACCATTTAGTTGTTAAGCACAAAGGACAGAAGAACAAACCATTAAGTGGTTAAACACAAAGGACAGAAGAACAAACCATTAAGTGGTAAAACACAAAGGACAGAAGAACAAACCATTAAGTGGTAACACACAAAGGACAGAAAAACAAACCATTTAGTTGTTAAACACAAAGGACAGAAGAACAAACCATTAAGTGGTAAAACACAAAGGACAGAAGAACAAACCATTAAGTGGTTAAGCACAAAGGACAGAAGAACAAACCTTTAAGTTGTTAAACACAAAGGACAGAAGAACAAACCATTAAGTGGTTAAACACAAAGGACAGAAGAACAAACCATTAAGTGGTAAAACACAAAGGACAGAAGAACAAACCATTAAGTGGTTAAACACAAAGGACAGAAGAACAAACCATTAAGTGGTAAAACACAAAGGACAGAAGAACAAACCATTAAGTGGTTAAACACAAAGGACAGAAGAACAAACCATTAAGTGGTAAAACACAAAGGACAGAATAACAAACCATTAAGTGGTAAAACACAAAGGACAGAAGAACAAACCATTAAGTGGTAAAGCACAAAGGACAGAAGAACAAACCATTAAGTGGTAAAACACAAAGGACAGAAGAACAAACCATCAAGTGGTTAAACACAAAGGACAGAAGAACAAACAATTAAGTGGTAAAACACAAAGGACAGAAGAACAAACCATTAAGTGGTTAATAAACACAAAGGACAGAAGAACAAACCATTAAGTGATTAAACACAAAGGACAGAAGAACAAACCAGTAAGTGGTAAATCACAAAGGACAGAAGAACAAACCATTAAGTTGTAAAACACAAAGGACAGAAGAACAAACCATTAAGTGGTTAAACACAAAGCACAGAAGAACAAACCATTATGTGGTTAAACACAAAGGACAGAAGAACAAACCAGTAAGTGGTAAAACACAAAGGAAGGAAGAACAAACCATTAAGTGGTTAAACACAAAGGACAGAAGAACAAACCATTAAGTGGTTAAACACAAAGGACAGAAGAACAAACCATTAAGTGGTAAAACACAAAGGACAGAAGAACAAACCATTAAGTGGTTAAGCACAAAGGACAGAAGAACAAACCATTAAGTTGTAAAACGCAAAGGACAGAAGAACAAACCATTAAGTGGTTAAGCACAAAGGACAGAAGAACAAACCATTAAGTTGTAAAACACAAAGGAAGGAAGAACAAACCATTAAGTGGTAAAACACAAAGGACAGAAGAACAAACCATTAAGTGGTAAAACACAAAGGACAGAAGAACAAACCATTAAGCGGTTAAACACAAAGGACAGAAGAACAAACCATTAAGTGGTAAAACACAAAGGACAGAAGAACAAACCATTAAGTGGTAAAACACAAAGGACAGAAGAACAAACCATTGAGTGGTTAAACACAAAGGACAGAAGAACAAACCATTAAGTGGTTAAACACAAAGGACAGAAGAACAAACCATTAAGTTGTAACACACAAAGGACAGAAAAACAAACCATTTAGTTGTTAAGCACAAAGGACAGAAGAACAAACCATTAAGTGGTAACACACAAAGGACAGAAAAACAAACCATTTAGTTGTTAAACACAAAGGACAGAAGAACAAACCATTAAGTGGTAAAACACAAAGGACAGAAAAACAAACCGTTAAGTGGTAAAACACAAAGGATAGAAGAACAAACCATTAAGTGGTAACACACAAAGGACAGAAGAACAAACCATTAAGTGGTTAAACACAAAGGACCGAAGAACAAACCATTAAGTGGTTCAACACAAAGGACAGAAGAACAAACCATTAAGTGGTAAAACACAAAGGACAGAAGAACAAACCATTAAGTGGTTAACCACAAAGGACAGAAGAACAAACCATTAAGTGGTAAAACACAAAGGACAGAAGAACAAACCATTAAATGGTTAAACACAAAGGACAGAAGAACAAACCATTAAGTGGTAAAACACAAACGACTGAAGAACAAACCATTAAGTGGTTAAACACAAAGGACAGAAGAACAAACCATTAAGTGATTAAGCACAAAGGACAGAAGAACAAACCATTAAGTGGTAACACACAAAGGACAGAAGAACAAACCATTAAGTGGTTAACCACAAAGGACAGAAGAACAAACCATTAAGTGGTAAAACACAAAGGACAGAAGAACAAACCATTAAGTGGTAAAACACAAAGGACAGAAGAACAAACCATTAAGTGGTAAAACGCAAAGGACAGAAGAACAAACCATTAAGTGGTAAAGCACAAAGGACAGAAGAACAAACCATTAAGTGGTAAAACACAAAGGACAGAAGAACAAACCATTAAGTGGTTAACCACAAAGGACAGAAGAACAAACCATTAAGTGGTAAAACACAAAGGACAGAAGAACAAACCATTAAGTGGTTAAACACAAAGGACAGAAGAACAAACCATTAAGTTGTAAAACACAAAGGACAGAAGAACAAACCATTAAGTGGTAAAACACAAAGGACAGAAGAACAAACCATTAAGTGGTAAAACACAAAGGACAGAAGAACAAACCATTAAGTGGTAAAGCACAAAGGACAGAAGAACAAACCATTAAGTGGTAAAACACAAAGGACAGAAGAACAAACCATTAAGTGGTTAAACACAAAGGACAGAAGAACAAACAATTAAGTGGTAAAACACAAAGGACAGAAGAACAAACCATTAAGTGGTTAATAAACACAAAGGACAGAAAAACGAACCATTAAGTGGTTAAACACAAAGGACAGAAGAACAAACCATTAAATGGTTAAGCACAAAGGACAGAAGAACAAACCATTAAGTGGTAAAACACAAAGGACAGAAGAACAAACCATTAAGTGGTTAAGCACAAAGGACGGAAGAACAAACCATTAAGTTGTAAAACACAAAGGACAGAAGAACAAACCATTAAGTGATTAAACAAAAATGACAGAAGAACAAACCATTAAGTGGTTAAACACAAAGGACAGAAAAACAAACCATTAAGTGGTAAAAAACAAATGACAGAAGAACAAACCATTAAGTGGTTAAACACAAAGGACAGAAGAATAAACCATTAAGTGGCTAAACACAAAGGAGAGAAGAACAAACCATTAAGTGGTAAAACACAAAGGACATGAAGAACAAACCATTAAGTTGTTAAACACAAAGGACAGAAGAACAAACCATTAAGTGGTAAAACACAAAGGACAGAAGAACAAACCAGTAACTGGTTGAACACAAAGGACAGAAGAACAAACCATTAAGTGGTCAAACACAAAGGACAGAAGAACAAACCATTAAGTGGTTAAACACAAAGGACAGAAGAACAAACCATTAAGTGGTTAAACACAAAGGACAGAAGAACAAACCATTAAGTGGTAAAACACAAAGGACAGAAGAACAAACCATTAAGTGGTTAAACACAAAGGACAGAAGAACAAACCATTAAGTGGTTAAACATAAAGGACAGAAGAACAAACCATTAAGTGATAAAACACAAAGGACAGAAGAACAAACCAGTAAGTGGTAAAGCACAAAGGACAGAAGAACAAACCATTAAGTTGTAAAACACAAAGGACAGAAGAACAAACCATTAAGTGGTTAAACACAAAGGACAGAAGAACAAACCATTATGTGGTTAAACATAAAGGACAGAAAACAAACCATTAAGTGGTAAAACACAAAGGACAGAAGAACAAACCATTAAGTGGTAAAACACAAAGGAAGGAAGAACAAACCATTAAGTGGTAAAACACAAAGGACAGAAGAACAAACCATTAAGTGGTTAAACACAAAGGACAGAACTACAAACCATTAAGTGGTAAAACACAAAGGACAGAAAAACAAACCATTAAGTGGTTAAGCACAAAGGACAGAAGAACAAACCATTAAGTTGTAAAACGCAAAGGACAGAAGAACAAACCAGTAAGTGGTTAAAAACAAAGGACAGAAGAACAAACCATTAAGTGGTTAAACACAAAGGACAGAAGAACAAACCATTAAGTGGTAAAACACAAAGGACAGAAGAACAAACCATTAAGTGGTAAAACACAAAGGACAGAAGAACAAACCATTGAGTGGTTAAACACAAAGGACAGAAGAACAAACCATTAAGTGGTTAAACACAAAGGACAGAAGAACAAACCATTAAGTTGTAACACACAAAGGACAGAAAAACAAACCATTTAGTTGTTAAGCACAAAGGACAGAAGAACAAACCATTAAGTGGTAACACACAAAGGACAGAAAAACAAACCATTTAGTTGTTAAACACAAAGGACAGAAGAACAAACCATTAAGTGGTAAAACACAAAGGACAGAAAAACAAACCGTTAAGTGGTAAAACACAAAGGATAGAAGAACAAACCATTAAGTGGTAACACACAAAGGACAGAAGAACAAACCATTAAGTGGTTAAACACAAAGGACCGAAGAACAAACCATTAAGTGGTTCAACACAAAGGACAGAAGAACAAACCATTAAGTGGTAAAACACAAAGGACAGAAGAACAAACCATTAAGTGGTTAACCACAAAGGACAGAAGAACAAACCATTAAGTGGTAAAACACAAAGGACAGAAGAACAAACCATTAAATGGTTAAACACAAAGGACAGAAGAACAAACCATTAAGTGGTAAAACACAAACGACAGAAGAACAAACCATTAAGTGGTTAAACACAAAGGACAGAAGAACAAACCATTAAGTGATTAAGCACAAAGGACAGAAGAACAAACCATTAAGTGGTAACACACAAAGGACAGAAGAACAAACCATTAAGTGGTTAACCACAAAGGACAGAAGAACAAACCATTAAGTGGTAAAACACAAAGGACAGAAGAACAAACCATTAAGTGGTAAAACACAAAGGACAGAAGAACAAACCATTAAGTGGTAAAACGCAAAGGACAGAAGAACAAACCATTAAGTGGTAAAGCACAAAGGACAGAAGAACAAACCATTAAGTGGTAAAACACAAAGGACAGAAGAACAAACCATTAAGTGGTTAACCACAAAGGACAGAAGAACAAACCATTAAGTGGTAAAACACAAAGGACAGAAGAACAAACCATTAAGTGGTTAAACACAAAGGACAGAAGAACAAACCATTAAGTTGTAAAACACAAAGGACAGAAGAACAAACCATTAAGTGGTAAAACACAAAGGACAGAAGAACAAACCATTAAGTGGTAAAACACAAAGGACAGAAGAACAAACCATTAAGTGGTAAAGCACAAAGGACAGAAGAACAAACCATTAAGTGGTAAAACACAAAGGACAGAAGAACAAACCATTAAGTGGTTAAACACAAAGGACAGAAGAACAAACAATTAAGTGGTAAAACACAAAGGACAGAAGAACAAACCATTAAGTGGTTAATAAACACAAAGGACAGAAAAACGAACCATTAAGTGGTTAAACACAAAGGACAGAAGAACAAACCATTAAATGGTTAAGCACAAAGGACAGAAGAACAAACCATTAAGTGGTAAAACACAAAGGACAGAAGAACAAACCATTAAGTGGTTAAGCACAAAGGACGGAAGAACAAACCATTAAGTTGTAAAACACAAAGGACAGAAGAACAAACCATTAAGTGATTAAACAAAAATGACAGAAGAACAAACCATTAAGTGGTTAAACACAAAGGACAGAAAAACAAACCATTAAGTGGTAAAAAACAAATGACAGAAGAACAAACCATTAAGTGGTTAAACACAAAGGACAGAAGAATAAACCATTAAGTGGCTAAACACAAAGGAGAGAAGAACAAACCATTAAGTGGTAAAACACAAAGGACATGAAGAACAAACCATTAAGTTGTTAAACACAAAGGACAGAAGAACAAACCATTAAGTGGTAAAACACAAAGGACAGAAGAACAAACCAGTAACTGGTTGAACACAAAGGACAGAAGAACAAACCATTAAGTGGTCAAACACAAAGGACAGAAGAACAAACCATTAAGTGGTTAAACACAAAGGACAGAAGAACAAACCATTAAGTGGTTAAACACAAAGGACAGAAGAACAAACCATTAAGTGGTAAAACACAAAGGACAGAAGAACAAACCATTAAGTGGTTAAACACAAAGGACAGAAGAACAAACCATTAAGTGGTTAAACATAAAGGACAGAAGAACAAACCATTAAGTGATAAAACACAAAGGACAGAAGAACAAACCAGTAAGTGGTAAAGCACAAAGGACAGAAGAACAAACCATTAAGTTGTAAAACACAAAGGACAGAAGAACAAACCATTAAGTGGTTAAACACAAAGGACAGAAGAACAAACCATTATGTGGTTAAACATAAAGGACAGAAAACAAACCATTAAGTGGTAAAACACAAAGGACAGAAGAACAAACCATTAAGTGGTAAAACACAAAGGAAGGAAGAACAAACCATTAAGTGGTAAAACACAAAGGACAGAAGAACAAACCATTAAGTGGTTAAACACAAAGGACAGAACTACAAACCATTAAGTGGTAAAACACAAAGGACAGAAAAACAAACCATTAAGTGGTTAAGCACAAAGGACAGAAGAACAAACCATTAAGTTGTAAAACGCAAAGGACAGAAGAACAAACCAGTAAGTGGTTAAAAACAAAGGACAGAAGAACAAACCATTAAGTGGTTAAGCACAAAGGACAGAAGAACAAACCATTAAGTGGTAAAACACAAAGGAAGGAAGAACAAACCATTAAGTGGTAAAACACAAAGGACAGAAGAACAAACAATTAAGTGGTAAAACACAAAGGACAGAAGAACAAACCATTAAGTGGTTAAGCACAAAGGACAGAAGAACAAACCATTAAGTTGTAAAACACAAAGGAAGGAAGAACAAACCATTAAGTGGTAAAACACAAAGGACAGAAGAACAAACCATTAAGTGGTAAAACACAAAGGACAGAAGAACAAACCATTAAGCGGTTAAACACAAAGGACAGAAGAACAAACCATTAAGTGGTAAAACGCAAAGGACAGAAGAACAAACCATTAAGTGGTTAAACACAAAGGACAGAAGAACAAACCATTAAGTGGTAAAACACAAAGGACAGAAGAACAAACCATTAAGTGGTAACACACAAAGGACAGAAAAACAATCCATTTAGTTGTTAAACACAAAGGACAGAAGAACAAACCATTAAGTGGTAAAACACAAAGGACAGAAGGACAAACCATTAAGTGGTTAAGCACAAAGGACAGAAGAACAAACCATTAAGTGGTTAAACACAAAGGACAGAAGAACAAACCATTAAGTGGTAAAACACAAAGGACAGAAGAACAAACCATTAAGTGGTTAAACACAAAGGACAGAAGAACAAACCATTAAGTGATAAAACACAAAGGACAGAAGAACAAACCATTAAGTGGTTAAACACAAAGGACAGAAGAACAAACCATTAAGTGGTAAAACACAAAGGACAGAATAACAAACCATTAAGTGGTAAAACACAAAGGACAGAAGAACAAACCATTAAGTGGTAAAGCACAAAGGACAGAAGAACAAACCATTAAGTGGTAAAACACAAAGGACAGAAGAACAAACCATCAAGTGGTTAAACACAAAGGACAGAAGAACAAACAATTAAGTGGTAAAACACAAAGGAGAGAAGAACAAACCATTAAGTGGTTAATAAACACAAAGGACAGAAGAACAAACCATTAAGTGATTAAACACAAAGGACAGAAGAACAAACCAGTAAGTGGTAAATCACAAAGGACAGAAGAACAAACCATTAAGTTGTAAAACACAAAGGACAGAAGAACAAACCATTTAGTGGTTAAGCACAAAGGACAGAAGAACAAACCATTATGTGGTTAAACACAAAGGACAGAAAACAAACCATTAAGTGGTAAAACACAAAGGACAGAAGAACAAACCAGTAAGTGGTAAAACAGAAAGGAAGGAAGAACAAACCATTAAGTGGTTAAACACCAAGGTCAGAAGAACAAACCATTAAGTGGTTAAACACAAAGGACAGAAGAACAAACCATTAAGTGGTAAAACACAAAGGACAGAAGAACAAACCATTAAGTGGTTAAGCACAAAGGACAGAAGAACAAACCATTAAGTTGTAAAACGCAAAGGACAGAAGAACAAACCATTAAGTGGTTAAACACAAAGGACAGAAGAACAATCCATTAGGTGGTTAAACACAAAGGACAGAACAACAAACCATTAAGTGGTAAAGCACAAAGGACAGAAGAACAAACCAGTAAGTGGTTAAAAACAAAGGACAGAAGAACAAACCATTAAGTGGTTAAACACAAAGGACAGAAGAACAAACAATTAAGTGGTAAAACACAAAGGACAGAAGAACAAACCATTAAGTGGTTAATAAACACAAAGGACAGAAAAACGAACCATTAAGTGGTTAAACACAAAGGACAGAAGAACAAACCATTAAATGGTTAAGCACAAAGGACAGAAGAACAAACCATTAAGTGGTAAAACACAAAGGACAGAAGAACAAACCATTAAGTGGTTAAGCACAAAGGACGGAAGAACAAACCATTAAGTTGTAAAACACAAAGGACAGAAGAACAAACCATTAAGTGATTAAACAAAAATGACAGAAGAACAAACCATTAAGTGGTTAAACACAAAGGACAGAAAAACAAACCATTAAGTGGTAAAAAACAAATGACAGAAGAACAAACCATTAAGTGGTTAAACACAAAGGACAGAAGAATAAACCATTAAGTGGCTAAACACAAAGGAGAGAAGAACAAACCATTAAGTGGTAAAACACAAAGGACATGAAGAACAAACCATTAAGTTGTTAAACACAAAGGACAGAAGAACAAACCATTAAGTGGTAAAACACAAAGGACAGAAGAACAAACCAGTAACTGGTTGAACACAAAGGACAGAAGAACAAACCATTAAGTGGTCAAACACAAAGGACAGAAGAACAAACCATTAAGTGGTTAAACACAAAGGACAGAAGAACAAACCATTAAGTGGTTAAACACAAAGGACAGAAGAACAAACCATTAAGTGGTAAAACACAAAGGACAGAAGAACAAACCATTAAGTGGTTAAACACAAAGGACAGAAGAACAAACCATTAAGTGGTTAAACATAAAGGACAGAAGAACAAACCATTAAGTGATAAAACACAAAGGACAGAAGAACAAACCATTAAGTGGTAAAGCACAAAGGACAGAAGAACAAACCATTAAGTTGTAAAACACAAAGGACAGAACAACAAACCATTAAGTGGTTAAACACAAAGGACAGAAGAACAAACCATTATGTGGTTAAACATAAAGGAGAGAAAACAAACCATTAAGTGGTAAAACACAAAGGACAGAAGAACAAACCATTAAGTGGTAAAACACAAAGGAAGGAAGAACAAACCATTAAGTGGTAAAACACAAAGGACAGAAGAACAAACCATTAAGTGGTTAAACACAAAGGACAGAACTACAAACCATTAAGTGGTAAAACACAAAGGACAGAAAAACAAACCATTAAGTGGTTAAGCACAAAGGACAGAAGAACAAACCATTAAGTTGTAAAACGCAAAGGACAGAAGAACAAACCAGTAAGTGGTTAAAAACAAAGGACAGAAGAACAAACCATTAAGTGGTTAAGCACAAAGGACAGAAGAACAAACCATTAAGTGGTAAAACACAAAGGAAGGAAGAACAAACCATTAAGTGGTAAAACACAAAGGACAGAAGAACAAACAATTAAGTGGTAAAACACAAAGGACAGAAGAACAAACCATTAAGTGGTTAAGCACAAAGGACAGAAGAACAAACCATTAAGTTGTAAAACACAAAGGAAGGAAGAACAAACCATTAAGTGGTAAAACACAAAGGACAGAAGAACAAACCATTAAGTGGTAAAACACAAAGGACAGAAGAACAAACCATTAAGCGGTTAAACACAAAGGACAGAAGAACAAACCATTAAGTGGTAAAACGCAAAGGACAGAAGAACAAACCATTAAGTGGTTAAACACAAAGGACAGAAGAACAAACCATTAAGTGGTAAAACACAAAGGACAGAAGAACAAACCATTAAGTGGTAACACACAAAGGACAGAAAAACAATCCATTTAGTTGTTAAACACAAAGGACAGAAGAACAAACCATTAAGTGGTAAAACACAAAGGACAGAAGGACAAACCATTAAGTGGTTAAGCACAAAGGACAGAAGAACAAACCATTAAGTGGTTAAACACAAAGGACAGAAGAACAAACCATTAAGTGGTAAAACACAAAGGACAGAAGAACAAACCATTAAGTGGTTAAACACAAAGGACAGAAGAACAAACCATTAAGTGATAAAACACAAAGGACAGAAGAACAAACCATTAAGTGGTTAAACACAAAGGACAGAAGAACAAACCATTAAGTGGTAAAACACAAAGGACAGAATAACAAACCATTAAGTGGTAAAACACAAAGGACAGAAGAACAAACCATTAAGTGGTAAAGCACAAAGGACAGAAGAACAAACCATTAAGTGGTAAAACACAAAGGACAGAAGAACAAACCATCAAGTGGTTAAACACAAAGGACAGAAGAACAAACAATTAAGTGGTAAAACACAAAGGAGAGAAGAACAAACCATTAAGTGGTTAATAAACACAAAGGACAGAAGAACAAACCATTAAGTGATTAAACACAAAGGACAGAAGAACAAACCAGTAAGTGGTAAATCACAAAGGACAGAAGAACAAACCATTAAGTTGTAAAACACAAAGGACAGAAGAACAAACCATTTAGTGGTTAAGCACAAAGGACAGAAGAACAAACCATTATGTGGTTAAACACAAAGGACAGAAAACAAACCATTAAGTGGTAAAACACAAAGGACAGAAGAACAAACCAGTAAGTGGTAAAACAGAAAGGAAGGAAGAACAAACCATTAAGTGGTTAAACACCAAGGACAGAAGAACAAACCATTAAGTGGTTAAACACAAAGGACAGAAGAACAAACCATTAAGTGGTAAAACACAAAGGACAGAAGAACAAACCATTAAGTGGTTAAGCACAAAGGACAGAAGAACAAACCATTAAGTTGTAAAACGCAAAGGACAGAAGAACAAACCATTAAGTGGTTAAACACAAAGGACAGAAGAACAATCCATTAGGTGGTTAAACACAAAGGACAGAACAACAAACCATTAAGTGGTAAAGCACAAAGGACAGAAGAACAAACCAGTAAGTGGTTAAAAACAAAGGACAGAAGAACAAACCATTAAGTGGTTAAACACAAAGGACAGAGGAACAAACCATTAAGTGGTAACACACAAAGGACAGAAAAACAAACCATTTAGTTGTTAAGCACAAAGGACAGAAGAACAAACCATTAAGTGGTAAAACACAAAGGACAGAAGAACAAACCATTAAGTGGTTCAACACAAAGGACAGAAGAACAAACCATTAAGTGGTAAAACACAAAGGACAGAAGAACAAACCATTAAGTGGTTAAACACAAAGGACAGAAGAACAAACCATTAAGTGGTAAAACACAAAGGACAGAATAACAAACCATTAAGTGGTAAAACACAAAGGACAGAAGAACAAACCATTAAGTGGTAAAGCACAAAGGACAGAAGAACAAACCATTAAGTGGTAAAACACAAAGGACAGAAGAACAAACCATCAAGTGGTTAAACACAAAGGACAGAAGAACAAACAATTAAGTGGTAAAACACAAAGGACAGAAGAACAAACCATTAAGTGGTTAATAAACACAAAGAACAGAAGAACAAACCATTAAGTGATTAAACACAAAGGACAGAAGAACAAACCAGTAAGTGGTAAATCACAAAGGACAGAAGAACAAACCATTAAGTTGTAAAACACAAAGGACAGAAGAACAAACCATTTAGTGGTTAAACACAAAGGACAGAAGAACAAACCATTATGTGGTTAAACACAAAGGACAGAAAACAAACCATTAAGTGGTAAAACAGAAAGGAAGGAAGAACAAACCATTAAGTGGTTAAACACAAAGGACAGAAGAACAAACCATTAAGTGGTTAAACACAAAGGACAGAAGAACAAACCATTAAGTGGTAAAACACAAAGGACAGAAGAACAAACCATTAAGTGGTTAAGCACAAAGAACAGAAGAACAAACCATTAAGTTGTAAAACGCAAAGGACAGAAGAACAAACCATTAAGTGGTTAAACACAAAGGACAGAAGAACAATCCATTAGGTGGTTAAACACAAAGGACAGAACAACAAATCATTAAGTGGTAAAGCACAAAGGACAGAAGAACAAACCAGTAAGTGGTTAAAAACAAAGGACAGAAGAACAAACCATTAAGTGGTTAAACACAAAGGACAGAAGAACAAACCATTAAGTGGTAACACACAAAGGACAGAAAAACAAACCATTTAGTTGTTAAGCACAAAGGACAGAAGAACAAACCATTAAGTGGTTAAGCACAAAGGACAGAAGAACAAACCATTAAGTGGTTAAGCACAAAGGACAGAAGAACAAACCATTAAGGGGTAAAACACAAAGGAAGGAAGAACAAACCATTAAGTGGTAAAACACAAAGGACAGAAGAACAAACCATTAAGTGGTAAAACACAAAGGACAGAAAAACAAACCATTAAGTTGTTAAACACAAAGGACAGAAGAACAAACCATTAAGTTGTAAAACAAAAAGGACAGAAGAACAAACCATTAAATGGTTAAACACAAAGGACAGAAGAACAAACCATTAAGTGGTAAAACACAAAGGACAGAAGAACAAACCATTAAGTTGTAAAACACAAAGGACAGAAGAACAAACCATTAAGTGGTAAAACACAAAGGACAGAAGAACAAACCATTAAGTGGTAACACACAAAGGACAGAAGAACAAACCATTAAGTGGCTAAGCACAAAGGACAGAAGAACAAACCATTAAGTTGTTAAACACAAAGGACAGAAGAACAAACCATTTAATTGTTAAGCACAAAGGACAGAAGAACAAACCATTAAGTGGTTAAGCACAAAGGACAGAAGAACAAACCATTAAGTTGTTAAACACAAAGGACAGAAGAACAAACCATTTAGTTGTTAAGCACAAAGGACAGAAGAACAAACCATTAAGTGGTTAAGCACAAAGGACAGAAGAACAAACCATTAAGTGGTAAAGCACAAAGGACAGAAGAACAAACCATTAATTTGTAAAACACAAAGGACAGAAGAACAAACCATTAAGTGGTTAAGCACAAAGAAAAGAAGAACAAACCATTAATTGGTTAAACACAAAGGACAGAAGAACAAACCATTAAGTGGTAAAACACAAATGACAGAAGAACAAACCATTAAGTGGTTAAGCAGAAAGGACAGAAGAACAAACCTTTAAGTTGTTAAGCACAAAGGCAAGAAGAACAAACCATTAAGTGGTTAAACACAAAGGACAGAAGAACAAACCATTAAGTGGTAAAACATAAAGGACAGAAGAACAAACCATTAAGTGGTTAAACACAAAGGACAGAAGAACAAATCATTAAGTGGTAACACACAAAGGACAGAAAAACAAACCATTTAGTTGTTAAGCACAAAGGACAGAAGAACAAACCATTAAGTGGTTAAGCACAAAGGACAGAAGAACAAACCATTAATTGGTAAAACACAAAGGAAGGAAGAACAAACCATTAAGTGGTAAAACACAAAGGACAGAAGAACAAACCATTAAGTGGTAAACCACAAAGGACAGAAGAACAAACCATTAAGTGGTAAAGCACAAAGGACAGAAGAACAAACCATTAAGTGGTAAAACACAAAGGACAGAAGAACAAACCATCAAGTGGTTAAACACAAAGGACAGAAGAACAAACCATTAAGTGGTAAAACACAAAGGACAGAAGAACAAACCATTAAGTGGTTAATAAACACAAAGGACAGAAGAACAAACCATTAAGTGATTAAACACAAAGGACAGAAGAACAAACCAGTAAGTGGTAAATCACAAAGGACAGAAGAACAAACCATTAAGTTGTAAAACACAAAGGACAGAAGAACAAACCATTTAGTGGTTAAACACAAAGGACAGAAGAACAAACCATTATGTGGTTAAACACAAAGGACAGAAAACAAACCATTAAGTGGTAAAACACAAAGGACAGAAGAACAAACCAGTAAGTGGTAAAACACAAAGGAAGGAAGAACAAACCATTAAGTGGTTAAACACAAAGGACAGAAGAACAAACCATTAAGTGGTTAAACACAAAGGACAGAAGAACAAACCATTAAGTGGTAAAACACAAAGGACAGAAGAACAAACCATTAAGTGGTTAAGCACAAAGGACAGAAGAACAAACCACTAAGTTGTAAAACGCAAAGGACAGAAGATTAACCATTAAGTGGTTAAACACAAAGGACAGAAGAACAATCCATTAGGTGGTTAAACACAAAGGACAGAACAACAAACCATTAAGTGGTAAAGCACAAAGGACAGAAGAACAAACCAGTAAGTGGTTAAAAACAAAGGACAGAAGAACAAACCATTAAGTGGTTAAGCACAAAGGACAGAAGAACAAACCATTAAGTGGTAACACACAAAGGACAGAAAAACAAACCATTTAGTTGTTAAGCACAAAGGACAGAAGAACAAACCATTAAGTGGTAAAACACAAAGGACAGAAGAACAAACCATTAAGTGGTTCAACACAAAGGACAGAAGAACAAACCATTAAGTGGTAAAACACAAAGGACAGAAGAACAAACCATTAAGTGGTTAAACACAAAGGACAGAAGAACAAACCATTAAGTGGTAAAACACAAAGGACAGAATAACAAACCATTAAGTGGTAAAACACAAAGGACAGAAGAACAAACCATTAAGTGGTAAAGCACAAAGGACAGAAGAACAAACCATTAAGTGGTAAAACACAAAGGACAGAAGAACAAACCATCAAGTGGTTAAACACAAAGGACAGAAGAACAAACAATTAAGTGGTAAAACACAAAGGACAGAAGAACAAACCATTAAGTGGTTAATAAACACAAAGAACAGAAGAACAAACCATTAAGTGATTAAACACAAAGGACAGAAGAACAAACCAGTAAGTGGTAAATCACAAAGGACAGAAGAACAAACCATTAAGTTGTAAAACACAAAGGACAGAAGAACAAACCATTTAGTGGTTAAACACAAAGGACAGAAGAACAAACCATTATGTGGTTAAACACAAAGGACAGAAAACAAACCATTAAGTGGTAAAACAGAAAGGAAGGAAGAACAAACCATTAAGTGGTTAAACACAAAGGACAGAAGAACAAACCATTAAGTGGTTAAACACAAAGGACAGAAGAACAAACCATTAAGTGGTAAAACACAAAGGACAGAAGAACAAACCATTAAGTGGTTAAGCACAAAGAACAGAAGAACAAACCATTAAGTTGTAAAACGCAAAGGACAGAAGAACAAACCATTAAGTGGTTAAACACAAAGGACAGAAGAACAATCCATTAGGTGGTTAAACACAAAGGACAGAACAACAAATCATTAAGTGGTAAAGCACAAAGGACAGAAGAACAAACCAGTAAGTGGTTAAAAACAAAGGACAGAAGAACAAACCATTAAGTGGTTAAACACAAAGGACAGAAGAACAAACCATTAAGTGGTAACACACAAAGGACAGAAAAACAAACCATTTAGTTGTTAAGCACAAAGGACAGAAGAACAAACCATTAAGTGGTTAAGCACAAAGGACAGAAGAACAAACCATTAAGTGGTTAAGCACAAAGGACAGAAGAACAAACCATTAAGGGGTAAAACACAAAGGAAGGAAGAACAAACCATTAAGTGGTAAAACACAAAGGACAGAAGAACAAACCATTAAGTGGTAAAACACAAAGGACAGAAAAACAAACCATTAAGTTGTTAAACACAAAGGACAGAAGAACAAACCATTAAGTTGTAAAACAAAAAGGACAGAAGAACAAACCATTAAATGGTTAAACACAAAGGACAGAAGAACAAACCATTAAGTGGTAAAACACAAAGGACAGAAGAACAAACCATTAAGTTGTAAAACACAAAGGACAGAAGAACAAACCATTAAGTGGTAAAACACAAAGGACAGAAGAACAAACCATTAAGTGGTAACACACAAAGGACAGAAGAACAAACCATTAAGTGGCTAAGCACAAAGGACAGAAGAACAAACCATTAAGTTGTTAAACACAAAGGACAGAAGAACAAACCATTTAATTGTTAAGCACAAAGGACAGAAGAACAAACCATTAAGTGGTTAAGCACAAAGGACAGAAGAACAAACCATTAAGTTGTTAAACACAAAGGACAGAAGAACAAACCATTTAGTTGTTAAGCACAAAGGACAGAAGAACAAACCATTAAGTGGTTAAGCACAAAGGACAGAAGAACAAACCATTAAGTGGTAAAGCACAAAGGACAGAAGAACAAACCATTAATTTGTAAAACACAAAGGACAGAAGAACAAACCATTAAGTGGTTAAGCACAAAGAAAAGAAGAACAAACCATTAATTGGTTAAACACAAAGGACAGAAGAACAAACCATTAAGTGGTAAAACACAAATGACAGAAGAACAAACCATTAAGTGGTTAAGCAGAAAGGACAGAAGAACAAACCTTTAAGTTGTTAAGCACAAAGGCAAGAAGAACAAACCATTAAGTGGTTAAACACAAAGGACAGAAGAACAAACCATTAAGTGGTAAAACATAAAGGACAGAAGAACAAACCATTAAGTGGTTAAACACAAAGGACAGAAGAACAAATCATTAAGTGGTAACACACAAAGGACAGAAAAACAAACCATTTAGTTGTTAAGCACAAAGGACAGAAGAACAAACCATTAAGTGGTTAAGCACAAAGGACAGAAGAACAAACCATTAATTGGTAAAACACAAAGGAAGGAAGAACAAACCATTAAGTGGTAAAACACAAAGGACAGAAGAACAAACCATTAAGTGGTAAACCACAAAGGACAGAAGAACAAACCATTAAGTGGTAAAGCACAAAGGACAGAAGAACAAACCATTAAGTGGTAAAACACAAAGGACAGAAGAACAAACCATCAAGTGGTTAAACACAAAGGACAGAAGAACAAACAATTAAGTGGTAAAACACAAAGGACAGAAGAACAAACCATTAAGTGGTTAATAAACACAAAGGACAGAAGAACAAACCATTAAGTGATTAAACACAAAGGACAGAAGAACAAACCAGTAAGTGGTAAATCACAAAGGACAGAAGAACAAACCATTAAGTTGTAAAACACAAAGGACAGAAGAACAAACCATTTAGTGGTTAAACACAAAGGACAGAAGAACAAACCATTATGTGGTTAAACACAAAGGACAGAAAACAAACCATTAAGTGGTAAAACACAAAGGACAGAAGAACAAACCAGTAAGTGGTAAAACACAAAGGAAGGAAGAACAAACCATTAAGTGGTTAAACACAAAGGACAGAAGAACAAACCATTAAGTGGTTAAACACAAAGGACAGAAGAACAAACCATTAAGTGGTAAAACACAAAGGACAGAAGAACAAACCATTAAGTGGTTAAGCACAAAGGACAGAAGAACAAACCACTAAGTTGTAAAACGCAAAGGACAGAAGATTAACCATTAAGTGGTTAAACACAAAGGACAGAAGAACAATCCATTAGGTGGTTAAACACAAAGGACAGAACAACAAACCATTAAGTGGTAAAGCACAAAGGACAGAAGAACAAACCAGTAAGTGGTTAAAAACAAAGGACAGAAGAACAAACCATTAAGTGGTTAAGCACAAAGGACAGAAGAACAAACCATTAAGTGGTAACACACAAAGGACAGAAAAACAAACCATTTAGTTGTTAAGCACAAAGGACAGAAGAACAAACCATTAAGTGGTTAAGCACAAAGGACAGAAGAACAAACCATTAAGTGGTTAAGCACAAAGGACAGAAGAACAAACCATTAAGGGGTAAAACACAAAGGAAGGAAGAACAAACCATTAAGTGGCAAAACACAAAGGACAGAAGAACAAACCATTAAGTGGTAAAACACAAAGGACAGAAGAACAAACCATTAAGTTGTTAAACACAAAGGACAGAAGAACAAACCATTAAGTTGTAAAACAAAAAGGACAGAAGAACAAACCATTAAATGGTTAAACACAAAGGACAGAAGAACAAACCATTAAGTGGTAAAACACAAAGGATAGAAGAACAAACCATTAAGTTGTAAAACACAAAGGACAGAAGAACAAACCATTAAGTGGTAAAACACAAAGGACAGAAGAACAAACCATTAAGTGGTAACACACAAAGGACAGAAGAACAAACCATTAAGTGGCTAAGCACAAAGGACAGAAGAACAAACCATTAAGTTGTTAAACACAAAGGACAGAAGAACAAACCATTTAGTTGTTAAGCACAAAGGACAGAAGAACAAACCATTAAGTGGTTAAGCACAAAGGACAGAAGAACAAACCATTAAGTTGTTAAACACAAAGGACAGAAGAACAAACCATTTAGTTGTTAAGCACAAAGGACAGAAGAACAAACCATTAAGTGGTTAAGCACAAAGGACAGAAGAACAAACCATTAAGTGGTAAAGCACAAAGGACAGAAGAACAAACCATTAATTTGTAAAACACAAAGGACAGAAGAACAAACCATTAAGTGGTTAAACACAAAGGACAGAAGAACAAACCATTAAGTTGTTAAACACAAAGGACAGAAGAACAAACCATTAAGTGGTTAAACACAAAGGACAGAAGAACAAACCATTAAGTGGTAAAACACAAAAGACAGAAGAACAAATCATTATGTGGTTAAACACAAAGGACAGAAGAACAAACCATTAAGTGGTTAAGCACAAAGCAAAGAAGAACAAACCATTAATTGGTTAAACACAAAGGACAGAAGAACAAACCATTAAGTGGTAAAACACAAAGGACAGAAGAACAAACCATTAAGTGGTTAAGCAGAAAGTACAGAAGAACAAACCTTTAAGTTGTTAAGCACAAAGGACAGAAGAACAAACCATTAAGTGGTTAAACACAAAGGACAGAAGAACAAACCATTAAGTGGTAACACACAAAGGACAGAAGAACAAACCATTAAGTGGTAAAACACAAAGGACAGAAGAACAAACCATTAAGTGGTTAAGCAGAAAGTACAGAAGAACAAACCTTTAAGTTGTTAAGCACAAAGGACAGAAGACCAAACCATTAAGTGGTTAAACACAAAGGACAGAAGAACAAACCATTAAGTGGTAACACACAAAGGACAGAAAAACAAACCATTTAGTTGTTAAGCACAAAGGACAGAAGAACAAACCATTAAGTGGTTAAGCACAAAGGACAGAAGAACAAACCATTAAGTGGTAAAACACAAAGGAAGGAAGAACAAACCATTAAGTGGTAAAACACAAAGGACAGAAGAACAAACCATTAAGTGGTAAAACACAAAGGACAGAAAAACAAACCATTAAGTTGTTAAACACAAAGGACAGAAGAACAAACCATTAAGTTGTAAAACATAAAGGACAGAAGAACAAACCATTAAGTGGTTAAACACAAAGGACAGAAGAACAAACCATTAAGTGGTAAAACACAAAGGACAGAAGAACAAACCATTAAGTTGTAAAACACAAAGGACAGAAGAACAAACCATTAAGTGGTAAAACACAAAGGACAGAAGAACAAACCATTAAGTGGTAACACAGAAAGGACAGAAAAACAAACCATTAAGTGGCTAAGCACAAAGGACAGAAGAACAAACCATTAAGTTGTTAAGCACAAAGGACAGAAGAACAAACCATTTAGTTGTTAAGTACAAAGGACAGAAGAACAAACCATTAAGTGGTTAAGCACAAAGGACAGAAGAACAAACCATTAAGTTGTTAAACACAAAGGACAGAAGAACAAACCATTTAGTTGTTAAACACAAAGGACAGAAGAACAAACCATTAAGTTGTTAAGCACAAAGGACAGAAGAACAAACCATTAAGTGGTTAAGCACAAAGGACAGAAGAACAAACCATTAAGTTGTTAAACACAAAGGACAGAAGAACAAACCATTTAGTTGTTAAGCACAAAGGACAGAAGAACAAACCATTAAGTGGTTAAGCACAAAGGACAGAAGAACAAACCATTAAGTGGTAAAGCACAAAGGACAGAAGAACAAACCATTAATTTGTAAAACACAAAGGACAGAAGAACAAACCATTAAGTGGTTAAACACAAAGGACAGAAGAACAAACCAGTAAGTGGTTAATAAACACAAAGAACAGAAGAACAAACCATTAAGTGATTAAACACAAAGGACAGAAGAACAAACCAGTAAGTGGTAAATCACAAAGGACAGAAGAACAAACCATTAAGTTGTAAAACACAAAGGACAGAAGAACAAACCATTTAGTGGTTAAACACAAAGGACAGAAGAACAAACCATTATGTGGTTAAACACAAAGGACAGAAAACAAACAATTAAGTGGTAAAACAGAAAGGAAGGAAGAACAAACCATTAAGTGGTTAAACACAAAGGACAGAAGAACAAACCATTAAGTGGTTAAACACAAAGGACAGAAGAACAAACCATTAAGTGGTAAAACACAAAGGACAGAAGAACAAACCATTAAGTGGTTAAGCACAAAGGACAGAAGAACAAACCATTAAGTTGTAAAACGCAAAGGACAGAAGAACAAACCATTAAGTGGTTAAACACAAAGGACAGAAGAACAATCCATTAGGTGGTTAAACACAAAGGACAGAACAACAAATCATTAAGTGGTAAAGCGCAAAGGACAGAAGAACAAACCAGTAAGTGGTTAAAAACAAAGGACAGAAGAACAAACCATTAAGTGGTTAAACACAAAGGACAGAAGAACAAACCATTAAGTGGTAACACACAAAGGACAGAAAAACAAACCATTTAGTTGTTAAGCACAAAGGACAGAAGAACAAACCATTAAGTGGTTAAGCACAAAGGACAGAAGAACAAACCATTAAGTGGTTAAGCACAAAGGACAGAAGAACAAACCATTAAGGGGTAAAACACAAAGGAAGGAAGAACAAACCATTAAGTGGTAAAACACAAAGGACAGAAGAACAAACCATTAAGTGGTAAAACACAAAGGACAGAAAAACAAACCATTAAGTTGTTAAACACAAAGGACAGAAGAACAAACCATTAAGTTGTAAAACAAAAAGGACAGAAGAACAAACCATTAAATGGTTAAACACAAAGGACAGAAGAACAAACCATTAAGTGGTAAAACACAAAGGACAGAAGAACAAACCATTAAGTTGTAAAACACAAAGGACAGAAGAACAAACCATTAAGTGGTAAAACACAAAGGACAGAAGAACAAACCATTAAGTGGTAACACACAAAGGACAGAAGAACAAACCATTAAGTGGCTAAACACAAAGGACAGAAGAACAAACCATTAAGTTGTTAAACACAAAGGACAGAAGAACAAACCATTTAGTTGTTAAGCACAAAGGACAGAAGAACAAACCATTAAGTGGTTAAGCACAAAGGACAGAAGAACAAACCATTAAGTTGTTAAACACAAAGGACAGAAGAACAAACCATTTAGTTGTTAAGCACAAAGGACAGAAGAACAAACCATTAAGTGGTTAAGCACAAAGGACAGAAGAACAAACCATTAAGTGGTAAAGCACAAAGGACAGAAGAACAAACCATTAATTTGTAAAACACAAAGGACAGAAGAACAAACCATTAAGTGGTTAAGCACAAAGAAAAGAAGAACAAACCATTAATTGGTTAAACACAAAGGACAGAAGAACAAACCATTAAGTGGTAAAACACAAATGACAGAAGAACAAACCATTAAGTGGTTAAGCAGAAAGGACAGAAGAACAAACCTTTAAGTTGTTAAGCACAAAGGACAGAAGAACAAACCATTAAGTGGTTAAACACAAAGGACAGAAGAACAAACCATTAAGTGGTAAAACATAAAGGACAGAAGAACAAACCATTAAGTGGTTAAACACAAAGGACAGAAGAACAAACCATTAAGTGGTAACACACAAAGGACAGAAAAACAAACCATTTAGTTGTTAAGCACAAAGGACAGAAGAACAAACCATTAAGTGGTTAAGCACAAAGGACAGAAGAACAAACCATTAATTGGTAAAACACAAAGGAAGGAAGAACAAACCATTAAGTGGTAAAACACAAAGGACAGAAGAACAAACCATTAAGTGGTAAAACACAAAGGACAGAAGAACAAACCATTAAGTGGTAAAGCACAAAGGACACAATAACAAACCATTAAGTGGTAAAACACAAAGGACAGAAGAACAAACCATCAAGTGGTTAAACACAAAGGACAGAAGAACAAACAATTAAGTGGTAAAACACAAAGGACAGAAGAACAAACCATTAAGTGGTTAATAAACACAAAGGACAGAAGAACAAACCATTAAGTGATTAAACACAAAGGACAGAAGAACAAACCAGTAAGTGGTAAATCACAAAGGACAGAAGAACAAACCATTAAGTTGTAAAACACAAAGGACAGAAGAACAAACCATTTAGTGGTTAAACACAAAGGACAGAAGAACAAACCATTATGTGGTTAAACACAAAGGACAGAAAACAAACCATTAAGTGGTAAAACACAAAGGACAGAAGAACAAACCAGTAAGTGGTAAAACACAAAGGAAGGAAGAACAAACCATTAAGTGGTTAAACACAAAGGACAGAAGAACAAACCATTAAGTGGTTAAACACAAAGGACAGAAGAACAAACCATTAAGTGGTAAAACACAAAGGACAGAAGAACAAACCATTAAGTGGTTAAGCACAAAGGACAGAAGAACAAACCATTAAGTTGTAAAACGCAAAGGACAGAAGATTAACCATTAAGTGGTTAAACACAAAGGACAGAAGAACAATCCATTAGGTGGTTAAACACAAAGGACAGAACAACAAACCATTAAGTGGTAAAGCACAAAGGACAGAAGAACAAACCAGTAAGTGGTTAAAAACAAAGGACAGAAGAACAAACCATTAAGTGGTTAAGCACAAAGGACAGAAGAACAAACCATTAAGTGGTAACACACAAAGGACAGAAAAACAAACCATTTAGTTGTTAAGCACAAAGGACAGAAGAACAAACCATTAAGTGGTTAAGCACAAAGGACAGAAGAACAAACCATTAAGTGGTTAAGCACAAAGGACAGAAGAACAAACCATTAAGGGGTAAAACACAAAGGAAGGAAGAACAAACCATTAAGTGGCAAAACACAAAGGACAGAAGAACAAACCATTAAGTGGTAAAACACAAAGGACAGAAGATCAAACCATTAAGTTGTTAAACACAAAGGACAGAAGAACAAACCATTAAGTTGTAAAACAAAAAGGACAGAAGAACAAACCATTAAATGGTTAAACACAAAGGACAGAAGAACAAACCATTAAGTGGTAAAACACAAAGGACAGAAGAACAAACCATTAAGTGGTTAAGCACAAAGGACAGAAGAACAAACCATTAAGTGGTAAAGCACAAAGGACAGAAGAACAAACCATTAATTTGTAAAACACAAAGGACAGAAGAACAAACCATTAAGTGGTTAAGCACAAAGAAAAGAAGAACAAACCATTAATTGGTTAAACACAAAGGACAGAAGAACAAACCATTAAGTGGTAAAACACAAATGACAGAAGAACAAACCATTAAGTGGTTAAGCAGAAAGGACAGAAGAACAAACCTTTAAGTTGTTAAGCACAAAGGACAGAAGAACAAACCATTAAGTGGTTAAACACAAAGGACAGAAGAACAAACCATTAAGTGGTAAAACATAAAGGACAGAAGAACAAACCATTAAGTGGTTAAACACAAAGGACAGAAGAACAAACCATTAAGTGGTAACACACAAAGGACAGAAAAACAAACCATTTAGTTGTTAAGCACAAAGGACAGAAGAACAAACCATTAAGTGGTTAAGCACAAAGGACAGAAGAACAAACCATTAATTGGTAAAACACAAAGGAAGGAAGAACAAACCATTAAGTGGTAAAACACAAAGGACAGAAGAACAAACCATTAAGTGGTAAAACACAAAGGACAGAAGAACAAACCATTAAGTGGTAAAGCACAAAGGACAGAAGAACAAACCATTAAGTGGTAAAACACAAAGGACAGAAGAACAAACCATCAAGTGGTTAAACACAAAGGACAGAAGAACAAACAATTAAGTGGTAAAACACAAAGGACAGAAGAACAAACCATTAAGTGGTTAATAAACACAAAGGACAGAAGAACAAACCATTAAGTGATTAAACACAAAGGACAGAAGAACAAACCAGTAAGTGGTAAATCACAAAGGACAGAAGAACAAACCATTAAGTTGTAAAACACAAAGGACAGAAGAACAAACCATTTAGTGGTTAAACACAAAGGACAGAAGAACAAACCATTATGTGGTTAAACACAAAGGACAGAAAACAAACCATTAAGTGGTAAAACACAAAGGACAGAAGAACAAACCAGTAAGTGGTAAAACACAAAGGAAGGAAGAACAAACCATTAAGTGGTTAAACACAAAGGACAGAAGAACAAACCATTAAGTGGTTAAACACAAAGGACAGAAGAACAAACCATTAAGTGGTAAAACACAAAGGACAGAAGAACAAACCATTAAGTGGTAAAACACAAAGGACAGAAGAACAAACCATTAAGTGGTTAAGCACAAAGGACAGAAGAACAAACCATTAAGTTGTAAAACGCAAAGGACAGAAGATTAACCATTAAGTGGTTAAACACAAAGGACAGAAGAACAATCCATTAGGTGGTTAAACACAAAGGACAGAACAACAAACCATTAAGTGGTAAAGCACAAAGGACAGAAGAACAAACCAGTAAGTGGTTAAAAACAAAGGACAGAAGAACAAACCATTAAGTGGTTAAGCACAAAGGACAGAAGAACAAACCATTAAGTGGTAACACACAAAGGACAGAAAAACAAACCATTTAGTTGTTAAGCACAAAGGACAGAAGAACAAACCATTAAGTGGTTAAGCACAAAGGACAGAAGAACAAACCATTAAGTGGTTAAGCACAAAGGACAGAAGAACAAACCATTAAGGGGTAAAACACAAAGGAAGGAAGAACAAACCATTAAGTGGCAAAACACAAAGGACAGAAGAACAAACCATTAAGTGGTAAAACACAAAGGACAGAAGATCAAACCATTAAGTTGTTAAACACAAAGGACAGAAGAACAAACCATTAAGTTGTAAAACAAAAAGGACAGAAGAACAAACCATTAAATGGTTAAACACAAAGGACAGAAGAACAAACCATTAAGTGGTAAAACACAAAGGACAGAAGAACAAACCATTAAGTTGTAAAACACAAAGGACAGAAGAACAAACCATTAAGTGGTAAAACACAAAGGACAGAAGAACAAACCATTAAGTGGTAACACACAAAGGACAGAAGAACAAACCATTAAGTGGCTAAGCACAAAGGACAGAAGAACAACCCATTAAGTTGTTAAACACAAAGGACAGAAGAACAAACCATTTAGTTGTTAAGCACAAAGGACAGAAGAACAAACCATTAAGTGGTTAAGCACAAAGGACAGAAGAACAAACCATTAAGTTGTTAAACACAAAGGACAGAAGAACAAACCATTTAGTTGTTAAGGACAAAGGACAGAAGAACAAACCATTAAGTGGTTAAGCACAAAGGACAGAAGAACAAACCATTAAGTGGTAAAGCACAAAGGACAGAAGAACAAACCATTAATTTGTAAAACACAAAGGACAGAAGAACAAACCATTAAGTGGTTAAACACAAAGGACAGAAGAACAAACCATTAAGTGGTTAAACACAAAGGACAGAAGAACAAACCATTAAGTGGTAAAACACAAAAGACAGAAGAACAAACCATTATGTGGTTAAACACAAAGGACAGAAGAACAAACCATTAAGTGGTTAAGCACAAAGCAAAGAAGAACAAACCATTAATTGGTTAAACACAAAGGACAGAAGAACAAACCATTAAGTGGTAAAACACAAAGGACAGAAGAACAAACCATTAAGTGGTTAAGCAGAAAGTACAGAAGAACAAACCTTTAAGTTGTTAAGCACAAAGGACAGAAGAACAAACCATTAAGTGGTTAAACACAAAGGACAGAAGAACAAACCATTAAGTGGTAACACACAAAGGACAGAAAAACAAACCATTTAGTTGTTAAGCACAAAGGACAGAAGAACAAACCATTAAGTGGTTAAGCACAAAGGACAGAAGAACAAACCATTAAGTGGTAAAACACAAAGGAAGGAAGAACAAACCATTAAGTGGTAAAACACAAAGGACAGAAGAACAAACCATTAAGTGGTAAAACACAAAGGACAGAAAAACAAACCATTAAGTTGTTAAACACAAAGGACAGAAGAACAAACCATTAAGTTGTAAAACATAAAGGACAGAAGAACAAACCATTAAGTGGTTAAACACAAAGGACAGAAGAACAAACCATTAAGTGGTAAAACACAAAGGACAGAAGAACAAACCATTAAGTGGTAAAACATAAAGGACAGAAGAACAAACCATTAAGTGGTTAAACACAAAGGACAGAAGAACAAACCATTAAGTGGTAACACACAAAGGACAGAAAAACAAACCATTTAGTTGTTAAGCACAAAGGACAGAAGAACAAACCATTAAGTGGTTAAGCACAAAGGACAGAAGAACAAACCATTAATTGGTAAAACACAAAGGAAGGAAGAACAAACCATTAAGTGGTAAAACACAAAGGACAGAAGAATAAACCATTAAGTGGTAAAACACAAAGGACAGAAGAACAAACCATTAAGTGGTAAAGCACAAAGGACAGAAGAACAAACCATTAAGTGGTAAAACACAAAGGACAGAAGAACAAACCATCAAGTGGTTAAACACAAAGGACAGAAGAACAAACAATTAAGTGGTAAAACACAAAGGACAGAAGAACAAACCATTAAGTGGTTAATAAACACAAAGGACAGAAGAACAAACCATTAAGTGATTAAACACAAAGGACAGAAGAACAAACCAGTAAGTGGTAAATCACAAAGGACAGAAGAACAAACCATTAAGTTGTAAAACACAAAGGACAGAAGAACAAACCATTTAGTGGTTAAACACAAAGGACAGAAGAACAAACCATTATGTGGTTAAACACAAAGGACAGAAAACAAACCATTAAGTGGTAAAACACAAAGGACAGAAGAACAAACCAGTAAGTGGTAAAACACAAAGGAAGGAAGAACAAACCATTAAGTGGTTAAACACAAAGGACAGAAGAACAAACCATTAAGTGGTTAAACACAAAGGACAGAAGAACAAACCATTAAGTGGTAAAACACAAAGGACAGAAGAACAAACCATTAAGTGGTTAAGCACAAAGGACAGAAGAACAAACCATTAAGTTGTAAAACGCAAAGGACAGAAGATTAACCATTAAGTGGTTAAACACAAAGGACAGAAGAACAATCCATTAGGTGGTTAAACACAAAGGACAGAACAACAAACCATTAAGTGGTAAAGCACAAAGGACAGAAGAACAAACCAGTAAGTGGTTAAAAACAAAGGACAGAAGAACAAACCATTAAGTGGTTAAGCACAAAGGACAGAAGAACAAACCATTAAGTGGTAACACACAAAGGACAGAAAAACAAACCATTTAGTTGTTAAGCACAAAGGACAGAAGAACAAACCATTAAGTGGTTAAGCACAAAGGACAGAAGAACAAACCATTAAGTGGTTAAGCACAAAGGACAGAAGAACAAACCATTAAGGGGTAAAACACAAAGGAAGGAAGAACAAACCATTAAGTGGCAAAACACAAAGGACAGAAGAACAAACCATTAAGTGGTAAAACACAAAGGACAGAAGAACAAACCATTAAGTTGTTAAACACAAAGGACAGAAGAACAAACCATTAAGTTGTAAAACAAAAAGGACAGAAGAACAAACCATTAAATGGTTAAACACAAAGGACAGAAGAACAAACCATTAAGTGGTAAAACACAAAGGACAGAAGAACAAACCATTAAGTTGTAAAACACAAAGGACAGAAGAACAAACCATTAAGTGGTAAAACACAAAGGACAGAAGAACAAACCATTAAGTGGCTAAGCACAAAGGACAGAAGAACAAACCATTAAGTTGTTAAACACAAAGGACAGAAGAACAAACCATTTAGTTGTTAAGCACAAAGGACAGAAGAACAAACCATTAAGTGGTTAAGCACAAAGGACAGAAGAACAAACCATTAAGTTGTTAAACACAAAGGACAGAAGAACAAACCATTTAGTTGTTAAGCACAAAGGACAGAAGAACAAACCATTAAGTGGTTAAGCACAAAGGACAGAAGAACAAACCATTAAGTGGTAAAGCACAAAGGACAGAAGAACAAACCATTAATTTGTAAAACACAAAGGACAGAAGAACAAACCATTAAGTGGTTAAACACAAAGGACAGAAGAACAAACCATTAAGTGGTTAAACACAAAGGACAGAAGAACAAACCATTAAGTGGTAAAACACAAAAGACAGAAGAACAAACCATTATGTGGTTAAACACAAAGGACAGAAGAACAAACCATTAAGTGGTTAAGCACAAAGCAAAGAAGAACAAACCATTAATTGGTTAAACACAAAGGACAGAAGAACAAACCATTAAGTGGTAAAACACAAAGGACAGAAGAACAAACCATTAAGTGGTTAAGCAGAAAGTACAGAAGAACAAACCTTTAAGTTGTTAAGCACAAAGGACAGAAGAACAAACCATTAAGTGGTTAAACACAAAGGACAGAAGAACAAACCATTAAGTGGTAACACACAAAGGACAGAAAAACAAACCATTTAGTTGTTAAGCACAAAGGACAGAAGAACAAACCATTAAGTGGTTAAGCACAAAGGACAGAAGAACAAACCATTAAGTGGTAAAACACAAAGGAAGGAAGAACAAACCATTAAGTGGTAAAACACAAAGGACAGAAGAACAAACCATTAAGTGGTAAAACACAAAGGACAGAAAAACAAACCATTAAGTTGTTAAACACAAAGGACAGAAGAACAAACCATTAAGTTGTAAAACATAAAGGACAGAAGAACAAACCATTAAGTGGTTAAACACAAAGGACAGAAGAACAAACCATTAAGTGGTAAAACACAAAGGACAGAAGAACAAACCATTAAGTTGTAAAACACAAAGGACAGAAGAACAAACCATTAAGTGGTAAAACACAAAGGACAGAAGAACAAACCATTAAGTGGTAACACAGAAAGGACAGAAAAACAAACCATTAAGTGGCTAAGCACAAAGGACAGAAGAAAAAACCATTAAGTTGTTAAGCACAAAGGACAGAAGAACAAACCATTTAGTTGTTAAGTACAAAGGACAGAAGAACAAACCATTAAGTGGTTAAGCACAAAGGACAGAAGAACAAACCATTAAGTTGTTAAACACAAAGGACAGAAGAACAAACCATTTAGTTGTTAAACACAAAGGACAGAAGAACAAACCATTTAGTTGTTAAGCACAAAGGACAGAAGAACAAACCATTAAGTGGTTAAGCACAAAGGACAGAAGAACAAACCATTAAGTTGTTAAACACAAAGGACAGAAGAACAAACCATTTAGTTGTTAAGCACAAAGGACAGAAGAACAAACCATTAAGTGGTTAAGCACAAAGGACAGAAGAACAAACCATTAAGTGGTAAAGCACAAAGGACAGAAGAACAAACCATTAATTTGTAAAACACAAAGGACAGAAGAACAAACCATTAAGTGGTTAAACACAAAGGACAGAAGAACAAACCATTAAGTTGTTAAACACAAAGGACAGAAGAACAAACCATTAAGTGGTTAAACACAAAGGACAGAAGAACAAACCATTAAGTGGTAAAACACAAAGGACAGAAGAACAAACCATTAAGTGGTTAAACACAAAGGACAGAAGAACAAACCATTAAGTGGTTAAGCACAAAGCAAAGAAGAACAAACCATTAATTGGTTAAACACAAAGGACAGAAGAACAAACCATTAAGTGGTAAAACACAAAGGACAGAAGAACAAACCATTAAGTGGTTAAGCACAAAGGACAGAAGAACAAACCTTTAAGTTGTTAAGCACAAAGGACAGAAGAACAAACCATTAAGTGGTTAAACACAAAGGACAGAAAAACAAACCATCAAGTGGTAACACTAAAGGACAGAAAAACAAACCATTTAGTTGTTAAGCACAAAGGACAGAAGAACAAACCATTAAGTGGTTAAGCACAAAGGACAGAAGAACAAACCATTAAGTGGTAAAACACAAAGGAAGGAAGAACAAACCATTAAGTGGTAAAACACAAAGGACAGAAGAACAAACCATTAAGTGGTAAAACACAAAGGACAGAAGAACAAACCATTAAGTTGTTAAACACAAAGGACAGAAGAGCAAACCATTAAGTTGTAAAACATAAAGGACAGCAGAACAAACCATTAAGTGGTTAAACACAAAGGACAGAAGAACAAACCATTAAGTGGTTAAACACAAAGGACAGAAGAACAAACCATTAAGTTGTTAAACACAAAGGACAGAAGAACAAACCATTAAGTGGTTAAACACAAAGGACAGAAGAACAAACCATTAAGTGGTAAAACACAAAAGACAGAAGAACAAACCATTATGTGGTTAAACACAAAGGACAGAAGAACAAACCATTAAGTGGTTAAGCACAAAGCAAAGAAGAACAAACCATTAATTGGTTAAACACAAAGGACAGAAGAACAAACCATTAAGTGGTAAAACACAAAGGACAGAAGAACAAACCATTAAGTGGTTAAGCAGAAAGGACAGAAGAACAAACCTTTAAGTTGTTAAGCACAAAGGACAGAAGAACAAACCATTAAGTGGTTAAGCACAAAGGACAGAAGAACAAACCATTAAGTGGTAAAACATAAAGGACAGAAGAACAAACCATTAAGTGGTTAAACACAAAGGACAGAAGAACAAACCATTAAGTGGTAACACACAAAGGACAGAAAAACAAACCATTTAGTTGTTAAGCACAAAGGACAGAAGAACAAACCATTAAGTGGTTTAGCACAAAGGACAGAAGAACAAACCATTAAGTGGTAAAACACAAAGGAAGGAAGAACAAACCATTAAGTGGTAAAACACAAAGGACAGAAGAACAAACCATTAAGTGGTAAAACACAAAGGACAGAAAAACAAACCATTAAGTTGTTAAACACAAAAAACAGAAGAACAAACCATTAAGTTGTAAAACATAAAGGACAGAAGAACAAACCATTAAGTGGTTAAACACAAAGGACAGAAGAACAAACCATTAAGTGGTAAAACACAAAGGACAGAAGACCAAACCATTAAGTTGTAAAACACAAAGGACAGAAGAACAAACCATTAAGTGGTAAAACACAAAGGACAGAAGAACAAACCATTAAGTGGTAACACACAAAGGACAGAAAAACAAACCATTAAGTGGCTAAGCACAAAGGACAGAAGAACAAACCATTAAGTTGTTAAACACAAAGGACAGAAGAACAAACCATTTAGTTGTTAAGTACAAAGGACAGAAGAACAAACCATTAAGTGGTTAAGCACAAAGGACAGAAGAACAAACCATTAAGTTGTTAAACACAAAGGACAGAAGAACAAACCATTTAGTTGTTAAACACAAAGGACAGAAGAACAAACCATCTAGTTGTTAAGCACAAAGGACAGAAGAACAAACCATTAAGTGGTTAAGCACAAAGGACAGAAGAACAAACCATTAAGTTGTTAAACACAAAGGACAGAAGAACAAACCATTTAGTTGTTAAGCACAAAGGACAGAAGAACAAACCATTAAGTGGTTAAGCACAAAGGACAGAAGAACAAACCATTAAGTGGTAAAGCACAAAGGACAGAAGAACAAACCATTAATTTGTAAAACACAAAGGACAGAAGAACAAACCATTAAGTGGTTAAACACAAAGGACAGAAGAACAAACCATTAAGTTGTTAAACACAAAGGACAGAAGAACAAACCATTAAGTGGTAAAACACAAAGGACAGAAGAACAAACCATTAAGTGGTTAAACACAAAGGACAGAAGAACAAACTATTAAGTGGTTAAGCACAAAGCAAAGAAGAACAAACCATTAATTGGTTAAACACAAAGGACAGAAGAACAAACCATTAAGTGGTAAAACACAAAGGACAGAAGAACAAACCATTAAGTGGTTAAGCACAAAGGACAGAAGAACAAACCTTTAAGTTGTTAAGCACAAAGGACAGAAGAACAAACCATTAAGTGGTTAAACACAAAGGACAGAAGAACAAACCATTAAGTGGTAAAACATAAAGGACAGAAGAACAAACCATTAAGTGGTTAAACACAAAGGACAGAAGAACAAACCATCAAGTGGTAACACTAAAGAACAGAAAAACAAACCATTTAGTTGTTAAGCACAAAGGACAGAAGAACAAACCATTAAGTGGTTAAGCACAAAGGACAGAAGAACAAACCATTAAGTGGTAAAACACAAAGGAAGGAAGAACAAACCATTAAGTGGTAAAACACAAAGGACAGAAGAACAAACCATTAAGTGGTAAAACACAAAGGACAGAAGAACAAACCATTAAGTTGTTAAACACAAAGGACAGAAGAACAAACCATTAAGTTGTAAAACATAAAGGACAGCAGAACAAACCATTAAGTGGTTAAACACAAAGGACAGAAGAACAAACCATTAAGTGGTAAAACACAAAGGACAGAAGAACAAACCATTAAGTTGTAAAACACAAAGGACAGAAGAACAAACCATTAAGTGGTAAAACACAAAGGACAGAAGAACAAACCATTAAGTGGTAACACACAAAGGACAGAAGAACAAACCATTAAGTGGCTAAGCACAAAGGACAGAATAACAAACCATTAAGTTGTTAAACACAAAGGACAGAAGAACAAACCATTTAGTTGTTAAGTACAAAGGACAGAAGAACAAACCATTAAGTGGTTAAGCACAAAGGACAGAAGAACAAACCATTAAGTTGTTAAACACAAAGGACAGAAGAACAAACCATTTAGTTGTTAAGCACAAAGGACAGAAGAACAAACCATTAAGTGGTTAAGCACAAAGGACAGAAGAACAAACCATTAATTTGTAAAACACAAAGGACAGAAGAACAAACCATTAAGTGGTTAAACACAAAGGACAGAAGAACAAACCATTAAGTTGTAAAACACAAAGGACAGAAGAACAAACCATTAAGTGATTAAACAAAAATGACAGAAGAACAAACCATTAAGTGGTTAAACACAAAGGACAGAAAAACAAACCATTAAGTGGTAAAAAACAAATGACAGAAGAACAAACCATTAAGTGGTTAAACACAGAGGACAGAAGAATAAACCATTAAGTGGCTAAACACAAAGGACAGAAGAACAAACCATTAAGTGGTAAAACACAAAGGACATGAAGAACAAACCATTAAGTTGTTAAACACAAAGGACAGAAGAACAAACCATTAAGTGGTAAAACACAAAGGACAGAAGAACAAACCAGTAACTGGTTGAACACAAAGGACAGAAGAACAAACCATTAAGTGGTCAAACACAAAGGACAGAAGAACAAACCATTAAGTGGTTAAACACAAAGGACAGAAGAACAAACCATTAAGTGGTTAAACACAAAGGACAGAAGAACAAACCATTAAGTGGTAAAACACAAAGGACAGAAGAACAAACCATTAAGTGGTTAAACACAAAGGACAGAAGAACAAACCATTAAGTGGTTAAACATAAAGGACAGAAGAACAAACCATTAAGTGATAAAACACAAAGGACAGAAGAACAAACCATTAAGTGGTAAATCACAAAGGACAGAAGAACAAACCATTAAGTTGTAAAACACAAAGGACAGAAGAACAAACCATTAAGTGGTTAAACACAAAGGACAGAAGAACAAACCATTATGTGGTTAAACATAAAGGACAGAAAACAAACCATTAAGTGGTAAAACACAAAGGACAGAAGAACAAACCATTAAGTGGTAAAACACAAAGGAAGGAAGAACAAACCATTAAGTGGTTAAACACAAAGGACAGAAGAACAAACCATTAAGTGGTTAAACACAATGGACAGAACTACAAACCATTAAGTGGTAAAACACAAAGGACAGAAGAACAAACCATTAAGTGGTTAAACACAAAGGACAGAAGAACAAACCATTAAGTTGTAAAACGCAAAGGACAGAAGAACAAACCAGTAAGTGGTTAAGCACAAAGGACAGAAGAACAAACCATTAAGTGGTAAAACACAAAGGAAGGAAGAACAAACCATTAAGTGGTAAAACACAAAGGACAGAAGAACAAACAATTAAGTGGTAAAACACAAAGGACAGAAGAACAAACCATTAAGTGGTTAAGCACAAAGGACAGAAGAACAAACCATTAAGTTGTAAAACACAAAGGAAGGAAGAACAAACCATTAAGTGGTAAAACACAAAGGACAGAAGAACAAACCATTAAGTGGTAAAACACAAAGGACAGAAGAACAAACCATTAAGCGGTTAAACACAAAGGACAGAAGAACAAACCATTAAGTGGTAAAACACAAAGGACAGAAGAACAAACCATTAAGTGGTAAAACACAAAGGACAGAAGAACAAACCATTAAGTGGTTAAACACAAAGGACAGAAGAACAAACCATTAAGTGGTTAAACACAAAGGACAGAAGAACAAACCATTAAGTTGTAACACACAAAGGACAGAAAAACAAACCATTTAGTTGTTAAGCACAAAGGACAGAAGAACAAACCATTAAGTGGTTAAACACAAAGGACAGAAGAACAAACCATTAAGTGGTAAAACACAAAGGACAGAAGAACAAACCATTAAGTGGTAACACACAAAGGACAGAAAAACAAACCATTTAGTTGTTAAACACAAAGGACAGAAGAACAAACCATTAAGTGGTAAAACACAAAGGACAGAAGAACAAACCATTAAGTGGTTAAGCACAAAGGACAGAAGAACAAACCTTTAAGTTGTTAAACACAAAGGACAGAAGAACAAACCATTAAGTGGTTAAACACAAAGGACAGAAGAACAAACCATTAAGTGGTAAAACACAAAGGACAGAAGAACAAACCATTAAGTGGTTAAACACAAAGGACAGAAGAACAAACCATTAAGTGGTAAAACACAAAGGACAGAAGAACAAACCATTAAGTGGTTAAACACAAAGGACAGAAGAACAAACCATTAAGTGGTAAAACACAAAGGACAGAAGAACAAACCATTAAGTGGTAAAGCACAAAGGACAGAAGAACAAACCATTAAGTGGTAAAACACAAAGGACAGAAGAACAAACCATCAAGTGGTTAAACACAAAGGACAGAAGAACAAACAATTCAGTGGTAAAACACAAAGGACAGAAGAACAAACCATTAAGTGGTTAATAAACACAAAGGACAGAAGAACAAACCATTAAGTGATTAAACACAAAGGACAGAAGAACAAACCAGTAAGTGGTAAATCACAAAGGACAGAAGAACAAACCATTAAGTTGTAAAACACAAAGGACAGAAGAACAAACCATTAAGTGGTTAAACACAAAGCACAGAAGAACAAACCATTATGTGGTTAAACACAAAGGACAGAAAACAAACCATTAAGTGGTAAAACACAAAGGACAGAAGAACAAACCAGTAAGTGGTAAAACACAAAGGAAGGAAGAACAAACCATTAAGTGGTTAAACACAAAGGACAGAAGAACAAACCATTAAGTGGTTAAACACAAAGGACAGAAGAACAAACCATTAAGTGGTAAAACACAAAGGACAGAAGAACAAACCATTAAGTGGTTAAGCACAAAGGACAGAAGAACAAACCATTAAGTTGTAAAACGCAAAGGACAGAAGAACAAACCATTAAGTGGTTAAGCACAAAGGAAAGAAGTACAAACCATTAAGTTGTAAAACACAAAGGAAGGAAGAACAAACCATTAAGTGGTAAAACACAAAGGACAGAAGAACAAACCATTAAGTGGTAAAACACAAAGGAAGGAAGAACAAACCATTAAGTGGTAAAACACAAAGGACAGAAGAACAAACAATTAAGTGGTAAAACACAAAGGACAGAAGAACAAACCATTAAGTGGTTAAGCACAAAGGACAGAAGAACAAACCATTAAGTTGTAAAACACAAAGGACAGAAGAACAAACCATTAAGTGGTAAAACACAAAGGACAGAAGAACAAACCATTAAGTGGTAACACACAAAGGACAGAAGAACAAACCATTAAGTGGCTAAGCACAAAGGACAGAATAACAAACCATTAAGTTGTTAAACACAAAGGACAGAAGAACAAACCATTTAGTTGTTAAGTACAAAGGACAGAAGAACAAACCATTAAGTGGTTAAGCACAAAGGACAGAAGAACAAACCATTAAGTTGTTAAACACAAAGGACAGAAGAACAAACCATTTAGTTGTTAAGCACAAAGGACAGAAGAACAAACCATTAAGTGGTTAAGCACAAAGGACAGAAGAACAAACCATTAATTTGTAAAACACAAAGGACAGAAGAACAAACCATTAAGTGGTTAAACACAAAGGACAGAAGAACAAACCATTAAGTTGTAAAACACAAAGGACAGAAGAACAAACCATTAAGTGATTAAACAAAAATGACAGAAGAACAAACCATTAAGTGGTTAAACACAAAGGACAGAAAAACAAACCATTAAGTGGTAAAAAACAAATGACAGAAGAACAAACCATTAAGTGGTTAAACACAGAGGACAGAAGAATAAACCATTAAGTGGCTAAACACAAAGGACAGAAGAACAAACCATTAAGTGGTAAAACACAAAGGACATGAAGAACAAACCATTAAGTTGTTAAACACAAAGGACAGAAGAACAAACCATTAAGTGGTAAAACACAAAGGACAGAAGAACAAACCAGTAACTGGTTGAACACAAAGGACAGAAGAACAATCCATTAAGTGGTCAAACACAAAGGACAGAAGAACAAACCATTAAGTGGTTAAACACAAAGGACAGAAGAACAAACCATTAAGTGGTTAAACACAAAGGACAGAAGAACAAACCATTAAGTGGTAAAACACAAAGGACAGAAGAACAAACCATTAAGTGGTTAAACACAAAGGACAGAAGAACAAACCATTAAGTGGTTAAACATAAAGGACAGAAGAACAAACCATTAAGTGATAAAACACAAAGGACAGAAGAACAAACCATTAAGTGGTAAATCACAAAGGACAGAAGAACAAACCATTAAGTTGTAAAACACAAAGGACAGAAGAACAAACCATTAAGTGGTTAAACACAAAGGACAGAAGAACAAACCATTATGTGGTTAAACATAAAGGACAGAAAACAAACCATTAAGTGGTAAAACACAAAGGACAGAAGAACAAACCATTAAGTGGTAAAACACAAAGGAAGGAAGAACAAACCATTAAGTGGTTAAACACAAAGGACAGAAGAACAAACCATTAAGTGGTTAAACACAATGGACAGAACTACAAACCATTAAGTGGTAAAACACAAAGGACAGAAGAACAAACCATTAAGTGGTTAAACACAAAGGACAGAAGAACAAACCATTAAGTTGTAAAACGCAAAGGACAGAAGAACAAACCAGTAAGTGGTTAAGCACAAAGGACAGAAGAACAAACCATTAAGTGGTAAAACACAAAGGAAGGAAGAACAAACCATTAAGTGGTAAAACACAAAGGACAGAAGAACAAACAATTAAGTGGTAAAACACAAAGGACAGAAGAACAAACCATTAAGTGGTTAAGCACAAAGGACAGAAGAACAAACCATTAAGTTGTAAAACACAAAGGAAGGAAGAACAAACCATTAAGTGGTAAAACACAAAGGACAGAAGAACAAACCATTAAGTGGTAAAACACAAAGGACAGAAGAACAAACCATTAAGCGGTTAAACACAAAGGACAGAAGAACAAACCATTAAGTGGTAAAACACAAAGGACAGAAGAACAAACCATTAAGTGGTAAAACACAAAGGACAGAAGAACAAACCATTAAGTGGTTAAACACAAAGGACAGAAGAACAAACCATTAAGTGGTTAAACACAAAGGACAGAAGAACAAACCATTAAGTTGTAACACACAAAGGACAGAAAAACAAACCATTTAGTTGTTAAGCACAAAGGACAGAAGAACAAACCATTAAGTGGTTAAACACAAAGGACAGAAGAACAAACCATTAAGTGGTAAAACACAAAGGACAGAAGAACAAACCATTAAGTGGTAACACACAAAGGACAGAAAAACAAACCATTTAGTTGTTAAACACAAAGGACAGAAGAACAAACCATTAAGTGGTAAAACACAAAGGACAGAAGAACAAACCATTAAGTGGTTAAGCACAAAGGACAGAAGAACAAACCTTTAAGTTGTTAAACACAAAGGACAGAAGAACAAACCATTAAGTGGTTAAACACAAAGGACAGAAGAACAAACCATTAAGTGGTAAAACACAAAGGACAGAAGAACAAACCATTAAGTGGTTAAACACAAAGGACAGAAGAACAAACCATTAAGTGGTAAAACACAAAGGACAGAAGAACAAACCATTAAGTGGTTAAACACAAAGGAAGGAAGAACAAACCATTAAGTGGTAAAACACAAAGGACAGAAGAACAAACCATTAAGTGGTAAAGCACAAAGGACAGAAGAACAAACCATTAAGTGGTAAAACACAAAGGACAGAAGAACAAACCATCAAGTGGTTAAACACAAAGGACAGAAGAACAAACAATTCAGTGGTAAAACACAAAGGACAGAAGAACAAACCATTAAGTGGTTAATAAACACAAAGGACAGAAGAACAAACCATTAAGTGATTAAACACAAAGGACAGAAGAACAAACCAGTAAGTGGTAAATCACAAAGGACAGAAGAACAAACCATTAAGTTGTAAAACACAAAGGACAGAAGAACAAACCATTAAGTGGTTAAACACAAAGCACAGAAGAACAAACCATTATGTGGTTAAACACAAAGGACAGAAAACAAACCATTAAGTGGTAAAACACAAAGGACAGAAGAACAAACCAGTAAGTGGTAAAACACAATGGAAGGAAGAACAAACCATTAAGTGGTTAAACACAAAGGACAGAAGAACAAACCATTAAGTGGTTAAACACAAAGGACAGAAGAACAAACCATTAAGTGGTAAAACACAAAGGACAGAAGAACAAACCATTAAGTGGTTAAGCACAAAGGACAGAAGAAAAAACCATTAAGTTGTAAAACGCAAAGGACAGAAGAACAAACCATTAAGTGGTTAAGCACAAAGGAAAGAAGAACAAACCATTAAGTTGTAAAACACAAAGGAAGGAAGAACAAACCATTAAGTGGTAAAACACAAAGGACAGAAGAACAAACCATTAAGTGGTAAAACACAAAGGACAGAAGAACAAACCATTAAGCGGTTAAACACAAAGGACAGAAGAACAAACCATTAAGTGGTAAAACACAAAGGACAGAAGAACAAACCATTAAGTGGTAAAACACAAAGGACAGAAGAACAAACCATTGAGTGGTTAAGCACAAAGGACAGAAGAACAAACCATTAAGTGGTAACACACAAAGGACAGAAAAACAAACCATTTAGTTGTTAAGCACAAAGGACAGAAGAACAAACCATTAAGTGGTAAAACACAAAGGACAGAAGAACAAACCATTAAGTGGTTAAGCACACAGGACAGAAGAACAAACCTTTAAGTTGTTAAACACAAAGGACAGAAGAACAAACCATTAAGTGGTTAAACACAAAGGACAGAAGAACAAACCATTAAGTGGTAAAACACAAAGGACAGAAGAACAAACCATTAAGTGGTTAAACACAAAGGACAGAAGAACAAACCATTAAGTGGTAAAACACAAAGGACAGAAGAACAAACCATTAAGTGGTTAAACACAAAGGACAGAAGAACAAACCATTAAGTGGTAAAACACAAAGGACAGAATAACAAACCATTAAGTGGTAAAACACAAAGGACAGAAGAACAAACCATTAAGTGGTAAAGCACAAAGGACAGAAGAACAAACCATTAAGTGGTAAAACACAAAGGACAGAAGAACAAACCATCAAGTGGTTAAACACAAAGGACAGAAGAACAAACAATTAAGTGGTAAAACACAAAGGACAGAAGAACAAACCATTAAGTGGTTAATAAACACAAAGGACAGAAGAACAAACCATTAAGTGATTAAACACAAAGGACAGAAGAACAAACCAGTAAGTGGTAAATCACAAAGGACAGAAGAACAAACCATTAAGTTGTAAAACACAAAGGACAGAAGAACAAACCATTAAGTGGTTAAACACAAAGGACAGAAGAACAAACCATTATGTGGTTAAACACAAAGGACAGAAAACAAACCATTAAGTGGTAAAACACAAAGGACAGAAGAACAAACCAGTAAGTGGTAAAACACAAAGGAAGGAAGAACAAACCATTAAGTGGTTAAACACAAAGGACAGAAGAACAAACCATTAAGTGGTAAAACATAAAGGACAGAAGAACAAACCATTAAGTGGTAAAACACAAAGGACAGAAGAACAAACCATTAAGTGGTAAAACACAAAGGACAGAAGAACAAACCATTAAGTTGTTAAACACAAAGGACAGAAGAACAAACCATTTAGTTGTTAAGTACAAAGGACAGAAGAACAAACCATTAAGTGGTTAAGCACAAAGGACAGAAGAACAAACCATTAAGTTGTTAAACACAAAGGACAGAAGAACAAACCATTTAGTTGTTAAACACAAAGGACAGAAGAACAAACCATTTAGTTGTTAAGCACAAAGGACAGAAGAACAAACCATTAAGTGGTTAAGCACAAAGGACAGAAGAACAAACCATTAAGTTGTTAAACACAAAGGACAGAAGAACAAACCATTTAGTTGTTAAGCACAAAGGACAGAAGAACAAACCATTAAGTGGTTAAGCACAAAGGACAGAAGAACAAACCATTAATTGTTATAGCACAAAGGACAGAAGAACAAACCATTAATTTGTAAAACACAAAGGACAGAAGAACAAACCATTAAGTGGTTAAACACAAAGGACAGAAGAACAAACCATTAAGTTGTTAAACACAAAGGACAGAAGAACAAACCATTAAGTGGTAAAACACAAAGGACAGAAGAACAAACCATTAAGTGGTTAAACACAAAGGACAGAAGAACAAACCATTAAGTGGTTAAGCACAAAGCAAAGAAGAACAAACCATTAATTGGTTAAACACAAAGGACAGAAGAACAAACCATTAAGTGGTAAAACACAAAGGACAGAAGAACAAACCATTAAGTGGTTAAGCACAAAGGACAGAAGAACAAACCTTTAAGTTGTTAAGCACAAAGGACAGAAGAACAAACCATTAAGTGGTTAAACACAAAGGACAGAAGAACAAACCATTAAGTGGTAAAACCTAAAGGACAGAAGAACAAACCATTAAGTGGTTAAACACAAAGGACAGAAGAACAAACCATCAAGTGGTAACACTAAAGAACAGAAAAACAAACCATTTAGTTGTTAAGCACAAAGGACAGAAGAACAAACAATTAAGTGGTAAAACACAAAGGACAGAAGAACAAACCATTAAGTGGTTAATAAACACAAAGGACAGAAGAACAAACCATTAAGTGATTAAACACAAAGGACAGAAGAACAAACCAGTAAGTGGTAAATCACAAAGGACAGAAGAACAAACCATTAAGTTGTAAAACACAAAGGACAGAAGAACAAACCATTAAGTGGTTAAACACAAAGGACAGAAGAACAAACCATTATGTGGTTAAACACAAAGGACAGAAAACAAACCATTAAGTGGTAAAACACAAAGGACAGAAGAACAAACCAGTAAGTGGTAAAACACAAAGGAAGGAAGAACAAACCATTAAGTGGTTAAACACAAAGGACAGAAGAACAAACCATTAAGTGGTAAAACATAAAGGACAGAAGAACAAACCATTAAGTGGTAAAACACAAAGGACAGAAGAACAAACCATTAAGTGGTAAAACACAAAGGACAGAAGAACAAACCATTAAGTTGTTAAACACAAAGGACAGAAGAACAAACCATTTAGTTGTTAAGTACAAAGGACAGAAGAACAAACCATTAAGTGGTTAAGCACAAAGGACAGAAGAACAAACCATTAAGTTGTTAAACACAAAGGACAGAAGAACAAACCATTTAGTTGTTAAACACAAAGGACAGAAGAACAAACCATTTAGTTGTTAAGCACAAAGGACAGAAGAACAAACCATTAAGTGGTTAAGCACAAAGGACAGAAGAACAAACCATTAAGTTGTTAAACACAAAGGACAGAAGAACAAACCATTTAGTTGTTAAGCACAAAGGACAGAAGAACAAACCATTAAGTGGTTAAGCACAAAGGACAGAAGAACAAACCATTAAGTGGTAAAGCACAAAGGACAGAAGAACAAACCATTAATTTGTAAAACACAAAGGACAGAAGAACAAACCATTAAGTGGTTAAACACAAAGGACAGAAGAACAAACCATTAAGTTGTTGAACACAAAGGACAGAAGAACAAACCATTAAGTGGTAAAACACAAAGGACAGAAGAACAAACCATTAAGTGGTTAAACACAAAGGACAGAAGAACAAACCATTAAGTGGTTAAGCACAAAGCAAAGAAGAACAAACCATTAATTGGTAAAACACAAAGGACAGAAGAACAAACCATTAAGTGGTAAAACACAAAGGACAGAAGAACAAACCATTAAGTGGTTAAGCACAAAGGACAGAAGAACAAACCTTTAAGTTGTTAAGCACAAAGGACAGAAGAACAAACCATTAAGTGGTTAAACACAAAGGACAGAAGAACAAACCATTAAGTGGTAAAACATAAAGGACAGAAGAACAAACCATTAAGTGGTTAAACACAAAGGACAGAAGAACAAACCATCAAGTGGTAACACTAAAGAACAGAAAAACAAACCATTTAGTTGTTAAGCACAAAGGACAGAAGAACAAACCATTAAGTGGTTAAGCACAAAGGACAGAAGAACAAACCATTAAGTGGTAAAACACAAAGGAAGGAAGAACAAACCATTAAGTGGTAAAACACAAAGGACAGAAGAACAAACCATTAAGTTGTTAAACACAAAGGACAGAAGAACAAACCATTAAGTTGTAAAACATAAAGGACAGCAGAACAAACCATTAAGTGGTTAAACACAAAGGACAGAAGAACAAACCATTAAGTGGTAAAACACAAAGGACAGAAGAACAAACCATTAAGTTGTAAAACACAAAGGACAGAAGAACAAACCATTAAGTGGTAAAACACAAAGGACAGAAGAACAAACCATTAAGTGGTAACACACAAAGGACAGAAGAACAAACCATTAAGTGGCTAAGCACAAAGGACAGAAGAACAAACCATTAAGTTGTTAAACACAAAGGACAGAAGAACAAACCATTTAGTTGTTAAGTACAAAGGACAGAAGAACAAACCATTAAGTGGTTAAGCACAAAGGACAGAAGAACAAACCATTAAGTTGTTAAACACAAAGGACAGAAGAACAAACCATTAAGTGGTTAAACACAAAGGACAGAAGAACAAACCATTAAAAGTTGTAAAACACAAAGGACAGAAGAACAAACCATTAAGTGATTAAACACAAAGGACAGAAAAACAAACCATTAAGTGGTAAAAAACAAATGACAGAAGAACAAACCATTAAGTGGTTAAACACAGAGGACAGAAGAATAAACCATTAAGTGGCTAAACACAAAGGACAGAAGAACAAACCATTAAGTGGTAAAACACAAAGGACATGAAGAACAAACCATTAAGTTGTTAAACACAAAGGACAGAAGAACAAACCATTAAGTGGTAAAACACAAAGGACAGAAGAACAAACCAGTAACTGGTTGAACACAAAGGACAGAAGAACAAACCATTAAGTGGTCAAACACAAAGGACAGAAGAACAAACCATTAAGTGGTTAAACACAAAGGACAGAAGAACAAACCATTAAGTGGTAAAACACAAAGGACAGAAGAACAAACCATTAAGTGGTAAAACACAAAGGACAGAAGAACAAACCATTAAGTGGTTAAACACAAAGGACAGAAGAACAAACCATTAAGTGGTTAAACATAAAGGACAGAAGAACAAACCATTAAGTGATAAAACACAAAGGACAGAAGAACAAACCATTAAGTGGTAAATCACAAAGGACAGAAGAACAAACCATTAAGTTGTAAAACACAAAGGACAGAAGAACAAACCATTAAGTGGTTAAACACAAAGGACAGAAGAACAAACCATTATGTGGTTAAACATAAAGGACAGAAAACAAACCATTAAGTGGTAAAACATAAAGGACAGAAGAACAAACCATTAAGTGGTTAAACACAAAGGACAGAAGAACAAACCATCAAGTGGTAACACTAAAGAACAGAAAAACAAACCATTTAGTTGTTAAGCACAAAGGACAGAAGAACAAACCATTAAGTGGTTAAGCACAAAGGACAGAAGAACAAACCATTAAGTGGTAAAACACAAAGGAAGGAAGAACAAACCATTAAGTGGTAAAACACAAAGGACAGAAGAACAAACCATTAAGTTGTTAAACACAAAGGACAGAAGAACAAACCATTAAGTTGTAAAACATAAAGGACAGCAGAACAAACCATTAAGTGGTTAAACACAAAGGACAGAAGAACAAACCATTAAGTGGTAAAACACAAAGGACAGAAGAACAAACCATTAAGTTGTAAAACACAAAGGACAGAAGAACAAACCATTAAGTGGTAAAACACAAAGGACAGAAGAACAAACCATTAAGTGGTAACACACAAAGGACAGAAGAACAAACCATTAAGTGGCTAAGCACAAAGGACAGAAGAACAAACCATTAAGTTGTTAAACACAAAGGACAGAAGAACAAACCATTTAGTTGTTAAGTACAAAGGACAGAAGAACAAACCATTAAGTGGTTAAGCACAAAGGACAGAAGAACAAACCATTAAGTTGTTAAACACAAAGGACAGAAGAACAAACCATTAAGTGGTTAAACACAAAGGACAGAAGAACAAACCATTAAAAGTTGTAAAACACAAAGGACAGAAGAACAAACCATTAAGTGATTAAACACAAAGGACAGAAAAACAAACCATTAAGTGGTAAAAAACAAATGACAGAAGAACAAACCATTAAGTGGTTAAACACAGAGGACAGAAGAATAAACCATTAAGTGGCTAAACACAAAGGACAGAAGAACAAACCATTAAGTGGTAAAACACAAAGGACATGAAGAACAAACCATTAAGTTGTTAAACACAAAGGACAGAAGAACAAACCATTAAGTGGTAAAACACAAAGGACAGAAGAACAAACCAGTAACTGGTTGAACACAAAGGACAGAAGAACAAACCATTAAGTGGTCAAACACAAAGGACAGAAGAACAAACCATTAAGTGGTTAAACACAAAGGACAGAAGAACAAACCATTAAGTGGTAAAACACAAAGGACAGAAGAACAAACCATTAAGTGGTAAAACACAAAGGACAGAAGAACAAACCATTAAGTGGTTAAACACAAAGGACAGAAGAACAAACCATTAAGTGGTTAAACATAAAGGACAGAAGAACAAACCATTAAGTGATAAAACACAAAGGACAGAAGAACAAACCATTAAGTGGTAAATCACAAAGGACAGAAGAACAAACCATTAAGTTGTAAAACACAAAGGACAGAAGAACAAACCATTAAGTGGTTAAACACAAAGGACAGAAGAACAAACCATTATGTGGTTAAACATAAAGGACAGAAAACAAACCATTAAGTGGTAAAACACAAAGGACAGAAGAACAAACCATTAAGTGGTAAAACACAAAGGAAGGAAGAACAAACCATTAAGTGGTTAAACACAAAGGACAGAAGAACAAACCATTAAGTTGTAAAACGCAAAGGACAGAAGAACAAACCAGTAAGTGGTTAAAAACAAAGGACAGAAGAACAAACCATTAAGTGGTTAAGCACAAAGGACAGAAGAACAAACCATTAAGTGGTAAAACACAAAGGAAGGAAGAACAAACCATTAAGTGGTAAAACACAAAGGACAGAAGAACAAACAATTAAGTGGTAAAACACAAAGGACAGAAGAACAAACCATTAAGTGGTTAAGCACAAAGGACAGAAGAACAAACCATTAAGTTGTAAAAGACAAAGGAAGGAAGAACAAACCATTAAGTGGTAAAACACAAAGGACAGAAGAACAAACCATTAAGTGGTAAAACACAACGGACAGAAGAACAAACCATTAAGCGGTTAAACACAAAGGACAGAAGAACAAACCATTAAGTGGTAAAACACAAAGGACAGAAGAACAAACCATTAAGTGGTAAAACACAAAGGACAGAAGAACAAACCATTAAGTGGTTAAACACAAAGGACAGAAGAACAAACCATTAAGTGGTTAAACACAAAGGACAGAAGAACAAACCATTAAGTTGTAACACACAAAGGACAGAAAAACAAACCATTTAGTTGTTAAGCACAAAGGACAGAAGAACAAACCATTAAGTGGTTAAACACACAAGACAGAAGAACAAACCATTAAGTGGTAAAACACAAAGGACAGAAGAACAAACCATTAAGTGGTAACACACAAAGGACAGAAAAACAAACCATTTAGTTGTTAAACACAAAGGACAGAAGAACAAACCATTAAGTGGTAAAACACAAAGGACAGAAGAACAAACCATTAAGTGGTTAAGCATAAAGGACAGAAGAACAAACCTTTAAGTTGTTAAACACAAAGGACAGAAGAACAAACCATTAAGTGGTTAAACACAAAGGACAGAAGAACAAACCATTAAGTGGTAAAACACAAAGGACAGAAGAACAAACCATTAAGTGGTTAAACACAAAGGACAGAAGAACAAACCATTAAGTGGTAAAACACAAAGGACAGAAGAACAAACCATTAAGTGGTTAAACACAAAAGACAGAAGAACAAACCATTAAGTGGTAAAACACAAAGGACAGAATAACAAACCATTAATTGGTAAAACACAAAGGACAGAAGAACAAACCATTAAGTGGTAAAGCACAAAGGACAGAAGAACAAACCATTAAGTGGTAAAACACAAAGGACAGAAGAACAAACCATCAAGTGGTTAAACACAAAGGACAGAAGAACAAACAATTAAGTGGTAAAACACAAAGGACAGAAGAACAAACCATTAAGTGGTTAATAAACACAAAGGACAGAAGAACAAACCATTAAGTGATTAAACACAAAGGACAGAAGAACAAACCAGTAAGTGGTAAATCACAAAGGACAGAAGAACAAACCATTAAGTTGTAAAACACAAAGGACAGAAGAACAAACCATTAAGTGGTTAAACACAAAGCACAGAAGAACAAACCATTATGTGGTTAAACACAAAGGACAGAAAACAAACCATTAAGTGGTAAAACACAAAGGACAGAAGAACAAACCAGTAAGTGGTAAAACACAAAGGAAGGAAGAACAAACCATTAAGTGGTTAAACACAAAGGACAGAAGAACAAACCATTAAGTGGTTAAACACAAAGGACAGAAGAACAAACCATTAAGTGGTAAAACACAAAGGACAGAAGAACAAACCATTAAGTGGTTAAGCACAAAGGACAGAAGAACAAACCATTAAGTTGTAAAACGCAAAGGACAGAAGAACAAACCATTAAGTGGTTAAGCACAAAGGACAGAAGAACAAACCATTAAGTTGTAAAACACAAAGGAAGGAAGAACAAACCATTAAGTGGTAAAACACAAAGGACAGAAGAACAAACCATTAAGTGGTAAAACACAAAGGACAGAAGAACAAACCATTAAGCGGTTAAACACAAAGGACAGAAGAACAAACCATTAAGTTGTAAAACACAAAGGACAGAAGAACAAACCATTAAGTGGTAAAACACAAAGGACAGAAGAACAAACCATTGAGTGGTTAAACACAAAGGACAGAAGAACAAACCATTAAGTGGTTAAACACAAAGGACAGAAGAACAAACCATTAAGTTGTAACACACAAAGGACAGAAAAACAAACCATTTAGTTGTTAAGCACAAAGGACAGAAGAACAAACCATTAAGTGGTAACACACAAAGGACAGAAAAACAAACCATTTAGTTGTTAAACACAAAGGACAGAAGAACAAACCATTAAGTGGTAAAACACAAAGGACAGAAGAACAAACCATTAAGTGGTTAAGCACAAAGGACAGAAGAACAAACCTTTAAGTTGTTAAACACAAAGGACAGAAGAACAAACCATTAAGTGGTTAAACACAAAGGACAGAAGAACAAACCATTAAGTGGTAAAACACAAAGGACAGAAGAACAAACCATTAAGTGGTTAAACACAAAGGACAGAAGAACAAACCATTAAGTGGTAAAACACAAAGGACAGAAGAACAAACCATTAAGTGGTTAAACACAAAGGACAGAAGAACAAACCATTAAGTGGTAAAACACAAAGGACAGAATAACAAACCATTAAGTGGTAAAACACAAAGGACAGAAGAACAAACCATTAAGTGGTAAAGCACAAAGGACAGAAGAACAAACCATTAAGTGGTAAAACACAAAGGACAGAAGAACAAACCATCAAGTGGTTAAACACAAAGGACAGAAGAACAAACAATTAAGTGGTAAAACACAAAGGACAGAAGAACAAACCATTAAGTGGTTAATAAACACAAAGGACAGAAGAACAAACCATTAAGTGATTAAACACAAAGGACAGAAGAACAAACCAGTAAGTGGTAAATCACAAAGGACAGAAGAACAAACCATTAAGTTGTAAATCACAAAGGACAGAAGAACAAACCATTAAGTGGTTAAACACAAAGGACAGAAGAACAAACCATTATGTGGTTAAACACAAAGGACAGAAAACAAACCATTAAGTGGTAAAACACAAAGGACAGAAGAACAAACCAGTAAGTGGTAAAACACAAAGGACAGAAGAACAAACCATTAAGTGGTAAAACATAAAGGACAGAAGAACAAACCATTAAGTGGTAAAACACAAAGGACAGAAGAACAAACCATTAAGTGGTAAAGCACAAAGGACAGAAGAACAAACCATTAAGTGGTAAAACACAAAGGAAGGAAGAACAAACCATTAAGTGGTAAAACACAAAGGACAGAAGAACAAACAATTAAGTGGTAAAACACAAAGGACAGAAGAACAAACCATTAAGTGGTTAAGCACAAAGGACAGAAGAACAAACCATTAAGTTGTAAAACACAAAGGAAGGAAGAACAAACCATTAAGTGGTAAAACACAAAGGACAGAAGAACAAACCATTAAGTGGTAAAACACAAAGGACAGAAGAACAAACCATTAAGTGGTTAAGCACAAAGGACAGAAGAACAAACCTTTAAGTTGTTAAACACAAAGGACAGAAGAACAAACCATTAAGTGGTTAAACACAAAGGACAGAAGAACAAACCATTAAGTGGTAAAACACAAAGGACAGAAGAACAAACCATTAAGTGGTTAAACACAAAGGACAGAAGAACTAACCATTAAGTGGTAAAACACAAAGGACAGAAGAACAAACCATTAAGTGGTTAAACACAAAGGACAGAAGAACAAACCATTAAGTGGTAAAACACAAAGGACAGAATAACAAACCATTAAGTGGTAAAACACAAAGGACAGAAGAACAAACCATTAAGTGGTAAAGCACAAAGGACAGAAGAACAAACCATTAAGTGGTAAAACACAAAGGACAGAAGAACAAACCATCAAGTGGTTAAACACAAAGGACAGAAGAACAAACAATTAAGTGGTAAAACACAAAGGACAGAAGAACAAACCATTAAGTGGTTAATAAACACAAAGGACAGAAGAACAAACCATTAAGTGATTAAACACAAAGGACAGAAGAACAAACCAGTAAGTGGTAAATCACAAAGGACAGAAGAACAAACCATTAAGTTGTAAATCACAAAGGACAGAAGAACAAACCATTAAGTGGTTAAACACAAAGGACAGAAGAACAAACCATTATGTGGTTAAACACAAAGGACAGAAAACAAACCATTAAGTGGTAAAACACAAAGGACAGAAGAACAAACCAGTAAGTGGTAAAACACAAAGGAAGGAAGAACAAACCATTAAGTGGTTAAGCACAAAGGACAGAAGAACAAACCATTAAGTGGTAAAACATAAAGGACAGAAGAACAAACCATTAAGTGGTAAAACACAAAGGACAGAAGAACAAACAATTAAGTGGTAAAACACAAAGGACAGAAGAACAAACCATTAAGTGGTAAAACACAAAGGAAGGAAGAACAAACCATTAAGTGGTAAAACACAAAGGACAGAAGAACAAACAATTAAGTGGTAAAACACAAAGGACAGAAGAACAAACCATTAAGTGGTTAAGCACAAAGGACAGAAGAACAAACCATTAAGTTGTAAAACACAAAGGAAGGAAGAACAAACCATTAAGTGGTAAAACACAAAGGACAGAAGAACAAACCATTAAGTGGTAAAACACAAAGGACAGAAGAACAAACCATTAAGAGGTTAAACACAAAGGACAGAAGAACAAACCATTAAGTGGTAAAACACAAAGGACAGAAGAACAAACCATTAAGTGGTAAAGCACAAAGGACAGAAGAACAAACCATTAAGTGGTAAAACACAAAGGACAGAAGAACAAACCATCAAGTGGTTAAACACAAAGGACAGAAGAACAAACCATTAAGTTGTAAAACACAAAGGACAGAAGAACAAACCATTAAGTAGTAAAACACAAAGGACAGAAGAACAAACCATTGAGTGGTTAAACACAAAGGACAGAAGAACAAACCATTAAGTTGTAAAACGCAAAGGACAGAAGAACAAACCATTAAGTGGTTAAGCACAAAGGACAGAAGAACAAACCATTAAGTTGTAAAACACAAAGGAAGGAAGAACAAACCATTAAGTGGTAAAACACAAAGGACAGAAGAACAAACCATTAAGTGGTAAAACACAAAGGACAGAAGAACAAACCATTAAGCGGTTAAACACAAAGGACAGAAGAACAAACCATTAAGTTGTAAAACACAAAGGACAGAAGAACAAACCATTAAGTGGTAAAACACAAAGGACAGAAGAACAAACCATTGAGTGGTTAAACACAAAGGACAGAAGAACAAACCATTAAGTGGTTAAACACAAAGGACAGAAGAACAAACCATTAAGTTGTAACACACAAAGGACAGAAAAACAAACCATTTAGTTGTTAAGCACAAAGGACAGAAGAACAAACCATTAAGTGGTAACACACAAAGGACAGAAAAACAAACCATTTAGTTGTTAAACACAAAGGACAGAAGAACAAACCATTAAGTGGTAAAACACAAAGGACAGAAGAACAAACCATTAAGTGGTTAAGCACAAAGGACAGAAGAACAAACCTTTAAGTTGTTAAACACAAAGGACAGAAGAACAAACCATTAAGTGGTTAAACACAAAGGACAGAAGAACAAACCATTAAGTGGTTAAACACAAAGGACAGAAGAACAAACCATTATGTGGTTAAACACAAAGGACAGAAAACAAACCATTAAGTGGTAAAACACAAAGGACAGAAGAACAAACCAGTAAGTGGTAAAACACAAAGGAAGGAAGAACAAACCATTAAGTGGTTAAACACAAAGGACAGAAGAACAAACCATTAAGTGGTAAAACATAAAGGACAGAAGAACAAACCATTAAGTGGTAAAACACAAAGGACAGAAGAACAAACAATTAAGTGGTAAAACACAAAGGACAGAAGAACAAACCATTAAGTTGTAAAACGCAAAGGACAGAAGAACAAACCATTAAGTGGTTAAGCACAAAGGACAGAAGAACAAACCATTAAGTTGTAAAACACAAAGGAAGGAAGAACAAACCATTAAGTGGTAAAACACAAAGGACAGAAGAACAAACCATTAAGTGGTAAAACACAAAGGACAGAAGAACAAACCATTAAGCGGTTAAACACAAAGGACAGAAGAACAAACCATTAAGTTGTAAAACACAAAGGACAGAAGAACAAACCATTAAGTGGTAAAACACAAAGGACAGAAGAACAAACCATTGAGTGATTAAACACAAAGGACAGAAGAACAAACCATTAAGTGGTTAAACACAAAGGACAGAAGAACAAACCATTAAGTTGTAACACACAAAGGACAGAAAAACAAACCATTTAGTTGTTAAGCACAAAGGACAGAAGAACAAACCATTAAGTGGTAACACACAAAGGACAGAAAAACAAACCATTTAGTTGTTAAACACAAAGGACAGAAGAACAAACCATTAAGTGGTAAAACACAAAGGACAGAAGAACAAACCATTAAGTGGTTAAGCACAAAGGACAGAAGAACAAACCTTTAAGTTGTTAAACACAAAGGACAGAAGAACAAACCATTAAGTGGTTAAACACAAAGGACAGAAGAACAAACCATTAAGTGGTAAAACACAAAGGACAGAAGAACAAACCATTAAGTGGTTAAACACAAAGGACAGAAGAACAAACCATTAAGTGGTAAAACACAAAGGACAGAAGAACAAACCATTAAGTGGTTAAACACAAATGACAGAAGAACAAACCATTAAGTGGTAAAACACAAAGGACAGAATAACAAACCATTAAGTGGTAAAACACAAAGGACAGAAGAACAAACCATTAAGTGGTAAAGCACAAAGGACAGAAGAACAAACCATTAAGTGGTAAAACACAAAGGACAGAAGAACAAACCATCAAGTGGTTAAACACAAAGGACAGAAGAACAAACAATTAAGTGGTAAAACACAAAGGACAGAAGAACAAACCATTAAGTGGTTAATAAACACAAAGGACAGAAGAACAAACCATTAAGTGATTAAACACAAAGGACAGAAGAACAAACCAGTAAGTGGTAAATCACAAAGGACAGAAGAACAAACCATTAAGTTGTAAATCACAAAGGACAGAAGAACAAACCATTAAGTGGTTAAACACAAAGGACAGAAGAACAAACCATTATGTGGTTAAACACAAAGGACAGAAAACAAACCATTAAGTGGTAAAACACAAAGGACAGAAGAACAAACCAGTAAGTGGTAAAACACAAAGGAAGGAAGAACAAACCATTAAGTGGTTAAACACAAAGGACAGAAGAACAAACCATTAAGTGGTAAAACATAAAGGACAGAAGAACAAACCATTAAGTGGTAAAACACAAAGGACAGAAGAACAAACAATTAAGTGGTAAAACACAAAGGACAGAAGAACAAACCATTAAGTGGTAAAACACAAAGGAAGGAAGAACAAACCATTAAGTGGTAAAACACAAAGGACAGAAGAACAAACAATTAAGTGGTAAAACACAAAGGACAGAAGAACAAACCATTAAGTGGTTAAGCACAAAGGACAGAAGAACAAACCATTAAGTTGTAAAACACAAAGGAAGGAAGAACAAACCATTAAGTGGTAAAACACAAAGGACAGAAGAACAAACCATTAAGTGGTAAAACACAAAGGACAGAAGAACAAACCATTAAGTGGTTAAGCACAAAGGACAGAAGAACAAACCTTTAAGTTGTTAAACACAAAGGACAGAAGAACAAACCATTAAGTGGTTAAACACAAAGGACAGAAGAACAAACCATTAAGTGGTAAAACACAAAGGACAGAAGAACAAACCATTAAGTGGTTAAGCACAAAGGACAGAAGAACAAACCATTAAGTGGTAAAACACAAAGGACAGAAGAACAAACCATTAAGTGGTTAAACACAAAGGACAGAACAACAAACCATTAAGTGGTAAAACACAAAGGACAGAATAACAAACCATTAAGTGGTAAAACACAAAGGACAGAAGAACAAACCATTAAGTGGTAAAGCACAAAGGACAGAAGAACAAACCATTAAGTGGTAAAACACAAAGGACAGAAGAACAAACCATCAAGTGGTTAAACACAAAGGACAGAAGAACAAACAATTAAGTGGTAAAACACAAAGGACAGAAGAACAAACCATTAAGTGGTTAATAAACACAAAGGACAGAAGAACAAACCATTAAGTGATTAAACACAAAGGACAGAAGAACAAACCAGTAAGTGGTAAATCACAAAGGACAGAAGAACAAACCATTAAGTTGTAAATCACAAAGGACAGAAGAACAAACCATTAAGTGGTTAAACACAAAGGACAGAAGAACAAACCATTATGTGGTTAAACACAAAGGACAGAAAACAAACCAGTAAGTGGTAAAACACAAAGGACAGAAGAACAAACCAGTAAGTGGTAAAACACAAAGGAAGGAAGAACAAACCATTAAGTGGTTAAACACAAAGGACAGAAGAACAAACCATTAAGTGGTAAAACATAAAGGACAGAAGAACAAACCATTAAGTGGTAAAACACAAAGGACAGAAGAACAAACAATTAAGTGGTAAAACACAAAGGACAGAAGAACAAACCATTAAGTGGTAAAACACAAAGGAAGGAAGAACAAACCATTAAGTGGTAAAACACAAAGGACAGAAGAACAAACAATTAAGTGGTAAAACACAAAGGACAGAAGAACAAACCATTAAGTGGTTAAGCACAAAGGACAGAAGAACAAACCATTAAGTTGTAAAACACAAAGGAAGGAAGAACAAACCATTAAGTGGTAAAACACAAAGGACAGAAGAACAAACCATTAAGTGGTAAAACACAAAGGACAGAAGAACAAACCATTAAGAGGTTAAACACAAAGGACAGAAGAACAAACCATTAAGTGGTAAAACACAAAGGACAGAAGAACAAACCATTAAGTGGTAAAGCACAAAGGACAGAAGAACAAACCATTAAGTGGTAAAACACAAAGGACAGAAGAACAAACCATCAAGTGGTTAAACACAAAGGACAGAAGAACAAACAATTAAGTGGTAAAACACAAAGGACAGAAGAACAAACCATTAAGTGGTTAATAAACACAAAGGACAGAAGAACAAACCATTAAGTGATTAAACACAAAGGACAGAAGAACAAACCAGTAAGTGGTAAATCACAAAGGACAGAAGAACAAACCATTAAGTTGTAAAACACAAAGGACAGAAGAACAAACCATTAAGTGGTTAAACACAAAGCACAGAAGAACAAACCATTATGTGGTTAAACACAAAGGACAGAAAACAAACCATTAAGTGGTAAAACACAAAGGACAGAAGAACAAACCAGTAAGTGGTAAAACACAAAGGAAGGAAGAACAAACCATTAAGTGGTTAAACACAAAGGACAGAAGAACAAACCATTAAGTGGTTAAACACAAAGGACAGAAGAACAAACCATTAAGTGGTAAAACACAAAGGACAGAAGAACAAACCATTAAGTGGTTAAGCACAAAGGACAGAAGAACAAACCATTAAGTTGTAAAACGCAAAGGACAGAAGAACAAACCATTAAGTGGTTAAGCACAAAGGACAGAAGAACAAACCATTAAGTTGTAAAACACAAAGGAAGGAAGAACAAACCATTAAGTGGTAAAACACAAAGGACAGAAGAACAAACCATTAAGTGGTAAAACACAAAGGACAGAAGAACAAACCATTAAGCGGTTAAACACAAAGGACAGAAGAACAAACCATTAAGTGGTAAAACACAAAGGACAGAAGAACAAACCATTAAGTGGTAAAACACAAAGGACAGAAGAACAAACCATTGAGTGGTTAAACACAAAGGACAGAAGAACAAACCATTAAGTGGTTAAACACAAAGGACAGAAGAACAAACCATTAAGTTGTAACACACAAAGGACAGAAAAACAAACCATTTAGTTGTTAAGCACAAAGGACAGAAGAACAAACCATTAAGTGGTAACACACAAAGGACAGAAAAACAAACCATTTAGTTGTTAAACACAAAGGACAGAAGAACAAACCATTAAGTGGTAAAACACAAAGGACAGAAGAACAAACCATTAAGTGGTTAAGCACAAAGGACAGAAGAACAAACCTTTAAGTTGTTAAACACAAAGGACAGAAGAACAAACCATTAAGTGGTTAAACACAAAGGACAGAAGAACAAACTATTAAGTGGTAAAACACAAAGGACAGAAGAACAAACCATTAAGTGGTTAAACACAAAGGACAGAAGAACAAACCATTAAGTGGTAAAACACAAAGGACAGAAGAACAAACCATTAAGTGGTTAAACACAAAGGACAGAAGAACAAACCATTAAGTGGTAAAACACAAAGGACAGAATAACAAACCATTAAGTGGTAAAACACAAAGGACAGAAGAACAAACCATTAAGTGGTAAAGCACAAAGGACAGAAGAACAAACCATTAAGTGGTAAAACACAAAGGACAGAAGAACAAACCATCAAGTGGTTAAACACAAAGGACAGAAGAACAAACAATTAAGTGGTAAAACACAAAGGACAGAAGAACAAACCATTAAGTGGTTAATAAACACAAAGGACAGAAGAACAAACCATTAAGTGATTAAACACAAAGGACAGAAGAACAAACCAGTAAGTGGTAAATCACAAAGGACAGAAGAACAAACCATTAAGTTGTAAAACACAAAGGACAGAAGAACAAACCATTAAGTGGTTAAACACAAAGGACAGAAGAACAAACCATTATGTGGTTAAACACAAAGGACAGAAAACAAACCATTAAGTGGTAAAACACAAAGGACAGAAGAACAAACCAGTAAGTGGTAAAACACAAAGGAAGGAAGAACAAACCATTAAGTGGTTAAACACAAAGGACAGAAGAACAAACCATTAAGTGGTAAAACATAAAGGACAGAAGAACAAACCATTAAGTGGTAAAACACAAAGGACAGAAGAACAAACCATTAAGTGGTAAAACACAAAGGACAGAAGAACAAACCATTAAGTGGTTAAACACAAAGGACATAAGAACAAACCATTAAGTGGTAAAACACAAAGGACAGAAGAACAAACCATTAAGTGGTAAAACACAAAGGACAGAAGAACAAACCATTAAGTGGTAAAACACAAAGGACAGAAGAACAAACCATTAAGTTGTAAAACGCAAAGGACAGAAGAACAAACCATTAAGTGGTTAAACACAAAGGACATAAGAACAAACCATTAAGTGGTAAAACACAAAGGACAGAAGAACAAACCATTAAGTGGTTAAGCACAAAGGACAGAAGAACAAACCATTAAGTTGTAAAACGCAAAGGACAGAAGAACAAACCATTAAGTGGTAAAACACAAAGGACAGAAGAACAATCCATTAGGTGGTTAAACACAAAGGACAGAACAACAAACCATTAAGTGGTAAAGCACAAAGGACAGAAGAACAAACCAGTAAGTGGTTAAAAACAAAGGACAGAAGAACAAACCATTAAGTGGTTAAACACAAAGGACAGAAGAACAAACCATTAAGTGGTAACACACAAAGGACAGAAGAACAAACCATTAAGTGGTAAAACATCAAGGACAGAAGAACAAACCATTAAGTGGTAAAGCACAAAGGACAGAAGAACAAACCATTAAGTGGTTAAACACAAAGGACATCAGAACAAACCATTAAGTGGTAAAACACAAAGGACAGAAGAACAAACCATTAAGTGGTTAAAAACAAAGGACAGAAGAACAAACCATTAAGTGGTTAAGCACAAAGGACAGAAGAACAAACCTTTAAGTTGTTAAACACAAAGGACAGAAGAACAAACCATTAAGTGGTTAAACACAAAGGACAGAAGAACAAACCATTAAGTGGTAAAACACAAAGGAAAGAAGAACAAACCATTAAGTGGTTAAACACAAAGGACAGAAGAACAAACCATTAAGTGGTAAAACACAAAGGACAGAAGAACAAACCATTAAGTGGTTAAACACAAAGGACAGAAGAACAAACCATTAAGTGGTAAAACACAAAGGACAGAATAACAAACCATTAAGTGGTAAAACACAAAGGACAGAAGAACAAACCATTAAGTGGTAAAGCACAAAGGACAGAAGAACAAACCATTAAGTGGTAAAACACAAAGGACAGAAGAACAAACCATCAAGTGGTTAAACACAAAGGACAGAAGAACAAACAATTAAGTGGTAAAACACAAAGGACAGAAGAACAAACCATTAAGTGGTTAATAAACACAAAGGACAGAAGAACAAACCATTAAGTGATTAAACACAAAGGACAGAAGAACAAACCAGTAAGTGGTAAATCACAAAGGACAGAAGAACAAACCATTAAGTTGTAAAACACAAAGGACAGAAGAACAAACCATTAAGTGGTTAAACACAAAGGACAGAAGAACAAACCATTATGTGGTTAAACACAAAGGACAGAAAACAAACCATTAAGTGGTAAAACACAAAGGACAGAAGAACAAACCAGTAAGTGGTAAAACACAAAGGAAGGAAGAACAAACCATTAAGTGGTTAAACACAAAGGACAGAAGAACAAACCATTAAGTGGTAAAACATAAAGGACAGAAGAACAAACCATTAAGTGGTAAAGCACAAAGGACAGAAGAACAAACCATTAAGTGGTTAAACACAAAGGACATCAGAACAAACCATTAAGTGGTAAAACACAAAGGACAGAAGAACAAACCATTAAGTGGTAAAACACAAAGGACAGAAGAACAAACCATTAAGTTGTAAAACGCAAAGGACAGAAGAACAAACCATTAAGTGGTTAAACACAAAGGACATAAGAACAAACCATTAAGTGGTAAAACACAAAGGACAGAAGAACAAACCATTAAGTGGTTAAGCACAAAGGACAGAAGAACAAACCATTAAGTTGTAAAACGCAAAGGACAGAAGAACAAACCATTAAGTGGTTAAACACAAAGGACAGAAGAACAATCCATTAGGTGGTTAAACACAAAGGACAGAACAACAAACCATTAAGTGGTAAAGCACAAAGGACAGAAGAACAAACCAGTAAGTGGTTAAAAACAAAGGACAGAAGAACAAACCATTAAGTGGTTAAACACAAAGGACAGAAGAACAAACCATTAAGTGGTAACACACAAAGGACAGAAAAACAAACCATTTAGTTGTTAAGCACAAAGGACAGAAGAACAAACCATTAAGTGGTTAAGCACAAAGGACAGAAGAACAAACCATTAAGTGGTTAAGCACAAAGGACAGAAGAACAAACCATTAAGGGGTAAAACACAAAGGAAGGAAGAACAAACCATTAAGTGGTAAAACACAAAGGACAGAAGAACAAACCATTAAGTGGTAAAACACAAAGGACAGAAGAACAAACCATTAAGTTGTTAAACACAAAGGACAGAAGAACAAACCATTAAGTTGTAAAACAAAAGGGACAGAAGAACAAACCATTAAATGGTTAAACACAAAGGACAGAAGAACAAACCATTAAGTGGTAAAACACAAAGGACAGAAGAACAAACCATTAAGAGGTTAAACACAAAGGACAGAAGAACAAACCATTAAGTGGTAAAACACAAAGGACAGAAGAACAAACCATTAAGTGGTAAAGCACAAAGGACAGAAGAACAAACCATTAAGTGGTAAAACACAAAGGACAGAAGAACAAACCATCAAGTGGTTAAACACAAAGGACAGAAGAACAAACAATTAAGTGGTAAAACACAAAGGACAGAAGAACAAACCATTAAGTGGTTAATAAACACAAAGGACAGAAGAACAAACCATTAAGTGATTAAACACAAAGGACAGAAGAACAAACCAGTAAGTGGTAAATCACAAAGGACAGAAGAACAAACCATTAAGTTGTAAAACACAAAGGACAGAAGAACAAACCATTAAGTGGTAAAGCACAAAGGACAGAAGAACAAACCATTAAGTGGTAAAACACAAAGGACAGAAGAACAAACCATCAAGTGGTTAAACACAAAGGACAGAAGAACAAACAATTAAGTGGTAAAACACAAAGGACAGAAGAACAAACCATTAAGTGGTTAATAAACACAAAGGACAGAAGAACAAACCATTAAGTGATTAAACACAAAGGACAGAAGAACAAACCAGTAAGTGGTAAATCACAAAGGACAGAAGAACAAACCATTAAGTTGTAAAACACAAAGGACAGAAGAACAAACCATTAAGTGGTTAAACACAAAGGACAGAAGAACAAACCATTATGTGGTTAAACACAAAGGACAGAAAACAAACCATTAAGTGGTAAAACACAAAGGACAGAAGAACAAACCAGTAAGTGGTAAAACACAAAGGAAGGAAGAACAAACCATTAAGTGGTTAAACACAAAGGACAGAAGAACAAACCATTAAGTGGTAAAACATAAAGGACAGAAGAACAAACCATTAAGTGGTAAAGCACAAAGGACAGAAGAACAAACCATTAAGTGGTTAAACACAAAGGACATCAGAACAAACCATTAAGTGGTAAAACACAAAGGACAGAAGAACAAACCATTAAGTGGTAAAACACAAAGGACAGAAGAACAAACCATTAAGTTGTAAAACGCAAAGGACAGAAGAACAAACCATTAAGTGGTTAAACACAAAGGACATAAGAACAAACCATTAAGTGGTAAAACACAAAGGACAGAAGAACAAACCATTAAGTGGTTAAGCACAAAGGACAGAAGAACAAACCATTAAGTTGTAAAACGCAAAGGACAGAAGAACAAACCATTAAGTGGTTAAACACAAAGGACAGAAGAACAATCCATTAGGTGGTTAAACACAAAGGACAGAACAACAAACCATTAAGTGGTAAAGCACAAAGGACAGAAGAACAAACCAGTAAGTGGTTAAAAACAAAGGACAGAAGAACAAACCATTAAGTGGTTAAACACAAAGGACAGAAGAACAAACCATTAAGTGGTAACACACAAAGGACAGAAAAACAAACCATTTAGTTGTTAAGCACAAAGGACAGAAGAACAAACCATTAAGTGGTTAAGCACAAAGGACAGAAGAACAAACCATTAAGTGGTTAAGCACAAAGGACAGAAGAACAAACCATTAAGGGGTAAAACACAAAGGAAGGAAGAACAAACCATTAAGTGGTAAAACACAAAGGACAGAAGAACAAACCATTAAGTGGTAAAACACAAAGGACAGAAGAACAAACCATTAAGTGGCTAAGCACAAAGGACAGAAGAACAAACCATTAAGTTGTTAAACACAAAGGACAGAAGAACAAACCATTTAGTTGTTAAGTACAAAGGACAGAAGAACAAACCATTAAGTGGTTAAGCACAAAGGACAGAAGAACAAACCATTAAGTTGTTAAACACAAAGGACAGAAGAACAAACCATTTAGTTGTTAAACACAAAGGACAGAAGAACAAACCATCTAGTTGTTAAGCACAAAGGACAGAAGAACAAACCATTAAGTGGTTAAGCACAAAGGACAGAAGAACAAACCATTAAGTTGTTAAACACAAAGGACAGAAGAACAAACCATTTAGTTGTTAAGCACAAAGGACAGAAGAACAAACCATTAAGTGGTTAAGCACAAAGGACAGAAGAACAAACCATTAAGTGGTAAAGCACAAAGGACAGAAGAACAAACCATTAATTTGTAAAACACAAAGGACAGAAGAACAAACCATTAAGTGGTTAAACACAAAGGACAGAAGAACAAACCATTAAGTTGTTAAACACAAAGGACAGAAGAACAAACCATTAAGTGGTAAAACACAAAGGACAGAAGAACAAACCATTAAGTGGTTAAACACAAAGGACAGAAGAACAAACTATTAAGTGGTTAAGCACAAAGCAAAGAAGAACAAACCATTAATTGGTTAAACACAAAGGACAGAAGAACAAACCATTAAGTGGTAAAACACAAAGGACAGAAGAACAAACCATTAAGTGGTTAAGCACAAAGGACAGAAGAACAAACCTTTAAGTTGTTAAGCACAAAGGACAGAAGAACAAACCATTAAGTGGTTAAACACAAAGGACAGAAGAACAAACCATTAAGTGGTAAAACATAAAGGACAGAAGAACAAACCATTAAGTGGTTAAACACAAAGGACAGAAGAACAAACCATCAAGTGGTAACACTAAAGAACAGAAAAACAAACCATTTAGTTGTTAAGCACAAAGGACAGAAGAACAAACCATTAAGTGGTTAAGCACAAAGGACAGAAGAACAAACCATTAAGTGGTAAAACACAAAGGAAGGAAGAACAAACCATTAAGTGGTAAAACACAAAGGACAGAAGAACAAACCATTAAGTGGTAAAACACAAAGGACAGAAGAACAAACCATTAAGTTGTTAAACACAAAGGACAGAAGAACAAACCATTAAGTTGTAAAACATAAAGGACAGCAGAACAAACCATTAAGTGGTTAAACACAAAGGACAGAAGAACAAACCATTAAGTGGTAAAACACAAAGGACAGAAGAACAAACCATTAAGTTGTAAAACACAAAGGACAGAAGAACAAACCATTAAGTGGTAAAACACAAAGGACAGAAGAACAAACCATTAAGTGGTAACACACAAAGGACAGAAGAACAAACCATTAAGTGGCTAAGCACAAAGGACAGAATAACAAACCATTAAGTTGTTAAACACAAAGGACAGAAGAACAAACCATTTAGTTGTTAAGTACAAAGGACAGAAGAACAAACCATTAAGTGGTTAAGCACAAAGGACAGAAGAACAAACCATTAAGTTGTTAAACACAAAGGACAGAAGAACAAACCATTTAGTTGTTAAGCACAAAGGACAGAAGAACAAACCATTAAGTGGTTAAGCACAAAGGACAGAAGAACAAACCATTAATTTGTAAAACACAAAGGACAGAAGAACAAACCATTAAGTGGTTAAACACAAAGGACAGAAGAACAAACCATTAAGTTGTAAAACACAAAGGACAGAAGAACAAACCATTAAGTGATTAAACAAAAATGACAGAAGAACAAACCATTAAGTGGTTAAACACAAAGGACAGAAAAACAAACCATTAAGTGGTAAAAAACAAATGACAGAAGAACAAACCATTAAGTGGTTAAACACAGAGGACAGAAGAATAAACCATTAAGTGGCTAAACACAAAGGACAGAAGAACAAACCATTAAGTGGTAAAACACAAAGGACATGAAGAACAAACCATTAAGTTGTTAAACACAAAGGACAGAAGAACAAACCATTAAGTGGTAAAACACAAAGGACAGAAGAACAAACCAGTAACTGGTTGAACACAAAGGACAGAAGAACAAACCATTAAGTGGTCAAACACAAAGGACAGAAGAACAAACCATTAAGTGGTTAAACACAAAGGACAGAAGAACAAACCATTAAGTGGTTAAACACAAAGGACAGAAGAACAAACCATTAAGTGGTAAAACACAAAGGACAGAAGAACAAACCATTAAGTGGTTAAACACAAAGGACAGAAGAACAAACCATTAAGTGGTTAAACATAAAGGACAGAAGAACAAACCATTAAGTGATAAAACACAAAGGACAGAAGAACAAACCATTAAGTGGTAAATCACAAAGGACAGAAGAACAAACCATTAAGTTGTAAAACACAAAGGACAGAAGAACAAACCATTAAGTGGTTAAACACAAAGGACAGAAGAACAAACCATTATGTGGTTAAACATAAAGGACAGAAAACAAACCATTAAGTGGTAAAACACAAAGGACAGAAGAACAAACCATTAAGTGGTAAAACACAAAGGAAGGAAGAACAAACCATTAAGTGGTTAAACACAAAGGACAGAAGAACAAACCATTAAGTGGTTAAACACAATGGACAGAACTACAAACCATTAAGTGGTAAAACACAAAGGACAGAAGAACAAACCATTAAGTGGTTAAACACAAAGGACAGAAGAACAAACCATTAAGTTGTAAAACGCAAAGGACAGAAGAACAAACCAGTAAGTGGTTAAGCACAAAGGACAGAAGAACAAACCATTAAGTGGTAAAACACAAAGGAAGGAAGAACAAACCATTAAGTGGTAAAACACAAAGGACAGAAGAACAAACAATTAAGTGGTAAAACACAAAGGACAGAAGAACAAACCATTAAGTGGTTAAGCACAAAGGACAGAAGAACAAACCATTAAGTTGTAAAACACAAAGGAAGGAAGAACAAACCATTAAGTGGTAAAACACAAAGGACAGAAGAACAAACCATTAAGTGGTAAAACACAAAGGACAGAAGAACAAACCATTAAGCGGTTAAACACAAAGGACAGAAGAACAAACCATTAAGTGGTAAAACACAAAGGACAGAAGAACAAACCATTAAGTGGTAAAACACAAAGGACAGAAGAACAAACCATTAAGTGGTTAAACACAAAGGACAGAAGAACAAACCATTAAGTGGTTAAACACAAAGGACAGAAGAACAAACCATTAAGTTGTAACACACAAAGGACAGAAAAACAAACCATTTAGTTGTTAAGCACAAAGGACAGAAGAACAAACCATTAAGTGGTTAAACACAAAGGACAGAAGAACAAACCATTAAGTGGTAAAACACAAAGGACAGAAGAACAAACCATTAAGTGGTAACACACAAAGGACAGAAAAACAAACCATTTAGTTGTTAAACACAAAGGACAGAAGAACAAACCATTAAGTGGTAAAACACAAAGGACAGAAGAACAAACCATTAAGTGGTTAAGCACAAAGGACAGAAGAACAAACCTTTAAGTTGTTAAACACAAAGGACAGAAGAACAAACCATTAAGTGGTTAAACACAAAGGACAGAAGAACAAACCATTAAGTGGTAAAACACAAAGGACAGAAGAACAAACCATTAAGTGGTTAAACACAAAGGACAGAAGAACAAACCATTAAGTGGTAAAACACAAAGGACAGAAGAACAAACCATTAAGTGGTTAAACACAAAGGACAGAAGAACAAACCATTAAGTGGTAAAACACAAAGGACAGAAGAACAAACCATTAAGTGGTAAAGCACAAAGGACAGAAGAACAAACCATTAAGTGGTAAAACACAAAGGACAGAAGAACAAACCATCAAGTGGTTAAACACAAAGGACAGAAGAACAAACAATTCAGTGGTAAAACACAAAGGACAGAAGAACAAACCATTAAGTGGTTAATAAACACAAAGGACAGAAGAACAAACCATTAAGTGATTAAACACAAAGGACAGAAGAACAAACCAGTAAGTGGTAAATCACAAAGGACAGAAGAACAAACCATTAAGTTGTAAAACACAAAGGACAGAAGAACAAACCATTAAGTGGTTAAACACAAAGCACAGAAGAACAAACCATTATGTGGTTAAACACAAAGGACAGAAAACAAACCATTAAGTGGTAAAACACAAAGGACAGAAGAACAAACCAGTAAGTGGTAAAACACAAAGGAAGGAAGAACAAACCATTAAGTGGTTAAACACAAAGGACAGAAGAACAAACCATTAAGTGGTTAAACACAAAGGACAGAAGAACAAACCATTAAGTGGTAAAACACAAAGGACAGAAGAACAAACCATTAAGTGGTTAAGCACAAAGGACAGAAGAACAAACCATTAAGTTGTAAAACGCAAAGGACAGAAGAACAAACCATTAAGTGGTTAAGCACAAAGGAAAGAAGTACAAACCATTAAGTTGTAAAACACAAAGGAAGGAAGAACAAACCATTAAGTGGTAAAACACAAAGGACAGAAGAACAAACCATTAAGTGGTAAAACACAAAGGAAGGAAGAACAAACCATTAAGTGGTAAAACACAAAGGACAGAAGAACAAACAATTAAGTGGTAAAACACAAAGGACAGAAGAACAAACCATTAAGTGGTTAAGCACAAAGGACAGAAGAACAAACCATTAAGTTGTAAAACACAAAGGACAGAAGAACAAACCATTAAGTGGTAAAACACAAAGGACAGAAGAACAAACCATTAAGTGGTAACACACAAAGGACAGAAGAACAAACCATTAAGTGGCTAAGCACAAAGGACAGAATAACAAACCATTAAGTTGTTAAACACAAAGGACAGAAGAACAAACCATTTAGTTGTTAAGTACAAAGGACAGAAGAACAAACCATTAAGTGGTTAAGCACAAAGGACAGAAGAACAAACCATTAAGTTGTTAAACACAAAGGACAGAAGAACAAACCATTTAGTTGTTAAGCACAAAGGACAGAAGAACAAACCATTAAGTGGTTAAGCACAAAGGACAGAAGAACAAACCATTAATTTGTAAAACACAAAGGACAGAAGAACAAACCATTAAGTGGTTAAACACAAAGGACAGAAGAACAAACCATTAAGTTGTAAAACACAAAGGACAGAAGAACAAACCATTAAGTGATTAAACAAAAATGACAGAAGAACAAACCATTAAGTGGTTAAACACAAAGGACAGAAAAACAAACCATTAAGTGGTAAAAAACAAATGACAGAAGAACAAACCATTAAGTGGTTAAACACAGAGGACAGAAGAATAAACCATTAAGTGGCTAAACACAAAGGACAGAAGAACAAACCATTAAGTGGTAAAACACAAAGGACATGAAGAACAAACCATTAAGTTGTTAAACACAAAGGACAGAAGAACAAACCATTAAGTGGTAAAACACAAAGGACAGAAGAACAAACCAGTAACTGGTTGAACACAAAGGACAGAAGAACAATCCATTAAGTGGTCAAACACAAAGGACAGAAGAACAAACCATTAAGTGGTTAAACACAAAGGACAGAAGAACAAACCATTAAGTGGTTAAACACAAAGGACAGAAGAACAAACCATTAAGTGGTAAAACACAAAGGACAGAAGAACAAACCATTAAGTGGTTAAACACAAAGGACAGAAGAACAAACCATTAAGTGGTTAAACATAAAGGACAGAAGAACAAACCATTAAGTGATAAAACACAAAGGACAGAAGAACAAACCATTAAGTGGTAAATCACAAAGGACAGAAGAACAAACCATTAAGTTGTAAAACACAAAGGACAGAAGAACAAACCATTAAGTGGTTAAACACAAAGGACAGAAGAACAAACCATTATGTGGTTAAACATAAAGGACAGAAAACAAACCATTAAGTGGTAAAACACAAAGGACAGAAGAACAAACCATTAAGTGGTAAAACACAAAGGAAGGAAGAACAAACCATTAAGTGGTTAAACACAAAGGACAGAAGAACAAACCATTAAGTGGTTAAACACAATGGACAGAACTACAAACCATTAAGTGGTAAAACACAAAGGACAGAAGAACAAACCATTAAGTGGTTAAACACAAAGGACAGAAGAACAAACCATTAAGTTGTAAAACGCAAAGGACAGAAGAACAAACCAGTAAGTGGTTAAGCACAAAGGACAGAAGAACAAACCATTAAGTGGTAAAACACAAAGGAAGGAAGAACAAACCATTAAGTGGTAAAACACAAAGGACAGAAGAACAAACAATTAAGTGGTAAAACACAAAGGACAGAAGAACAAACCATTAAGTGGTTAAGCACAAAGGACAGAAGAACAAACCATTAAGTTGTAAAACACAAAGGAAGGAAGAACAAACCATTAAGTGGTAAAACACAAAGGACAGAAGAACAAACCATTAAGTGGTAAAACACAAAGGACAGAAGAACAAACCATTAAGCGGTTAAACACAAAGGACAGAAGAACAAACCATTAAGTGGTAAAACACAAAGGACAGAAGAACAAACCATTAAGTGGTAAAACACAAAGGACAGAAGAACAAACCATTAAGTGGTTAAACACAAAGGACAGAAGAACAAACCATTAAGTGGTTAAACACAAAGGACAGAAGAACAAACCATTAAGTTGTAACACACAAAGGACAGAAAAACAAACCATTTAGTTGTTAAGCACAAAGGACAGAAGAACAAACCATTAAGTGGTTAAACACAAAGGACAGAAGAACAAACCATTAAGTGGTAAAACACAAAGGACAGAAGAACAAACCATTAAGTGGTAACACACAAAGGACAGAAAAACAAACCATTTAGTTGTTAAACACAAAGGACAGAAGAACAAACCATTAAGTGGTAAAACACAAAGGACAGAAGAACAAACCATTAAGTGGTTAAGCACAAAGGACAGAAGAACAAACCTTTAAGTTGTTAAACACAAAGGACAGAAGAACAAACCATTAAGTGGTTAAACACAAAGGACAGAAGAACAAACCATTAAGTGGTAAAACACAAAGGACAGAAGAACAAACCATTAAGTGGTTAAACACAAAGGACAGAAGAACAAACCATTAAGTGGTAAAACACAAAGGACAGAAGAACAAACCATTAAGTGGTTAAACACAAAGGAAGGAAGAACAAACCATTAAGTGGTAAAACACAAAGGACAGAAGAACAAACCATTAAGTGGTAAAGCACAAAGGACAGAAGAACAAACCATTAAGTGGTAAAACACAAAGGACAGAAGAACAAACCATCAAGTGGTTAAACACAAAGGACAGAAGAACAAACAATTCAGTGGTAAAACACAAAGGACAGAAGAACAAACCATTAAGTGGTTAATAAACACAAAGGACAGAAGAACAAACCATTAAGTGATTAAACACAAAGGACAGAAGAACAAACCAGTAAGTGGTAAATCACAAAGGACAGAAGAACAAACCATTAAGTTGTAAAACACAAAGGACAGAAGAACAAACCATTAAGTGGTTAAACACAAAGCACAGAAGAACAAACCATTATGTGGTTAAACACAAAGGACAGAAAACAAACCATTAAGTGGTAAAACACAAAGGACAGAAGAACAAACCAGTAAGTGGTAAAACACAATGGAAGGAAGAACAAACCATTAAGTGGTTAAACACAAAGGACAGAAGAACAAACCATTAAGTGGTTAAACACAAAGGACAGAAGAACAAACCATTAAGTGGTAAAACACAAAGGACAGAAGAACAAACCATTAAGTGGTTAAGCACAAAGGACAGAAGAAAAAACCATTAAGTTGTAAAACGCAAAGGACAGAAGAACAAACCATTAAGTGGTTAAGCACAAAGGAAAGAAGAACAAACCATTAAGTTGTAAAACACAAAGGAAGGAAGAACAAACCATTAAGTGGTAAAACACAAAGGACAGAAGAACAAACCATTAAGTGGTAAAACACAAAGGACAGAAGAACAAACCATTAAGCGGTTAAACACAAAGGACAGAAGAACAAACCATTAAGTGGTAAAACACAAAGGACAGAAGAACAAACCATTAAGTGGTAAAACACAAAGGACAGAAGAACAAACCATTGAGTGGTTAAGCACAAAGGACAGAAGAACAAACCATTAAGTGGTAACACACAAAGGACAGAAAAACAAACCATTTAGTTGTTAAGCACAAAGGACAGAAGAACAAACCATTAAGTGGTAAAACACAAAGGACAGAAGAACAAACCATTAAGTGGTTAAGCACACAGGACAGAAGAACAAACCTTTAAGTTGTTAAACACAAAGGACAGAAGAACAAACCATTAAGTGGTTAAACACAAAGGACAGAAGAACAAACCATTAAGTGGTAAAACACAAAGGACAGAAGAACAAACCATTAAGTGGTTAAACACAAAGGACAGAAGAACAAACCATTAAGTGGTAAAACACAAAGGACAGAAGAACAAACCATTAAGTGGTTAAACACAAAGGACAGAAGAACAAACCATTAAGTGGTAAAACACAAAGGACAGAATAACAAACCATTAAGTGGTAAAACACAAAGGACAGAAGAACAAACCATTAAGTGGTAAAGCACAAAGGACAGAAGAACAAACCATTAAGTGGTAAAACACAAAGGACAGAAGAACAAACCATCAAGTGGTTAAACACAAAGGACAGAAGAACAAACAATTAAGTGGTAAAACACAAAGGACAGAAGAACAAACCATTAAGTGGTTAATAAACACAAAGGACAGAAGAACAAACCATTAAGTGATTAAACACAAAGGACAGAAGAACAAACCAGTAAGTGGTAAATCACAAAGGACAGAAGAACAAACCATTAAGTTGTAAAACACAAAGGACAGAAGAACAAACCATTAAGTGGTTAAACACAAAGGACAGAAGAACAAACCATTATGTGGTTAAACACAAAGGACAGAAAACAAACCATTAAGTGGTAAAACACAAAGGACAGAAGAACAAACCAGTAAGTGGTAAAACACAAAGGAAGGAAGAACAAACCATTAAGTGGTTAAACACAAAGGACAGAAGAACAAACCATTAAGTGGTAAAACATAAAGGACAGAAGAACAAACCATTAAGTGGTAAAACACAAAGGACAGAAGAACAAACCATTAAGTGGTAAAACACAAAGGACAGAAGAACAAACCATTAAGTTGTTAAACACAAAGGACAGAAGAACAAACCATTTAGTTGTTAAGTACAAAGGACAGAAGAACAAACCATTAAGTGGTTAAGCACAAAGGACAGAAGAACAAACCATTAAGTTGTTAAACACAAAGGACAGAAGAACAAACCATTTAGTTGTTAAACACAAAGGACAGAAGAACAAACCATTTAGTTGTTAAGCACAAAGGACAGAAGAACAAACCATTAAGTGGTTAAGCACAAAGGACAGAAGAACAAACCATTAAGTTGTTAAACACAAAGGACAGAAGAACAAACCATTTAGTTGTTAAGCACAAAGGACAGAAGAACAAACCATTAAGTGGTTAAGCACAAAGGACAGAAGAACAAACCATTAATTGTTATAGCACAAAGGACAGAAGAACAAACCATTAATTTGTAAAACACAAAGGACAGAAGAACAAACCATTAAGTGGTTAAACACAAAGGACAGAAGAACAAACCATTAAGTTGTTAAACACAAAGGACAGAAGAACAAACCATTAAGTGGTAAAACACAAAGGACAGAAGAACAAACCATTAAGTGGTTAAACACAAAGGACAGAAGAACAAACCATTAAGTGGTTAAGCACAAAGCAAAGAAGAACAAACCATTAATTGGTTAAACACAAAGGACAGAAGAACAAACCATTAAGTGGTAAAACACAAAGGACAGAAGAACAAACCATTAAGTGGTTAAGCACAAAGGACAGAAGAACAAACCTTTAAGTTGTTAAGCACAAAGGACAGAAGAACAAACCATTAAGTGGTTAAACACAAAGGACAGAAGAACAAACCATTAAGTGGTAAAACCTAAAGGACAGAAGAACAAACCATTAAGTGGTTAAACACAAAGGACAGAAGAACAAACCATCAAGTGGTAACACTAAAGAACAGAAAAACAAACCATTTAGTTGTTAAGCACAAAGGACAGAAGAACAAACAATTAAGTGGTAAAACACAAAGGACAGAAGAACAAACCATTAAGTGGTTAATAAACACAAAGGACAGAAGAACAAACCATTAAGTGATTAAACACAAAGGACAGAAGAACAAACCAGTAAGTGGTAAATCACAAAGGACAGAAGAACAAACCATTAAGTTGTAAAACACAAAGGACAGAAGAACAAACCATTAAGTGGTTAAACACAAAGGACAGAAGAACAAACCATTATGTGGTTAAACACAAAGGACAGAAAACAAACCATTAAGTGGTAAAACACAAAGGACAGAAGAACAAACCAGTAAGTGGTAAAACACAAAGGAAGGAAGAACAAACCATTAAGTGGTTAAACACAAAGGACAGAAGAACAAACCATTAAGTGGTAAAACATAAAGGACAGAAGAACAAACCATTAAGTGGTAAAACACAAAGGACAGAAGAACAAACCATTAAGTGGTAAAACACAAAGGACAGAAGAACAAACCATTAAGTTGTTAAACACAAAGGACAGAAGAACAAACCATTTAGTTGTTAAGTACAAAGGACAGAAGAACAAACCATTAAGTGGTTAAGCACAAAGGACAGAAGAACAAACCATTAAGTTGTTAAACACAAAGGACAGAAGAACAAACCATTTAGTTGTTAAACACAAAGGACAGAAGAACAAACCATTTAGTTGTTAAGCACAAAGGACAGAAGAACAAACCATTAAGTGGTTAAGCACAAAGGACAGAAGAACAAACCATTAAGTTGTTAAACACAAAGGACAGAAGAACAAACCATTTAGTTGTTAAGCACAAAGGACAGAAGAACAAACCATTAAGTGGTTAAGCACAAAGGACAGAAGAACAAACCATTAAGTGGTAAAGCACAAAGGACAGAAGAACAAACCATTAATTTGTAAAACACAAAGGACAGAAGAACAAACCATTAAGTGGTTAAACACAAAGGACAGAAGAACAAACCATTAAGTTGTTGAACACAAAGGACAGAAGAACAAACCATTAAGTGGTAAAACACAAAGGACAGAAGAACAAACCATTAAGTGGTTAAACACAAAGGACAGAAGAACAAACCATTAAGTGGTTAAGCACAAAGCAAAGAAGAACAAACCATTAATTGGTAAAACACAAAGGACAGAAGAACAAACCATTAAGTGGTAAAACACAAAGGACAGAAGAACAAACCATTAAGTGGTTAAGCACAAAGGACAGAAGAACAAACCTTTAAGTTGTTAAGCACAAAGGACAGAAGAACAAACCATTAAGTGGTTAAACACAAAGGACAGAAGAACAAACCATTAAGTGGTAAAACATAAAGGACAGAAGAACAAACCATTAAGTGGTTAAACACAAAGGACAGAAGAACAAACCATCAAGTGGTAACACTAAAGAACAGAAAAACAAACCATTTAGTTGTTAAGCACAAAGGACAGAAGAACAAACCATTAAGTGGTTAAGCACAAAGGACAGAAGAACAAACCATTAAGTGGTAAAACACAAAGGAAGGAAGAACAAACCATTAAGTGGTAAAACACAAAGGACAGAAGAACAAACCATTAAGTGGTAAAACACAAAGGACAGAAGAACAAACCATTAAGTTGTTAAACACAAAGGACAGAAGAACAAACCATTAAGTTGTAAAACATAAAGGACAGCAGAACAAACCATTAAGTGGTTAAACACAAAGGACAGAAGAACAAACCATTAAGTGGTAAAACACAAAGGACAGAAGAACAAACCATTAAGTTGTAAAACACAAAGGACAGAAGAACAAACCATTAAGTGGTAAAACACAAAGGACAGAAGAACAAACCATTAAGTGGTAACACACAAAGGACAGAAGAACAAACCATTAAGTGGCTAAGCACAAAGGACAGAAGAACAAACCATTAAGTTGTTAAACACAAAGGACAGAAGAACAAACCATTTAGTTGTTAAGTACAAAGGACAGAAGAACAAACCATTAAGTGGTTAAGCACAAAGGACAGAAGAACAAACCATTAAGTTGTTAAACACAAAGGACAGAAGAACAAACCATTAAGTGGTTAAACACAAAGGACAGAAGAACAAACCATTAAAAGTTGTAAAACACAAAGGACAGAAGAACAAACCATTAAGTGATTAAACAAAAATGACAGAAGAACAAACCATTAAGTGGTTAAACACAAAGGACAGAAAAACAAACCATTAAGTGGTAAAAAACAAATGACAGAAGAACAAACCATTAAGTGGTTAAACACAGAGGACAGAAGAATAAACCATTAAGTGGCTAAACACAAAGGACAGAAGAACAAACCATTAAGTGGTAAAACACAAAGGACATGAAGAACAAACCATTAAGTTGTTAAACACAAAGGACAGAAGAACAAACCATTAAGTGGTAAAACACAAAGGACAGAAGAACAAACCAGTAACTGGTTGAACACAAAGGACAGAAGAACAAACCATTAAGTGGTCAAACACAAAGGACAGAAGAACAAACCATTAAGTGGTTAAACACAAAGGACAGAAGAACAAACCATTAAGTGGTAAAACACAAAGGACAGAAGAACAAACCATTAAGTGGTAAAACACAAAGGACAGAAGAACAAACCATTAAGTGGTTAAACACAAAGGACAGAAGAACAAACCATTAAGTGGTTAAACATAAAGGACAGAAGAACAAACCATTAAGTGATAAAACACAAAGGACAGAAGAACAAACCATTAAGTGGTAAATCACAAAGGACAGAAGAACAAACCATTAAGTTGTAAAACACAAAGGACAGAAGAACAAACCATTAAGTGGTTAAACACAAAGGACAGAAGAACAAACCATTATGTGGTTAAACATAAAGGACAGAAAACAAACCATTAAGTGGTAAAACACAAAGGACAGAAGAACAAACCATTAAGTGGTAAAACACAAAGGAAGGAAGAACAAACCATTAAGTGGTTAAACACAAAGGACAGAAGAACAAACCATTAAGTGGTTAAACACAATGGACAGAAGAACAAACCATTAAGTGGTTAAGCACAAAGGACAGAAGAACAAACCATTAAGTTGTAAAACGCAAAGGACAGAAGAACAAACCAGTAAGTGGTTAAAAACAAAGGACAGAAGAACAAACCATTAAGTGGTTAAGCACAAAGGACAGAAGAACAAACCATTAAGTGGTAAAACACAAAGGAAGGAAGAACAAACCATTAAGTGGTAAAACACAAAGGACAGAAGAACAAACAATTAAGTGGTAAAACACAAAGGACAGAAGAACAAACCATTAAGTGGTTAAGCACAAAGGACAGAAGAACAAACCATTAAGTTGTAAAAGACAAAGGAAGGAAGAACAAACCATTAAGTGGTAAAACACAAAGGACAGAAGAACAAACCATTAAGTGGTAAAACACAACGGACAGAAGAACAAACCATTAAGCGGTTAAACACAAAGGACAGAAGAACAAACCATTAAGTGGTAAAACACAAAGGACAGAAGAACAAACCATTAAGTGGTAAAACACAAAGGACAGAAGAACAAACCATTAAGTGGTTAAACACAAAGGACAGAAGAACAAACCATTAAGTGGTTAAACACAAAGGACAGAAGAACAAACCATTAAGTTGTAACACACAAAGGACAGAAAAACAAACCATTTAGTTGTTAAGCACAAAGGACAGAAGAACAAACCATTAAGTGGTTAAACACACAAGACAGAAGAACAAACCATTAAGTGGTAAAACACAAAGGACAGAAGAACAAACCATTAAGTGGTAACACACAAAGGACAGAAAAACAAACCATTTAGTTGTTAAACACAAAGGACAGAAGAACAAACCATTAAGTGGTAAAACACAAAGGACAGAAGAACAAACCATTAAGTGGTTAAGCATAAAGGACAGAAGAACAAACCTTTAAGTTGTTAAACACAAAGGACAGAAGAACAAACCATTAAGTGGTTAAACACAAAGGACAGAAGAACAAACCATTAAGTGGTAAAACACAAAGGACAGAAGAACAAACCATTAAGTGGTTAAACACAAAGGACAGAAGAACAAACCATTAAGTGGTAAAACACAAAGGACAGAAGAACAAACCATTAAGTGGTTAAACACAAAAGACAGAAGAACAAACCATTAAGTGGTAAAACACAAAGGACAGAATAACAAACCATTAATTGGTAAAACACAAAGGACAGAAGAACAAACCATTAAGTGGTAAAGCACAAAGGACAGAAGAACAAACCATTAAGTGGTAAAACACAAAGGACAGAAGAACAAACCATCAAGTGGTTAAACACAAAGGACAGAAGAACAAACAATTAAGTGGTAAAACACAAAGGACAGAAGAACAAACCATTAAGTGGTTAATAAACACAAAGGACAGAAGAACAAACCATTAAGTGATTAAACACAAAGGACAGAAGAACAAACCAGTAAGTGGTAAATCACAAAGGACAGAAGAACAAACCATTAAGTTGTAAAACACAAAGGACAGAAGAACAAACCATTAAGTGGTTAAACACAAAGCACAGAAGAACAAACCATTATGTGGTTAAACACAAAGGACAGAAAACAAACCATTAAGTGGTAAAACACAAAGGACAGAAGAACAAACCAGTAAGTGGTAAAACACAAAGGAAGGAAGAACAAACCATTAAGTGGTTAAACACAAAGGACAGAAGAACAAACCATTAAGTGGTTAAACACAAAGGACAGAAGAACAAACCATTAAGTGGTAAAACACAAAGGACAGAAGAACAAACCATTAAGTGGTTAAGCACAAAGGACAGAAGAACAAACCATTAAGTTGTAAAACGCAAAGGACAGAAGAACAAACCATTAAGTGGTTAAGCACAAAGGACAGAAGAACAAACCATTAAGTTGTAAAACACAAAGGAAGGAAGAACAAACCATTAAGTGGTAAAACACAAAGGACAGAAGAACAAACCATTAAGTGGTAAAACACAAAGGACAGAAGAACAAACCATTAAGCGGTTAAACACAAAGGACAGAAGAACAAACCATTAAGTTGTAAAACACAAAGGACAGAAGAACAAACCATTAAGTGGTAAAACACAAAGGACAGAAGAACAAACCATTGAGTGGTTAAACACAAAGGACAGAAGAACAAACCATTAAGTGGTTAAACACAAAGGACAGAAGAACAAACCATTAAGTTGTAACACACAAAGGACAGAAAAACAAACCATTTAGTTGTTAAGCACAAAGGACAGAAGAACAAACCATTAAGTGGTAACACACAAAGGACAGAAAAACAAACCATTTAGTTGTTAAACACAAAGGACAGAAGAACAAACCATTAAGTGGTAAAACACAAAGGACAGAAGAACAAACCATTAAGTGGTTAAGCACAAAGGACAGAAGAACAAACCTTTAAGTTGTTAAACACAAAGGACAGAAGAACAAACCATTAAGTGGTTAAACACAAAGGACAGAAGAACAAACCATTAAGTGGTAAAACACAAAGGACAGAAGAACAAACCATTAAGTGGTTAAACACAAAGGACAGAAGAACAAACCATTAAGTGGTAAAACACAAAGGACAGAAGAACAAACCATTAAGTGGTTAAACACAAAGGACAGAAGAACAAACCATTAAGTGGTAAAACACAAAGGACAGAATAACAAACCATTAAGTGGTAAAACACAAAGGACAGAAGAACAAACCATTAAGTGGTAAAGCACAAAGGACAGAAGAACAAACCATTAAGTGGTAAAACACAAAGGACAGAAGAACAAACCATCAAGTGGTTAAACACAAAGGACAGAAGAACAAACAATTAAGTGGTAAAACACAAAGGACAGAAGAACAAACCATTAAGTGGTTAATAAACACAAAGGACAGAAGAACAAACCATTAAGTGATTAAACACAAAGGACAGAAGAACAAACCAGTAAGTGGTAAATCACAAAGGACAGAAGAACAAACCATTAAGTTGTAAATCACAAAGGACAGAAGAACAAACCATTAAGTGGTTAAACACAAAGGACAGAAGAACAAACCATTATGTGGTTAAACACAAAGGACAGAAAACAAACCATTAAGTGGTAAAACACAAAGGACAGAAGAACAAACCAGTAAGTGGTAAAACACAAAGGACAGAAGAACAAACCATTAAGTGGTAAAACATAAAGGACAGAAGAACAAACCATTAAGTGGTAAAACACAAAGGACAGAAGAACAAACCATTAAGTGGTAAAGCACAAAGGACAGAAGAACAAACCATTAAGTGGTAAAACACAAAGGAAGGAAGAACAAACCATTAAGTGGTAAAACACAAAGGACAGAAGAACAAACAATTAAGTGGTAAAACACAAAGGACAGAAGAACAAACCATTAAGTGGTTAAGCACAAAGGACAGAAGAACAAACCATTAAGTTGTAAAACACAAAGGAAGGAAGAACAAACCATTAAGTGGTAAAACACAAAGGACAGAAGAACAAACCATTAAGTGGTAAAACACAAAGGACAGAAGAACAAACCATTAAGTGGTTAAGCACAAAGGACAGAAGAACAAACCTTTAAGTTGTTAAACACAAAGGACAGAAGAACAAACCATTAAGTGGTAAAACACAAAGGACAGAAGAACAAACCATTAAGTGGTTAAACACAAAGGACAGAAGAACTAACCATTAAGTGGTAAAACACAAAGGACAGAAGAACAAACCATTAAGTGGTTAAACACAAAGGACAGAAGAACAAACCATTAAGTGGTAAAACACAAAGGACAGAATAACAAACCATTAAGTGGTAAAACACAAAGGACAGAAGAACAAACCATTAAGTGGTAAAGCACAAAGGACAGAAGAACAAACCATTAAGTGGTAAAACACAAAGGACAGAAGAACAAACCATCAAGTGGTTAAACACAAAGGACAGAAGAACAAACAATTAAGTGGTAAAACACAAAGGACAGAAGAACAAACCATTAAGTGGTTAATAAACACAAAGGACAGAAGAACAAACCATTAAGTGATTAAACACAAAGGACAGAAGAACAAACCAGTAAGTGGTAAATCACAAAGGACAGAAGAACAAACCATTAAGTTGTAAATCACAAAGGACAGAAGAACAAACCATTAAGTGGTTAAACACAAAGGACAGAAGAACAAACCATTATGTGGTTAAACACAAAGGACAGAAAACAAACCATTAAGTGGTAAAACACAAAGGACAGAAGAACAAACCAGTAAGTGGTAAAACACAAAGGAAGGAAGAACAAACCATTAAGTGGTTAAACACAAAGGACAGAAGAACAAACCATTAAGTGGTAAAACATAAAGGACAGAAGAACAAACCATTAAGTGGTAAAACACAAAGGACAGAAGAACAAACAATTAAGTGGTAAAACACAAAGGACAGAAGAACAAACCATTAAGTGGTAAAACACAAAGGAAGGAAGAACAAACCATTAAGTGGTAAAACACAAAGGACAGAAGAACAAACAATTAAGTGGTAAAACACAAAGGACAGAAGAACAAACCATTAAGTGGTTAAGCACAAAGGACAGAAGAACAAACCATTAAGTTGTAAAACACAAAGGAAGGAAGAACAAACCATTAAGTGGTAAAACACAAAGGACAGAAGAACAAACCATTAAGTGGTAAAACACAAAGGACAGAAGAACAAACCATTAAGAGGTTAAACACAAAGGACAGAAGAACAAACCATTAAGTGGTAAAACACAAAGGACAGAAGAACAAACCATTAAGTGGTAAAGCACAAAGGACAGAAGAACAAACCATTAAGTGGTAAAACACAAAGGACAGAAGAACAAACCATCAAGTGGTTAAACACAAAGGACAGAAGAACAAACCATTAAGTTGTAAAACACAAAGGACAGAAGAACAAACCATTAAGTGGTAAAACACAAAGGACAGAAGAACAAACCATTGAGTGGTTAAACACAAAGGACAGAAGAACAAACCATTAAGTTGTAAAACGCAAAGGACAGAAGAACAAACCATTAAGTGGTTAAGCACAAAGGACAGAAGAACAAACCATTAAGTTGTAAAACACAAAGGAAGGAAGAACAAACCATTAAGTGGTAAAACACAAAGGACAGAAGAACAAACCATTAAGTGGTAAAACACAAAGGACAGAAGAACAAACCATTAAGCGGTTAAACACAAAGGACAGAAGAACAAACCATTAAGTTGTAAAACACAAAGGACAGAAGAACAAACCATTAAGTGGTAAAACACAAAGGACAGAAGAACAAACCATTGAGTGGTTAAACACAAAGGACAGAAGAACAAACCATTAAGTGGTTAAACACAAAGGACAGAAGAACAAACCATTAAGTTGTAACACACAAAGGACAGAAAAACAAACCATTTAGTTGTTAAGCACAAAGGACAGAAGAACAAACCATTAAGTGGTAACACACAAAGGACAGAAAAACAAACCATTTAGTTGTTAAACACAAAGGACAGAAGAACAAACCATTAAGTGGTAAAACACAAAGGACAGAAGAACAAACCATTAAGTGGTTAAGCACAAAGGACAGAAGAACAAACCTTTAAGTTGTTAAACACAAAGGACAGAAGAACAAACCATTAAGTGGTTAAACACAAAGGACAGAAGAACAAACCATTAAGTGGTTAAACACAAAGGACAGAAGAACAAACCATTATGTGGTTAAACACAAAGGACAGAAAACAAACCATTAAGTGGTAAAACACAAAGGACAGAAGAACAAACCAGTAAGTGGTAAAACACAAAGGAAGGAAGAACAAACCATTAAGTGGTTAAACACAAAGGACAGAAGAACAAACCATTAAGTGGTAAAACATAAAGGACAGAAGAACAAACCATTAAGTGGTAAAACACAAAGGACAGAAGAACAAACAATTAAGTGGTAAAACACAAAGGACAGAAGAACAAACCATTAAGTTGTAAAACGCAAAGGACAGAAGAACAAACCATTAAGTGGTTAAGCACAAAGGACAGAAGAACAAACCATTAAGTTGTAAAACACAAAGGAAGGAAGAACAAACCATTAAGTGGTAAAACACAAAGGACAGAAGAACAAACCATTAAGTGGTAAAACACAAAGGACAGAAGAACAAACCATTAAACGGTTAAACACAAAGGACAGAAGAACAAACCATTAAGTTGTAAAACACAAAGGACAGAAGAACAAACCATTAAGTGGTAAAACACAAAGGACAGAAGAACAAACCATTGAGTGATTAAACACAAAGGACAGAAGAACAAACCATTAAGTGGTTAAACACAAAGGACAGAAGAACAAACCATTAAGTTGTAACACACAAAGGACAGAAAAACAAACCATTTAGTTGTTAAGCACAAAGGACAGAAGAACAAACCATTAAGTGGTAACACACAAAGGACAGAAAAACAAACCATTTAGTTGTTAAACACAAAGGACAGAAGAACAAACCATTAAGTGGTAAAACACAAAGGACAGAAGAACAAACCATTAAGTGGTTAAGCACAAAGGACAGAAGAACAAACCTTTAAGTTGTTAAACACAAAGGACAGAAGAACAAACCATTAAGTGGTTAAACACAAAGGACAGAAGAACAAACCATTAAGTGGTAAAACACAAAGGACAGAAGAACAAACCATTAAGTGGTTAAACACAAAGGACAGAAGAACAAACCATTAAGTGGTAAAACACAAAGGACAGAAGAACAAACCATTAAGTGGTTAAACACAAATGACAGAAGAACAAACCATTAAGTGGTAAAACACAAAGGACAGAATAACAAACCATTAAGTGGTAAAACACAAAGGACAGAAGAACAAACCATTAAGTGGTAAAGCACAAAGGACAGAAGAACAAACCATTAAGTGGTAAAACACAAAGGACAGAAGAACAAACCATCAAGTGGTTAAACACAAAGGACAGAAGAACAAACAATTAAGTGGTAAAACACAAAGGACAGAAGAACAAACCATTAAGTGGTTAATAAACACAAAGGACAGAAGAACAAACCATTAAGTGATTAAACACAAAGGACAGAAGAACAAACCAGTAAGTGGTAAATCACAAAGGACAGAAGAACAAACCATTAAGTTGTAAATCACAAAGGACAGAAGAACAAACCATTAAGTGGTTAAACACAAAGGACAGAAGAACAAACCATTATGTGGTTAAACACAAAGGACAGAAAACAAACCATTAAGTGGTAAAACACAAAGGACAGAAGAACAAACCAGTAAGTGGTAAAACACAAAGGAAGGAAGAACAAACCATTAAGTGGTTAAACACAAAGGACAGAAGAACAAACCATTAAGTGGTAAAACATAAAGGACAGAAGAACAAACCATTAAGTGGTAAAACACAAAGGACAGAAGAACAAACAATTAAGTGGTAAAACACAAAGGACAGAAGAACAAACCATTAAGTGGTAAAACACAAAGGAAGGAAGAACAAACCATTAAGTGGTAAAACACAAAGGACAGAAGAACAAACAATTAAGTGGTAAAACACAAAGGACAGAAGAACAAACCATTAAGTGGTTAAGCACAAAGGACAGAAGAACAAACCATTAAGTTGTAAAACACAAAGGAAGGAAGAACAAACCATTAAGTGGTAAAACACAAAGGACAGAAGAACAAACCATTAAGTGGTAAAACACAAAGGACAGAAGAACAAACCATTAAGTGGTTAAGCACAAAGGACAGAAGAACAAACCTTTAAGTTGTTAAACACAAAGGACAGAAGAACAAACCATTAAGTGGTTAAACACAAAGGACAGAAGAACAAACCATTAAGTGGTAAAACACAAAGGACAGAAGAACAAACCATTAAGTGGTTAAGCACAAAGGACAGAAGAACAAACCATTAAGTGGTAAAACACAAAGGACAGAAGAACAAACCATTAAGTGGTTAAACACAAAGGACAGAACAACAAACCATTAAGTGGTAAAACACAAAGGACAGAATAACAAACCATTAAGTGGTAAAACACAAAGGACAGAAGAACAAACCATTAAGTGGTAAAGCACAAAGGACAGAAGAACAAACCATTAAGTGGTAAAACACAAAGGACAGAAGAACAAACCATCAAGTGGTTAAACACAAAGGACAGAAGAACAAACAATTAAGTGGTAAAACACAAAGGACAGAAGAACAAACCATTAAGTGGTTAATAAACACAAAGGACAGAAGAACAAACCATTAAGTGATTAAACACAAAGGACAGAAGAACAAACCAGTAAGTGGTAAATCACAAAGGACAGAAGAACAAACCTTTAAGTTGTAAATCACAAAGGACAGAAGAACAAACCATTAAGTGGTTAAACACAAAGGACAGAAGAACAAACCATTATGTGGTTAAACACAAAGGACAGAAAACAAACCAGTAAGTGGTAAAACACAAAGGACAGAAGAACAAACCAGTAAGTGGTAAAACACAAAGGAAGGAAGAACAAACCATTAAGTGGTTAAACACAAAGGACAGAAGAACAAACCATTAAGTGGTAAAACATAAAGGACAGAAGAACAAACCATTAAGTGGTAAAACACAAAGGACAGAAGAACAAACAATTAAGTGGTAAAACACAAAGGACAGAAGAACAAACCATTAAGTGGTAAAACACAAAGGAAGGAAGAACAAACCATTAAGTGGTAAAACACAAAGGACAGAAGAACAAACAATTAAGTGGTAAAACACAAAGGACAGAAGAACAAACCATTAAGTGGTTAAGCACAAAGGACAGAAGAACAAACCATTAAGTTGTAAAACACAAAGGAAGGAAGAACAAACCATTAAGTGGTAAAACACAAAGGACAGAAGAACAAACCATTAAGTGGTAAAACACAAAGGACAGAAGAACAAACCATTAAGAGGTTAAACACAAAGGACAGAAGAACAAACCATTAAGTGGTAAAACACAAAGGACAGAAGAACAAACCATTAAGTGGTAAAGCACAAAGGACAGAAGAACAAACCATTAAGTGGTAAAACACAAAGGACAGAAGAACAAACCATCAAGTGGTTAAACACAAAGGACAGAAGAACAAACAATTAAGTGGTAAAACACAAAGGACAGAAGAACAAACCATTAAGTGGTTAATAAACACAAAGGACAGAAGAACAAACCATTAAGTGATTAAACACAAAGGACAGAAGAACAAACCAGTAAGTGGTAAATCACAAAGGACAGAAGAACAAACCATTAAGTTGTAAAACACAAAGGACAGAAGAACAAACCATTAAGTGGTTAAACACAAAGCACAGAAGAACAAACCATTATGTGGTTAAACACAAAGGACAGAAAACAAACCATTAAGTGGTAAAACACAAAGGACAGAAGAACAAACCAGTAAGTGGTAAAACACAAAGGAAGGAAGAACAAACCATTAAGTGGTTAAACACAAAGGACAGAAGAACAAACCATTAAGTGGTTAAACACAAAGGACAGAAGAACAAACCATTAAGTGGTAAAACACAAAGGACAGAAGAACAAACCATTAAGTGGTTAAGCACAAAGGACAGAAGAACAAACCATTAAGTTGTAAAACGCAAAGGACAGAAGAACAAACCATTAAGTGGTTAAGCACAAAGGACAGAAGAACAAACCATTAAGTTGTAAAACACAAAGGAAGGAAGAACAAACCATTAAGTGGTAAAACACAAAGGACAGAAGAACAAACCATTAAGTGGTAAAACACAAAGGACAGAAGAACAAACCATTAAGCGGTTAAACACAAAGGACAGAAGAACAAACCATTAAGTGGTAAAACACAAAGGACAGAAGAACAAACCATTAAGTGGTAAAACACAAAGGACAGAAGAACAAACCATTGAGTGGTTAAACACAAAGGACAGAAGAACAAACCATTAAGTGGTTAAACACAAAGGACAGAAGAACAAACCATTAAGTTGTAACACACAAAGGACAGAAAAACAAACCATTTAGTTGTTAAGCACAAAGGACAGAAGAACAAACCATTAAGTGGTAACACACAAAGGACAGAAAAACAAACCATTTAGTTGTTAAACACAAAGGACAGAAGAACAAACCATTAAGTGGTAAAACACAAAGGACAGAAGAACAAACCATTAAGTGGTTAAGCACAAAGGACAGAAGAACAAACCTTTAAGTTGTTAAACACAAAGGACAGAAGAACAAACCATTAAGTGGTTAAACACAAAGGACAGAAGAACAAACTATTAAGTGGTAAAACACAAAGGACAGAAGAACAAACCATTAAGTGGTTAAACACAAAGGACAGAAGAACAAACCATTAAGTGGTAAAACACAAAGGACAGAAGAACAAACCATTAAGTGGTTAAACACAAAGGACAGAAGAACAAACCATTAAGTGGTAAAACACAAAGGACAGAATAACAAACCATTAAGTGGTAAAACACAAAGGACAGAAGAACAAACCATTAAGTGGTAAAGCACAAAGGACAGAAGAACAAACCATTAAGTGGTAAAACACAAAGGACAGAAGAACAAACCATCAAGTGGTTAAACACAAAGGACAGAAGAACAAACAATTAAGTGGTAAAACACAAAGGACAGAAGAACAAACCATTAAGTGGTTAATAAACACAAAGGACAGAAGAACAAACCATTAAGTGATTAAACACAAAGGACAGAAGAACAAACCAGTAAGTGGTAAATCACAAAGGACAGAAGAACAAACCATTAAGTTGTAAAACACAAAGGACAGAAGAACAAACCATTAAGTGGTTAAACACAAAGGACAGAAGAACAAACCATTATGTGGTTAAACACAAAGGACAGAAAACAAACCATTAAGTGGTAAAACACAAAGGACAGAAGAACAAACCAGTAAGTGGTAAAACACAAAGGAAGGAAGAACAAACCATTAAGTGGTTAAACACAAAGGACAGAAGAACAAACCATTAAGTGGTAAAACATAAAGGACAGAAGAACAAACCATTAAGTGGTAAAACACAAAGGACAGAAGAACAAACCATTAAGTGGTAAAACACAAAGGACAGAAGAACAAACCATTAAGTGGTTAAACACAAAGGACATAAGAACAAACCATTAAGTGGTAAAACACAAAGGACAGAAGAACAAACCATTAAGTGGTAAAACACAAAGGACAGAAGAACAAACCATTAAGTGGTAAAACACAAAGGACAGAAGAACAAACCATTAAGTTGTAAAACGCAAAGGACAGAAGAACAAACCATTAAGTGGTTAAACACAAAGGACATAAGAACAAACCATTAAGTGGTAAAACACAAAGGACAGAAGAACAAACCATTAAGTGGTTAAGCACAAAGGACAGAAGAACAAACCATTAAGTTGTAAAACGCAAAGGACAGAAGAACAAACCATTAAGTGGTAAAACACAAAGGACAGAAGAACAATCCATTAGGTGGTTAAACACAAAGGACAGAACAACAAACCATTAAGTGGTAAAGCACAAAGGACAGAAGAACAAACCAGTAAGTGGTTAAAAACAAAGGACAGAAGAACAAACCATTAAGTGGTTAAACACAAAGGACAGAAGAACAAACCATTAAGTGGTAACACACAAAGGACAGAAGAACAAACCATTAAGTGGTAAAACACAAAGGACAGAAGAACAAACCATTAAGTGGTTAAGCACAAAGGACAGAAGAACAAACCTTTAAGTTGTTAAACACAAAGGACAGAAGAACAAACCATTAAGTGGTTAAACACAAAGGACAGAAGAACAAACCATTAAGTGGTAAAACACAAAGGAAAGAAGAACAAACCATTAAGTGGTTAAACACAAAGGACAGAAGAACAAACCATTAAGTGGTAAAACACAAAGGACAGAAGAACAAACCATTAAGTGGTTAAACACAAAGGACAGAAGAACAAACCATTAAGTGGTAAAACACAAAGGACAGAATAACAAACCATTAAGTGGTAAAACACAAAGGACAGAAGAACAAACCATTAAGTGGTAAAGCACAAAGGACAGAAGAACAAACCATTAAGTGGTAAAACACAAAGGACAGAAGAACAAACCATCAAGTGGTTAAACACAAAGGACAGAAGAACAAACAATTAAGTGGTAAAACACAAAGGACAGAAGAACAAACCATTAAGTGGTTAATAAACACAAAGGACAGAAGAACAAACCATTAAGTGATTAAACACAAAGGACAGAAGAACAAACCAGTAAGTGGTAAATCACAAAGGACAGAAGAACAAACCATTAAGTTGTAAAACACAAAGGACAGAAGAACAAACCATTAAGTGGTTAAACACAAAGGACAGAAGAACAAACCATTATGTGGTTAAACACAAAGGACAGAAAACAAACCATTAAGTGGTAAAACACAAAGGACAGAAGAACAAACCAGTAAGTGGTAAAACACAAAGGAAGGAAGAACAAACCATTAAGTGGTTAAACACAAAGGACAGAAGAACAAACCATTAAGTGGTAAAACATAAAGGACAGAAGAACAAACCATTAAGTGGTAAAGCACAAAGGACAGAAGAACAAACCATTAAGTGGTTAAACACAAAGGACATCAGAACAAACCATTAAGTGGTAAAACACAAAGGACAGAAGAACAAACCATTAAGTGGTAAAACACAAAGGACAGAAGAACAAACCATTAAGTTGTAAAACGCAAAGGACAGAAGAACAAACCATTAAGTGGTTAAACACAAAGGACATAAGAACAAACCATTAAGTGGTAAAACACAAAGGACAGAAGAACAAACCATTAAGTGGTTAAGCACAAAGGACAGAAGAACAAACCATTAAGTTGTAAAACGCAAAGGACAGAAGAACAAACCATTAAGTGGTTAAACACAAAGGACAGAAGAACAATCCATTAGGTGGTTAAACACAAAGGACAGAACAACAAACCATTAAGTGGTAAAGCACAAAGGACAGAAGAACAAACCAGTAAGTGGTTAAAAACAAAGGACAGAAGAACAAACCATTAAGTGGTTAAACACAAAGGACAGAAGAACAAACCATTAAGTGGTAACACACAAAGGACAGAAAAACAAACCATTTAGTTGTTAAGCACAAAGGACAGAAGAACAAACCATTAAGTGGTTAAGCACAAAGGACAGAAGAACAAACCATTAAGTGGTTAAGCACAAAGGACAGAAGAACAAACCATTAAGGGGTAAAACACAAAGGAAGGAAGAACAAACCATTAAGTGGTAAAACACAAAGGACAGAAGAACAAACCATTAAGTGGTAAAACACAAAGGACAGAAGAACAAACCATTAAGTTGTTAAACACAAAGGACAGAAGAACAAACCATTAAGTTGTAAAACAAAAAGGACAGAAGAACAAACCATTAAATGGTTAAACACAAAGGACAGAAGAACAAACCATTAAGTGGTAAAACACAAAGGACAGAAGAACAAACCATTAAGAGGTTAAACACAAAGGACAGAAGAACAAACCATTAAGTGGTAAAACACAAAGGACAGAAGAACAAACCATTAAGTGGTAAAGCACAAAGGACAGAAGAACAAACCATTAAGTGGTAAAACACAAAGGACAGAAGAACAAACCATCAAGTGGTTAAACACAAAGGACAGAAGAACAAACAATTAAGTGGTAAAACACAAAGGACAGAAGAACAAACCATTAAGTGGTTAATAAACACAAAGGACAGAAGAACAAACCATTAAGTGATTAAACACAAAGGACAGAAGAACAAACCAGTAAGTGGTAAATCACAAAGGACAGAAGAACAAACCATTAAGTTGTAAAACACAAAGGACAGAAGAACAAACCATTAAGTGGTAAAGCACAAAGGACAGAAGAACAAACCATTAAGTGGTAAAACACAAAGGACAGAAGAACAAACCATCAAGTGGTTAAACACAAAGGACAGAAGAACAAACAATTAAGTGGTAAAACACAAAGGACAGAAGAACAAACCATTAAGTGGTTAATAAACACAAAGGACAGAAGAACAAACCATTAAGTGATTAAACACAAAGGACAGAAGAACAAACCAGTAAGTGGTAAATCACAAAGGACAGAAGAACAAACCATTAAGTTGTAAAACACAAAGGACAGAAGAACAAACCATTAAGTGGTTAAACACAAAGGACAGAAGAACAAACCTTTAAGTTGTTAAACACAAAGGACAGAAGAACAAACCATTAAGTGGTTAAACACAAAGGACAGAAGAACAAACCATTAAGTGGTAAAACACAAAGGACAGAAGAACAAACCATTAAGTGGTTAAACACAAAGGACAGAAGAACAAACCATTAAGTGGTAAAACACAAAGGACAGAAGAACAAACCATTAAGTGGTTAAACACAAAAGACAGAAGAACAAACCATTAAGTGGTAAAACACAAAGGACAGAATAACAAACCATTAATTGGTAAAACACAAAGGACAGAAGAACAAACCATTAAGTGGTAAAGCACAAAGGACAGAAGAACAAACCATTAAGTGGTAAAACACAAAGGACAGAAGAACAAACCATCAAGTGGTTAAACACAAAGGACAGAAGAACAAACAATTAAGTGGTAAAACACAAAGGACAGAAGAACAAACCATTAAGTGGTTAATAAACACAAAGGACAGAAGAACAAACCATTAAGTGATTAAACACAAAGGACAGAAGAACAAACCAGTAAGTGGTAAATCACAAAGGACAGAAGAACAAACCATTAAGTTGTAAAACACAAAGGACAGAAGAACAAACCATTAAGTGGTTAAACACAAAGCACAGAAGAACAAACCATTATGTGGTTAAACACAAAGGACAGAAAACAAACCATTAAGTGGTAAAACACAAAGGACAGAAGAACAAACCAGTAAGTGGTAAAACACAAAGGAAGGAAGAACAAACCATTAAGTGGTTAAACACAAAGGACAGAAGAACAAACCATTAAGTGGTTAAACACAAAGGACAGAAGAACAAACCATTAAGTGGTAAAACACAAAGGACAGAAGAACAAACCATTAAGTGGTTAAGCACAAAGGACAGAAGAACAAACCATTAAGTTGTAAAACGCAAAGGACAGAAGAACAAACCATTAAGTGGTTAAGCACAAAGGACAGAAGAACAAACCATTAAGTTGTAAAACACAAAGGAAGGAAGAACAAACCATTAAGTGGTAAAACACAAAGGACAGAAGAACAAACCATTAAGTGGTAAAACACAAAGGACAGAAGAACAAACCATTAAGCGGTTAAACACAAAGGACAGAAGAACAAACCATTAAGTTGTAAAACACAAAGGACAGAAGAACAAACCATTAAGTGGTAAAACACAAAGGACAGAAGAACAAACCATTGAGTGGTTAAACACAAAGGACAGAAGAACAAACCATTAAGTGGTTAAACACAAAGGACAGAAGAACAAACCATTAAGTTGTAACACACAAAGGACAGAAAAACAAACCATTTAGTTGTTAAGCACAAAGGACAGAAGAACAAACCATTAAGTGGTAACACACAAAGGACAGAAAAACAAACCATTTAGTTGTTAAACACAAAGGACAGAAGAACAAACCATTAAGTGGTAAAACACAAAGGACAGAAGAACAAACCATTAAGTGGTTAAGCACAAAGGACAGAAGAACAAACCTTTAAGTTGTTAAACACAAAGGACAGAAGAACAAACCATTAAGTGGTTAAACACAAAGGACAGAAGAACAAACCATTAAGTGGTAAAACACAAAGGACAGAAGAACAAACCATTAAGTGGTTAAACACAAAGGACAGAAGAACAAACCATTAAGTGGTAAAACACAAAGGACAGAAGAACAAACCATTAAGTGGTTAAACACAAAGGACAGAAGAACAAACCATTAAGTGGTAAAACACAAAGGACAGAATAACAAACCATTAAGTGGTAAAACACAAAGGACAGAAGAACAAACCATTAAGTGGTAAAGCACAAAGGACAGAAGAACAAACCATTAAGTGGTAAAACACAAAGGACAGAAGAACAAACCATCAAGTGGTTAAACACAAAGGACAGAAGAACAAACAATTAAGTGGTAAAACACAAAGGACAGAAGAACAAACCATTAAGTGGTTAATAAACACAAAGGACAGAAGAACAAACCATTAAGTGATTAAACACAAAGGACAGAAGAACAAACCAGTAAGTGGTAAATCACAAAGGACAGAAGAACAAACCATTAAGTTGTAAATCACAAAGGACAGAAGAACAAACCATTAAGTGGTTAAACACAAAGGACAGAAGAACAAACCATTATGTGGTTAAACACAAAGGACAGAAAACAAACCATTAAGTGGTAAAACACAAAGGACAGAAGAACAAACCAGTAAGTGGTAAAACACAAAGGACAGAAGAACAAACCATTAAGTGGTAAAACATAAAGGACAGAAGAACAAACCATTAAGTGGTAAAACACAAAGGACAGAAGAACAAACCATTAAGTGGTAAAGCACAAAGGACAGAAGAACAAACCATTAAGTGGTAAAACACAAAGGAAGGAAGAACAAACCATTAAGTGGTAAAACACAAAGGACAGAAGAACAAACAATTAAGTGGTAAAACACAAAGGACAGAAGAACAAACCATTAAGTGGTTAAGCACAAAGGACAGAAGAACAAACCATTAAGTTGTAAAACACAAAGGAAGGAAGAACAAACCATTAAGTGGTAAAACACAAAGGACAGAAGAACAAACCATTAAGTGGTAAAACACAAAGGACAGAAGAACAAACCATTAAGTGGTTAAGCACAAAGGACAGAAGAACAAACCTTTAAGTTGTTAAACACAAAGGACAGAAGAACAAACCATTAAGTGGTTAAACACAAAGGACAGAAGAACAAACCATTAAGTGGTAAAACACAAAGGACAGAAGAACAAACCATTAAGTGGTTAAACACAAAGGACAGAAGAACTAACCATTAAGTGGTAAAACACAAAGGACAGAAGAACAAACCATTAAGTGGTTAAACACAAAGGACAGAAGAACAAACCATTAAGTGGTAAAACACAAAGGACAGAATAACAAACCATTAAGTGGTAAAACACAAAGGACAGAAGAACAAACCATTAAGTGGTAAAGCACAAAGGACAGAAGAACAAACCATTAAGTGGTAAAACACAAAGGACAGAAGAACAAACCATCAAGTGGTTAAACACAAAGGACAGAAGAACAAACAATTAAGTGGTAAAACACAAAGGACAGAAGAACAAACCATTAAGTGGTTAATAAACACAAAGGACAGAAGAACAAACCATTAAGTGATTAAACACAAAGGACAGAAGAACAAACCAGTAAGTGGTAAATCACAAAGGACAGAAGAACAAACCATTAAGTTGTAAATCACAAAGGACAGAAGAACAAACCATTAAGTGGTTAAACACAAAGGACAGAAGAACAAACCATTATGTGGTTAAACACAAAGGACAGAAAACAAACCATTAAGTGGTAAAACACAAAGGACAGAAGAACAAACCAGTAAGTGGTAAAACACAAAGGAAGGAAGAACAAACCATTAAGTGGTTAAACACAAAGGACAGAAGAACAAACCATTAAGTGGTAAAACATAAAGGACAGAAGAACAAACCATTAAGTGGTAAAACACAAAGGACAGAAGAACAAACAATTAAGTGGTAAAACACAAAGGACAGAAGAACAAACCATTAAGTGGTAAAACACAAAGGAAGGAAGAACAAACCATTAAGTGGTAAAACACAAAGGACAGAAGAACAAACAATTAAGTGGTAAAACACAAAGGACAGAAGAACAAACCATTAAGTGGTTAAGCACAAAGGACAGAAGAACAAACCATTAAGTTGTAAAACACAAAGGAAGGAAGAACAAACCATTAAGTGGTAAAACACAAAGGACAGAAGAACAAACCATTAAGTGGTAAAACACAAAGGACAGAAGAACAAACCATTAAGAGGTTAAACACAAAGGACAGAAGAACAAACCATTAAGTGGTAAAACACAAAGGACAGAAGAACAAACCATTAAGTGGTAAAGCACAAAGGACAGAAGAACAAACCATTAAGTGGTAAAACACAAAGGACAGAAGAACAAACCATCAAGTGGTTAAACACAAAGGACAGAAGAACAAACCATTAAGTTGTAAAACACAAAGGACAGAAGAACAAACCATTAAGTGGTAAAACACAAAGGACAGAAGAACAAACCATTGAGTGGTTAAACACAAAGGACAGAAGAACAAACCATTAAGTTGTAAAACGCAAAGGACAGAAGAACAAACCATTAAGTGGTTAAGCACAAAGGACAGAAGAACAAACCATTAAGTTGTAAAACACAAAGGAAGGAAGAACAAACCATTAAGTGGTAAAACACAAAGGACAGAAGAACAAACCATTAAGTGGTAAAACACAAAGGACAGAAGAACAAACCATTAAGCGGTTAAACACAAAGGACAGAAGAACAAACCATTAAGTTGTAAAACACAAAGGACAGAAGAACAAACCATTAAGTGGTAAAACACAAAGGACAGAAGAACAAACCATTGAGTGGTTAAACACAAAGGACAGAAGAACAAACCATTAAGTGGTTAAACACAAAGGACAGAAGAACAAACCATTAAGTTGTAACACACAAAGGACAGAAAAACAAACCATTTAGTTGTTAAGCACAAAGGACAGAAGAACAAACCATTAAGTGGTAACACACAAAGGACAGAAAAACAAACCATTTAGTTGTTAAACACAAAGGACAGAAGAACAAACCATTAAGTGGTAAAACACAAAGGACAGAAGAACAAACCATTAAGTGGTTAAGCACAAAGGACAGAAGAACAAACCTTTAAGTTGTTAAACACAAAGGACAGAAGAACAAACCATTAAGTGGTTAAACACAAAGGACAGAAGAACAAACCATTAAGTGGTTAAACACAAAGGACAGAAGAACAAACCATTATGTGGTTAAACACAAAGGACAGAAAACAAACCATTAAGTGGTAAAACACAAAGGACAGAAGAACAAACCAGTAAGTGGTAAAACACAAAGGAAGGAAGAACAAACCATTAAGTGGTTAAACACAAAGGACAGAAGAACAAACCATTAAGTGGTAAAACATAAAGGACAGAAGAACAAACCATTAAGTGGTAAAACACAAAGGACAGAAGAACAAACAATTAAGTGGTAAAACACAAAGGACAGAAGAACAAACCATTAAGTTGTAAAACGCAAAGGACAGAAGAACAAACCATTAAGTGGTTAAGCACAAAGGACAGAAGAACAAACCATTAAGTTGTAAAACACAAAGGAAGGAAGAACAAACCATTAAGTGGTAAAACACAAAGGACAGAAGAACAAACCATTAAGTGGTAAAACACAAAGGACAGAAGAACAAACCATTAAGCGGTTAAACACAAAGGACAGAAGAACAAACCATTAAGTTGTAAAACACAAAGGACAGAAGAACAAACCATTAAGTGGTAAAACACAAAGGACAGAAGAACAAACCATTGAGTGATTAAACACAAAGGACAGAAGAACAAACCATTAAGTGGTTAAACACAAAGGACAGAAGAACAAACCATTAAGTTGTAACACACAAAGGACAGAAAAACAAACCATTTAGTTGTTAAGCACAAAGGACAGAAGAACAAACCATTAAGTGGTAACACACAAAGGACAGAAAAACAAACCATTTAGTTGTTAAACACAAAGGACAGAAGAACAAACCATTAAGTGGTAAAACACAAAGGACAGAAGAACAAACCATTAAGTGGTTAAGCACAAAGGACAGAAGAACAAACCTTTAAGTTGTTAAACACAAAGGACAGAAGAACAAACCATTAAGTGGTTAAACACAAAGGACAGAAGAACAAACCATTAAGTGGTAAAACACAAAGGACAGAAGAACAAACCATTAAGTGGTTAAACACAAAGGACAGAAGAACAAACCATTAAGTGGTAAAACACAAAGGACAGAAGAACAAACCATTAAGTGGTTAAACACAAATGACAGAAGAACAAACCATTAAGTGGTAAAACACAAAGGACAGAATAACAAACCATTAAGTGGTAAAACACAAAGGACAGAAGAACAAACCATTAAGTGGTAAAGCACAAAGGACAGAAGAACAAACCATTAAGTGGTAAAACACAAAGGACAGAAGAACAAACCATCAAGTGGTTAAACACAAAGGACAGAAGAACAAACAATTAAGTGGTAAAACACAAAGGACAGAAGAACAAACCATTAAGTGGTTAATAAACACAAAGGACAGAAGAACAAACCATTAAGTGATTAAACACAAAGGACAGAAGAACAAACCAGTAAGTGGTAAATCACAAAGGACAGAAGAACAAACCATTAAGTTGTAAATCACAAAGGACAGAAGAACAAACCATTAAGTGGTTAAACACAAAGGACAGAAGAACAAACCATTATGTGGTTAAACACAAAGGACAGAAAACAAACCATTAAGTGGTAAAACACAAAGGACAGAAGAACAAACCAGTAAGTGGTAAAACACAAAGGAAGGAAGAACAAACCATTAAGTGGTTAAACACAAAGGACAGAAGAACAAACCATTAAGTGGTAAAACATAAAGGACAGAAGAACAAACCATTAAGTGGTAAAACACAAAGGACAGAAGAACAAACAATTAAGTGGTAAAACACAAAGGACAGAAGAACAAACCATTAAGTGGTAAAACACAAAGGAAGGAAGAACAAACCATTAAGTGGTAAAACACAAAGGACAGAAGAACAAACAATTAAGTGGTAAAACACAAAGGACAGAAGAACAAACCATTAAGTGGTTAAGCACAAAGGACAGAAGAACAAACCATTAAGTTGTAAAACACAAAGGAAGGAAGAACAAACCATTAAGTGGTAAAACACAAAGGACAGAAGAACAAACCATTAAGTGGTAAAACACAAAGGACAGAAGAACAAACCATTAAGTGGTTAAGCACAAAGGACAGAAGAACAAACCTTTAAGTTGTTAAACACAAAGGACAGAAGAACAAACCATTAAGTGGTTAAACACAAAGGACAGAAGAACAAACCATTAAGTGGTAAAACACAAAGGACAGAAGAACAAACCATTAAGTGGTTAAGCACAAAGGACAGAAGAACAAACCATTAAGTGGTAAAACACAAAGGACAGAAGAACAAACCATTAAGTGGTTAAACACAAAGGACAGAACAACAAACCATTAAGTGGTAAAACACAAAGGACAGAATAACAAACCATTAAGTGGTAAAACACAAAGGACAGAAGAACAAACCATTAAGTGGTAAAGCACAAAGGACAGAAGAACAAACCATTAAGTGGTAAAACACAAAGGACAGAAGAACAAACCATCAAGTGGTTAAACACAAAGGACAGAAGAACAAACAATTAAGTGGTAAAACACAAAGGACAGAAGAACAAACCATTAAGTGGTTAATAAACACAAAGGACAGAAGAACAAACCATTAAGTGATTAAACACAAAGGACAGAAGAACAAACCAGTAAGTGGTAAATCACAAAGGACAGAAGAACAAACCATTAAGTTGTAAATCACAAAGGACAGAAGAACAAACCATTAAGTGGTTAAACACAAAGGACAGAAGAACAAACCATTATGTGGTTAAACACAAAGGACAGAAAACAAACCAGTAAGTGGTAAAACACAAAGGACAGAAGAACAAACCAGTAAGTGGTAAAACACAAAGGAAGGAAGAACAAACCATTAAGTGGTTAAACACAAAGGACAGAAGAACAAACCATTAAGTGGTAAAACATAAAGGACAGAAGAACAAACCATTAAGTGGTAAAACACAAAGGACAGAAGAACAAACAATTAAGTGGTAAAACACAAAGGACAGAAGAACAAACCATTAAGTGGTAAAACACAAAGGAAGGAAGAACAAACCATTAAGTGGTAAAACACAAAGGACAGAAGAACAAACAATTAAGTGGTAAAACACAAAGGACAGAAGAACAAACCATTAAGTGGTTAAGCACAAAGGACAGAAGAACAAACCATTAAGTTGTAAAACACAAAGGAAGGAAGAACAAACCATTAAGTGGTAAAACACAAAGGACAGAAGAACAAACCATTAAGTGGTAAAACACAAAGGACAGAAGAACAAACCATTAAGAGGTTAAACACAAAGGACAGAAGAACAAACCATTAAGTGGTAAAACACAAAGGACAGAAGAACAAACCATTAAGTGGTAAAGCACAAAGGACAGAAGAACAAACCATTAAGTGGTAAAACACAAAGGACAGAAGAACAAACCATCAAGTGGTTAAACACAAAGGACAGAAGAACAAACAATTAAGTGGTAAAACACAAAGGACAGAAGAACAAACCATTAAGTGGTTAATAAACACAAAGGACAGAAGAACAAACCATTAAGTGATTAAACACAAAGGACAGAAGAACAAACCAGTAAGTGGTAAATCACAAAGGACAGAAGAACAAACCATTAAGTTGTAAAACACAAAGGACAGAAGAACAAACCATTAAGTGGTTAAACACAAAGCACAGAAGAACAAACCATTATGTGGTTAAACACAAAGGACAGAAAACAAACCATTAAGTGGTAAAACACAAAGGACAGAAGAACAAACCAGTAAGTGGTAAAACACAAAGGAAGGAAGAACAAACCATTAAGTGGTTAAACACAAAGGACAGAAGAACAAACCATTAAGTGGTTAAACACAAAGGACAGAAGAACAAACCATTAAGTGGTAAAACACAAAGGACAGAAGAACAAACCATTAAGTGGTTAAGCACAAAGGACAGAAGAACAAACCATTAAGTTGTAAAACGCAAAGGACAGAAGAACAAACCATTAAGTGGTTAAGCACAAAGGACAGAAGAACAAACCATTAAGTTGTAAAACACAAAGGAAGGAAGAACAAACCATTAAGTGGTAAAACACAAAGGACAGAAGAACAAACCATTAAGTGGTAAAACACAAAGGACAGAAGAACAAACCATTAAGCGGTTAAACACAAAGGACAGAAGAACAAACCATTAAGTGGTAAAACACAAAGGACAGAAGAACAAACCATTAAGTGGTAAAACACAAAGGACAGAAGAACAAACCATTGAGTGGTTAAACACAAAGGACAGAAGAACAAACCATTAAGTGGTTAAACACAAAGGACAGAAGAACAAACCATTAAGTTGTAACACACAAAGGACAGAAAAACAAACCATTTAGTTGTTAAGCACAAAGGACAGAAGAACAAACCATTAAGTGGTAACACACAAAGGACAGAAAAACAAACCATTTAGTTGTTAAACACAAAGGACAGAAGAACAAACCATTAAGTGGTAAAACACAAAGGACAGAAGAACAAACCATTAAGTGGTTAAGCACAAAGGACAGAAGAACAAACCTTTAAGTTGTTAAACACAAAGGACAGAAGAACAAACCATTAAGTGGTTAAACACAAAGGACAGAAGAACAAACTATTAAGTGGTAAAACACAAAGGACAGAAGAACAAACCATTAAGTGGTTAAACACAAAGGACAGAAGAACAAACCATTAAGTGGTAAAACACAAAGGACAGAAGAACAAACCATTAAGTGGTTAAACACAAAGGACAGAAGAACAAACCATTAAGTGGTAAAACACAAAGGACAGAATAACAAACCATTAAGTGGTAAAACACAAAGGACAGAAGAACAAACCATTAAGTGGTAAAGCACAAAGGACAGAAGAACAAACCATTAAGTGGTAAAACACAAAGGACAGAAGAACAAACCATCAAGTGGTAAAACACAAAGGACAGAAGAACAAACCATTGAGTGATTAAACACAAAGGACAGAAGAACAAACCATTAAGTGGTTAAACACAAAGGACAGAAGAACAAACCATTAAGTTGTAACACACAAAGGACAGAAAAACAAACCATTTAGTTGTTAAGCACAAAGGACAGAAGAACAAACCATTAAGTGGTAACACACAAAGGACAGAAAAACAAACCATTTAGTTGTTAAACACAAAGGACAGAAGAACAAACCATTAAGTGGTAAAACACAAAGGACAGAAGAACAAACCATTAAGTGGTTAAGCACAAAGGACAGAAGAACAAACCTTTAAGTTGTTAAACACAAAGGACAGAAGAACAAACCATTAAGTGGTTAAACACAAAGGACAGAAGAACAAACCATTAAGTGGTAAAACACAAAGGACAGAAGAACAAACCATTAAGTGGTTAAACACAAAGGACAGAAGAACAAACCATTAAGTGGTAAAACACAAAGGACAGAAGAACAAACCATTAAGTGGTTAAACACAAATGACAGAAGAACAAACCATTAAGTGGTAAAACACAAAGGACAGAATAACAAACCATTAAGTGGTAAAACACAAAGGACAGAAGAACAAACCATTAAGTGGTAAAGCACAAAGGACAGAAGAACAAACCATTAAGTGGTAAAACACAAAGGACAGAAGAACAAACCATCAAGTGGTTAAACACAAAGGACAGAAGAACAAACAATTAAGTGGTAAAACACAAAGGACAGAAGAACAAACCATTAAGTGGTTAATAAACACAAAGGACAGAAGAACAAACCATTAAGTGATTAAACACAAAGGACAGAAGAACAAACCAGTAAGTGGTAAATCACAAAGGACAGAAGAACAAACCATTAAGTTGTAAATCACAAAGGACAGAAGAACAAACCATTAAGTGGTTAAACACAAAGGACAGAAGAACAAACCATTATGTGGTTAAACACAAAGGACAGAAAACAAACCATTAAGTGGTAAAACACAAAGGACAGAAGAACAAACCAGTAAGTGGTAAAACACAAAGGAAGGAAGAACAAACCATTAAGTGGTTAAACACAAAGGACAGAAGAACAAACCATTAAGTGGTAAAACATAAAGGACAGAAGAACAAACCATTAAGTGGTAAAACACAAAGGACAGAAGAACAAACAATTAAGTGGTAAAACACAAAGGACAGAAGAACAAACCATTAAGTGGTAAAACACAAAGGAAGGAAGAACAAACCATTAAGTGGTAAAACACAAAGGACAGAAGAACAAACAATTAAGTGGTAAAACACAAAGGACAGAAGAACAAACCATTAAGTGGTTAAGCACAAAGGACAGAAGAACAAACCATTAAGTTGTAAAACACAAAGGAAGGAAGAACAAACCATTAAGTGGTAAAACACAAAGGACAGAAGAACAAACCATTAAGTGGTAAAACACAAAGGACAGAAGAACAAACCATTAAGTGGTTAAGCACAAAGGACAGAAGAACAAACCTTTAAGTTGTTAAACACAAAGGACAGAAGAACAAACCATTAAGTGGTTAAACACAAAGGACAGAAGAACAAACCATTAAGTGGTAAAACACAAAGGACAGAAGAACAAACCATTAAGTGGTTAAGCACAAAGGACAGAAGAACAAACCATTAAGTGGTAAAACACAAAGGACAGAAGAACAAACCATTAAGTGGTTAAACACAAAGGACAGAACAACAAACCATTAAGTGGTAAAACACAAAGGACAGAATAACAAACCATTAAGTGGTAAAACACAAAGGACAGAAGAACAAACCATTAAGTGGTAAAGCACAAAGGACAGAAGAACAAACCATTAAGTGGTAAAACACAAAGGACAGAAGAACAAACCATCAAGTGGTTAAACACAAAGGACAGAAGAACAAACAATTAAGTGGTAAAACACAAAGGACAGAAGAACAAACCATTAAGTGGTTAATAAACACAAAGGACAGAAGAACAAACCATTAAGTGATTAAACACAAAGGACAGAAGAACAAACCAGTAAGTGGTAAATCACAAAGGACAGAAGAACAAACCATTAAGTTGTAAATCACAAAGGACAGAAGAACAAACCATTAAGTGGTTAAACACAAAGGACAGAAGAACAAACCATTATGTGGTTAAACACAAAGGACAGAAAACAAACCAGTAAGTGGTAAAACACAAAGGACAGAAGAACAAACCAGTAAGTGGTAAAACACAAAGGAAGGAAGAACAAACCATTAAGTGGTTAAACACAAAGGACAGAAGAACAAACCATTAAGTGGTAAAACATAAAGGACAGAAGAACAAACCATTAAGTGGTAAAACACAAAGGACAGAAGAACAAACAATTAAGTGGTAAAACACAAAGGACAGAAGAACAAACCATTAAGTGGTAAAACACAAAGGAAGGAAGAACAAACCATTAAGTGGTAAAACACAAAGGACAGAAGAACAAACAATTAAGTGGTAAAACACAAAGGACAGAAGAACAAACCATTAAGTGGTTAAGCACAAAGGACAGAAGAACAAACCATTAAGTTGTAAAACACAAAGGAAGGAAGAACAAACCATTAAGTGGTAAAACACAAAGGACAGAAGAACAAACCATTAAGTGGTAAAACACAAAGGACAGAAGAACAAACCATTAAGAGGTTAAACACAAAGGACAGAAGAACAAACCATTAAGTGGTAAAACACAAAGGACAGAAGAACAAACCATTAAGTGGTAAAGCACAAAGGACAGAAGAACAAACCATTAAGTGGTAAAACACAAAGGACAGAAGAACAAACCATCAAGTGGTTAAACACAAAGGACAGAAGAACAAACAATTAAGTGGTAAAACACAAAGGACAGAAGAACAAACCATTAAGTGGTTAATAAACACAAAGGACAGAAGAACAAACCATTAAGTGATTAAACACAAAGGACAGAAGAACAAACCAGTAAGTGGTAAATCACAAAGGACAGAAGAACAAACCATTAAGTTGTAAAACACAAAGGACAGAAGAACAAACCATTAAGTGGTTAAACACAAAGCACAGAAGAACAAACCATTATGTGGTTAAACACAAAGGACAGAAAACAAACCATTAAGTGGTAAAACACAAAGGACAGAAGAACAAACCAGTAAGTGGTAAAACACAAAGGAAGGAAGAACAAACCATTAAGTGGTTAAACACAAAGGACAGAAGAACAAACCATTAAGTGGTTAAACACAAAGGACAGAAGAACAAACCATTAAGTGGTAAAACACAAAGGACAGAAGAACAAACCATTAAGTGGTTAAGCACAAAGGACAGAAGAACAAACCATTAAGTTGTAAAACGCAAAGGACAGAAGAACAAACCATTAAGTGGTTAAGCACAAAGGACAGAAGAACAAACCATTAAGTTGTAAAACACAAAGGAAGGAAGAACAAACCATTAAGTGGTAAAACACAAAGGACAGAAGAACAAACCATTAAGTGGTAAAACACAAAGGACAGAAGAACAAACCATTAAGCGGTTAAACACAAAGGACAGAAGAACAAACCATTAAGTGGTAAAACACAAAGGACAGAAGAACAAACCATTAAGTGGTAAAACACAAAGGACAGAAGAACAAACCATTGAGTGGTTAAACACAAAGGACAGAAGAACAAACCATTAAGTGGTTAAACACAAAGGACAGAAGAACAAACCATTAAGTTGTAACACACAAAGGACAGAAAAACAAACCATTTAGTTGTTAAGCACAAAGGACAGAAGAACAAACCATTAAGTGGTAACACACAAAGGACAGAAAAACAAACCATTTAGTTGTTAAACACAAAGGACAGAAGAACAAACCATTAAGTGGTAAAACACAAAGGACAGAAGAACAAACCATTAAGTGGTTAAGCACAAAGGACAGAAGAACAAACCTTTAAGTTGTTAAACACAAAGGACAGAAGAACAAACCATTAAGTGGTTAAACACAAAGGACAGAAGAACAAACTATTAAGTGGTAAAACACAAAGGACAGAAGAACAAACCATTAAGTGGTTAAACACAAAGGACAGAAGAACAAACCATTAAGTGGTAAAACACAAAGGACAGAAGAACAAACCATTAAGTGGTTAAACACAAAGGACAGAAGAACAAACCATTAAGTGGTAAAACACAAAGGACAGAATAACAAACCATTAAGTGGTAAAACACAAAGGACAGAAGAACAAACCATTAAGTGGTAAAGCACAAAGGACAGAAGAACAAACCATTAAGTGGTAAAACACAAAGGACAGAAGAACAAACCATCAAGTGGTTAAACACAAAGGACAGAAGAACAAACAATTAAGTGGTAAAACACAAAGGACAGAAGAACAAACCATTAAGTGGTTAATAAACACAAAGGACAGAAGAACAAACCATTAAGTGATTAAACACAAAGGACAGAAGAACAAACCAGTAAGTGGTAAATCACAAAGGACAGAAGAACAAACCATTAAGTTGTAAAACACAAAGGACAGAAGAACAAACCATTAAGTGGTTAAACACAAAGGACAGAAGAACAAACCATTATGTGGTTAAACACAAAGGACAGAAAACAAACCATTAAGTGGTAAAACACAAAGGACAGAAGAACAAACCAGTAAGTGGTAAAACACAAAGGAAGGAAGAACAAACCATTAAGTGGTTAAACACAAAGGACAGAAGAACAAACCATTAAGTGGTAAAACATAAAGGACAGAAGAACAAACCATTAAGTGGTAAAACACAAAGGACAGAAGAACAAACCATTAAGTGGTAAAACACAAAGGACAGAAGAACAAACCATTAAGTGGTTAAACACAAAGGACATAAGAACAAACCATTAAGTGGTAAAACACAAAGGACAGAAGAACAAACCATTAAGTGGTAAAACACAAAGGACAGAAGAACAAACCATTAAGTGGTAAAACACAAAGGACAGAAGAACAAACCATTAAGTTGTAAAACGCAAAGGACAGAAGAACAAACCATTAAGTGGTTAAACACAAAGGACATAAGAACAAACCATTAAGTGGTAAAACACAAAGGACAGAAGAACAAACCATTAAGTGGTTAAGCACAAAGGACAGAAGAACAAACCATTAAGTTGTAAAACGCAAAGGACAGAAGAACAAACCATTAAGTGGTAAAACACAAAGGACAGAAGAACAATCCATTAGGTGGTTAAACACAAAGGACAGAACAACAAACCATTAAGTGGTAAAGCACAAAGGACAGAAGAACAAACCAGTAAGTGGTTAAAAACAAAGGACAGAAGAACAAACCATTAAGTGGTTAAACACAAAGGACAGAAGAACAAACCATTAAGTGGTAACACACAAAGGACAGAAGAACAAACCATTAAGTGGTAAAACACAAAGGACAGAAGAACAAACCATTAAGTGGTTAAGCACAAAGGACAGAAGAACAAACCTTTAAGTTGTTAAACACAAAGGACAGAAGAACAAACCATTAAGTGGTTAAACACAAAGGACAGAAGAACAAACCATTAAGTGGTAAAACACAAAGGAAAGAAGAACAAACCATTAAGTGGTTAAACACAAAGGACAGAAGAACAAACCATTAAGTGGTAAAACACAAAGGACAGAAGAACAAACCATTAAGTGGTTAAACACAAAGGACAGAAGAACAAACCATTAAGTGGTAAAACACAAAGGACAGAATAACAAACCATTAAGTGGTAAAACACAAAGGACAGAAGAACAAACCATTAAGTGGTAAAGCACAAAGGACAGAAGAACAAACCATTAAGTGGTAAAACACAAAGGACAGAAGAACAAACCATCAAGTGGTTAAACACAAAGGACAGAAGAACAAACAATTAAGTGGTAAAACACAAAGGACAGAAGAACAAACCATTAAGTGGTTAATAAACACAAAGGACAGAAGAACAAACCATTAAGTGATTAAACACAAAGGACAGAAGAACAAACCAGTAAGTGGTAAATCACAAAGGACAGAAGAACAAACCATTAAGTTGTAAAACACAAAGGACAGAAGAACAAACCATTAAGTGGTTAAACACAAAGGACAGAAGAACAAACCATTATGTGGTTAAACACAAAGGACAGAAAACAAACCATTAAGTGGTAAAACACAAAGGACAGAAGAACAAACCAGTAAGTGGTAAAACACAAAGGAAGGAAGAACAAACCATTAAGTGGTTAAACACAAAGGACAGAAGAACAAACCATTAAGTGGTAAAACATAAAGGACAGAAGAACAAACCATTAAGTGGTAAAGCACAAAGGACAGAAGAACAAACCATTAAGTGGTTAAACACAAAGGACATCAGAACAAACCATTAAGTGGTAAAACACAAAGGACAGAAGAACAAACCATTAAGTGGTAAAACACAAAGGACAGAAGAACAAACCATTAAGTTGTAAAACGCAAAGGACAGAAGAACAAACCATTAAGTGGTTAAACACAAAGGACATAAGAACAAACCATTAAGTGGTAAAACACAAAGGACAGAAGAACAAACCATTAAGTGGTTAAGCACAAAGGACAGAAGAACAAACCATTAAGTTGTAAAACGCAAAGGACAGAAGAACAAACCATTAAGTGGTTAAACACAAAGGACAGAAGAACAATCCATTAGGTGGTTAAACACAAAGGACAGAACAACAAACCATTAAGTGGTAAAGCACAAAGGACAGAAGAACAAACCAGTAAGTGGTTAAAAACAAAGGACAGAAGAACAAACCATTAAGTGGTTAAACACAAAGGACAGAAGAACAAACCATTAAGTGGTAACACACAAAGGACAGAAAAACAAACCATTTAGTTGTTAAGCACAAAGGACAGAAGAACAAACCATTAAGTGGTTAAGCACAAAGGACAGAAGAACAAACCATTAAGTGGTTAAGCACAAAGGACAGAAGAACAAACCATTAAGGGGTAAAACACAAAGGAAGGAAGAACAAACCATTAAGTGGTAAAACACAAAGGACAGAAGAACAAACCATTAAGTGGTAAAACACAAAGGACAGAAGAACAAACCATTAAGTTGTTAAACACAAAGGACAGAAGAACAAACCATTAAGTTGTAAAACAAAAAGGACAGAAGAACAAACCATTAAATGGTTAAACACAAAGGACAGAAGAACAAACCATTAAGTGGTAAAACACAAAGGACAGAAGAACAAACCATTAAGAGGTTAAACACAAAGGACAGAAGAACAAACCATTAAGTGGTAAAACACAAAGGACAGAAGAACAAACCATTAAGTGGTAAAGCACAAAGGACAGAAGAACAAACCATTAAGTGGTAAAACACAAAGGACAGAAGAACAAACCATCAAGTGGTTAAACACAAAGGACAGAAGAACAAACAATTAAGTGGTAAAACACAAAGGACAGAAGAACAAACCATTAAGTGGTTAATAAACACAAAGGACAGAAGAACAAACCATTAAGTGATTAAACACAAAGGACAGAAGAACAAACCAGTAAGTGGTAAATCACAAAGGACAGAAGAACAAACCATTAAGTTGTAAAACACAAAGGACAGAAGAACAAACCATTAAGTGGTAAAGCACAAAGGACAGAAGAACAAACCATTAAGTGGTAAAACACAAAGGACAGAAGAACAAACCATCAAGTGGTTAAACACAAAGGACAGAAGAACAAACAATTAAGTGGTAAAACACAAAGGACAGAAGAACAAACCATTAAGTGGTTAATAAACACAAAGGACAGAAGAACAAACCATTAAGTGATTAAACACAAAGGACAGAAGAACAAACCAGTAAGTGGTAAATCACAAAGGACAGAAGAACAAACCATTAAGTTGTAAAACACAAAGGACAGAAGAACAAACCATTAAGTGGTTAAACACAAAGGACAGAAGAACAAACCATTATGTGGTTAAACACAAAGGACAGAAAACAAACCATTAAGTGGTAAAACACAAAGGACAGAAGAACAAACCAGTAAGTGGTAAAACACAAAGGAAGGAAGAACAAACCATTAAGTGGTTAAACACAAAGGACAGAAGAACAAACCATTAAGTGGTAAAACATAAAGGACAGAAGAACAAACCATTAAGTGGTAAAGCACAAAGGACAGAAGAACAAACCATTAAGTGGTTAAACACAAAGGACATCAGAACAAACCATTAAGTGGTAAAACACAAAGGACAGAAGAACAAACCATTAAGTGGTAAAACACAAAGGACAGAAGAACAAACCATTAAGTTGTAAAACGCAAAGGACAGAAGAACAAACCATTAAGTGGTTAAACACAAAGGACATAAGAACAAACCATTAAGTGGTAAAACACAAAGGACAGAAGAACAAACCATTAAGTGGTTAAGCACAAAGGACAGAAGAACAAACCATTAAGTTGTAAAACGCAAAGGACAGAAGAACAAACCATTAAGTGGTTAAACACAAAGGACAGAAGAACAATCCATTAGGTGGTTAAACACAAAGGACAGAACAACAAACCATTAAGTGGTAAAGCACAAAGGACAGAAGAACAAACCAGTAAGTGGTTAAAAACAAAGGACAGAAGAACAAACCATTAAGTGGTTAAACACAAAGGACAGAAGAACAAACCATTAAGTGGTAACACACAAAGGACAGAAAAACAAACCATTTAGTTGTTAAGCACAAAGGACAGAAGAACAAACCATTAAGTGGTTAAGCACAAAGGACAGAAGAACAAACCATTAAGTGGTTAAGCACAAAGGACAGAAGAACAAACCATTAAGGGGTAAAACACAAAGGAAGGAAGAACAAACCATTAAGTGGTAAAACACAAAGGACAGAAGAACAAACCATTAAGTGGTAAAACACAAAGGACAGAAGAACAAACCATTAAGTTGTTAAACACAAAGGACAGAAGAACAAACCATTAAGTTGTAAAACAAAAAGGACAGAAGAACAAACCATTAAATGGTTAAACACAAAGGACAGAAGAACAAACCATTAAGTGGTAAAACACAAAGGACAGAAGAACAAACCATTAAGTTGTAAAACACAAAGGACAGAAGAACAAACCATTAAGTGGTAAAACACAAAGGACAGAAGAACAAACCATTAAGTGGTAACACACAAAGGACAGAAGAACAAACCATTAAGTGGCTAAGCACAAAGGACAGAAGAACAAACCATTAAGTTGTTAAACACAAAGGACAGAAGAACAAACCATTTAGTTGTTAAGCACAAAGGACAGAAGAACAAACCATTAAGTGGTTAAGCACAAAGGACAGAAGAACAAACCATTAAGTGGTTAAACACAAAAGACAGAAGAACAAACCATTAAGTGGTAAAACACAAAGGACAGAAGAACAAACCATTAAGTGGTAACACACAAAGGACAGAAAAACAAACCATTTAGTTGTTAAAGACAAAGGACAGAAGAACAAACCATTAAGTGGTAAAACACAAAGGACAGAAGAACAAACCATTAAGTGGTTAAGCACAAAGGACAGAAGAACAAACCTTTAAGTTGTTAAACACAAAGGACAGAAGAACAAACCATTAAGTGGTTAAACACAAAGGACAGAAGAACAAACCATTAAGTGGTAAAACACAAAGGACAGAAGAACAAACCATTAAGTGGTAAAACACAAAGGACAGAAGAACAAACCATTAAGTGGTAAAACACAAAGGACAGAAGAACAAACCATTAAGTGGTTAAACATAAAGGACAGAAGAACAAACCATTAAGTGGTAAAACACAAAGGACAGAATAACAAACCATTAAGTGGTAAAACACAAAGGACAGAAGAACAAACCATTAAGTGGTAAAGCACAAAGGACAGAAGAACAAACCATTAAGTGGTAAAACACAAAGGACAGAAGAACAAACCATCAAGTGGTTAAACACAAAGGACAGAAGAACAAACAATTAAGTGGTAAAACACAAAGGACAGAAGAACAAACCATTAAGTGGTTAATAAACACAAAGGACAGAAGAACAAACCATTAAGTGATTAAACACAGAGGACAGAAGAACAAACCAGTAAGTGGTAAATCACAAAGGACAGAAGAACAAACCATTAAGTTGTAAAACACAAAGGACAGAAGAACAAAAAATTAAGTGGTTAAACACAAAGCACAGAAGAACAAACCATTATGTGGTTAAACACAAAGGACAGAAAACAAACCATTAAGTGGTAAAACACAAAGGACAGAAGAACAAACCAGTAAGTGGTAAAACACAAAGGAAGGAAGAACAAACCATTAAGTGGTTAAACACAAAGGACAGAAGAACAAACCATTAAGTGGTTAAACACAAAGGACAGAAGAACAAACCATTAAGTGGTAAAACACAAAGGACAGAAGAACAAACCATTAAGTGGTTAAGCACAAAGGACAGAAGAACAAACCATTAAGTTGTAAAACGCAAAGGACAGAAGAACAAACCATTAAGTGGTTAAGCACAAAGGACAGAAGAACAAACCATTAAGTTGTAAAACACAAAGGAAGGAAGAACAAACCATTAAGTGGTAAAACACAAAGGACAGAAGAACAAACCATTAAGTGGTAAAACACAAAGGACAGAAGAACAAACCATTAAGCGGTTAAACACAAAGGACAGAAGAACAAACCATTAAGTGGTAAAACACAAAGGACAGAAGAACAAACCATTAAGTGGTAAAACACAAAGGACAGAAGAACAAACCATTGAGTGGTTAAACACAAAGGACAGAAGAACAAACCATTAAGTGGTTAAACACAAAGGACAGAAGAACAAACCATTAAGTTGTAACACACAAAGGACAGAAAAACAAACCATTTAGTTGTTAAGCACAAAGGACAGAAGAACAAACCATTAAGTGGTAACACACAAAGGACAGAAAAACAAACCATTTAGTTGTTAAACACAAAGGACAGAAGAACAAACCATTAAGTGGTAAAACACAAAGGACAGAAGAACAAACCATTAAGTGGTTAAGCACAAAGGACAGAAGAACAAACCTTTAAGTTGTTAAACACAAAGGACAGAAGAACAAACCATTAAGTGGTTAAACACAAAGGACAGAAGAACAAACCATTAAGTGGTAAAACACAAAGGACAGAAGAACAAACCATTAAGTGGTTAAACACAAAGGACAGAAGAACAAACCATTAAGTGGTAAAACACAAAGGACAGAAGAACAAACCATTTAGTTGTTAAGCACAAAGGACAGAAGAACAAACCATTAAGTGGTAAAACACAAAGGACAGAATAACAAACCATTAAGTGGTAAAACACAAAGAACAGAAGAACAAACCATTAAGTATTAAAGCACAAAGGACAGAAGAACAAACCATTAAGTGGTAAAACACAAAGGACAGAAGAACAAACCATCAAGTGGTTAAACACAAAGGACAGAAGAACAAACAATTAAGTGGTAAAACACAAAGGACAGAAGAACAAACCATTAAGTGGTTAATAAACACAAAGGACAGAAGAACAAACCATTAAGTGATTAAACACAAAGGACAGAAGAACAAACCAGTAAGTGGTAAATCACAAAGGACATAAGAACAAACCATTAAGTGGTAAAACACAAAGGACAGAAGAACAAACCATTAAGTGGTTAAGCACAAAGGACAGAAGAACAAACCATTAAGTTGTAAAACGCAAAGGACAGAAGAACAAACCATTAAGTGGTTAAACACAAAGGACAGAAGAACAAACCATTAAGTGGTAAAACACAAAGGACAGAAGAACAAACCATTAAGTGGTTAAGCACAAAGGACAGAAGAACAAACCTTTAAGTTGTTAAACACAAAGGACAGAAGAACAAACCATTAAGTGGTTAAACACAAAGGACAGAAGAACAAACCATTAAGTGGTAAAACACAAAGGACAGAAGAACAAACCATTAAGTGGTTAAACACAAAGGACAGAAGAACAAACCATTAACTGGTAAAACACAAAGGACAGAAGAACAAACCATTAAGTGGTTAAACACAAAGGACAGAAGAACAAACCATTAAGTGGTAAAACACAAAGGACAGAATAACAAACCATTAAGTGGTAAAACACAAAGGACAGAAGAACAAACCATTAAGTGGTAAAGCACAAAGGACAGAAGAACAAACCATTAAGTGGTAAAACACAAAGGACAGAAGAACAAACCATCAAGTGGTTAAACACAAAGGACAGAAGAACAAACAATTAAGTGGTAAAACACAAAGGACAGAAGAACAAACCATTAAGTGGTTAATAAACACAAAGGACAGAAGAACAAACCATTAAGTGATTAAACACAAAGGACAGAAGAACAAACCAGTAAGTGGTAAATCACAAAGGACAGAAGAACAAACCATTAAGTTGTAAAACACAAAGGACAGAAGAACAAACCATTAAGTGGTTAAACACAAAGGACAGAAGAACAAACCATTATGTGGTTAAACACAAAGGACAGAAAACAAACCATTAAGTGGTAAAACACAAAGGACAGAAGAACAAACCAGTAAGTGGTAAAACACAAAGGAAGGAAGAACAAACCATTAAGTGGTTAAACACAAAGGACAGAAGAACAAACCATTAAGTGGTAAAACATAAAGGACAGAAGAACAAACCATTAAGTGGTAAAATACAAAGGACAGAAGAACAAACCATTAAGTGGTTAAACACAAAGGACAGAAGAACAAACCATTAAGTGGTTAAACACAAAGGACATAAGAACAAACCATTAAGTGGTAAAACACAAAGGACAGAAGAACAAACCATTAAGTGGTAAAACACAAAGGACAGAAGAACAAACCATTAAGTGGTAAAACACAAAGGACAGAAGAACAAACCATTAAGTTGTAAAACGCAAAGGACAGAAGAACAAACCATTAAGTGGTTAAACACAAAGGACATAAGAACAAACCATTAAGTGGTAAAACACAAAGGACAGAAGAACAAACCATTAAGTGGTTAAGCACAAAGGACAGAAGAACAAACCATTAAGTTGTAAAACGCAAAGGACAGAAGAACAAACCATTAAGTGGTTAAACACAAAGGACAGAAGAACAAACCAGTAAGTGGTTAAAAACAAAGGACAGAAGAACAAACCATTAAGTGGTTAAACACAAAGGACAGAAGAACAAACCATTAAGTGGTAACACACAAAGGACAGAAAAACAAACCATTTAGTTGTTAAGCACAAAGGACAGAAGAACAAACCATTAAGTGGTTAAGCACAAAGGACAGAAGAACAAACCATTAAGTGGTTAAGCACAAAGGACAGAAGAACAAACCATTAAGGGGTAAAACACAAAGGAAGGAAGAACAAACCATTAAGTGGTAAAACACAAAGGACAGAAGAACAAACCATTAAGTGGTAAAGCACAAAGGACAGAAGAACAAACCATTAAGTTGTTAAACACAAAGGACAGAAGAACAAACCATTAAGTTGTAAAACAAAAAGGACAGAAGAACAAACCATTAAATGGTTAAACACAAAGGACAGAAGAACAAACCATTAAGTGGTAAAACACAAAGGACAGAAGAACAAACCATTAAGTTGTAAAACACAAAGGACAGAAGAACAAACCATTAAGTGGTAAAACACAAAGGACAGAAGAACAAACCATTAAGTGGTAACACACAAAGGACAGAAGAACAAACCATTAAGTGGCTAAGCACAAAGGACAGAAGAACAAACCATTAAGTTGTTAAACACAAAGGACAGAAGAACAAACCATTTAGTTGTTAAGCACAAAGGACAGAAGAACAAACCATTAAGTGGTTAAGCACAAAGGACAGAAGAACAAACCATTAAGTTGTTAAACACAAAGGACAGAAGAACAAACCATTTAGTTGTTAAGCACAAAGGACAGAAGAACAAACCATTAAGTGGTTAAGCACAAAGGACAGAAGAACAAACCATTAAGTGGTAAAGCACAAAGGACAGAAGAACAAACCATTAATTTGTAAAACACAAAGGACAGAAGAACAAACCATTAAGTGGTTAAACACAAAGGACAGAAGAACAAACCATTAAGTTGTTAAACACAAAGGACAGAAGAACAAACCATTAAGTGGTTAAACACAAAGGACAGAAGAACAAACCATTAAGTGGTAAAACACAAAAGACAGAAGAACAAACCATTATGTGGTTAAACACAAAGGACAGAAGAACAAACCATTAAGTGGTTAAGCACAAAGCAAAGAAGAACAAACCATTAATTGGTTAAACACAAAGGAGAGAAGAACAAACCATTAAGTGGTAAAACACAAAGGACAGAAGAACAAACCATTAAGTGGTTAAGCAGAAAGGACAGAAGAACAAACCTTTAAGTTGTTAAACACAAAGGACAGAAGAACAAACCATTAAGTGGTTAAACACAAAGGACAGAAGAACAAACCATTAAGTGGTTAAACACAAAGGACAGAAGAACAAACCATTAAGTGGTAAAACACAAAGGAAGGAAGAACAAACCATTAAGTGGTAAAACACAAAGGACAGAAGAACAAACAATTAAGTGGTAAAACACAAAGGACAGAAGAACAAACCATTAAGTGGTTAAGCACAAAGGACAGAAGAACAAACCATTAAGTTGTAAAACACAAAGGAAGGAAGAACAAACCATTAAGTGGTAAAACACAAAGGACAGAAGAACAAACCATTAAGTGGTAAAACACAAAGGACAGAAGAACAAACCATTAAGCGGTTAAACACAAAGGACAGAAGAACAAACCATTAAGTGGTAAAACACAAAGGACAGAAGAACAAACCATTAAGTGGTAAAGCACAAAGGACAGAAGAACAAACCATTAAGTGGTAAAACACAAAGGCCAGAAGAACAAACCATCAAGTGGTTAAACACAAAGGACAGAAGAACAAACAATTAAGTGGTAAAACACAAAGGACAGAAGAACAAACCATTAAGTGGTTAATAAACACAAAGGACAGAAGAACAAACCATTAAGTGATTAAACACAAAGGACAGAAGAACAAACCAGTAGGTGGTAAATCACAAAGGACAGAAGAACAAACCATTAAGTTGTAAAACACAAAGGACAGAAGAACAAACCATTAAGTGGTTAAACACAAAGCACAGAAGAACAAACCATTATGTGGTTAAACACAAAGGACAGAAAACAAACCATTAAGTGGTAAAACACAAAGGACAGAAGAACAAACCAGTAAGTGGTAAAACACAAAGGAAGGAAGAACAAACCATTAAGTGGTTAAACACAAAGGACAGAAGAACAAACCATTAAGTGGTTAAACACAAAGGACAGAAGAACAAACCATTAAGTGGTAAAACACAAAGGACAGAAGAACAAACCATTAAGTGGTTAAGCACAAAGGACAGAAGAACAAACCATTAAGTTGTAAAACGCAAAGGACAGAAGAACAAACCATTAAGTGGTTAAGCACAAAGGACAGAAGAACAAACCATTAAGTTGTAAAACACAAAGGAAGGAAGAACAAACCATTAAGTGGTAAAACACAAAGGACAGAAGAACAAACCATTAAGTGGTAAAACACAAAGGACAGAAGAACAAACCATTAAGCGGTTAAACACAAAGGACAGAAGAACAAACCATTAAGTGGTAAAACACAAAGGACAGAAGAACAAACCATTAAGTGGTAAAACACAAAGGACAGAAGAACAAACCATTGAGTGGTTAAACACAAAGGACAGAAGAACAAACCATTAAGTGGTTAAACACAAAGGACAGAAGAACAAACCATTAAGTTGTAACACACAAAGGACAGAAAAACAAACCATTTAGTTGTTAAGCACAAAGGACAGAAGAACAAACCATTAAGTGGTAACACACAAAGGACAGAAAAACAAACCATTTAGTTGTTAAACACAAAGGACAGAAGAACAAACCATTAAGTGGTAAAACACAAAGGACAGAAGAACAAACCATTAAGTGGTTAAGCACAAAGGACAGAAGAACAAACCTTTAAGTTGTTAAACACAAAGGACAGAAGAACAAACCATTAAGTGGTAAAGCACAAAGGACAGAAGAACAAACCATTAAGTGGTAAAACACAAAGGACAGAAGAACAAACCATCAAGTGGTTAAACACAAAGGACAGAAGAACAAACAATTAAGTGGTAAAACACAAAGGACAGAAGAACAAACCATTAAGTGGTTAATAAACACAAAGGACAGAAGAACAAACCATTAAGTGATTAAACACAAAGGACAGAAGAACAAACCAGTAAGTGGTAAATCACAAAGGACAGAAGAACAAACCATTAAGTTGTAAAACACAAAGGACAGAAGAACAAACCATTAAGTGGTTAAACACAAAGGACAGAAGAACAAACCATTATGTGGTTAAACACAAAGGACAGAAAACAAACCATTAAGTGGTAAAACACAAAGGACAGAAGAACAAACCAGTAAGTGGTAAAACACAAAGGAAGGAAGAACAAACCATTAAGTGGTTAAACACAAAGGACAGAAGAACAAACCATTAAGTGGTAAAACATAAAGGACAGAAGAAAAAACCATTAAGTGGTAAAACACAAAGGACAGAAGAACAAACCATTAAGTGGTTAAACACAAAGGACATAAGAACAAACCATTAAGTGGTAAAACACAAAGGACAGAAGAACAAACCATTAAGTGGTAAAACACAAAGGACAGAAGAACAAACCATTAAGTGGTAAAACACAAAGGACAAAAGAACAAACCATTAAGTTGTAAAACGCAAAGGACAGAAGAACAAACCATTAAGTGGTTAAACACAAAGGACATAAGAACAAACCATTAGGTGGTAAAACACAAAGGACAGAAGAACAAACCATTAAGTGGTTAAGCACAAAGGACAGAAGAACAAACCATTAAGTTGTAAAACGCAAAGGACAGAAGAACAAACCATTAAGTGGTTAAACACAAAGGACAGAAGAACAAACCAGTAAGTGGTTAAAAACAAAGGACAGAAGAACAAACCATTAAGTGGTTAAACACAAAGGACAGAAGAACAAACCATTAAGTGGTAACACACAAAGGACAGAAAAACAAACCATTTAGTTGTTAAGCACAAAGGACAGAAGAACAAACCATTAAGTGGTTAAGCACAAAGGACAGAAGAACAAACCATTAAGGGGTAAAACACAAAGGAAGGAAGAACAAACCATTAAGTGGTAAAACACAAAGGACAGAAGAACAAACCATTAAGTGGTAAAACACAAAGGACAGAAGAGCAAACCATTAAGTTGTTAAACACAAAGGACAGAAGAACAAACCATTAAGTTGTAAAACAAAAAGGACAGAAGAACAAACCATTAAATGGTTAAACACAAAGGACAGAAGAACAAACCATTAAGTGGTAAAACACAAAGGACAGAAGAACAAACCATTAAGTTGTAAAACACAAAGGACAGAAGAACAAACCATTAAGTGGTAAAACACAAAGGACAGAAGAACAAACCATTAAGTGGTAACACACAAAGGACAGAAGAACAAACAATTAAGTGGCTAAGCACAAAGGACAGAAGAACAAACCATTAAGTTGTTAAACACAAAGGACAGAAGAACAAACCATTTAGTTGTTAAGCACAAAGGACAGAAGAACAAACCATTAAGTGGTTAAGCACAAAGGACAGAAGAACAAACCATTAAGTTGTTAAACACAAAGGACAGAAGAACAAACCATTTAGTTGTTAAGCACAAAGGACAGAAGAACAAACCATTAAGTGGTTAAGCACAAAGGACAGAAGAACAAACCATTAAGTGGTAAAGCACAAAGGACAGAAGAACAAACCATTAATTTGTAAAACACAAAGGACAGAAGAACAAACCATTAAGTGGTTAAACACAAAGGACAGAAGAACAAACCATTAAGTTGTTAAACACAAAGGACAGAAGAACAAACCATTAAGTGGTTAAACACAAAGGACAGAAGAACAAACCATTAAGTGGTAAAACACAAAAGACAGAAGAACAAACCATTATGTGGTTAAACACAAAGGACAGAAGAACAAACCATTAAGTGGTTAAGCACAAAGCAAAGAAGAACAAACCATTAATTGGTTAAACACAAAGGACAGAAGAACAAACCATTAAGTGGTAAAACACAAAGGACAGAAGAACAAACCATTAAGTGGTTAAGCAGAAAGGACAGAAGAACAAACCTTTAAGTTGTTAAACACAAAGGACAGAAGAACAAACTATTAAGTGGTTAAACACAAAGGACAGAAGAACAAACCATTAAGTGGTTAAACACAAAGGACAGAAGAACAAACCATTAAGTGGTAAAACAGAAAGGAAGGAAGAACAAACCATTAAGTGGTAAAACACAAAGGACAGAAGAACAAACAATTAAGTGGTAAAACACAAAGTACAGAAGAACAAACCATTAAGTGGTTAAGCACAAAGGACAGAAGAACAAACCATTAAGTTGTAAAACACAAAGGAAGGAAGAACAAACCATTAAGTGGTAAAACACCAAGGACAGAAGAACAAACCATTAAGTGTTAAAACACAAAGGACAGAAGAACAAACCATTAAGTGGTAAAACACAAAGGACAGAAGAACAAACCATTAAGTGGTTAAACACAAAGGACAGAAGAACAAACCATTTAGTGGTTAAACACAAAGGACAGAAGAACAAACCATTAAGTTGTAACACACAAAGGACAGAAAAACAAACCATTTAGTTGTTAAGCACAAAGGACAGAAGAACAAACCATTAAGTGGTTAAACACAAAGGACAGAAGAACAAACCATTAAGTGGTAAAACACAAAGGACAGAAGAACAAACCATTAAGTGGTAACACACAAAGGAAAGAAAAACAAACCATTTAGTTGTTAAACACAAAGGACAGAAGAACAAACCATTAAGTGGTAAAACACAAAGGACAGAAGAACAAACCATTAAGTGGTTAAGCACAAAGGACAGAAGAACAAACCTTTAAGTTGTTAAACACAAAGGACAGAAGAACAAACCATTAAGTGGTTAAACACAAAGGACAGAAGAACAAACCATTAAGTGGTAAAACACAAAGGACAGAAGAACAAACCATTAAGTGGTTAAACACAAAGGACAGAAGAACAAACCATTAAGTGGTAAAACACAAAGGACAGAAGAACAAACCATTAAGTGGTTAAACACAAAGGACAGAAGAACAAACCATTAAGTGTTAAAACACAAAGGACAGAATAACAAACCATTAAGTGGTAAAACACAAAGGACAGAAGAACAAACCATTAAGTGGTAAAGCACAAAGGACAGAAGAACAAACCATTAAGTGGTAAAACACAAAGGACAGAAGAACAAACCATCAAGTGGTTAAACACAAAGGACAGAAGAACAAACAATTAAGTGGTAAAAAACAAAGGACAGAAGAACAAACCATTAAGTGGTTAATAAACACAAAGGACAGAAGAACAAACCATTAGGTGATTAAACACAAAGGACAGAAGAACAAACCAGTAAGTGGTAAATCACAAAGGACAGAAGAACAAACCATTAAGTTGTAAAACACAAAGGACAGAAGAACAAACCATTATGTGGTTAAACACAAAGGACAGAAAACAAACCATTAAGTGGTAAAACACAAAGGACAGAAGAACAAACCAGTAAGTGGTAAAACACAAAGGAAGGAAGAACAAACCATTAAGTGGTTAAACACAAAGGACAGAAGAACAAACCATTAAGTGGTTAAACACAAAGGACAGAAGAACAAACCATTAAGTGGTTAAACACAAAGGACAGAAGAACAAACCATTAAGTGGTTAAGCACAAAGGACAGAAGAACAAACCATTAAGTTGTAAAACGCAAAGGACAGAAGAACAAACCATTAAGTGGTTAAACACAAAGGACAGAAGAACAATACATTAGGTGGTTAAGCACAAAGGACAGAACAACAAACCATTAAGTGGTAAAGCACAAAGGACAGAAGAACAAACCAGTAAGTGGTTAAAAACAAAGGACAGAAGAACAAACCATTAAGTGGTTAAACACAAAGGACAGAAGAACAAACCATTAAGTGGTAACACACAAAGGACAGAAAAACAAACCATTTAGTTGTTAAGCACAAAGGACAGAAGAACAAACCATTAAGTGGTTAAGCACAAAGGACAGAAGAACAAACCATTAAGTGGTTAAGCACAAAGGACAGAAGAACAAACCATTAAGGGGTAAAACACAAAGGAAGGAAGAACAAACCATTAAGTGGTAAAACACAAAGGACAGAAGAACAAACCATTAAGTGGTAAAACACAAAGGACAGAAGAACAAACCATTAAGTTGTTAAACACAAAGGACAGAAGAACAAACCATTAAGTTGTAAAGCAAAAAGGACAGAAGAACAAACCATTAAATGGTTAAACACAAAGGACAGAAGAACAAACCATTAAGTGGTAAAACACAAAGGACAGAAGAACAAACCATTAAGTTGTAAAACACAAAGGACAGAAGAACAAACCATTAAGTGGTAAAACACAAAGGACAGAAGAACAAACCATTAAGTGGTAACACACAAAGGACAGAAGAACAAACCATTAAGTGGCTAAGCACAAAGGACAGAAGAACAAACCATTAAGTTGTTAAACACAAAGGACAGAAGAACAAACCATTTAGTTGTTAAGCACAAAGGACAGAAGAACAAACCATTAAGTGGTTAAGCACAAAGGACAGAAGAACAAACCATTAAGTGGTAAAGCACAAAGGACAGAAGAACAAACCATTAATTTGTAAAACACAAAGGACAGAAGAACAAACCATTAAGTGGTTAAACACAAAGGACAGAAGAACAAACCATTAAGTTGTTAAACACAAAGGACAGAAGAACAAACCATTAAGTGGTTAAACACAAAGGACAGAAGAACAAACCATTAAGTGGTTAAACACAAAAGACAGAAGAACAAATTAACCATTAAGTTGTTAAACACAAAGGACAGAAGAACAAACCATTAAGTTGTAAAACACAAAGGACAGAAGAACAAACGATTAAGTGGTAAAACATAAAGGACAGAAGAACAAACCATTAAGTTGCTAAACACAGAGGACAGAAGAACAAACCATTAAGTTGTTAAACACAAAGGACAGAAGAACAAACCATTAAGTGGTTAAACACAAAGGACAGAAGAATAAACCATTAAGTGGTTAAACACAAAGGACAGAAGAACAAACCATTTAGTGGTAAAACACAAAGGACAGAAGAACAAACCATTAAGTGGTAAGCACAAAGGACAGAAGAACAAACCATTAAGTGGCTAAGCACAAAGGACAGAAGAACAAACCATTAAGTTGTTAAACACAAAGGACAGAAGAACAAACCATTAAGTGGTAAAGCACAAAGGACAGAAGAACAAACCATTAAGTGGTAAAACACAAAGGACAGAAGAACAAACCATTAAGTGGCTAAGCACAAAGGACAGAAGAACAAACCATTAATTGGTAAAACACAAAGGACAGAAGAACAAACCATTAAGTGGTTAAACACAAAGGACAGAAGAACAAACCATTAAGTGGTAAAGCACAAAGGACAGAAGAACAAACCATTAAGTGGTAAAGCACAAAGGACAGAAGAACAAACCATTAAGTTGTAAAACACAAAGGACAGAAGAACAAACCATTAAGTTGTAAAACATAAAGAACAGAAGAACAAACCATTAAGTGGTTAAACACAGAGGACAGAAGAACAAACCATTAAGTGGTTAAGCACAAAGGACAGAAGAACAAACCTTTAAGTTGTTAAACACAAAGGACAGAAGAACAAACCATTAAGTGGTTAAACACAAAGGACAGAAGAACAAACCATTAAGTGGTAAAACACAAAGGACAGAAGAACAAACCATTAAGTGGTAAAACACAAAGGACAGAAGAACAAACCATTAAGTGGTAAAACACAAAGGACAGAAGAACAAACAATTAAGTGGTTAAACACAAAGGACAGAAGAACAAACCATTAAGTGGTAAAACACAAAGGACAGAAGAACAAACCATTAAGTGGTAAAACACAAAGGACAGAAGAACAAACCATTAAGTGGTAAAACACAAAGGACAGAAGAACAAACCATTAAGTGGTTAAGCACAAAGGACAGAAGAACAAACCTTTAAGTTGTTAAACACAAAGGACAGAAGAACAAACCATTAAGTGGTTAAACACAAAGGACAGAAGAACAAACCATTAAGTGGTAAAACACAAAGGACAGAAGAACAAACCATTAAGTGGTAAAACACAAAGGACAGAAGAACAAACCATTAAGTGGTAAAACACAAAGGACAGAAGAACAAACCATTAAGTGGTTAAACACAAAGGACAGAAGAACAAACCATTAAGTGGTAAAACACAAAGGACAGAATAACAAACCATTAAGTGGTAAAACACAAAGGACAGAAGAACAAACCATTAAGTGGTAAAGCACAAAGGACAGAAGAACAAACCATTAAGTGGTAAAACACAAAGGACAGAAGAACAAACCATCAAGTGGTTAAACACAAAGGACAGAAGAACAAACAATTAAGTGGTAAAACACAAAGGACAGAAGAACAAACCATTAAGTGGTTAATAAACACAAAGGACAGAAGAACAAACCATTAAGTGATTAAACACAAAGGACAGAAGAACAAACCAGTAAGTGGTAAATCACAAAGGACAGAAGAACAAACCATTAAGTTGTAAAACACAAAGGACAGAAGAACAAACCATTAAGTGGTTAAACACAAAGCACAGAAGAACAAACCATTATGTGGTTAAACACAAAGGACAGAAAACAAACCATTAAGTGGTAAAACACAAAGGACAGAAGAACAAACCAGTAAGTGGTAAAACACAAAGGAAGGAAGAACAAACCATTAAGTGGTTAAACACAAAGGACAGAAGAACAAACCATTAAGTGGTTAAACACAAAGGACAGAAGAACAAACCATTAAGTGGTAAAACACAAAGGACAGAAGAACAAACCATTAAGTGGTTAAGCACAAAGGACAGAAGAACAAACCATTAAGTTGTAAAACGCAAAGGACAGAAGAACAAACCATTAAGTGGTTAAGCACAAAGGACAGAAGAACAAACCATTAAGTTGTAAAACACAAAGGAAGGAAGAACAAACCATTAAGTGGTAAAACACAAAGGACAGAAGAACAAACCATTAAGTGGTAAAACACAAAGGACAGAAGAACAAACCATTAAGCGGTTAAACACAAAGGACAGAAGAACAAACCATTAAGTGGTAAAACACAAAGGACAGAAGAACAAACCATTAAGTGGTAAGACACAAAGGACAGAAGAACAAACCATTGAGTGGTTAAACACAAAGGACAGAAGAACAAACCATTAAGTGGTTAAACACAAAGGACAGAAGAACAAACCATTAAGTTGTAACACACAAAGGACAGAAAAACAAACCAATTAGTTGTTAAGCACAAAGGACAGAAGAACAAACCATTAAGTGGTAACACAGAAAGGACAGAAAAACAAACCATTTAGTTGTTAAACACAAAGGACAGAAGAACAAACCATTAAGTGGTAAAACACAAAGGACAGAAGAACAAACCATTAAGTGGTTAAGCACAAAGGACAGAAGAACAAACCTTTAAGTTGTTAAACACAAAGGACAGAAGAACAAACCATTAAGTGGTTAAACACAAAGGACAGAAGAACAAACCATTAAGTGGTAAAACACAAAGGACAGAAGAACAAACCATTAAGTGGTTAAACACAAAGGACAGAAGAACAAACCATTAAGTGGTAAAACACAAAGGACAGAAGAACAAACCATTAAGTGGTTAAACACAAAGGACAGAAGAACAAACCATTAAGTGGTAAAACACAAAGGACAGAATAACAAACCATTAAGTGGTAAAACACAAAGGACAGAAGAACAAACCATTAAGTGGTAAAGCACAAAGGACAGAAGAACAAACCATTAAGTGGTAAAACACAAAGGACAGAAGAACAAACCATCAAGTGGTTAAACACAAAGGACAGAAGAACAAACAATTAAGTGGTAAAACACAAAGGACAGAAGAACAAACCATTAAGTGGTTAATAAACACAAAGGACAGAAGAACAAACCATTAAGTGATTAAACACAAAGGACAGAAGAACAAACCAGTAAGTGGTAAATCACAAAGGACAGAAGAACAAACCATTAAGTTGTAAAACACAAAGGACAGAAGAACAAACCATTAAGTGGTTAAACACAAAGGACAGAAGAACAAACCATTATGTGGTTAAACACAAAGGACAGAAAACAAACCATTAAGTGGTAAAACACAAAGGACAGAAGAACAAACCAGTAAGTGGTAAAACACAAAGGAAGGAAGAACAAACCATTAAGTGGTTAAACACAAAGGACAGAAGAACAAACCATTAAGTGGTAAAACATAAAGGATAGAAGAACAAACAATTAAGTGGTAAAACACAAAGGACAGAAGAACAAACCATTAAGTGGTAAAACACAAAGGACAGAAGAACAAACCATTAAGTGGTTAAACACAAAGGACATGAGAACAAACCATTAAGTGGTAAAACACAAAGGACAGAAGAACAAACCATTAAGTGGTAAAACACAAAGGACAGAAGAACAAACCATTAAGTGGTAAAACACAAAGGACAGAAGAACAAACCATTAAGTTGTAAAACGCAAAGGACAGAAGAACAAACCATTAAGTGGTTAAACACAAAGGACATAAGAACAAACCATTAAGTGGTAAAACACAAAGGACAGAAGAACAAACCATTAAGTGGTTAAGCACAAAGGACAGAAGAACAAACCATTAAGTTGTAAAACGCAAAGGACAGAAGAACAAACCATTATGTGGTTAAACACAAAGGACAGAAAACAAACCATTAAGTGGTAAAACACAAAGGACAGAAGAACAAACCATTAAGTGGTAAAACACAAAGGACAGAAGAACAAACCATTAAGTTGTAAAACACAAAGGACAGAAGAACAAACCATTAAGTGGTAAAACACAAAGGACAGAAGAACAAACCATTAAGTGGTAACACACAAAGGACAGAAGAACAAACCATTAAGTGGCTAAGCACAAAGGACAGAAGAACAAACCATTAAGTTGTTAAACACAAAGGACAGAAGAACAAACCATTTAGTTGTTAAGCACAAAGGACAGAAGAACAAACCATTAAGTGGTTAAGCACAAAGGACAGAAGAACAAACCATTAAGTTGTTAAACACAAAGGACAGAAGAACAAACCATTTAGTTGTTAAGCACAAAGGACAGAAGAACAAACCATTAAGTGGTTAAGCACAAAGGACAGAAGAACAAACCATTAAGTGGTAAAGCACAAAGGACAGAAGAACAAACCATTAATTTGTAAAACACAAAGGACAGAAGAACAAACCATTAAGTGGTTAAACACAAAGGACAGAAGAACAAACCATTAAGTTGTTAAACACAAAGGACAGAAGAACAAACCATTAAGTGGTTAAACACAAAGGACAGAAGAACAAACCATTAAGTGGTAAAACACAAAAGACAGAAGAACAAACCATTATGTGGTTAAACACAAAGGACAGAAGAACAAACCATTAAGTGGTTAAGCACAAAGCAAAGAAGAACAAACCATTAATTGGTTAAACACAAAGGACAGAAGAACAAACCATTAAGTGGTAAAACACAAAGGACAGAAGAACAAACCATTAAGTGGTTAAGCAGAAAGGACAGAAGAACAAACCTTTAAGTTGTTAAACACAAAGGACAGAAGAACAAACCATTAAGTGGTTAAACACAAAGGACAGAAGAACAAACCATTAAGTGGTTAAACACAAAGGACAGAAGAACAAACCATTAAGTGGTAAAACACAAAGGAAGGAAGAACAAACCATTAAGTGGTAAAACACAAAGGACAGAAGAACAAACAATTAAGTGGTAAAACACAAAGGACAGAAGAACAAACCATTAAGTGGTTAAGCACAAAGGACAGAAGAACAAACCATTAAGTTGTAAAACACAAAGGAAGGAAGAACAAACCATTAAGTGGTAAAACACAAAGGACAGAAGAACAAACCATTTAGTGGTTAAACACAAAGGACAGAAGAACAAACCATTAAGTTGTAACACACAAAGGACAGAAAAACAAACCATTTAGTTGTTAAGCACAAAGGACAGAAGAACAAACCATTAAGTGGTTAAACACAAAGGACAGAAGAACAAACCATTAAGTGGTAAAACACAAAGGACAGAAGAACAAACCATTAAGTGGTAACACACAAAGGACAGAAAAACAAACCATTTAGTTGTTAAACACAAAGGACAGAAGAACAAACCATTAAGTGGTTAAGCACAAAGGACAGAAGAACAAACCTTTAAGTTGTTAAACACAAAGGACAGAAGAACAAACCATTAAGTGGTTAAACACAAAGGACAGAAGAACAAACCATTAAGTGGTAAAACACAAAGGACAGAAGAACAAACCATTAAGTGGTTAAACACAAAGGACAGAAGAACAAACCATTAAGTGGTAAAACACAAAGGACAGAAGAACAAACCATTAAGTGGTTAAACACAAAGGACAGAAGAACAAACCATTAAGTGTTAAAACACAAAGGACAGAATAACAAACCATTAAGTGGTAAAACACAAAGGACAGAAGAACAAACCATTAAGTGGTAAAGCACAAAGGACAGAAGAACAAACCATTAAGTGGTAAAACACAAAGGACAGAAGAACAAACCATCAAGTGGTAAAACACAAAGGACAGAAGAACAAACAATTAAGTGGTAAAACACAAAGGACAGAAGAACAAACCATTAAGTGGTTAATAAACACAAAGGACAGAAGAACAAACCATTAGGTGATTAAACACAAAGGACAGAAGAACAAACCAGTAAGTGGTAAATCACAAAGGACAGAAGAACAAACCATTAAGTTGTAAAACACAAAGGACAGAAGAACAAACCATTAAGTGGTTAAACACAAAGGACAGAAGAACAAACCATTATGTGGTTAAACACAAAGGACAGAAAACAAACCATTAAGTGGTAAAACACAAAGGACAGAAGAACAAACCAGTAAGTGGTAAAACACAAAGGAAGGAAGAACAAACCATTAAGTGGTTAAACACAAAGGACAGAAGAACAAACCATTAAGTGGTTAAACACAAAGGACAGAAGAACAAACCATTAAGTGGTTAAACACAAAGGACAGAAGAACAAACCATTAAGTGGTTAAGCACAAAGGACAGAAGAACAAACCATTAAGTTGTAAAACGCAAAGGACAGAAGAACAAACCATTAGGTGGTTAAACACAAAGGACAGAAGAACAATACATTAGGTGGTTAAGCACAAAGGACAGAACAACAAACCATTAAGTGGTAAAGCACAAAGGACAGAAGAACAAACCAGTAAGTGGTTAAAAACAAAGGACAGAAGAACAAACCATTAAGTGGTTAAACACAAAGGACAGAAGAACAAACCATTAAGTGGTTACACACAAAGGACAGAAAAACAAACCATTTAGTTGTTAAGCACAAAGGACAGAAGAACAAACCATTAAGTGGTTAAGCACAAAGGACAGAAGAACAAACCATTAAGTGGTTAAGCACAAAGGACAGAAGAACAAACCATTAAGGGGTAAAACACAAAGGAAGGAAGAACAAACCATTAAGTGGTAAAACACAAAGGACAGAAGAACAAACCATTAAGTTGTAAAACACAAAGGACAGAAGAACAAACCATTAAGTGGTAAAACACAAAGGACAGAAGAACAAACCATTAAGTGGTAACACACAAAGGACAGAAGAACAAACCATTAAGTGGCTAAGCACAAAGGACAGAAGAACAAACCATTAAGTTGTTAAACACAAAGGACAGAAGAACAAACCATTTAGTTGTTAAGCACAAATGACAGAAGAACAAACCATTAAGTGGTTAAGCACAAAGTACAGAAGAACAAACCATTAAGTGGTAAAGCACAAAGGACAGAAGAACAAACCATTAATTTGTAAAACACAAAGGACAGAAGAACAAACCATTAAGTGGTTAAACACAAAGGACAGAAGAACAAACCATTAAGTTGTTAAACACAAAGGACAGAAGAACAAACCATTAAGTGGTTAAACACAAAGGACAGAAGAACAAACCATTAAGTGGTTAAACACAAAAGACAGAAGAACAAATTAACCATTAAGTTGTTAAACACAAAGGACAGAAGAACAAACCATTAAGTTGTAAAACACAAAGGACAGAAGAACAAACGATTAAGTGGTAAAACATAAAGGACAGAAGAACAAACCATTAAGTTGCTAAACACAAAGGACAGAAGAACAAACCATTAAGTTGTTAAACACAAAGGACAGAAGAACAAACCATTAAGTGGTTAAACACAAAGGACAGAAGAATAAACCATTAAGTGGTTAAACACAAAGGACAGAAGAACAAACCATTTAGTGGTAAAACACAAAGGACAGAAGAACAAACCATTAAGTGGTAAGCACAAAGGACAGAAGAACAAACCATTAAGTGGCTAAGCACAAAGGACAGAAGAACAAACCATTAAGTTGTTAAACACAAAGGACAGAAGAACAAACCATTAAGTGGTAAAGCACAAAGGACAGAAGAACAAACCATTAAGTGGTAAAACACAAAAGACAGAAGAACAAACCATTAAGTGGCTAAGCACAAAGGACAGAAGAACAAACCATTAAGTGGTAAAGCGCAAAGGACAGAAGAACAAACCATTAATTGGTAAAACACAAAGGACAGAAGAACAAACCATTAAGTGGTTAAACACAAAGGACAGAAGAACAAACCATTAAGTGGTAAAGCACAAAGGACAGAAGAACAAACCATTAAGTGGTAAAGCACAAAGGACAGAAGAACAAACCATTAAGTTGTAAAACACAAAGGACAGAAGAACAAACCATTAAGTTGTAAAACATAAAGAACAGAAGAACAAACCATTAAGTGGTTAAACACAGAGGACAGAAGAACAATCCATTAAGTGGTTAAACACAAAGGACAGAAAAAAACAACATTAAGTGGTAAAACACAAAGGACAGAAGAACAAACCATTAAGTGGTTAAACACAAAGGACAGAAGGACAAACCATTAAGTGGTTACACACAAAGGACAGAAAAACAAACCATTAAGTTGTTAAACACAAAGGACAGAAGAACAAACCATTAATTGGTTAAGCACAAAGGACAGAAGAACAAACCATTAAGTTGTAAAACACAAAGGACAGAAGAACAAACCATTAAGTGGTTTAACACAAAGGACAGAAGAACAAACCATTCCTTGGTAAAACACAAAAGACAGAAGAACAAACCATTAAGTGGTAAAACACAAAGAACAGAAGAACAAACCATTAAGTGGTTAAGCACAAAGGACAGAAGAACAAACCATTAAGTGGTAAAACACAAAGGACAGAAGAACAAACCATTAAGTGGTAAAGCACAAAGGACAGAAGAACAAACCATTAAGTGGTTAAACACAAAGGACAGAAGAACAAACCAGTAAGTGGTAAAACACAAAGGACAGAAGAACAAACCATTAAGTGGTAAAACACAAAGGACAGAAGAACAAACCATTAAGTGGTAAAACACAAAGGAAAGAAGAACAAACCATTAAGTTGTAAAACACAAAGGACAGAAGAACAAACCATTAAGTTGTAAAACATAAAGAACAGAAGAACAAACCATTAAGTGGTTAAACTCAGAGGACAGAAGAACAATCCATTAAGTGGTTAAACACAAAGGACAGAAAAACAAACCATTAAGTGGTAAAACATAAAGGACAGAAGAACAAACCATTAAGTGGTTAAACACAAAGGACAGAAGAACAAACCATTAAGTGGTTAAACACAAAGGACAGAAGAACAAACCATTAAGTGGTTAAACACAAAGGACAGAAGAACAAACCATTAAGTGGTAAAACACAAAGGACAGAAGAACAAACCATTAAGTTGTAAAACACAAAGGAGAGAAGAACAAACCATTAAGTTGTAAAACACAAAGGACAGAAGAACAAACCATTAAGTGGTTAAACACAAAGGACAGAAGAACAAACCATTAAGTTGTAAAACACAAAGGACAGAAGAACAAACCATTAAGTGGTAAAACACAAAGGACAAAAGAACAAACCATTAAGTTGTAAAACATAAAGGACAGAAGAACAAACCATTAAGTGGTTAAACACAAAGGACAGAAGAACAAACCATTAAGTTGTAAAACATAAAGGACAGAAGAACAAACCATTAAGTGGTTAAACACAAAGGACAGAAGAACAAACCATTAAGTGGTTAAACACAAAGGACAGAAGAACAAACCATTAAGTGGTAAAACACAAAGGACAGAAGAACAAACCATTAAGTGGTTAAACACAAAGGACAGAAGAACAAACCATTAAGTGGTAAAACACAAAGGACAGAAGAACAAACCATTAAGTGGTTAAACACAAAGGACAGAAGAACAAACCATTAAGTGGTAAAACACAAAGGACAGAATAACAAACCATTAAGTGGTAAAACACAAAGGACAGAAGAACAAACCATTAAGTGGTAAAGCACAAAGGACAGAAGAACAAACCATTAAGTGGTAAAACACAAAGGACAGAAGAACAAACCATCAAGTGGTTAAACACAAAGGACAGAAGAACAAACAATTAAGTGGTAAAACACAAAGGACAGAAGAACAAACCATTAAGTGGTTAATAAACACAAATGACAGAAGAACAAACCATTAAGTGATTAAACACAAAGGACAGAAGAACAAACCAGTAAGTGGTAAATCACAAAGGACAGAAGAACAAACCATTAAGTTGTAAAACACAAAGGACAGAAGAACAAACCATTAAGTGGTTAAACACAAAGGACAGAAGAACAAACCATTATGTGGTTAAACACAAAGGACAGAAAACAAACCATTAAGTGGTAAAACACAAAGGACAGAAGAACAAACCAGTAAGTGGTAAAACACAAAGGAAGGAAGAACAAACCATTAAGTGGTTAAACACAAAGGACAGAAGAACAAACCATTAAGTGGTAAAACATAAAGGACAGAAGAACAAACAATTAAGTGGTAAAACACAAAGGACAGAAGAACAAACCATTAAGTGGTAAAACACAAAGGACAGAAGAACAAACCATTAAGTGGTAAAACACAAAGGACAGAAGAACAAACCATTAAGTTGTAAAACACAAAGGACAGAAGAACAAACCATTAAGTGGTAAAACACAAAGGACAGAAGAACAAACCATTAAGTGGTAACACACAAAGGACAGAAGAACAAACCATTAAGTGGCTAAGCACAAAGGACAGAAGAACAAACCATTAAGTTGTTAAACACAAAGGACAGAAGAACAAACCATTTAGTTGTTAAGCACAAAGGACAGAAGAACAAACCATTAAGTGGTTAAGCACAAAGGACAGAAGAACAAACCATTAAGTTGTTAAACACAAAGGACAGAAGAACAAACCATTTAGTTGTTAAGCACAAAGGACAGAAGAACAAACCATTAAGTGGTTAAGCACAAAGGACAGAAGAACAAACCATTAAGTGGTAAAGCACAAAGGACAGAAGAACAAACCATTAATTTGTAAAACACAAAGGACAGAAGAACAAACCATTAAGTGGTTAAACACAAAGGACAGAAGAACAAACCATTAAGTTGTTAAACACAAAGGACAGAAGAACAAACCATTAAGTGGTTAAACACAAAGGACAGAAGAACAAACCATTAAGTGGTAAAACACAAAAGACAGAAGAACAAACCATTATGTGGTTAAACACAAAGGACAGAAGAACAAACCATTAAGTGGTTAAGCACAAAGCAAAGAAGAACAAACCATTAATTGGTTAAACACAAAGGACAGAAGAACAAACCATTAAGTGGTAAAACACAAAGGACAGAAGAACAAACCATTAAGTGGTTAAGCAGAAAGGACAGAAGAACAAACCTTTAAGTTGTTAAACACAAAGGACAGAAGAACAAACCATTAAGTGGTTAAACACAAAGGACAGAAGAACAAACCATTAAGTGGTTAAACACAAAGGACAGAAGAACAAACCATTAAGTGGTAAAACACAAAGGAAGGAAGAACAAACCATTAAGTGGTAAAACACAAAGGACAGAAGAACAAACAATTAAGTGGTAAAACACAAAGGACAGAAGAACAAACCATTAAGTGGTTAAGCACAAAGGACAGAAGAACAAACCATTAAGTTGTAAAACACAAAGGAAGGAAGAACAAACCATTAAGTGGTAAAACACAAAGGACAGAAGAACAAACCATTTAGTGGTTAAACACAAAGGACAGAAGAACAAACCATTAAGTTGTAACACACAAAGGACAGAAAAACAAACCATTTAGTTGTTAAGCACAAAGGACAGAAGAACAAACCATTAAGTGGTTAAACACAAAGGACAGAAGAACAAACCATTAAGTGGTAAAACACAAAGGACAGAAGAACAAACCATTAAGTGGTAACACACAAAGGACAGAAAAACAAACCATTTAGTTGTTAAACACAAAGGACAGAAGAACAAACCATTAAGTGGTTAAGCACAAAGGACAGAAGAACAAACCTTTAAGTTGTTAAACACAAAGGACAGAAGAACAAACCATTAAGTGGTTAAACACAAAGGACAGAAGAACAAACCATTAAGTGGTAAAACACAAAGGACAGAAGAACAAACCATTAAGTGGTTAAACACAAAGGACAGAAGAACAAACCATTAAGTGGTAAAACACAAAGGACAGAAGAACAAACCATTAAGTGGTTAAACACAAAGGACAGAAGAACAAACCATTAAGTGTTAAAACACAAAGGACAGAATAACAAACCATTAAGTGGTAAAACACAAAGGACAGAAGAACAAACCATTAAGTGGTAAAGCACAAAGGACAGAAGAACAAACCATTAAGTGGTAAAACACAAAGGACAGAAGAACAAACCATCAAGTGGTAAAACACAAAGGACAGAAGAACAAACAATTAAGTGGTAAAACACAAAGGACAGAAGAACAAACCATTAAGTGGTTAATAAACACAAAGGACAGAAGAACAAACCATTAGGTGATTAAACACAAAGGACAGAAGAACAAACCAGTAAGTGGTAAATCACAAAGGACAGAAGAACAAACCATTAAGTTGTAAAACACAAAGGACAGAAGAACAAACCATTAAGTGGTTAAACACAAAGGACAGAAGAACAAACCATTATGTGGTTAAACACAAAGGACAGAAAACAAACCATTAAGTGGTAAAACACAAAGGACAGAAGAACAAACCAGTAAGTGGTAAAACACAAAGGAAGGAAGAACAAACCATTAAGTGGTTAAACACAAAGGACAGAAGAACAAACCATTAAGTGGTTAAACACAAAGGACAGAAGAACAAACCATTAAGTGGTTAAACACAAAGGACAGAAGAACAAACCATTAAGTGGTTAAGCACAAAGGACAGAAGAACAAACCATTAAGTTGTAAAACGCAAAGGACAGAAGAACAAACCATTAGGTGGTTAAACACAAAGGACAGAAGAACAATACATTAGGTGGTTAAGCACAAAGGACAGAACAACAAACCATTAAGTGGTAAAGCACAAAGGACAGAAGAACAAACCAGTAAGTGGTTAAAAACAAAGGACAGAAGAACAAACCATTAAGTGGTTAAACACAAAGGACAGAAGAACAAACCATTAAGTGGTAACACACAAAGGACAGAAAAACAAACCATTTAGTTGTTAAGCACAAAGGACAGAAGAACAAACCATTAAGTGGTTAAGCACAAAGGACAGAAGAACAAACCATTAAGTGGTTAAGCACAAAGGACAGAAGAACAAACCATTAAGGGGTAAAACACAAAGGAAGGAAGAACAAACCATTAAGTGGTAAAACACAAAGGACAGAAGAACAAACCATTAAGTTGTAAAACACAAAGGACAGAAGAACAAACCATTAAGTGGTAAAACACAAAGGACAGAAGAACAAACCATTAAGTGGTAACACACAAAGGACAGAAGAACAAACCATTAAGTGGCTAAGCACAAAGGACAGAAGAACAAACCATTAAGTTGTTAAACACAAAGGACAGAAGAACAAACCATTTAGTTGTTAAGCACAAATGACAGAAGAACAAACCATTAAGTGGTTAAGCACAAAGTACAGAAGAACAAACCATTAAGTGGTAAAGCACAAAGGACAGAAGAACAAACCATTAATTTGTAAAACACAAAGGACAGAAGAACAAACCATTAAGTGGTTAAACACAAAGGACAGAAGAACAAACCATTAAGTTGTTAAACACAAAGGACAGAAGAACAAACCATTAAGTGGTTAAACACAAAGGACAGAAGAACAAACCATTAAGTGGTTAAACACAAAAGACAGAAGAACAAATTAACCATTAAGTTGTTAAACACAAAGGACAGAAGAACAAACCATTAAGTTGTAAAACACAAAGGACAGAAGAACAAACGATTAAGTGGTAAAACATAAAGGACAGAAGAACAAACCATTAAGTTGCTAAACACAAAGGACAGAAGAACAAACCATTAAGTTGTTAAACACAAAGGACAGAAGAACAAACCATTAAGTGGTTAAACACAAAGGACAGAAGAATAAACCATTAAGTGGTTAAACACAAAGGACAGAAGAACAAACCATTTAGTGGTAAAACACAAAGGACAGAAGAACAAACCATTAAGTGGTAAGCACAAAGGACAGAAGAACAAACCATTAAGTGGCTAAGCACAAAGGACAGAAGAACAAACCATTAAGTTGTTAAACACAAAGGACAGAAGAACAAACCATTAAGTGGTAAAGCACAAAGGACAGAAGAACAAACCATTAAGTGGTAAAACACAAAAGACAGAAGAACAAACCATTAAGTGGCTAAGCACAAAGGACAGAAGAACAAACCATTAAGTGGTAAAGCGCAAAGGACAGAAGAACAAACCATTAATTGGTAAAACACAAAGGACAGAAGAACAAACCATTAAGTTGTAAAACACAAAGGACAGAAGAACAAACCATTAAGTTGTAAAACATAAAGAACAGAAGAACAAACCATTAAGTGGTTAAACACAGAGGACAGAAGAACAATCCATTAAGTGGTTAAACACAAAGGACAGAAAAAAACAACATTAAGTGGTAAAACACAAAGGACAGAAGAACAAACCATTAAGTGGTTAAACACAAAGGACAGAAGAACAAACCATTAAGTGGTTACACACAAAGGACAGAAAAACAAACCATTAAGTTGTTAAACACAAAGGACAGAAGAACAAACCATTAATTGGTTAAGCACAAAGGACAGAAGAACAAACCATTAAGTTGTAAAACACAAAGGACAGAAGAACAAACCATTAAGTGGTTTAACACAAAGGACAGAAGAACAAACCATTCCTTGGTAAAACACAAAAGACAGAAGAACAAACCATTAAGTGGTAAAACACAAAGAACAGAAGAACAAACCATTAAGTGGTTAAGCACAAAGGACAGAAGAACAAACCATTAAGTGGTAAAACACAAAGGACAGAAGAACAAACCATTAAGTGGTAAAGCACAAAGGACAGAAGAACAAACCATTAAGTGGTTAAACACAAAGGACAGAAGAACAAACCAGTAAGTGGTAAAACACAAAGGACAGAAGAACAAACCATTAAGTGGTAAAACACAAAGGACAGAAGAACAAACCATTAAGTGGTAAAACACAAAGGAAAGAAGAACAAACCATTAAGTTGTAAAACACAAAGGACAGAAGAACAAACCATTAAGTTGTAAAACATAAAGAACAGAAGAACAAACCATTAAGTGGTTAAACTCAGAGGACAGAAGAACAATCCATTAAGTGGTTAAACACAAAGGACAGAAAAACAAACCATTAAGTGGTAAAACATAAAGGACAGAAGAACAAACCATTAAGTGGTTAAACACAAAGGACAGAAGAACAAACCATTAAGTGGTTAAACACAAAGGACAGAAGAACAAACCATTAAGTGGTTAAACACAAAGGACAGAAGAACAAACCATTAAGTGGTAAAACACAAAGGACAGAAGAACAAACCATTAAGTTGTAAAACACAAAGGAGAGAAGAACAAACCATTAAGTTGTAAAACACAAAGGACAGAAGAACAAACCATTAAGTGGTTAAACACAAAGGACAGAAGAACAAACCATTAAGTTGTAAAACACAAAGGACAGAAGAACAAACCATTAAGTGGTAAAACACAAAGGACAAAAGAACAAACCATTAAGTTGTAAAACATAAAGGACAGAAGAACAAACCATTAAGTGGTTAAACACAAAGGACAGAAGAACAAACCATTAAGTTGTAAAACATAAAGGACAGAAGAACAAACCATTAAGTGGTTAAACACAAAGGACAGAAGAACAAACCATTAAGTGGTTAAACACAAAGGACAGAAGAACAAACCATTAAGTGGTAAAACACAAAGGACAGAAGAACAAACCATTAAGTGGTTAAACACAAAGGACAGAAGAACAAACCATTAAGTGGTAAAACACAAAGGACAGAAGAACAAACCATTAAGTGGTTAAACACAAAGGACAGAAGAACAAACCATTAAGTGGTAACACACAAAGGACAGAATAACAAACCATTAAGTGGTAAAACACAAAGGACAGAAGAACAAACCATTAAGTGGTAAAGCACAAAGGACAGAAGAACAAACCATTAAGTGGTAAAACACAAAGGACAGAAGAACAAACCATCAAGTGGTTAAACACAAAGGACAGAAGAACAAACAATTAAGTGGTAAAACACAAAGGACAGAAGAACAAACCATTAAGTGGTTAATAAACACAAATGACAGAAGAACAAACCATTAAGTGATTAAACACAAAGGACAGAAGAACAAACCAGTAAGTGGTAAATCACAAAGGACAGAAGAACAAACCATTAAGTTGTAAAACACAAAGGACAGAAGAACAAACCATTAAGTGGTTAAACACAAAGGACAGAAGAACAAACCATTATGTGGTTAAACACAAAGGACAGAAAACAAACCATTAAGTGGTAAAACACAAAGGACAGAAGAACAAACCAGTAAGTGGTAAAACACAAAGGAAGGAAGAACAAACCATTAAGTGGTTAAACACAAAGGACAGAAGAACAAACCATTAAGTGGTAAAACATAAAGGACAGAAGAACAAACAATTAAGTGGTAAAACACAAAGGACAGAAGAACAAACCATTAAGTGGTAAAACACAAAGGACAGAAGAACAAACCATTAAGTGGTTAAACACAAAGGACATGAGAACAAACCATTAAGTGGTAAAACACAAAGGACAGAAGAACAAACCATTAAGTGGTAAAACACAAAGGACAGAAGAACAAACCATTAAGTGGTAAAACACAAAGGACAGAAGAACAAACCATTAAGTTGTAAAACGCAAAGGACAGAAGAACAAACCATTAAGTGGTTAAACACAAAGGACATAAGAACAAACCATTAAGTGGTAAAACACAAAGGACAGAAGAACAAACCATTAAGTGGTTAAGCACAAAGGACAGAAGAACAAACCATTAAGTTGTAAAACGCAAAGGACAGAAGAACAAACCATTATGTGGTTAAACACAAAGGACAGAAAACAAACCATTAAGTGGTAAAACACAAAGGACAGAAGAACAAACCATTAAGTGGTAAAACACAAAGGACAGAAGAACAAACCATTAAGTTGTAAAACACAAAGGACAGAAGAACAAACCATTAAGTGGTAAAACACAAAGGACAGAAGAACAAACCATTAAGTGGTAACACACAAAGGACAGAAGAACAAACCATTAAGTGGCTAAGCACAAAGGACAGAAGAACAAACCATTAAGTTGTTAAACACAAAGGACAGAAGAACAAACCATTTAGTTGTTAAGCACAAAGGACAGAAGAACAAACCATTAAGTGGTTAAGCACAAAGGACAGAAGAACAAACACAAAGGACAGAAGAACAAACCATTTAGTTGTTAAGCACAAAGGACAGAAGAACAAACCATTAAGTGGTTAAGCACAAAGGACAGAAGAACAAACCATTAAGTGGTAAAGCACAAAGGACAGAAGAACAAACCATTAATTTGTAAAACACAAAGGACAGAAGAACAAACCATTAAGTGGTTAAACACAAAGGACAGAAGAACAAACCATTAAGTTGTTAAACACAAAGGACAGAAGAACAAACCATTAAGTGGTTAAACACAAAGGACAGAAGAACAAACCATTAAGTGGTAAAACACAAAAGACAGAAGAACAAACCATTATGTGGTTAAACACAAAGGACAGAAGAACAAACCATTAAGTGGTTAAGCACAAAGCAAAGAAGAACAAACCATTAATTGGTTAAACACAAAGGACAGAAGAACAAACCATTAAGTGGTAAAACACAAAGGACAGAAGAACAAACCATTAAGTGGTTAAGCAGAAAGGACAGAAGAACAAACCTTTAAGTTGTTAAACACAAAGGACAGAAGAACAAACCATTAAGTGGTTAAACACAAAGGACAGAAGAACAAACCATTAAGTGGTTAAACACAAAGGACAGAAGAACAAACCATTAAGTGGTAAAACACAAAGGAAGGAAGAACAAACCATTAAGTGGTAAAACACAAAGGACAGAAGAACAAACAATTAAGTGGTAAAACACAAAGGACAGAAGAACAAACCATTAAGTGGTTAAGCACAAAGGACAGAAGAACAAACCATTAAGTTGTAAAACACAAAGGAAGGAAGAACAAACCATTAAGTGGTAAAACACAAAGGACAGAAGAACAAACCATTAAGTGGTAAAACACAAAGGACAGAAGAACAAACCATTAAGCGGTTAAACACAAAGGACAGAAGAACAAACCATTAAGTGGTAAAACACAAAGGACAGAAGAACAAACCATTAAGTGGTAAAACACAAAGGACAGAAGAACAAACCATTAAGTGGTAAAACACAAAGGACAGAAGAACAAACCATTTAGTGGTTAAACACAAAGGACAGAAGAACAAACCATTAAGTTGTAACACACAAAGGACAGAAAAACAAACCATTTAGTTGTTAAGCACAAAGGACAGAAGAACAAACCATTAAGTGGTTAAACACAAAGGACAGAAGAACAAACCATTAAGTGGTAAAACACAAAGGACAGAAGAACAAACCATTAAGTGGTAACACACAAAGGACAGAAAAACAAACCATTTAGTTGTTAAACACAAAGGACAGAAGAACAAACCATTAAGTGGTAAAACACAAAGGACAGAAGAACAAACCATTAAGTGGTTAAGCACAAAGGACAGAAGAACAAACCTTTAAGTTGTTAAACACAAAGGACAGAAGAACAAACCATTAAGTGGTTAAACACAAAGGACAGAAGAACAAACCATTAAGTGGTAAAACACAAAGGACAGAAGAACAAACCATTAAGTGGTTAAACACAAAGGACATAAGAACAAACCATTAAGTGGTAAAACACAAAGGACAGAAGAACAAACCATTAAGTGGTTAAACACAAAGGACAGAAGAACAAACCATTAAGTGTTAAAACACAAAGGACAGAATAACAAACCAGTAAGTGGTAAAACACAAAGGACAGAAGAACAAACCATTAAGTGGTAAAGCACAAAGGACAGAAGAACAAACCATTAAGTGGTAAAACACAAAGGACAGAAGAACAAACCATCAAGTGGTAAAACACAAAGGACAGAAGAACAAACAATTAAGTGGTAAAACACAAAGGACAGAAGAACAAACCATTAAGTGGTTAATAAACACAAAGGACAGAAGAACAAACCATTAGGTGATTAAACACAAAGGACAGAAGAACAAACCAGTAAGTGGTAAATCACAAAGGACAGAAGAACAAACCATTAAGTTGTAAAACACAAAGGACAGAAGAACAAACCATTAAGTGGTTAAATACAAAGGACAGAAGAACAAACCATTATGTGGTTAAACACAAAGGACAGAAAACAAACCATTAAGTGGTAAAACACAAAGGACAGAAGAACAAACCAGTAAGTGGTAAAACACAAAGGAAGGAAGAACAAATCATTAAGTGGTTAAACACAAAGGACAGAAGAACAAACCATTAAGTGGTTAAACACAAAGGACAGAAGAACAAACCATTAAGTGGTTAAACACAAAGGACAGAAGAACAAACCATTAAGTGGTTAAGCACAAAGGACAGAAGAACAAACCATTAAGTTGTAAAACGCAAAGGACAGAAGAACAAACCATTAAGTGGTTAAACACAAAGGACAGAAGAACAATACATTAGGTGGTTAAGCACAAAGGACAGAACAACAAACCATTAAGTGGTAAAGCACAAAGGACAGAAGAACAAACCAGTAAGTGGTTAAAAACAAAGGACAGAAGAACAAACCATTAAGTGGTTAAACACAAAGGACAGAAGAACAAACCATTAAGTGGTAACACACAAAGGACAGAAAAACAAACCATTTAGTTGTTAAGCACAAAGGACAGAAGAACAAACCATTAAGTGGTTAAGCACAAAGGACAGAAGAACAAACCATTAAGTGGTTAAGCACAAAGGACAGAAGAACAAACCATTAAGGGGTAAAACACAAAGGAAGGAAGAACAAACCATTAAGTGGTAAAACACAAAGGACAGAAGAACAAACCATTAAGTGGTAAAACACAAAGGACAGAAGAACAAACCATTAAGTTGTTAAACACAAAGGACAGAAGAACAAACCATTAAGTTGTAAAACAAAAAGGACAGAAGAACAAACCATTAAGTGGTAAAACACAAAGGACAGAAGAACAAACCATTAAGTGGTAACACACAAAGGACAGAAGAACAAACCATTAAGTGGCTAAGCACAAAGGACAGAAGAACAAACCATTAAGTTGTTAAACACAAAGGACAGAAGAACAAACCATTTAGTTGTTAAGCACAAAGGACAGAAGAACAAACCATTAAGTGGTTAAGCACAAAGTACAGAAGAACAAACCATTAAGTGGTAAAGCACAAAGGACAGAAGAACAAACCATTAATTTGTAAAACACAAAGGACAGAAGAACAAACCATTAAGTGGTTAAACACAAAGGACAGAAGAACAAACCATTAAGTTGTTAAACACAAAGGACAGAAGAACAAACCATTAAGTGGTTAAACACAAAGGACAGAAGAACAAACCATTAAGTGGTTAAACACAAAAGACAGAAGAACAAATTAACCATTAAGTTGTTAAACACAAAGGACAGAAGAACAAACCATTAAGTTGTAAAACACAAAGGACAGAAGAACAAACGATTAAGTGGTAAAACATAAAGGACAGAAGAACAAACCATTAAGTTGCTAAACACAAAGGACAGAAGAACAAACCATTAAGTTGTTAAACTCAAAGGACAGAAGAACAAACCATTAAGTGGTTAAACACAAAGGACAGAAGAATAAACCATTAAGTGGTTAAACACAAAGGACAGAAGAACAAACCATTTAGTGGTAAAACACAAAGGACAGAAGAACAAACCATTAAGTGGTAAGCACAAAGGACAGAAGAACAAACCATTAAGTGGCTAAGCACAAAGGACAGAAGAACAAACCATTAAGTTGTTAAACACAAAGGACAGAAGAACAAACCATTAAGTGGTAAAGCACAAAGGACAGAAGAACAAACCATTAAGTGGTAAAACACAAAGGACAGAAGAACAAACCATTAAGTGGCTAAGCACAAAGGACAGAAGAACAAACCATTAAGTGGTAAAGCGCAAAGGACAGAAGAACAAACCATTAATTGGTAAAACACAAAGGACAGAAGAACAAACCATTAAGTGGTTAAACACAAAGGACAGAAGAACAAACCATTAAGTGGTAAAGCACAAAGAACAGAAGAACAAACCATTAAGTGGTAAAGCACAAAGGACAGAAGAACAAACCATTAAGTTGTAAAACACAAAGGACAGAAGAACAAACCATTAAGTTGTAAAACATAAAGAACAGAAGAACAAACCATTAAGTGGTTAAACACAGAGGACAGAAGAACAATCCATTAAGTGGTTAAACACAAAGGACAGAAAAAAACAACATTAAGTGGTAAAACACAAAGGACAGAAGAACAAACCATTAAGTGGTTAAACACAAAGGACAGAAGAACAAACCATTAAGTGGTTACACACAAAGGACAGAAAAACAAACCATTAAGTTGTTAAACACAAAGGACAGAAGAACAAACCATTAATTGGTTAAGCACAAAGGACAGAAGAACAAACCATTAAGTTGTAAAACACAAAGGACAGAAGAACAAACCATTAAGTGGTTTAACACAAAGGACAGAAGAACAAACCATTCCTTGGTAAAACACAAAAGACAGAAGAACAAACCATTAAGTGGTTAAACACAAAGAACAGAAGAACAAACCATTAAGTGGTTAAGCACAAAGGACAGAAGAACAAACCATTAAGTGGTAAAACACAAAGGACAGAAGAACAAACCATTAAGTGGTAAAGGACAAAGGACAGAAGAACAAACCATTAAGTGGTTAAACACAAAGGACAGAAGAACAAACCAGTAAGTGGTAAAACACAAAGGACAGAAGAACAAACCATTAAGTGGTAAAACACAAAGGACAGAAAAACAAACCATTAAGTGGTAAAACACAAAGGAAAGAAGAACAAACCATTAAGTTGTAAAACACAAAGGACAGAAGAACAAACCATTAAGTTGTAAAACATAAAGAACAGAAGAACAAACCATTAAGTGGTTAAACTCAGAGGACAGAAGAACAATCCATTAAGTGGTTAAACACAAAGGACAGAAAAACAAACCATTAAGTGGTAAAACATAAAGGACAGAAGAACAAACCATTAAGTGGTTAAACACAAAGGACAGAAGAACAAACCATTAAGTGGTTAAACACAAAGGACAGAAGAACAAACCATTAAGTGGTTAAACACAAAGGACAGAAGAACAAACCATTAAGTGGTAAAACACAAAGGACAGAAGAACAAACCATTAAGTTGTAAAACACAAAGGAGAGAAGAACAAACCATTAAGTTGTAAAACACAAAGGACAGAAGAACAAACCATTAAGTGGTTAAACACAAAGGACAGAAGAACAAACCATTAAGTGGTTAAACACAAAAGACAGAAGAACAAACCATTAAGTTGTAAAACACAAATGACAGAAGAACAAACCATTAAGTGATAAAACACAATGGACAGAAGAACAAACCATTAACTGGTAAAACACAAAGGACAGAAGAACAAGCCATTAAGTGGTTAAACACAAAGGACAGAAGAACAAACCATTAAGTGGTAAAACACAAAGGACAGAAGAACAAACCATTAAGTGGTTAAACACAAAGGACAGAAGAACAATACATTAGGTGGTTAAGCACAAAGGACAGAACAACAAACCATTAAGTGGTAAAGCACAAAGGACAGAAGAACAAACCAGTAAGTGGTTAAAAACAAAGGACAGAAGAACAAACCATTAAGTGGTTAAACACAAAGGACAGAAGAACAAACCATTAAGTGGTAACACACAAAGGACAGAAAAACAAACCATTTAGTTGTTAAGCACAAAGGACAGAAGAACAAACCATTAAGTTGTTAAACACAAAGGACAGAAGAACAAACCATTAAGTGGTTAAACACAAAGGACAGAAGAACAAACCATTAAGTGGTAAAACACAAAAGACAGAAGAACAAACCATTATGTGGTTAAACACAAAGGACAGAAGAACAAACCATTAAGTGGTTAAGCACAAAGCAAAGAAGAACAAACCATTAATTGGTTAAACACAAAGGACAGAAGAACAAACCATTAAGTGGTAAAACACAAAGGACAGAAGAACAAACCATTAAGTGGTTAAGCAGAAAGGACAGAAGAACAAACCTTTAAGTTGTTAAACACAAAGGACAGAAGAACAAACCATTAAGTGGTTAAACACAAAGGACAGAAGAACAAACCATTAAGTGGTTAAACACAAAGGACAGAAGAACAAACCATTAAGTGGTAAAACACAAAGGAAGGAAGAACAAACCATTAAGTGGTAAAACACAAAGGACAGAAGAACAAACAATTAAGTGGTAAAACACAAAGGACAGAAGAACAAACCATTAAGTGGTTAAGCACAAAGGACAGAAGAACAAACCATTAAGTTGTAAAACACAAAGGAAGGAAGAACAAACCATTAAGTGGTAAAACACAAAGGACAGAAGAACAAACCATTAAGTGGTAAAACACAAAGGACAGAAGAACAAACCATTAAGCGGTTAAACACAAAGGACAGAAGAACAAACCATTAAGTGGTAAAACACAAAGGACAGAAGAACAAACCATTAAGTGGTAAAACACAAAGGACAGAAGAACAAACCATTAAGTGGTAAAACACAAAGGACAGAAGAACAAACCATTTAGTGGTTAAACACAAAGGACAGAAGAACAAACCATTAAGTTGTAACACACAAAGGACAGAAAAACAAACCATTTAGTTGTTAAGCACAAAGGACAGAAGAACAAACCATTAAGTGGTTAAACACAAAGGACAGAAGAACAAACCATTAAGTGGTAAAACACAAAGGACAGAAGAACAAACCATTAAGTGGTAACACACAAAGGACAGAAAAACAAACCATTTAGTTGTTAAACACAAAGGACAGAAGAACAAACCATTAAGTGGTAAAACACAAAGGACAGAAGAACAAACCATTAAGTGGTTAAGCACAAAGGACAGAAGAACAAACCTTTAAGTTGTTAAACACAAAGGACAGAAGAACAAACCATTAAGTGGTTAAACACAAAGGACAGAAGAACAAACCATTAAGTGGTAAAACACAAAGGACAGAAGAACAAACCATTAAGTGGTTAAACACAAAGGACATAAGAACAAACCATTAAGTGGTAAAACACAAAGGACAGAAGAACAAACCATTAAGTGGTTAAACACAAAGGACAGAAGAACAAACCATTAAGTGTTAAAACACAAAGGACAGAATAACAAACCAGTAAGTGGTAAAACACAAAGGACAGAAGAACAAACCATTAAGTGGTAAAGCACAAAGGACAGAAGAACAAACCATTAAGTGGTAAAACACAAAGGACAGAAGAACAAACCATCAAGTGGTAAAACACAAAGGACAGAAGAACAAACAATTAAGTGGTAAAACACAAAGGACAGAAGAACAAACCATTAAGTGGTTAATAAACACAAAGGACAGAAGAACAAACCATTAGGTGATTAAACACAAAGGACAGAAGAACAAACCAGTAAGTGGTAAATCACAAAGGACAGAAGAACAAACCATTAAGTTGTAAAACACAAAGGACAGAAGAACAAACCATTAAGTGGTTAAATACAAAGGACAGAAGAACAAACCATTATGTGGTTAAACACAAAGGACAGAAAACAAACCATTAAGTGGTAAAACACAAAGGACAGAAGAACAAACCAGTAAGTGGTAAAACACAAAGGAAGGAAGAACAAATCATTAAGTGGTTAAACACAAAGGACAGAAGAACAAACCATTAAGTGGTTAAACACAAAGGACAGAAGAACAAACCATTAAGTGGTTAAACACAAAGGACAGAAGAACAAACCATTAAGTGGTTAAGCACAAAGGACAGAAGAACAAACCATTAAGTTGTAAAACGCAAAGGACAGAAGAACAAACCATTAAGTGGTTAAACACAAAGGACAGAAGAACAATACATTAGGTGGTTAAGCACAAAGGACAGAACAACAAACCATTAAGTGGTAAAGCACAAAGGACAGAAGAACAAACCAGTAAGTGGTTAAAAACAAAGGACAGAAGAACAAACCATTAAGTGGTTAAACACAAAGGACAGAAGAACAAACCATTAAGTGGTAACACACAAAGGACAGAAAAACAAACCATTTAGTTGTTAAGCACAAAGGACAGAAGAACAAACCATTAAGTGGTTAAGCACAAAGGACAGAAGAACAAACCATTAAGTGGTTAAGCACAAAGGACAGAAGAACAAACCATTAAGGGGTAAAACACAAAGGAAGGAAGAACAAACCATTAAGTGGTAAAACACAAAGGACAGAAGAACAAACCATTAAGTGGTAAAACACAAAGGACAGAAGAACAAACAATTAAGTTGTTAAACACAAAGGACAGAAGAACAAACCATTAAGTTGTAAAACAAAAAGGACAGAAGAACAAACCATTAAGTGGTAAAACACAAAGGACAGAAGAACAAACCATTAAGTGGTAACACACAAAGGACAGAAGAACAAACCATTAAGTGGCTAAGCACAAAGGACAGAAGAACAAACCATTAAGTTGTTAAACACAAAGGACAGAAGAACAAACCATTTAGTTGTTAAGCACAAAGGACAGAAGAACAAACCATTAAGTGGTTAAGCACAAAGTACAGAAGAACAAACCATTAAGTGGTAAAGCACAAAGGACAGAAGAACAAACCATTAATTTGTAAAACACAAAGGACAGAAGAACAAACCATTAAGTGGTTAAACACAAAGGACAGAAGAACAAACCATTAAGTTGTTAAACACAAAGGACAGAAGAACAAACCATTAAGTGGTTAAACACAAAGGACAGAAGAACAAACCATTAAGTGGTTAAACACAAAAGACAGAAGAACAAATTAACCATTAAGTTGTTAAACACAAAGGACAGAAGAACAAACCATTAAGTTGTAAAACACAAAGGACAGAAGAACAAACGATTAAGTGGTAAAACATAAAGGACAGAAGAACAAACCATTAAGTTGCTAAACACAAAGGACAGAAGAACAAACCATTAAGTTGTTAAACACAAAGGACAGAAGAACAAACCATTAAGTGGTTAAACACAAAGGACAGAAGAATAAACCATTAAGTGGTTAAACACAAAGGACAGAAGAACAAACCATTTAGTGGTAAAACACAAAGGACAGAAGAACAAACCATTAAGTGGTAAGCACAAAGGACAGAAGAACAAACCATTAAGTGGCTAAGCACAAAGGACAGAAGAACAAACCATTAAGTTGTTAAACACAAAGGACAGAAGAACAAACCATTAAGTGGTAAAGCACAAAGGACAGAAGAACAAACCATTAAGTGGTAAAACACAAAGGACAGAAGAACAAACCATTAAGTGGCTAAGCACAAAGGACAGAAGAACAAACCATTAAGTGGTAAAGCGCAAAGGACAGAAGAACAAACCATTAATTGGTAAAACACAAAGGACAGAAGAACAAACCATTAAGTGGTTAAACACAAAGGACAGAAGAACAAACCATTAAGTGGTAAAGCACAAAGAACAGAAGAACAAACCATTAAGTGGTAAAGCACAAAGGACAGAAGAACAAACCATTAAGTTGTAAAACACAAAGGACAGAAGAACAAACCATTAAGTTGTAAAACATAAAGAACAGAAGAACAAACCATTAAGTGGTTAAACACAGAGGACAGAAGAACAATCCATTAAGTGGTTAAACACAAAGGACAGAAAAAAACAACATTAAGTGGTAAAACACAAAGGACAGAAGAACAAACCATTAAGTGGTTAAACACAAAGGACAGAAGAACAAACCATTAAGTGGTTACACACAAAGGACAGAAAAACAAACCATTAAGTTGTTAAACACAAAGGACAGAAGAACAAACCATTAATTGGTTAAGCACAAAGGACAGAAGAACAAACCATTAAGTTGTAAAACACAAAGGACAGAAGAACAAACCATTAAGTGGTTTAACACAAAGGACAGAAGAACAAACCATTCCTTGGTAAAACACAAAAGACAGAAGAACAAACCATTAAGTGGTTAAACACAAAGAACAGAAGAACAAACCATTAAGTGGTTAAGCACAAAGGACAGAAGAACAAACCATTAAGTGGTAAAACACAAAGGACAGAAGAACAAACCATTAAGTGGTAAAGGACAAAGGACAGAAGAACAAACCATTAAGTGGTTAAACACAAAGGACAGAAGAACAAACCAGTAAGTGGTAAAACACAAAGGACAGAAGAACAAACCATTAAGTGGTAAAACACAAAGGACAGAAAAACAAACCATTAAGTGGTAAAACACAAAGGAAAGAAGAACAAACCATTAAGTTGTAAAACACAAAGGACAGAAGAACAAACCATTAAGTTGTAAAACATAAAGAACAGAAGAACAAACCATTAAGTGGTTAAACTCAGAGGACAGAAGAACAATCCATTAAGTGGTTAAACACAAAGGACAGAAAAACAAACCATTAAGTGGTAAAACATAAAGGACAGAAGAACAAACCATTAAGTGGTTAAACACAAAGGACAGAAGAACAAACCATTAAGTGGTTAAACACAAAGGACAGAAGAACAAACCATTAAGTGGTTAAACACAAAGGACAGAAGAACAAACCATTAAGTGGTAAAACACAAAGGACAGAAGAACAAACCATTAAGTTGTAAAACACAAAGGAGAGAAGAACAAACCATTAAGTTGTAAAACACAAAGGACAGAAGAACAAACCATTAAGTGGTTAAACACAAAGGACAGAAGAACAAACCATTAAGTGGTTAAACACAAAAGACAGAAGAACAAACCATTAAGTTGTAAAACACAAATGACAGAAGAACAAACCATTAAGTGATAAAACACAATGGACAGAAGAACAAACCATTAACTGGTAAAACACAAAGGACAGAAGAACAAGCCATTAAGTGGTTAAACACAAAGGACAGAAGAACAAACCATTAAGTGGTAAAACACAAAGGACAGAAGAACAAACCATTAAGTGGTTAAACACAAAGGACAGAAGAACAATACATTAGGTGGTTAAGCACAAAGGACAGAACAACAAACCATTAAGTGGTAAAGCACAAAGGACAGAAGAACAAACCAGTAAGTGGTTAAAAACAAAGGACAGAAGAACAAACCATTAAGTGGTTAAACACAAAGGACAGAAGAACAAACCATTAAGTGGTAACACACAAAGGACAGAAAAACAAACCATTTAGTTGTTAAGCACAAAGGACAGAAGAACAAACCATTAAGTGGTTAAGCACAAAGGACAGAAGAACAAACCATTAAGTGGTTAAGCACAAAGGACAGAAGAACAAACCATTAAGGGGTAAAACACAAAGGAAGGAAGAACAAACCATTAAGTGGTAAAACACAAAGGACAGAAGAACAAACCATTAAGTGGTAAAACACAAAGGACAGAAGAACAAACCATTAAGTTGTAAAACACAAAGGACAGAAGAACAAACCATTAAGTTGTTAAACACAAAGGACAGAAGAACAAACCATTAAGTTGTTAAACACAAAGGACAGAAGAACAAACCATTAAGTTGTAAAACAAAAAGGACAGAAGAACAAACCATTAAATGGTTAAACACAAAGGACAGAAGAACAAACCATTAAGTGGTAAAACACAAAGGACAGAAGAACAAACCATTAAGTTGTAAAACACAAAGGACAGAAGAACAAACCATTAAGTGGTAAAACACAAAGGACAGAAGAACAAACCATTAAGTGGTAACACACAAAGGACAGAAGAACAAACCATTAAGTGGCTAAGCACAAAGGACAGAAGAACAAACCATTAAGTTGTTAAACACAAAGGACAGAAGAACAAACCATTTAGTTGTTAAGCACAAAGGACAGAAGAACAAACCATTAAGTGGTTAAGCACAAAGTACAGAAGAACAAACCATTAAGTGGTAAAGCACAAAGGACAGAAGAACAAACCATTAATTTGTAAAACACAAAGGACAGAAGAACAAACCATTAAGTGGTTAAACACAAAGGACAGAAGAACAAACCATTAAGTTGTAAAACACAAAGGACAGAAGAACAAACCATTAAGTGGTTAAACACAAAGGACAGAAGAACAAACCATTAAGTGGTTAAACACAAAAGACAGAAGAACAAATTAACCATTAAGTTGTTAAACACAAAGGACAGAAGAACAAACCATTAAGTTGTAAAACACAAAGGACAGAAGAACAAACGATTAAGTGGTAAAACATAAAGGACAGAAGAACAAACCATTAAGTTGCTAAACACAAAGGACAGAAGAACAAACCATTAAGTTGTTAAACACAAAGGACAGAAGAACAAACCATTAAGTGGTTAAACACAAAGGACAGAAGAATAAACCATTAAGTGGTTAAACACAAAGGACAGAAGAACAAACCATTTAGTGGTAAAACACAAAGGACAGAAGAACAAACCATTAAGTGGTAAGCACAAAGGACAGAAGAACAAACCATTAAGTGGCTAAGCACAAAGGACAAAAGAACAAACCATTAAGTTGTAAAACACAAAGGACAGAAGAACAAACCATTAAGTGGTAAAGCACAAAGGACAGAAGAACAAACCATTAAGTGGTAAAACACAAAGGACAGAAAAACAAACCATTAAGTGGCTAAGCACAAAGGACAGAAGAACAAACCATTAAGTGGTAAAGCGCAAAGGACAGAAGAACAAACCATTAATTGGTAAAACACAAAGGACAGAAGAACAAACCATTAAGTGGTTAAACACAAAGGACAGAAGAACAAACCATTAAGTGGTAAAGCACAAAGAACAGAAGAACAAACCATTAAGTGGTAAAGCACAAAGGACAGAAGAACAAACCATTAAGTTGTAAAACACAAAGGACAGAAGAACAAACCATTAAGTTGTAAAACATAAAGAACAGAAGACAAACCATTAAGTGGTTAAACACAGAGGACAGAAGAACAATCCATTAAGTGGTTAAACACAAAGGACAGAAAAAAACAACATTAAGTGGTAAAACACAAAGGACAGAAGAACAAACCATTAAGTGGTTAAACACAAAGGACAGAAGAACAAACCATTAAGTGGTTACACACAAAGGACAGAAAAACAAACCATTGAGTTGTTAAACACAAAGGACAGAAGAACAAACCATTAATTGGTTAAGCACAAAGGACAGAAGAACAAACCATTAAGTTGTAAAACACAAAGGACAGAAGAACAAACCATTAAGTGGTTTAACACAAAGGACAGAAGAACAAACCATTCCTTGGTAAAACACAAAAGACAGAAGAACAAACCATTAAGTGGTTAAACACAAAGAACAGAAGAACAAACCATTAAGGGGTTAAGCACAAAGGACAGAAGAACAAACCATTAAGTGGTAAAACACAAAGGACAGAAGAACAAACCATTAAGTGGTAAAGCACAAAGGACAGAAGAACAAACCATTAAGTGGTTAAACACAAAGGACAGAAGAACAAACCAGTAAGTGGTAAAACACAAAGGACAGAAGAACAAACCATTAAGTGGTAAAACACAAAGGACAGAAGAACAAACCATTAAGTGGTAAAACACAAAGGAAAGAAGAACAAACCATTAAGTTGTAAAACACAAAGGACAGAAGAACAAGCCATTAAGTTGTAAAACATAAAGAACAGAAGAACAAACCATTAAGTGGTTAAACTCAGAGGACAGAAGAACAATCCATTAAGTGGTTAAACACAAAGGACAGAAAAACAAACCATTAAGTGGTAAAACATAAAGGACAGAAGAACAAACCATTAAGTGGTTAAACACAAAGGACAGAAGAACAAACCATTAAGTGGTTAAACACAAAGGACAGAAGAACAAACCATTAAGTGGTTAAACACAAAGGACAGAAGAACAAACCATTAAGTGGTAAAACACAAAGGACAGAAGAACAAACCATTAAGTTGTAAAACACAAAGGAGAGAAGAACAAACCATTAAGTTGTAAAACACAAAGGACAGAAGAACAAACCATTAAGTGGTTAAACACAAAGGACAGAAGAACAAACCATTAAGTTGTAAAACACAAAGGACAGAAGAACAAACCATTAAGTGGTAAAACACAAAGGACAGAAGAACAAACCATTAAGTTGTAAAACATAAAGGACAGAAGAACAAACCATTAAGTGGTTAAACACAAAGGACAGAAGAACAAACCATTAAGTTGTAAAACATAAAGGACAGAAGAACAAACCATTAAGTGGTTAAACACAAAGGACAGAAGAACAAACCATTAAGTGGTTAAACACAAAGGACAGAAGAACAAACCATTAAGTTGTTAAACACAAAGGACAGAAGAACAAACCATTAAGTGGTTAAACACAAAAGACAGAAGAACAAACCATTAAGTTGTAAAACACAAATGACAGAAGAACAAACCATTAAGTGAAAAAACCCAATGGACAGAAGAACAAACCATTAACTGGTAAAACACAAAGGACAGAAGAACAAGCCATTAAGTGGTTAAACACAAAGGACAGAAGAACAAACCATTAAGTGGTAAAACACAAAGGACAGAAGAACAAACCATTAAGTTGTAAAACATAAAGGACAGAAGAACAAACCATTAAGTGGTTAAACACAAAGGACAGAAGAACAAACCATTAAGTGGTTAAACACAAAGGACAGAAGAACAAACCATTAAGTTGTTAAACACAAAGGACAGAAGAACAAACCATTAAGTGGTTAAACACAAAAGACAGAAGAACAAACCATTAAGTTGTAAAACACAAATGACAGAAGAACAAACCATTAAGTGATAAAACACAATGGACAGAAGAACAAACCATTAACTGGTAAAACACAAAGGACAGAAGAACAAACCATTAAGTTGTAAAACACAAAGGACAGAAGAACAAACCATTAAGTGGTAAAACACAAAGGACAGAAGAACAAACCATTAAGTGGTAACACACAAAGGACAGAAGAACAAACCATTTAGTTGTTAAGCACAAAGGACAGAAGAACAAACCATTAAGTGGTTAAGCACAAAGGACAGAAGAACAAACCATTAAGTGGTAAAGCACAAAGGACAGAAGAACAAACCATTAATTTGTAAAACACAAAGGACAGAAGAACAAACCATTAAGTGGTTAAACACAAAGGACAGAAGAACAAACCATTAAGTTGTTAAACACAAAGGACAGAAGAACAAACCATTAAGTGGTTAAACACAAAGGACAGAAGAACAAACCATTAAGTGGTTAAACACAAAAGACAGAAGAACAAATTAACCATTAAGTTGTTAAACACAAAGGACAGAAGAACAAACCATTAAGTTGTAAAACACAAAGGACAGAAGAACAAACGATTAAGTGGTAAAACATAAAGGACAGAAGAACAAACCATTAAGTTGCTAAACACAAAGGACAGAAGAACAAACCATTAAGTTGTTAAACACAAAGGACAGAAGAACAAACCATTAAGTGGTTAAACACAAAGGACAGAAGAACAAACCATTAAGTGGTAAAACACAAAGGACAGAAGAACAAACCATTAAGTGGTAAAACACGAAGGACAGAAGAACAAACCATTGAGTGGTTAAACACAAAGGACAGAAGAACAAACCATTAAGTGGTTAAACACAAAGGACAGAAGAACAAACCATTAAGTTGTAACACACAAAGGACAGAAAAACAAACCATTTAGTTGTTAAGCACAAAGGACAGAAGAACAAACCATTAAGTGGTTAAACACAAAGGACAGAAGAATAAACCATTAAGTGGTTAAACACAAAGGACAGAAGAACAAACCATTTAGTGGTAAAACACAAAGGACAGAAGAACAAACCATTAAGTGGTAAGCACAAAGGACAGAAGAACAAACCATTAAGTGGCTAAGCACAAAGGACAGAAGAACAAACCATTAAGTTGTTAAACACAAAGGACAGAAGAACAAACCATTAAGTGGTAAAGCACAAAGGACAGAAGAACAAACCATTAAGTGGTAAAACACAAAGGACAGAAAAACAAACCATTAAGTGGCTAAGCACAAAGGACAGAAGAACAAACCATTAAGTGGTAAAGCGCAAAGGACAGAAGAACAAACCATTAATTGGTAAAACACAAAGGACAGAAGAACAAACCATTAAGTGGTTAAACACAAAGGACAGAAGAACAAACCATTAAGTGGTAAAGCACAAAGAACAGAAGAACAAACCATTAAGTGGTAAAGCACAAAGGACAGAAGAACAAACCATTAAGTTGTAAAACACAAAGGACAGAAGAACAAACCATTAAGTTGTAAAACATAAAGAACAGAAGAACAAACCATTAAGTGGTTAAACACAGAGGACAGAAGAACAATCCATTAAGTGGTTAAACACAAAGGACAGAAAAAAACAACATTAAGTGGTAAAACACAAAGGACAGAAGAACAAACCATTAAGTGGTTAAACACAAAGGACAGAAGAACAAACCATTAAGTGGTTACACACAAAGGACAGAAAAACAAACCATTAAGTTGTTAAACACAAAGGACAGAAGAACAAACCATTAATTGGTTAAGCACAAAGGACAGAAGAACAAACCATTAAGTTGTAAAACACAAAGGACAGAAGAACAAACCATTAAGTGGTTTAACACAAAGGACAGAAGAACAAACCATTCCTTGGTAAAACACAAAAGACAGAAGAACAAACCATTAAGTGGTTAAACACAAAGAACAGAAGAACAAACCATTAAGTGGTTAAGCACAAAGGACAGAAGAACAAACCATTAAGTGGTAAAACACAAAGGACAGAAGAACAAACCATTAAGTGGTAAAGCACAAAGGACAGAAGAACAAACCATTAAGTGGTTAAACACAAAGGACAGAAGAACAAACCAGTAAGTGGTAAAACACAAAGGACAGAAGAACAAACCATTAAGTGGTAAAACACAAAGGACAGAAGAACAAACCATTAAGTGGTAAAACACAAAGGAAAGAAGAACAAACCATTAAGTTGTAAAACACAAAGGACAGAAGAACAAACCATTAAGTTGTAAAACATAAAGAACAGAAGAACAAACCATTAAGTGGTTAAACTCAGAGGACAGAAGAACAATCCATTAAGTGGTTAAACACAAAGGACAGAAAAACAAACCATTAAGTGGTAAAACATAAAGGACAGAAGAACAAACCATTAAGTGGTTAAACACAAAGGACAGAAGAACAAACCATTAAGTGGTTAAACACAAAGGACAGAAGAACAAACCATTAAGTGGTTAAACACAAAGGACAGAAGAACAAACCATTAAGTGGTAAAACACAAAGGACAGAAGAACAAACCATTAAGTTGTAAAACACAAAGGAGAGAAGAACAAACCATTAAGTTGTAAAACACAAAGGACAGAAGAACAAACCATTAAGTGGTTAAACACAAAGGACAGAAGAACAAACCATTAAGTTGTAAAACACAAAGGACAGAAGAACAAACCATTAAGTGGTAAAACACAAAGGACAAAAGAACAAACCATTAAGTTGTAAAACATAAAGGACAGAAGAACAAACCATTAAGTGGTTAAACACAAAGGACAGAAGAACAAACCATTAAGTTGTAAAACATAAAGGACAGAAGAACAAACCATTAAGTGGTTAAACACAAAGGACAGAAGAACAAACCATTAAGTGGTTAAACACAAAGGACAGAAGAACAAACCATTAAGTTGTTAAACACAAAGGACAGAAGAACAAACCATTAAGTGGTTAAACACAAAAGACAGAAGAACAAACCATTAAGTTGTAAAACACAAATGACAGAAGAACAAACCATTAAGTGATAAAACACAATGGACAGAAGAACAAACCATTAACTGGTAAAACACAAAGGACAGAAGAACAAACCATTAAGTTGTAAAACACAAAGGACAGAAGAACAAACCATTAAGTGGTAAAACACAAAGGACAGAAGAACAAACCATTAAGTGGTAACACACAAAGGACAGAAGAACAAACCATTAAGTGGCTAAGCACAAAGGACAGAAGAACAAACCATTAAGTTGTTAAACACAAAGGACAGAAGAACAAACCATTTAGTTGTTAAGCACAAAGGACAGAAGAACAAACCATTAAGTGGTTAAGCACAAAGGACAGAAGAACAAACCATTAAGTGGTAAAGCACAAAGGACAGAAGAACAAACCATTAATTTGTAAAACACAAAGGACAGAAGAACAAACCATTAAGTGGTTAAACACAAAGGACAGAAGAACAAACCATTAAGTTGTTAAACACAAAGGACAGAAGAACAAACCATTAAGTGGTTAAACACAAAGGACAGAAGAACAAACCATTAAGTGGTTAAACACAAAAGACAGAAGAACAAATTAACCATTAAGTTGTTAAACACAAAGGACAGAAGAACAAACCATTAAGTTGTAAAACACAAAGGACAGAAGAACAAACGATTAAGTGGTAAAACATAAAGGACAGAAGAACAAACCATTAAGTTGCTAAACACAAAGGACAGAAGAACAAACCATTAAGTTGTTAAACAGAAAGGACAGAAGAACAAACCATTAAGTGGTTAAACACAAAGGACAGAAGAACAAACCATTAAGTGGTAAAACACAAAGGACAGAAGAACAAACCATTAAGTGGTAAAACACGAAGGACAGAAGAACAAACCATTGAGTGGTTAAACACAAAGGACAGAAGAACAAACCATTAAGTGGTTAAACACAAAGGACAGAAGAACAAACCATTAAGTTGTAACACACAAAGGACAGAAAAACAAACCATTTAGTTGTTAAGCACAAAGGACAGAAGAACAAACCATTAAGTGGTAACACACAAAGGACAGAAAAACAAACCATTTAGTTGTTAAACACAAAGGACAGAAGAACAAACCATTAAGTGGTAAAACACAAAGGACAGAAGAACAAACCATTAAGTGGTTAAGCACAAAGGACAGAAGAACAAACCTTTAAGTTGTTAAACACAAAGGACAGAAGAACAAACCATTAAGTGGTTAAACACAAAGGACAGAAGAACAAACCATTAAGTGGTAAAACACAAAGGACAGAAGAACAAACCATTAAGTGGTTAAACACAAAGGACAGAAGAACAAAGCATTAAGTGGTAAAACACAAAGGACAGAAGAACAAACCATTAAGTGGTTAAACACAAAGGACAGAAGAACAAACCATTAAGTGGTAAAACACAAAGGACAGAATAACAAACCATTAAGTGGTAAAACACAAAGGACAGAAGAACAAACCATTAAGTGGTAAAGCACAAAGGACAGAAGAACAAACCATTAAGTGGTAAAACACAAAGGACAGAAGAACAAACCATCAAGTGGTTAAACACAAAGGACAGAAGAACAAACAATTAAGTGGTAAAACACAAAGGACAGAAGAACAAACCATTAAGTGGTTAATAAACACAAAGGACAGAAGAACAAACCATTAAGTGATTAAACACAAAGGACAGAAGAACAAACCAGTAAGTGGTAAATCACAAAGGACAGAAGAACAAACCATTAAGTTGTAAAACACAAAGGACAAAAGAACAAACCATTAAGTGGTTAAACACAAAGGACAGAAGAACAAACCATTATGTGGTTAAACACAAAGGACAGAAAACAAACCATTAAGTGGTAAAACACAAAGGACAGAAGAACAAACCAGTAAGTGGTAAAACACAAAGGAAGGAAGAACAAACCATTAAGTGGTTAAACACAAAGGACAGAAGAACAAACCATTAAGTGGTAAAACATAAAGGACAGAAGAACAAACCATTAAGTGGTAAAACACAAAGGACAGAAGAACAAACCATTAAGTGGTAAAACACAAAGGACAGAAGAACAAACCATTAAGTGGTTAAACACAAAGGACATAAGAACAAACCATTAAGTGGTAAAACACAAAGGACAGAAGAACAAACCATTAAGTTGTAAAACACAAAGGACAAAAGAACAAACCATTAAGTGGTTAAACACAAAGGACAGAAGAACAAACCATTATGTGGTTAAACACAAAGGACAGAAAACAAACCATTAAGTGGTAAAACACAAAGGACAGAAGAACAAACCAGTAAGTGGTAAAACACAAAGGAAGGAAGAACAAACCATTAAGTGGTTAAACACAAAGGACAGAAGAACAAACCATTAAGTGGTAAAACATAAAGGACAGAAGAACAAACCATTAAGTGGTAAAACACAAAGGACAGAAGAACAAACCATTAAGTGGTAAAACACAAAGGACAGAAGAACAAACCATTAAGTGGTTAAACACAAAGGACATAAGAACAAACCATTAAGTGGTAAAACACAAAGGACAGAAGAACAAACCATTAAGTGGTAAAACACAAAGGACAGAAGAACAAACCATTAAGTGGTAAAACACAAAGGACAGAAGAACAAACCATTAAGTTGTAAAACGCAAAGGACAGAAGAACAAACCATTAAGTGGTTAAACACAAAGGACATAAGAACAAACCATTAAGTGGTAAAACACAAAGGACAGAAGAACAAACCATTAAGTGGTTAAGCACAAAGGACAGAAGAACAAACCATTAAGTTGTAAAACGCAAAGGACAGAAGAACAAACCATTAAGTGGTTAAACACAAAGGACAGAAGAACAAACCATTAAGTGGTAAAACACAAAGGACAGAAGAACAAACCATTAAGTGGTTAAGCACAAAGGACAGAAGAACAAACCTTTAAGTTGTTAAACACAAAGGACAGAAGAACAAACCATTAAGTGGTTAAACACAAAGGACAGAAGAACAAACCATTAAGTGGTAAAACACAAAGGACAGAAGAACAAACCATTAAGTGGTTAAACACAAAGGACAGAAGAACAAACCATTAAGTGGTAAAACACAAAGGACAGAAGAACAAACCATTAAGTGGTTAAACACAAAGGACAGAAGAACAAACCATTAAGTGGTAAAACACAAAGGACAGAATAACAAACCATTAAGTGGTAAAACACAAAGGACAGAAGAACAAACCATTAAGTGGTAAAGCACAAAGGACAGAAGAACAAACCATTAAGTGGTAAAACACAAAGGACAGAAGAACAAACCATCAAGTGGTTAAACACAAAGGACAGAAGAACAAACAATTAAGTGGTAAAACACAAAGGACAGAAGAACAAACCATTAAGTGGTTAATAAACACAAAGGACAGAAGAACAAACCATTAAGTGATTAAACACAAAGGACAGAAGAACAAACCAGTAAGTGGTAAATCACAAAGGACAGAAGAACAAACCATTAAGTTGTAAAACACAAAGGACAGAAGAACAAACCATTAAGTGGTTAAACACAAAGGACAGAAGAACAAACCATTATGTGGTTAAACACAAAGGACAGAAAACAAACCATTAAGTGGTAAAACACAAAGGACAGAAGAACAAACCAGTAAGTGGTAAAACACAAAGGAAGGAAGAACAAACCATTAAGTGGTTAAACACAAAGGACAGAAGAACAAACCATTAAGTGGTAAAACATAAAGGACAGAAGAACAAACCATTAAGTGGTAAAACACAAAGGACAGAAGAACAAACCATTAAGTGGTTAAACACAAAGGACATAAGAACAAACCATTAAGTGGTAAAACACAAAGGACAGAAGAACAAACCATTAAGTGGTAAAACACAAAGGACAGAAGAACAAACCATTAAGTGGTAAAACACAAAGGACAGAAGAACAAACCATTAAGTTGTAAAACGCAAAGGACAGAAGAACAAACCATTAAGTGGTTAAGCACAAAGGACATAAGAACAAACCATTAAGTGGTAAAACACAAAGGACAGAACAACAAACCATTAAGTGGTAAAACACAAAGGACAGAAGAACAAACCATTAAGTGGTTAAACACAAAGGACAGAAGAACAAACCATTAAGTGGTAAAACACAAAGGACAGAAGAACAAACCATTAAGTGGTTAAACACAAAGGACAGAAGAACAAAGCATTAAGTGGTAAAACACAAAGGACAGAAGAACAAACCATTAAGTGGTTAAACACAAAGGACAGAAGAACAAACCATTAAGTGGTAAAACACAAAGGACAGAATAACAAACCATTAAGTGGTAAAACACAAAGGACAGAAGAACAAACCATTAAGTGGTAAAGCACAAAGGACAGAAGAACAAACCATTAAGTGGTAAAACACAAAGGACAGAAGAACAAACCATCAAGTGGTTAAACACAAAGGACAGAAGAACAAACAATTAAGTGGTAAAACACAAAGGACAGAAGAACAAACCATTAAGTGGTTAATAAACACAAAGGACAGAAGAACAAACCATTAAGTGATTAAACACAAAGGACAGAAGAACAAACCAGTAAGTGGTAAATCACAAAGGACAGAAGAACAAACCATTAAGTTGTAAAACACAAAGGACAAAAGAACAAACCATTAAGTGGTTAAACACAAAGGACAGAAGAACAAACCATTATGTGGTTAAACACAAAGGACAGAAAACAAACCATTAAGTGGTAAAACACAAAGGACAGAAGAACAAACCAGTAAGTGGTAAAACACAAAGGAAGGAAGAACAAACCATTAAGTGGTTAAACACAAAGGACAGAAGAACAAACCATTAAGTGGTAAAACATAAAGGACAGAAGAACAAACCATTAAGTGGTAAAACACAAAGGACAGAAGAACAAACCATTAAGTGGTAAAACACAAAGGACAGAAGAACAAACCATTAAGTGGTTAAACACAAAGGACATAAGAACAAACCATTAAGTGGTAAAACACAAAGGACAGAAGAACAAACCATTAAGTTGTAAAACACAAAGGACAAAAGAACAAACCATTAAGTGGTTAAACACAAAGGACAGAAGAACAAACCATTATGTGGTTAAACACAAAGGACAGAAAACAAACCATTAAGTGGTAAAACACAAAGGACAGAAGAACAAACCAGTAAGTGGTAAAACACAAAGGAAGGAAGAACAAACCATTAAGTGGTTAAACACAAAGGACAGAAGAACAAACCATTAAGTGGTAAAACATAAAGGACAGAAGAACAAACCATTAAGTGGTAAAACACAAAGGACAGAAGAACAAACCATTAAGTGGTAAAACACAAAGGACAGAAGAACAAACCATTAAGTGGTTAAACACAAAGGACATAAGAACAAACCATTAAGTGGTAAAACACAAAGGACAGAAGAACAAACCATTAAGTGGTAAAACACAAAGGACAGAAGAACAAACCATTAAGTGGTAAAACACAAAGGACAGAAGAACAAACCATTAAGTTGTAAAACGCAAAGGACAGAAGAACAAACCATTAAGTGGTTAAACACAAAGGACATAAGAACAAACCATTAAGTGGTAAAACACAAAGGACAGAAGAACAAACCATTAAGTGGTTAAGCACAAAGGACAGAAGAACAAACCATTAAGTTGTAAAACGCAAAGGACAGAAGAACAAACCATTAAGTGGTTAAACACAAAGGACAGAAGAACAAACCATTAAGTGGTAAAACACAAAGGACAGAAGAACAAACCATTAAGTGGTTAAGCACAAAGGACAGAAGAACAAACCTTTAAGTTGTTAAACACAAAGGACAGAAGAACAAACCATTAAGTGGTTAAACACAAAGGACAGAAGAACAAACCATTAAGTGGTAAAACACAAAGGACAGAAGAACAAACCATTAAGTGGTTAAACACAAAGGACAGAAGAACAAACCATTAAGTGGTAAAACACAAAGGACAGAAGAACAAACCATTAAGTGGTTAAACACAAAGGACAGAAGAACAAACCATTAAGTGGTAAAACACAAAGGACAGAATAACAAACCATTAAGTGGTAAAACACAAAGGACAGAAGAACAAACCATTAAGTGGTAAAGCACAAAGGACAGAAGAACAAACCATTAAGTGGTAAAACACAAAGGACAGAAGAACAAACCATCAAGTGGTTAAACACAAAGGACAGAAGAACAAACAATTAAGTGGTAAAACACAAAGGACAGAAGAACAAACCATTAAGTGGTTAATAAACACAAAGGACAGAAGAACAAACCATTAAGTGATTAAACACAAAGGACAGAAGAACAAACCAGTAAGTGGTAAATCACAAAGGACAGAAGAACAAACCATTAAGTTGTAAAACACAAAGGACAGAAGAACAAACCATTAAGTGGTTAAACACAAAGGACAGAAGAACAAACCATTATGTGGTTAAACACAAAGGACAGAAAACAAACCATTAAGTGGTAAAACACAAAGGACAGAAGAACAAACCAGTAAGTGGTAAAACACAAAGGAAGGAAGAACAAACCATTAAGTGGTTAAACACAAAGGACAGAAGAACAAACCATTAAGTGGTAAAACATAAAGGACAGAAGAACAAACCATTAAGTGGTAAAACACAAAGGACAGAAGAACAAACCATTAAGTGGTTAAACACAAAGGACATAAGAACAAACCATTAAGTGGTAAAACACAAAGGACAGAAGAACAAACCATTAAGTGGTAAAACACAAAGGACAGAAGAACAAACCATTAAGTGGTAAAACACAAAGGACAGAAGAACAAACCATTAAGTTGTAAAACGCAAAGGACAGAAGAACAAACCATTAAGTGGTTAAGCACAAAGGACATAAGAACAAACCATTAAGTGGTAAAACACAAAGGACAGAACAACAAACCATTAAGTGGTTAAGCACAAAGGACAGAAGAACAAACCATTAAGTTGTAAAACGCAAAGGACAGAAGAACAAACCATTAAGTGGTTAAACACAAAGGACAGAAGAACAAACCATTAAGTGGTTAAAAACAAAGGACAGAAGAACAAACCATTAAGTGGTTAAACACAAAGGACAGAAGAACAAACCATTAAGTGGTAACACACAAAGGACAGAAAAACAAACCATTTAGTTGTTAAGCACAAAGGACAGAAGAACAAACCATTAAGTGGTTAAGCACAAAGGACAGAAGAACAAACCATTAAGTGGTTAAGCACAAAGGACAGAAGAACAAACCATTAAGGGGTAAAACACAAAGGAAGGAAGAACAAACCATTAAGTGGTAAAACACAAAGGACAGAAGAACAAACCATTAAGTGGTAAAACACAAAGGACAGAAGAACAAACCATTAAGTTGTTAAACACAAAGGACAGAAGAACAAACCATTAAGTTGTAAAACAAAAAGGACAGAAGAACAAACCATTAAATGGTTAAACACAAAGGACAGAAGAACAAACCATTAAGTGGTAAAACACAAAGGACAGAAGAACAAACCATTAAGTTGTAAAACACAAAGGACAGAAGAACAAACCATTAAGTGGTAAAACACAAAGGACAGAAGAACAAACCATTAAGTGGTAACACACAAAGGACAGAAGAACAAACCATTAAGTGGCTAAGCACAAAGGACAGAAGAACAAACCATTAAGTTGTTAAACACAAAGGACAGAAGAACAAACCATTTAGTTGTTAAGCACAAAGGACAGAAGAACAAACCATTAAGTGGTTAAGCACAAAGAACAGAAGAACAAACCATTAAGTTGTTAATCACAAAGGACAGAAGAACAAACCATTTAGTTGTTAAGCACAAAGGACAGAAGAACAAACCATTAAGTGGTTAAGCACAAAGGACAGAAGAACAAACCATTAAGTGGTAAAGCACAAAGGACAGAAGAACAAACCATTAATTTGTAAAACACAAAGGACAGAAGAACAAACCATTAAGTGGTTAAACACAAAGGACAGAAGAACAAACCATTAAGTTGTTAAACACAAAGGACAGAAGAACAAACCATTAAGTGGTTAAACACAAAGGACAGAAGAACAAACCATTAAGTGGTAAAACACAAAAGACAGAAGAACAAACCATTATGTGGTTAAACACAAAGGACAGAAGAACAAACCATTAAGTGGTTAAGCACAAAGCAAAGAAGAACAAACCATTAATTGGTTAAACACAAAGGACAGAAGAACAAACCATTAAGTGGTAAAACACAAAGGACAGAAGAACAAACCATTAAGTGGTTAAGCAGAAAGGACAGAAGAACAAACCTTTAAGTTGTTAAAAACAAAGGACAGAAGAACAAACCATTAAGTGGTTAAACACAAAGGACAGAAGAACAAACCATTAAGTGGTTAAACACAAAGGACAGAAGAACAAACCATTAAGTGGTAAAACACAAAGGAAGGAAGAACAAACCATTAAGTGGTAAAACACAAAGGACAGAAGAACAAACAATTAAGTGGTAAAACACAAAGGACAGAAGAACAAACCATTAAGTGGTTAAGCACAAAGGACAGAAGAACAACCCATTAAGTTGTAAAACACAAAGGAAGGAAGAACAAACCATTAAGTGGTAAAACACAAAGGACAGAAGAACAAACCATTAAGTGGTAAAACACAAAGGACAGAAGAACAAACCATTAAGCGGTTAAACACAAAGGACAGAAGAACAAACCATTAAGTGGTAAAACACAAAGGACAGAAGAACAAACCATTAAGTGGTAAAACACAAAGGACAGAAGAACAAACCATTAAGTGGTAAAACACAAAGGACAGAAGAACAAACCATTAAGTGGTAACACACAAAGGACAGAAAAACAAACCATTTAGTTCTTAAACACAAAGGACAGAAGAACAAACCATTAAGTGGTAAAACACAAAGGACAGAAGAACAAACCATTAAGTGGTTAAACACAAAGGACAGAAGAACAAACCATTAAGTGGTTAAACACAAAGGACCGAAGAACAAACCATTAAGTGGTAAAACACAAAGGACAGAAGAACAAACCATTAAGTGGTTAAACACAAAGGACAGAAGAACAAACCATTAAGTGGTAAAACACAAAGGACAGAAGAACAAACCATTAAGTGGTAAAACACAAAGGACAGAAGAACAAACCATTAAGTGGTAAAGCACAAAGGACAGAAGAACAAACCATTAAGTGGTAAAACACAAAGGACAGAAGAACAAACCATCAAGTGGTTAAACACAAAGGACAGAAGAACAAACAATTAAGTGGTAAAAAACAAAGGACAGAAGAACAAACCATTAAGTGGTTAATAAACACAAAGGACAGAAGAACAAACCATTAGGTGATTAAACACAAAGGACAGAAGAACAAACCAGTAAGTGGTAAATCACAAAGGACAGAAGAACAAACCATTAAGTTGTAAAACACAAAGGACAGAAGAACAAACCATTAAGTGGTTAAACACAAAGGACAGAAGAACAAACCATTATGTGGTTAAACACAAAGGACAGAAAACAAACCATTAAGTGGTAAAACACAAAGGACAGAAGAACAAACCAGTAAGTGGTAAAACACAAAGGAAGGAAGAACAAACCATTAAGTGGTTAAACACAAAGGACAGAAGAACAAACCATTAAGTTGTAAAACATAAAGGACAGAAGAACAAACCATTAAGTGGTTAAACACAAAGGACAGAAGGACAAACCATTAAGTGGTTAAACACAAAGGACAGAAGAACAAACCATTAAGTTGTTAAACACAAAGGACAGAAGAACAAACCATTAAGTGGTTAAACACAAAAGACAGAAGAACAAACCATTAAGTTGTAAAACACAAATGACAGAAGAACAAACCATTAAGTGATAAAACACAATGGACAGAAGAACAAACCATTAACTGGTAAAACACAAAGGACAGAAGAACAAGCCATTAAGTGGTAAAACACAAAGGACAGAAGAACAAACCATTAAGTGGTAAAACACAAAGGACAGAAGAACAAACCATTAAGTTGTAAAACATAAAGGACAGAAGAACAAACCATTAAGTGGTTAAACACAAAGGACAGAAGAACAAACCATTAAGTGGTTAAACACAAAGGACAGAAGAACAAACCATTAAGTTGTTAAACACAAAGGACAGAAGAACAAACCATTAAGTGGTTAAACACAAAAGACAGAAGAACAAACCATTAAGTTGTAAAACACAAATGACAGAAGAACAAACCATTAAGTGATAAAACACAATGGACAGAAGAACAAACCATTAACTGGTAAAACACAAAGGACAGAAGAACAAACCATTAAGTTGTAAAACACAAAGGACAGAAGAACAAACCATTAAGTGGTAAAACACAAAGGACAGAAGAACAAACCATTAAGTGGTAACACACAAAGGACAGAAGAACAAACCATTAAGTGGCTAAGCACAAAGGACAGAAGAACAAACCATTAAGTTGTTAAACACAAAGGACAGAAGAACAAACCATTTAGTTGTTAAGCACAAAGGACAGAAGAACAAACCATTAAGTGGTTAAGCACAAAGGACAGAAGAACAAACCATTAAGTGGTAAAGCACAAAGGACAGAAGAACAAACCGTTAATTTGTAAAACACAAAGGACAGAAGAACAAACCATTAAGTGGTTAAACACAAAGGACAGAAGAACAAACCATTAAGTTGTTAAACACAAAGGACAGAAGAACAAACCATTAAGTGGTTAAACACAAAGGACAGAAGAACAAACCATTAAGTGGTTAAACACAAAAGACAGAAGAACAAATTAACCATTAAGTTGTTAAACACAAAGGACAGAAGAACAAACCATTAAGTTGTAAAACACAAAGGACAGAAGAACAAACGATTAAGTGGTAAAACATAAAGGACAGAAGAACAAACCATTAAGTTGCTAAACACAAAGGACAGAAGAACAAACCATTAAGTTGTTAAACAGAAAGGACAGAAGAACAAACCATTAAGTGGTTAAACACAAAGGACAGAAGAACAAACCATTAAGTGGTAAAACACAAAGGACAGAAGAACAAACCATTAAGTGGTAAAACACGAAGGACAGAAGAACAAACCATTGAGTGGTTAAACACAAAGGACAGAAGAACAAACCATTAAGTGGTTAAACACAAAGGACAGAAGAACAAACCATTAAGTTGTAACACACAAAGGACAGAAAAACAAACCATTTAGTTGTTAAGCACAAAGGACAGAAGAACAAACCATTAAGTGGTAACACACAAAGGACAGAAAAACAAACCATTTAGTTGTTAAACACAAAGGACAGAAGAACAAACCATTAAGTGGTAAAACACAAAGGACAGAAGAACAAACCATTAAGTGGTTAAGCACAAAGGACAGAAGAACAAACCTTTAAGTTGTTAAACACAAAGGACAGAAGAACAAACCATTAAGTGGTTAAACACAAAGGACAGAAGAACAAACCATTAAGTGGTAAAACACAAAGGACAGAAGAACAAACCATTAAGTGGTTAAACACAAAGGACAGAAGAACAAAGCATTAAGTGGTAAAACACAAAGGACAGAAGAACAAACCATTAAGTGGTTAAACACAAAGGACAGAAGAACAAACCATTAAGTGGTAAAACACAAAGGACAGAATAACAAACCATTAAGTGGTAAAACACAAAGGACAGAAGAACAAACCATTAAGTGGTAAAGCACAAAGGACAGAAGAACAAACCATTAAGTGGTAAAACACAAAGGACAGAAGAACAAACAATTAAGTGGTAAAACACAAAGGACAGAAGAACAAACCATTAAGTGGTTAATAAACACAAAGGACAGAAGAACAAACCATTAAGTGATTAAACACAAAGGACAGAAGAACAAACCAGTAAGTGGTAAATCACAAAGGACAGAAGAACAAACCATTAAGTTGTAAAACACAAAGGACAAAAGAACAAACCATTAAGTGGTTAAACACAAAGGACAGAAGAACAAACCATTATGTGGTTAAACACAAAGGACAGAAAACAAACCATTAAGTGGTAAAACACAAAGAACAGAAGAACAAACCAGTAAGTGGTAAAACACAAAGGAAGGAAGAACAAACCATTAAGTGGTTAAACACAAAGGACAGAAGAACAAACCATTAAGTGGTAAAACATAAAGGACAGAAGAACAAACCATTAAGTGGTAAAACACAAAGGACAGAAGAACAAACCATTAAGTGGTAAAACACAAAGGACAGAAGAACAAACCATTAAGTGGTTAAACACAAAGGACATAAGAACAAACCATTAAGTGGTAAAACACAAAGGACAGAAGAACAAACCATTAAGTGGTAAAACACAAAGGACAGAAGAACAAACCATTAAGTGGTAAAACACAAAGGACAGAAGAACAAACCATTAAGTTGTAAAACGCAAAGGACAGAAGAACAAACCATTAAGTGGTTAAACACAAAGGACATAAGAACAAACCATTAAGTGGTAAAACACAAAGGACAGAAGAACAAACCATTAAGTGGTTAAGCACAAAGGACAGAAGAACAAACCATTAAGTTGTAAAACGCAAAGGACAGAAGAACAAACCATTAAGTGGTTAAACACAAAGGACAGAAGAACAAACCATTAAGTGGTAAAACACAAAGGACAGAAGAGCAAACCATTAAGTGGTTAAGCACAAAGGACAGAAGAACAAACCTTTAAGTTGTTAAACACAAAGGACAGAAGAACAAACCATTAAGTGGTTAAACACAAAGGACAGAAGAACAAACCATTAAGTGGTAAAACACAAAGGACAGAAGAACAAACCATTAAGTGGTTAAACACAAAGGACAGAAGAACAAACCATTAAGTGGTAAAACACAAAGGACAGAAGAACAAACCATTAAGTGGTTAAACACAAAGGACAGAAGAACAAACCATTAAGTGGTAAAACACAAAGGACAGAATAACAAACCATTAAGTGGTAAAACACAAAGGACAGAAGAACAAACCATTAAGTGGTAAAGCACAAAAGACAGAAGAACAAACCATTAAGTGGTAAAACACAAAGGACAGAAGAACAAACCATCAAGTGGTTGAACACAAAGGACAGAAGAACAAACAATTAAGTGGTAAAACACAAAGGACAGAAGAACAAACCATTAAGTGGTTAATAAACACAAAGGACAGAAGAACAAACCATTAAGTGATTAAACACAAAGGACAGAAGAACAAACCAGTAAGTGGTAAATCACAAAGGACAGAAGAACAAACCATTAAGTTGTAAAACACAAAGGACAGAAGAACAAACCATTAAGTGGTTAAACACAAAGGACAGAAGAACAAACCATTATGTGGTTAAACACAAAGGACAGAAAACAAACCATTAAGTGGTAAAACACAAAGGACAGAAGAACAAACCAGTAAGTGGTAAAACACAAAGGAAGGAAGAACAAACCATTAAGTGGTTAAACACAAAGGACAGAAGAACAAACCATTAAGTGGTAAAACATAAAGGACAGAAGAACAAACCATTAAGTGGTAAAACACAAAGGACAGAAGAACAAACCATTAAGTGGTTAAACACAAAGGACATAAGAACAAACCATTAAGTGGTAAAACACAAAGGACAGAAGAACAAACCATTAAGTGGTAAAACACAAAGGACAGAAGAACAAACCATTAAGTGGTAAAACACAAAGGACAGAAGAACAAACCATTAAGTTGTAAAACGCAAAGGACAGAAGAACAAACCATTAAGTGGTTAAGCACAAAGGACATAAGAACAAACCATTAAGTGGTAAAACACAAAGGAGAGAAGAACAAACCATTAAGTGGTTAAGCACAAAGGACAGAAGAACAAACCATTAAGTTGTAAAACGCAAAGGACAGAAGAACAAACCATTAAGTGGTTAAACACAAAGGACAGAAGAACAAACCAGTAAGTGGTTAAAAACAAAGGACAGAAGAACAAACCATTAAGTGGTTAAACACAAAGGACAGAAGAACAAACCATTAAGTGGTAACACACAAAGGACAGAAAAACAAACCATTTAGTTGTTAAGCACAAAGGACAGAAGAACAAACCATTAAGTGGTTAAGCACAAAGGACAGAAGAACAAACCATTAAGTGGTTAAGCACAAAGGACAGAAGAACAAACCATTAAGGGGTAAAACACAAAGGAAGGAAGAACAAACCATTAAGTGGTAAAACACAAAGGACAGAAGAACAAACCATTAAGTGGTAAAACACAAAGGACAGAAGAACAAACCATTAAGTTGTTAAACACAAAGGACAGAAGAACAAACCATTAAGTTGTAAAACAAAAAGGACAGAAGAACAAACCATTAAATGGTTAAACACAAAGGACAGAAGAACAAACCATTAAGTGGTAAAACACAAAGGACAGAAGAACAAACCATTAAGTTGTAAAACACAAAGGACAGAAGAACAAACCATTAAGTGGTAAAACACAAAGGACAGAAGAACAAACCATTAAGTGGTAACACACAAAGGACAGAAGAACAAACCATTAAGTGGCTAAGCACAAAGGACAGAAGAACAAACCATTAAGTTGTTAAACACAAAGGACAGAAGAACAAACCATTTAGTTGTTAAGCACAAAGGACAGAAGAACAAACCATTAAGTGGTTAAGCACAAAGGACAGAAGAACAAACCATTAAGTTGTTAAACACAAAGGACAGAAGAACAAACCATTTAGTTGTTAAGCACAAAGGACAGAAGAACAAACCATTAAGTGGTTAAGCACAAAGGACAGAAGAACAAACCATTAAGTGGTAAAGCACAAAGGACAGAAGAACAAACCATTAATTTGTAAAACACAAAGGACAGAAGAACAAACCATTAAGTGGTTAAACACAAAGGACAGAAGAACAAACAATTAAGTTGTTAAACACAAAGGACAGAAGAACAAACCATTAAGTGGTTAAGCACAAAGGACAGAAGAACAAACCATTAAGTGGTAAAACACAAAAGACAGAAGAACAAACCATTATGTGGTTAAACACAAAGGACAGAAGAACAAACCATTAAGTGGTTAAGCACAAAGCAAAGAAGAACAAACCATTAATTGGTTAAACACAAAGGACAGAAGAACAAACCATTAAGTGGTAAAACACAAAGGACAGAAGAACAAACCATTAAGTGGTTAAGCAGAAAGGACAGAAGAACAAACCTTTAAGTTGTTAAAAACAAAGGACAGAAGAACAAACCATTAAGTGGTTAAACACAAAGGACAGAAGAACAAACCATTAAGTGGTTAAACACAAAGGACAGAAGAACAAACCATTAAGTGGTAAAACACAAAGGAAGGAAGAACAAACCATTAAGTGGTAAAACACAAAGGACAGAAGAACAAACAATTAAGTGGTAAAACACAAAGGACAGAAGAACAAACCATTAAGTGGTTAAGCACAAAGGACAGAAGAACAAACCATTAAGTTGTAAAACACAAAGGAAGGAAGAACAAACCATTAAGTGGTAAAACACAAAGGACAGAAGAACAAACCATTAAGTGGTAAAACACAAAGGACAGAAGAACAAACCATTAAGCGGTTAAACACAAAGGACAGAAGAACAAACCATTAAGTGGTAAAACACAAAGGACAGAAGAACAAACCATTAAGTGGTAAAACACAAAGGACAGAAGAACAAACCATTAAGTGGTTAAACACAAAGGACAGAAGAACAAACCATTTAGTGGTTAAACACAAAGGACAGAAGAACAAACCATTAAGTTGTAACACACAAAGGACAGAAAAACAAACCATTTAGTTGTTAAGCACAAAGGACAGAAGAACAAACCATTAAGTGGTTAAACACAAAGGACAGAAGAACAAACCATTAAGTGGTAAAACACAAAGGACAGAAGAACAAACCATTAAGTGGTAACACACAAAGGACAGAAAAACAAACCATTTAGTTGTTAAACACAAAGGACAGAAGAACAAACCATTAAGTGGTAAAACACAAGGGACAGAAGAACAAACCATTAAGTGGTTAAACACAAAGGACAGAAGAACAAACCATTAAGTGGTTAAACACAAAGGACAGAAGAACAAACCATTAAGTGGTAAAACACAAAGGACAGAAGAACAAACCATTAAGTGGTTAAACACAAAGGACAGAAGAACAAACCATTAAGTGGTAAAACACAAAGGACAGAAGAACAAACCATTAAGTGGTTAAACACAAAGGACAGAAGAACAAACCATTAAGTGTTAAAACACAAAGGACAGAATAACAAACCATTAAGTGGTAAAACACAAAGGACAGAAGAACAAACCATTAAGTGGTAAAGCACAAAGGACAGAAGAACAAACCATTAAGTGGTAAAACACAAAGGACAGAAGAACAAACCATCAAGTGGTTAAACACAAAGGACAGAAGAACAAACAATTAAGTGGTAAAAAACAAAGGACAGAAGAACAAACCATTAAGTGGTTAATAAACACAAAGGACAGAAGAACAAACCATTAGGTGATTAAACACAAAGGACAGAAGAACAAACCAGTAAGTGGTAAATCACAAAGGACAGAAGAACAAACCATTAAGTTGTAAAACACAAAGGACAGAAGAACAAACCATTAAGTGGTTAAACACAAAGGACAGAAGAACAAACCATTATGTGGTTAAACACAAAGGACAGAAAACAAACCATTAAGTGGTAAAACACAAAGGACAGAAGAACAAACCAGTAAGTGGTAAAACACAAAGGAAGGAAGAACAAACCATTAAGTGGTTAAACACAAAGGACAGAAGAACAAACCATTAAGTGGTTAAACACAAAGGACAGAAGAACAAACCATTAAGTGGTTAAACACAAAGGACAGAAGAACAAACCATTAAGTGGTTAAGCACAAAGGACAGAAGAACAAACCATTAAGTTGTAAAACGCAAAGGACAGAAGAACAAACCATTAAGTGGTTAAACACAAAGGACAGAAGAACAATACATTAGGTGGTTAAGCACAAAGGACAGAACAACAAACCATTAAGTGGTAAAGCACAAAGGACAGAAGAACAAACCAGTAAGTGGTAAAAAACAAAGGACAGAAGAACAAACCATTAAGTGGTTAAACACAAAGGACAGAAGAACAAACCATTAAGTGGTAACACACAAAGGACAGAAAAACAAACCATTTAGTTGTTAAGCACAAAGGACAGAAGAACAAACCATTAAGTGGTTAAGCACAAAGGACAGAAGAACAAACCATTAAGTGGTTAAGCACAAAGGACAGAAGAACAAACCATTAAGGGGTAAAACACAAAGGAAGGAAGAACAAACCATTAAGTGGTAAAACACAAAGGACAGAAGAACAAACCATTAAGTGGTAAAACACAAAGGACAGAAGAACAAACCATTAAGTTGTTAAACACAAAGGACAGAAGAACAAACCATTAAGTTGTAAAACAAAAAGGACAGAAGAACAAACCATTAAATGGTTAAACACAAAGGACAGAAGAACAAACCATTAAGTGGTAAAACACAAAGGACAGAAGAACAAACCATTAAGCTGTAAAACACAAAGGACAGAAGAACAAACCATTAAGTGGTAAAACACAAAGGACAGAAGAACAAACCATTAAGTGGTAACACACAAAGGACAGAAGAACAAACCATAAAGTGGCTAAGCACAAAGGACAGAAGAACAAACCATTAAGTTGTTAAACACAAAGGACAGAAGAACAAACCATTTAGTTGTTAAGCACAAAGGACAGAAGAACAAACCATTAAGTGGTTAAGCACAAAGGACAGAAGAACAAACCATTAAGTGGTAAAGCACAAAGGACAGAAGAACAAACCATTAATTTGTAAAACACAAAGGACAGAAGAACAAACCATTAAGTGGTTAAACACAAAGGACAGAAGAACAAACCATTAATTTGTTAAACACAAAGGACAGAAGAACAAACCATTAAGTGGTTAAACACAAAGGACAGAAGAACAAACCATTAAGTGGTTAAACACAAAAGACAGAAGAACAAATTAACCATTAAGTTGTTAAACACAAAGGACAGAAGAACAAACCATTAAGTTGTAAAACACAAAGGACAGAAGAACAAACGATTAAGTGGTAAAACATAAAGGACAGAAGAACAAACCATTAAGTTGCTAAACACAAAGGACAGAAGAACAAACCATTAAGTTGTTAAACACAAAGGACAGAAGAACAAACCATTAAGTGGTTAAACACAAAGGACAGAAGAATAAACCATTAAGTGGTTAAACACAAAGGACAGAAGAACAAACCATTAAGTGGTAAAACACAAAGGACAGAAGAACAAACCATTAAGTGGTAAAACACGAAGGACAGAAGAACAAACCATTGAGTGGTTAAACACAAAGGACAGAAGAACAAACCATTAAGTGGTTAAACACAAAGGACAGAAGAACAAACCATTAAGTTGTAACACACAAAGGACAGAAAAACAAACCATTTAGTTGTTAAGCACAAAGGACAGAAGAACAAACCATTAAGTGGTTAAACACAAAGGACAGAAGAATAAACCATTAAGTGGTTAAACACAAAGGACAGAAGAACAAACCATTTAGTGGTAAAACACAAAGGACAGAAGAACAAACCATTAAGTGGTAAGCACAAAGGACAGAAGAACAAACCATTAAGTGGCTAAGCACAAAGGACAGAAGAACAAACCATTAAGTTGTTAAACACAAAGGACAGAAGAACAAACCATTAAGTGGTAAAGCACAAAGGACAGAAGAACAAACCATTAAGTGGTAAAACACAAAGGACAGAAAAACAAACCATTAAGTGGCTAAGCACAAAGGACAGAAGAACAAACCATTAAGTGGTAAAGCGCAAAGGACAGAAGAACAAACCATTAATTGGTAAAACACAAAGGACAGAAGAACAAACCATTAAGTGGTTAAACACAAAGGACAGAAGAACAAACCATTAAGTGGTAAAGCACAAAGAACAGAAGAACAAACCATTAAGTGGTAAAGCACAAAGGACAGAAGAACAAACCATTAAGTTGTAAAACACAAAGGACAGAAGAACAAACCATTAAGTTGTAAAACATAAAGAACAGAAGAACAAACCATTAAGTGGTTAAACACAGAGGACAGAAGAACAATCCATTAAGTGGTTAAACACAAAGGACAGAAAAAAACAACATTAAGTGGTAAAACACAAAGGACAGAAGAACAAACCATTAAGTGGTTAAACACAAAGGACAGAAGAACAAACCATTAAGTGGTTACACACAAAGGACAGAAAAACAAACCATTAAGTTGTTAAACACAAAGGACAGAAGAACAAACCATTAATTGGTTAAGCACAAAGGACAGAAGAACAAACCATTAAGTTGTAAAACACAAAGGACAGAAGAACAAACCATTAAGTGGTTTAACACAAAGGACAGAAGAACAAACCATTCCTTGGTAAAACACAAAAGACAGAAGAACAAACCATTAAGTGGTTAAACACAAAGAACAGAAGAACAAACCATTAAGTGGTTAAGCACAAAGGACAGAAGAACAAACCATTAAGTGGTAAAACACAAAGGACAGAAGAACAAACCATTAAGTGGTAAAGCACAAAGGACAGAAGAACAAACCATTAAGTGGTTAAACACAAAGGACAGAAGAACAAACCAGTAAGTGGTAAAACACAAAGGACAGAAGAACAAACCATTAAGTGGTAAAACACAAAGGACAGAAGAACAAACCATTAAGTGGTAAAACACAAAGGAAAGAAGAACAAACCATTAAGTTGTAAAACACAAAGGACAGAAGAACAAACCATTAAGTTGTAAAACATAAAGAACAGAAGAACAAACCATTAAGTGGTTAAACTCAGAGGACAGAAGAACAATCCATTAAGTGGTTAAACACAAAGGACAGAAAAACAAACCATTAAGTGGTAAAACATAAAGGACAGAAGAACAAACCATTAAGTGGTTAAACACAAAGGACAGAAGAACAAACCATTAAGTGGTTAAACACAAAGGACAGAAGAACAAACCATTAAGTGGTTAAACACAAAGGACAGAAGAACAAACCATTAAGTGGTAAAACACAAAGGACAGAAGAACAAACCATTAAGTTGTAAAACACAAAGGAGAGAAGAACAAACCATTAAGTTGTAAAACACAAAGGACAGAAGAACAAACCATTAAGTGGTTAAACACAAAGGACAGAAGAACAAACCATTAAGTTGTAAAACACAAAGGACAGAAGAACAAACCATTAAGTGGTAAAACACAAAGGACAAAAGAACAAACCATTAAGTTGTAAAACATAAAGGACAGAAGAACAAACCATTAAGTGGTTAAACACAAAGGACAGAAGAACAAACCATTAAGTTGTAAAACATAAAGGACAGAAGAACAAACCATTAAGTGGTTAAACACAAAGGACAGAAGAACAAACCATTAAGTGGTTAAACACAAAGGACAGAAGAACAAACCATTAAGTTGTTAAACACAAAGGACAGAAGAACAAACCATTAAGTGGTTAAACACAAAAGACAGAAGAACAAACCATTAAGTTGTAAAACACAAATGACAGAAGAACAAACCATTAAGTGATAAAACACAATGGACAGAAGAACAAACCATTAACTGGTAAAACACAAAGGACAGAAGAACAAACCATTAAGTTGTAAAACACAAAGGACAGAAGAACAAACCATTAAGTGGTAAAACACAAAGGACAGAAGAACAAACCATTAAGTGGTAACACACAAAGGACAGAAGAACAAACCATTAAGTGGCTAAGCACAAAGGACAGAAGAACAAACCATTAAGTTGTTAAACACAAAGGACAGAAGAACAAACCATTTAGTTGTTAAGCACAAAGGACAGAAGAACAAACCATTAAGTGGTTAAGCACAAAGGACAGAAGAACAAACCATTAAGTGGTAAAGCACAAAGGACAGAAGAACAAACCATTAATTTGTAAAACACAAAGGACAGAAGAACAAACCATTAAGTGGTTAAACACAAAGGACAGAAGAACAAACCATTAAGTTGTTAAACACAAAGGACAGAAGAACAAACCATTAAGTGGTTAAACACAAAGGACAGAAGAACAAACCATTAAGTGGTTAAACACAAAAGACAGAAGAACAAATTAACCATTAAGTTGTTAAACACAAAGGACAGAAGAACAAACCATTAAGTTGTAAAACACAAAGGACAGAAGAACAAACGATTAAGTGGTAAAACATAAAGGACAGAAGAACAAACCATTAAGTTGCTAAACACAAAGGACAGAAGAACAAACCATTAAGTTGTTAAACAGAAAGGACAGAAGAACAAACCATTAAGTGGTTAAACACAAAGGACAGAAGAACAAACCATTAAGTTGTTAAACAGAAAGGACAGAAGAACAAACCATTAAGTGGTTAAACACAAAGGACAGAAGAACAAACCATTAAGTTGTAACACACAAAGGACAGAAAAACAAACCATTTAGTTGTTAAGCACAAAGGACAGAAGAACAAACCATTAAGTGGTAACACACAAAGGACAGAAAAACAAACCATTTAGTTGTTAAACACAAAGGACAGAAGAACAAACCATTAAGTGGTAAAACACAAAGGACAGAAGAACAAACCATTAAGTGGTTAAGCACAAAGGACAGAAGAACAAACCTTTAAGTTGTTAAACACAAAGGACAGAAGAACAAACCATTAAGTGGTTAAACACAAAGGACAGAAGAACAAACCATTAAGTGGTAAAACACAAAGGACAGAAGAACAAACCATTAAGTGGTTAAACACAAAGGACAGAAGAACAAAGCATTAAGTGGTAAAACACAAAGGACAGAAGAACAAACCATTAAGTGGTTAAACACAAAGGACAGAAGAACAAACCATTAAGTGGTAAAACACAAAGGACAGAATAACAAACCATTAAGTGGTAAAACACAAAGGACAGAAGAACAAACCATTAAGTGGTAAAGCACAAAGGACAGAAGAACAAACCATTAAGTGGTAAAACACAAAGGACAGAAGAACAAACCATCAAGTGGTTAAACACAAAGGACAGAAGAACAAACAATTAAGTGGTAAAACACAAAGGACAGAAGAACAAACCATTAAGTGGTTAATAAACACAAAGGACAGAAGAACAAACCATTAAGTGATTAAACACAAAGGACAGAAGAACAAACCAGTAAGTGGTAAATCACAAAGGACAGAAGAACAAACCATTAAGTTGTAAAACACAAAGGACAAAAGAACAAACCATTAAGTGGTTAAACACAAAGGACAGAAGAACAAACCATTATGTGGTTAAACACAAAGGACAGAAAACAAACCATTAAGTGGTAAAACACAAAGGACAGAAGAACAAACCAGTAAGTGGTAAAACACAAAGGAAGGAAGAACAAACCATTAAGTGGTTAAACACAAAGGACAGAAGAACAAACCATTAAGTGGTAAAACATAAAGGACAGAAGAACAAACCATTAAGTGGTAAAACACAAAGGACAGAAGAACAAACCATTAAGTGGTAAAACACAAAGGACAGAAGAACAAACCATTAAGTGGTTAAACACAAAGGACATAAGAACAAACCATTAAGTGGTAAAACACAAAGGACAGAAGAACAAACCATTAAGTTGTAAAACACAAAGGACAAAAGAACAAACCATTAAGTGGTTAAACACAAAGGACAGAAGAACAAACCATTATGTGGTTAAACACAAAGGACAGAAAACAAACCATTAAGTGGTAAAACACAAAGGACAGAAGAACAAACCAGTAAGTGGTAAAACACAAAGGAAGGAAGAACAAACCATTAAGTGGTTAAACACAAAGGACAGAAGAACAAACCATTAAGTGGTAAAACATAAAGGACAGAAGAACAAACCATTAAGTGGTAAAACACAAAGGACAGAAGAACAAACCATTAAGTGGTAAAACACAAAGGACAGAAGAACAAACCATTAAGTGGTTAAACACAAAGGACATAAGAACAAACCATTAAGTGGTAAAACACAAAGGACAGAAGAACAAACCATTAAGTGGTAAAACACAAAGGACAGAAGAACAAACCATTAAGTGGTAAAACACAAAGGACAGAAGAACAAACCATTAAGTTGTAAAACGCAAAGGACAGAAGAACAAACCATTAAGTGGTTAAACACAAAGGACATAAGAACAAACCATTAAGTGGTAAAACACAAAGGACAGAAGAACAAACCATTAAGTGGTTAAGCACAAAGGACAGAAGAACAAACCATTAAGTTGTAAAACGCAAAGGACAGAAGAACAAACCATTAAGTGGTTAAACACAAAGGACAGAAGAACAAACCATTAAGTGGTAAAACACAAAGGACAGAAGAACAAACCATTAAGTGGTTAAGCACAAAGGACAGAAGAACAAACCTTTAAGTTGTTAAACACAAAGGACAGAAGAACAAACCATTAAGTGGTTAAACACAAAGGACAGAAGAACAAACCATTAAGTGGTAAAACACAAAGGACAGAAGAACAAACCATTAAGTGGTTAAACACAAAGGACAGAAGAACAAACCATTAAGTGGTAAAACACAAAGGACAGAAGAACAAACCATTAAGTGGTTAAACACAAAGGACAGAAGAACAAACCATTAAGTGGTAAAACACAAAGGACAGAATAACAAACCATTAAGTGGTAAAACACAAAGGACAGAAGAACAAACCATTAAGTGGTAAAGCACAAAGGACAGAAGAACAAACCATTAAGTGGTAAAACACAAAGGACAGAAGAACAAACCATCAAGTGGTTAAACACAAAGGACAGAAGAACAAACAATTAAGTGGTAAAACACAAAGGACAGAAGAACAAACCATTAAGTGGTTAATAAACACAAAGGACAGAAGAACAAACCATTAAGTGATTAAACACAAAGGACAGAAGAACAAACCAGTAAGTGGTAAATCACAAAGGACAGAAGAACAAACCATTAAGTTGTAAAACACAAAGGACAGAAGAACAAACCATTAAGTGGTTAAACACAAAGGACAGAAGAACAAACCATTATGTGGTTAAACACAAAGGACAGAAAACAAACCATTAAGTGGTAAAACACAAAGGACAGAAGAACAAACCAGTAAGTGGTAAAACACAAAGGAAGGAAGAACAAACCATTAAGTGGTTAAACACAAAGGACAGAAGAACAAACCATTAAGTGGTAAAACATAAAGGACAGAAGAACAAACCATTAAGTGGTAAAACACAAAGGACAGAAGAACAAACCATTAAGTGGTTAAACACAAAGGACATAAGAACAAACCATTAAGTGGTAAAACACAAAGGACAGAAGAACAAACCATTAAGTGGTAAAACACAAAGGACAGAAGAACAAACCATTAAGTGGTAAAACACAAAGGACAGAAGAACAAACCATTAAGTTGTAAAACGCAAAGGACAGAAGAACAAACCATTAAGTGGTTAAGCACAAAGGACATAAGAACAAACCATTAAGTGGTAAAACACAAAGGACAGAACAACAAACCATTAAGTGGTTAAGCACAAAGGACAGAAGAACAAACCATTAAGTTGTAAAACGCAAAGGACAGAAGAACAAACCATTAAGTGGTTAAACACAAAGGACAGAAGAACAAACCATTAAGTGGTTAAAAACAAAGGACAGAAGAACAAACCATTAAGTGGTTAAACACAAAGGACAGAAGAACAAACCATTAAGTGGTAACACACAAAGGACAGAAAAACAAACCATTTAGTTGTTAAGCACAAAGGACAGAAGAACAAACCATTAAGTGGTTAAGCACAAAGGACAGAAGAACAAACCATTAAGTGGTTAAGCACAAAGGACAGAAGAACAAACCATTAAGGGGTAAAACACAAAGGAAGGAAGAACAAACCATTAAGTGGTAAAACACAAAGGACAGAAGAACAAACCATTAAGTGGTAAAACACAAAGGACAGAAGAACAAACCATTAAGTTGTTAAACACAAAGGACAGAAGAACAAACCATTAAGTTGTAAAACAAAAAGGACAGAAGAACAAACCATTAAATGGTTAAACACAAAGGACAGAAGAACAAACCATTAAGTGGTAAAACACAAAGGACAGAAGAACAAACCATTAAGTTGTAAAACACAAAGGACAGAAGAACAAACCATTAAGTGGTAAAACACAAAGGACAGAAGAACAAACCATTAAGTGGTAACACACAAAGGACAGAAGAACAAACCATTAAGTGGCTAAGCACAAAGGACAGAAGAACAAACCATTAAGTTGTTAAACACAAAGGACAGAAGAACAAACCATTTAGTTGTTAAGCACAAAGGACAGAAGAACAAACCATTAAGTGGTTAAGCACAAAGGACAGAAGAACAAACCATTAAGTTGTTAATCACAAAGGACAGAAGAACAAACCATTTAGTTGTTAAGCACAAAGGACAGAAGAACAAACCATTAAGTGGTTAAGCACAAAGGACAGAAGAACAAACCATTAAGTGGTAAAGCACAAAGGACAGAAGAACAAACCATTAATTTGTAAAACACAAAGGACAGAAGAACAAACCATTAAGTGGTTAAACACAAAGGACAGAAGAACAAACCATTAAGTTGTTAAACACAAAGGACAGAAGAACAAACCATTAAGTGGTTAAACACAAAGGACAGAAGAACAAACCATTAAGTGGTAAAACACAAAAGACAGAAGAACAAACCATTATGTGGTTAAACACAAAGGACAGAAGAACAAACCATTAAGTGGTTAAGCACAAAGCAAAGAAGAACAAACCATTAATTGGTTAAACACAAAGGACAGAAGAACAAACCATTAAGTGGTAAAACACAAAGGACAGAAGAACAAACCATTAAGTGGTTAAGCAGAAAGGACAGAAGAACAAACCTTTAAGTTGTTAAAAACAAAGGACAGAAGAACAAACCATTAAGTGGTTAAACACAAAGGACAGAAGAACAAACCATTAAGTGGTTAAACACAAAGGACAGAAGAACAAACCATTAAGTGGTAAAACACAAAGGAAGGAAGAACAAACCATTAAGTGGTAAAACACAAAGGACAGAAGAACAAACCATTAAGTGGTAAAACACACAGGACAGAAGAACAAACCATTAAGCGGTTAAACACAAAGGACAGAAGAACAAACCATTAAGTGGTAAAACACAAAGGACAGAAGAACAAACCATTAAGTGGTAAAACACAAAGGACAGAAGAACAAACCATTAAGTGGTAAAACACAAAGGACAGAAGAACAAACCATTAAGTGGTAACACACAAAGGACAGAAAAACAAACCATTTAGTTCTTAAACACAAAGGACAGAAGAACAAACCATTAAGTGGTAAAACACAAAGGACAGAAGAACAAACCATTAAGTGGTTAAACACAAAGGACAGAAGAACAAACCATTAAGTGGTTAAACACAAAGGACCGAAGAACAAACCATTAAGTGGTAAAACACAAAGGACAGAAGAACAAACCATTAAGTGGTTAAACACAAAGGACAGAAGAACAAACCATTAAGTGGTAAAACACAAAGGACAGAAGAACAAACCATTAAGTGGTAAAACACAAAGGACAGAAGAACAAACCATTAAGTGGTAAAGCACAAAGGACAGAAGAACAAACCATTAAGTGGTAAAACACAAAGGACAGAAGAACAAACCATCAAGTGGTTAAACACAAAGGACAGAAGAACAAACAATTAAGTGGTAAAAAACAAAGGACAGAAGAACAAACCATTAAGTGGTTAATAAACACAAAGGACAGAAGAACAAACCATTAGGTGATTAAACACAAAGGACAGAAGAACAAACCAGTAAGTGGTAAATCACAAAGGACAGAAGAACAAACCATTAAGTTGTAAAACACAAAGGACAGAAGAACAAACCATTAAGTGGTTAAACACAAAGGACAGAAGAACAAACCATTATGTGGTTAAACACAAAGGACAGAAAACAAACCATTAAGTGGTAAAACACAAAGGACAGAAGAACAAACCAGTAAGTGGTAAAACACAAAGGAAGGAAGAACAAACCATTAAGTGGTTAAACACAAAGGACAGAAGAACAAACCATTAAGTTGTAAAACATAAAGGACAGAAGAACAAACCATTAAGTGGTTAAACACAAAGGACAGAAGGACAAACCATTAAGTGGTTAAACACAAAGGACAGAAGAACAAACCATTAAGTTGTTAAACACAAAGGACAGAAGAACAAACCATTAAGTGGTTAAACACAAAAGACAGAAGAACAAACCATTAAGTTGTAAAACACAAATGACAGAAGAACAAACCATTAAGTGATAAAACACAATGGACAGAAGAACAAACCATTAACTGGTAAAACACAAAGGACAGAAGAACAAGCCATTAAGTGGTAAAACACAAAGGACAGAAGAACAAACCATTAAGTGGTAAAACACAAAGGACAGAAGAACAAACCATTAAGTTGTAAAACATAAAGGACAGAAGAACAAACCATTAAGTGGTTAAACACAAAGGACAGAAGAACAAACCATTAAGTGGTTAAACACAAAGGACAGAAGAACAAACCATTAAGTTGTTAAACACAAAGGACAGAAGAACAAACCATTAAGTGGTTAAACACAAAAGACAGAAGAACAAACCATTAAGTTGTAAAACACAAATGACAGAAGAACAAACCATTAAGTGATAAAACACAATGGACAGAAGAACAAACCATTAACTGGTAAAACACAAAGGACAGAAGAACAAACCATTAAGTTGTAAAACACAAAGGACAGAAGAACAAACCATTAAGTGGTAAAACACAAAGGACAGAAGAACAAACCATTAAGTGGTAACACACAAAGGACAGAAGAACAAACCATTAAGTGGCTAAGCACAAAGGACAGAAGAACAAACCATTAAGTTGTTAAACACAAAGGACAGAAGAACAAACCATTTAGTTGTTAAGCACAAAGGACAGAAGAACAAACCATTAAGTGGTTAAGCACAAAGGACAGAAGAACAAACCATTAAGTGGTAAAGCACAAAGGACAGAAGAACAAACCGTTAATTTGTAAAACACAAAGGACAGAAGAACAAACCATTAAGTGGTTAAACACAAAGGACAGAAGAACAAACCATTAAGTTGTTAAACACAAAGGACAGAAGAACAAACCATTAAGTGGTTAAACACAAAGGACAGAAGAACAAACCATTAAGTGGTTAAACACAAAAGACAGAAGAACAAATTAACCATTAAGTTGTTAAACACAAAGGACAGAAGAACAAACCATTAAGTTGTAAAACACAAAGGACAGAAGAACAAACGATTAAGTGGTAAAACATAAAGGACAGAAGAACAAACCATTAAGTTGCTAAACACAAAGGACAGAAGAACAAACCATTAAGTTGTTAAACAGAAAGGACAGAAGAACAAACCATTAAGTGGTTAAACACAAAGGACAGAAGAACAAACCATTAAGTGGTAAAACACAAAGGACAGAAGAACAAACCATTAAGTGGTAAAACACGAAGGACAGAAGAACAAACCATTGAGTGGTTAAACACAAAGGACAGAAGAACAAACCATTAAGTGGTTAAACACAAAGGACAGAAGAACAAACCATTAAGTTGTAACACACAAAGGACAGAAAAACAAACCATTTAGTTGTTAAGCACAAAGGACAGAAGAACAAACCATTAAGTGGTAACACACAAAGGACAGAAAAACAAACCATTTAGTTGTTAAACACAAAGGACAGAAGAACAAACCATTAAGTGGTAAAACACAAAGGACAGAAGAACAAACCATTAAGTGGTTAAGCACAAAGGACAGAAGAACAAACCTTTAAGTTGTTAAACACAAAGGACAGAAGAACAAACCATTAAGTGGTTAAACACAAAGGACAGAAGAACAAACCATTAAGTGGTAAAACACAAAGGACAGAAGAACAAACCATTAAGTGGTTAAACACAAAGGACAGAAGAACAAAGCATTAAGTGGTAAAACACAAAGGACAGAAGAACAAACCATTAAGTGGTTAAACACAAAGGACAGAAGAACAAACCATTAAGTGGTAAAACACAAAGGACAGAATAACAAACCATTAAGTGGTAAAACACAAAGGACAGAAGAACAAACCATTAAGTGGTAAAGCACAAAGGACAGAAGAACAAACCATTAAGTGGTAAAACACAAAGGACAGAAGAACAAACAATTAAGTGGTAAAACACAAAGGACAGAAGAACAAACCATTAAGTGGTTAATAAACACAAAGGACAGAAGAACAAACCATTAAGTGATTAAACACAAAGGACAGAAGAACAAACCAGTAAGTGGTAAATCACAAAGGACAGAAGAACAAACCATTAAGTTGTAAAACACAAAGGACAAAAGAACAAACCATTAAGTGGTTAAACACAAAGGACAGAAGAACAAACCATTATGTGGTTAAACACAAAGGACAGAAAACAAACCATTAAGTGGTAAAACACAAAGAACAGAAGAACAAACCAGTAAGTGGTAAAACACAAAGGAAGGAAGAACAAACCATTAAGTGGTTAAACACAAAGGACAGAAGAACAAACCATTAAGTGGTAAAACATAAAGGACAGAAGAACAAACCATTAAGTGGTAAAACACAAAGGACAGAAGAACAAACCATTAAGTGGTAAAACACAAAGGACAGAAGAACAAACCATTAAGTGGTTAAACACAAAGGACATAAGAACAAACCATTAAGTGGTAAAACACAAAGGACAGAAGAACAAACCATTAAGTGGTAAAACACAAAGGACAGAAGAACAAACCATTAAGTGGTAAAACACAAAGGACAGAAGAACAAACCATTAAGTTGTAAAACGCAAAGGACAGAAGAACAAACCATTAAGTGGTTAAACACAAAGGACATAAGAACAAACCATTAAGTGGTAAAACACAAAGGACAGAAGAACAAACCATTAAGTGGTTAAGCACAAAGGACAGAAGAACAAACCATTAAGTTGTAAAACGCAAAGGACAGAAGAACAAACCATTAAGTGGTTAAACACAAAGGACAGAAGAACAAACCATTAAGTGGTAAAACACAAAGGACAGAAGAGCAAACCATTAAGTGGTTAAGCACAAAGGACAGAAGAACAAACCTTTAAGTTGTTAAACACAAAGGACAGAAGAACAAACCATTAAGTGGTTAAACACAAAGGACAGAAGAACAAACCATTAAGTGGTAAAACACAAAGGACAGAAGAACAAACCATTAAGTGGTTAAACACAAAGGACAGAAGAACAAACCATTAAGTGGTAAAACACAAAGGACAGAAGAACAAACCATTAAGTGGTTAAACACAAAGGACAGAAGAACAAACCATTAAGTGGTAAAACACAAAGGACAGAATAACAAACCATTAAGTGGTAAAACACAAAGGACAGAAGAACAAACCATTAAGTGGTAAAGCACAAAAGACAGAAGAACAAACCATTAAGTGGTAAAACACAAAGGACAGAAGAACAAACCATCAAGTGGTTGAACACAAAGGACAGAAGAACAAACAATTAAGTGGTAAAACACAAAGGACAGAAGAACAAACCATTAAGTGGTTAATAAACACAAAGGACAGAAGAACAAACCATTAAGTGATTAAACACAAAGGACAGAAGAACAAACCAGTAAGTGGTAAATCACAAAGGACAGAAGAACAAACCATTAAGTTGTAAAACACAAAGGACAGAAGAACAAACCATTAAGTGGTTAAACACAAAGGACAGAAGAACAAACCATTATGTGGTTAAACACAAAGGACAGAAAACAAACCATTAAGTGGTAAAACACAAAGGACAGAAGAACAAACCAGTAAGTGGTAAAACACAAAGGAAGGAAGAACAAACCATTAAGTGGTTAAACACAAAGGACAGAAGAACAAACCATTAAGTGGTAAAACATAAAGGACAGAAGAACAAACCATTAAGTGGTAAAACACAAAGGACAGAAGAACAAACCATTAAGTGGTTAAACACAAAGGACATAAGAACAAACCATTAAGTGGTAAAACACAAAGGACAGAAGAACAAACCATTAAGTGGTAAAACACAAAGGACAGAAGAACAAACCATTAAGTGGTAAAACACAAAGGACAGAAGAACAAACCATTAAGTTGTAAAACGCAAAGGACAGAAGAACAAACCATTAAGTGGTTAAGCACAAAGGACATAAGAACAAACCATTAAGTGGTAAAACACAAAGGAGAGAAGAACAAACCATTAAGTGGTTAAGCACAAAGGACAGAAGAACAAACCATTAAGTTGTAAAACGCAAAGGACAGAAGAACAAACCATTAAGTGGTTAAACACAAAGGACAGAAGAACAAACCAGTAAGTGGTTAAAAACAAAGGACAGAAGAACAAACCATTAAGTGGTTAAACACAAAGGACAGAAGAACAAACCATTAAGTGGTAACACACAAAGGACAGAAAAACAAACCATTTAGTTGTTAAGCACAAAGGACAGAAGAACAAACCATTAAGTGGTTAAGCACAAAGGACAGAAGAACAAACCATTAAGTGGTTAAGCACAAAGGACAGAAGAACAAACCATTAAGGGGTAAAACACAAAGGAAGGAAGAACAAACCATTAAGTGGTAAAACACAAAGGACAGAAGAACAAACCATTAAGTGGTAAAACACAAAGGACAGAAGAACAAACCATTAAGTTGTTAAACACAAAGGACAGAAGAACAAACCATTAAGTTGTAAAACAAAAAGGACAGAAGAACAAACCATTAAATGGTTAAACACAAAGGACAGAAGAACAAACCATTAAGTGGTAAAACACAAAGGACAGAAGAACAAACCATTAAGTTGTAAAACACAAAGGACAGAAGAACAAACCATTAAGTGGTAAAACACAAAGGACAGAAGAACAAACCATTAAGTGGTAACACACAAAGGACAGAAGAACAAACCATTAAGTGGCTAAGCACAAAGGACAGAAGAACAAACCATTAAGTTGTTAAACACAAAGGACAGAAGAACAAACCATTTAGTTGTTAAGCACAAAGGACAGAAGAACAAACCATTAAGTGGTTAAGCACAAAGGACAGAAGAACAAACCATTAAGTTGTTAAACACAAAGGACAGAAGAACAAACCATTTAGTTGTTAAGCACAAAGGACAGAAGAACAAACCATTAAGTGGTTAAGCACAAAGGACAGAAGAACAAACCATTAAGTGGTAAAGCACAAAGGACAGAAGAACAAACCATTAATTTGTAAAACACAAAGGACAGAAGAACAAACCATTAAGTGGTTAAACACAAAGGACAGAAGAACAAACAATTAAGTTGTTAAACACAAAGGACAGAAGAACAAACCATTAAGTGGTTAAGCACAAAGGACAGAAGAACAAACCATTAAGTGGTAAAACACAAAAGACAGAAGAACAAACCATTATGTGGTTAAACACAAAGGACAGAAGAACAAACCATTAAGTGGTTAAGCACAAAGCAAAGAAGAACAAATCATTAATTGGTTAAACACAAAGGACAGAAGAACAAACCATTAAGTGGTAAAACACAAAGGACAGAAGAACAAACCATTAAGTGGTTAAGCAGAAAGGACAGAAGAACAAACCTTTAAGTTGTTAAAAACAAAGGACAGAAGAACAAACCATTAAGTGGTTAAACACAAAGGACAGAAGAACAAACCATTAAGTGGTTAAACACAAAGGACAGAAGAACAAACCATTAAGTGGTAAAACACAAAGGAAGGAAGAACAAACCATTAAGTGGTAAAACACAAAGGACAGAAGAACAAACAATTAAGTGGTAAAACACAAAGGACAGAAGAACAAACCATTAAGTGGTTAAGCACAAAGGACAGAAGAACAAACCATTAAGTTGTAAAACACAAAGGAAGGAAGAACAAACCATTAAGTGGTAAAACACAAAGGACAGAAGAACAAACCATTAAGTGGTAAAACACAAAGGACAGAAGAACAAACCATTAAGCGGTTAAACACAAAGGACAGAAGAACAAACCATTAAGTGGTAAAACACAAAGGACAGAAGAACAAACCATTAAGTGGTAAAACACAAAGGACAGAAGAACAAACCATTAAGTGGTTAAACACAAAGGACAGAAGAACAAACCATTTAGTGGTTAAACACAAAGGACAGAAGAACAAACCATTAAGTTGTAACACACAAAGGACAGAAAAACAAACCATTTAGTTGTTAAGCACAAAGGACAGAAGAACAAACCATTAAGTGGTTAAACACAAAGGACAGAAGAACAAACCATTAAGTGGTAAAACACAAAGGACAGAAGAACAAACCATTAAGTGGTAACACACAAAGGACAGAAAAACAAACCATTTAGTTGTTAAACACAAAGGACAGAAGAACAAACCATTAAGTGGTAAAACACAAGGGACAGAAGAACAAACCATTAAGTGGTTAAACACAAAGGACAGAAGAACAAACCATTAAGTGGTTAAACACAAAGGACAGAAGAACAAACCATTAAGTGGTAAAACACAAAGGACAGAAGAACAAACCATTAAGTGGTTAAACACAAAGGACAGAAGAACAAACCATTAAGTGGTAAAACACAAAGGACAGAAGAACAAACCATTAAGTGGTTAAACACAAAGGACAGAAGAACAAACCATTAAGTGTTAAAACACAAAGGACAGAATAACAAACCATTAAGTGGTAAAACACAAAGGACAGAAGAACAAACCATTAAGTGGTAAAGCACAAAGGACAGAAGAACAAACCATTAAGTGGTAAAACACAAAGGACAGAAGAACAAACCATCAAGTGGTTAAACACAAAGGACAGAAGAACAAACAATTAAGTGGTAAAAAACAAAGGACAGAAGAACAAACCATTAAGTGGTTAATAAACACAAAGGACAGAAGAACAAACCATTAGGTGATTAAACACAAAGGACAGAAGAACAAACCAGTAAGTGGTAAATCACAAAGGACAGAAGAACAAACCATTAAGTTGTAAAACACAAAGGACAGAAGAACAAACCATTAAGTGGTTAAACACAAAGGACAGAAGAACAAACCATTATGTGGTTAAACACAAAGGACAGAAAACAAACCATTAAGTGGTAAAACACAAAGGACAGAAGAACAAACCAGTAAGTGGTAAAACACAAAGGAAGGAAGAACAAACCATTAAGTGGTTAAACACAAAGGACAGAAGAACAAACCATTAAGTGGTTAAACACAAAGGACAGAAGAACAAACCATTAAGTGGTTAAACACAAAGGACAGAAGAACAAACCATTAAGTGGTTAAGCACAAAGGACAGAAGAACAAACCATTAAGTTGTAAAACGCAAAGGACAGAAGAACAAACCATTAAGTGGTTAAACACAAAGGACAGAAGAACAATACATTAGGTGGTTAAGCACAAAGGACAGAACAACAAACCATTAAGTGGTAAAGCACAAAGGACAGAAGAACAAACCAGTAAGTGGTAAAAAACAAAGGACAGAAGAACAAACCATTAAGTGGTTAAACACAAAGGACAGAAGAACAAACCATTAAGTGGTAACACACAAAGGACAGAAAAACAAACCATTTAGTTGTTAAGCACAAAGGACAGAAGAACAAACCATTAAGTGGTTAAGCACAAAGGACAGAAGAACAAACCATTAAGTGGTTAAGCACAAAGGACAGAAGAACAAACCATTAAGGGGTAAAACACAAAGGAAGGAAGAACAAACCATTAAGTGGTAAAACACAAAGGACAGAAGAACAAACCATTAAGTGGTAAAACACAAAGGACAGAAGAACAAACCATTAAGTTGTTAAACACAAAGGACAGAAGAACAAACCATTAAGTTGTAAAACAAAAAGGACAGAAGAACAAACCATTAAATGGTTAAACACAAAGGACAGAAGAACAAACCATTAAGTGGTAAAACACAAAGGACAGAAGAACAAACCATTAAGTTGTAAAACACAAAGGACAGAAGAACAAACCATTAAGTGGTAAAACACAAAGGACAGAAGAACAAACCATTAAGTGGTAACACACAAAGGACAGAAGAACAAACCATAAAGTGGCTAAGCACAAAGGACAGAAGAACAAACCATTAAGTTGTTAAACACAAAGGACAGAAGAACAAACCATTTAGTTGTTAAGCACAAAGGACAGAAGAACAAACCATTAAGTGGTTAAGCACAAAGGACAGAAGAACAAACCATTAAGTGGTAAAGCACAAAGGACAGAAGAACAAACCATTAATTTGTAAAACACAAAGGACAGAAGAACAAACCATTAAGTGGTTAAACACAAAGGACAGAAGAACAAACCATTAATTTGTTAAACACAAAGGACAGAAGAACAAACCATTAAGTGGTTAAACACAAAGGACAGAAGAACAAACCATTAAGTGGTTAAACACAAAAGACAGAAGAACAAATTAACCATTAAGTTGTTAAACACAAAGGACAGAAGAACAAACCATTAAGTTGTAAAACACAAAGGACAGAAGAACAAACGATTAAGTGGTAAAACATAAAGGACAGAAGAACAAACCATTAAGTTGCTAAACACAAAGGACAGAAGAACAAACCATTAAGTTGTTAAACACAAAGGACAGAAGAACAAACCATTAAGTGGTTAAACACAAAGGACAGAAGAATAAACCATTAAGTGGTTAAACACAAAGGACAGAAGAACAAACCATTTAGTGGTAAAACACAAAGGACAGAAGAACAAACCATTAAGTGGTAAGCACAAAGGACAGAAGAACAAACCATTAAGTGGCTAAGCACAAAGGACAGAAGAACAAACCATTAAGTTGTTAAACACAAAGGACAGAAGAACAAACCATTAAGTGGTAAAGCACAAAGGACAGAAGAACAAACCATTAAGTGGTAAAACACAAAGGACAGAAGAACAAACCATTAAGTGGCTAAGCACAAAGGACAGAAGAACAAACCATTAAGTGGTAAAGCGCAAAGGACAGAAGAACAAACCATTAATTGGTAAAACACAAAGGACAGAAGAACAAACCATTAAGTGGTTAAACACAAAGGACAGAAGAACAAACCATTAAGTGGTAAAGCACAAAGGACAGAAGAACAAACCATTAAGTGGTAAAGCACAAAGGACAGAAGAACAAACCATTAAGTTGTAAAACACAAAGGACAGAAGAACAAACCATTAAGTTGTAAAACATAAAGAACAGAAGAACAAACCATTAAGTGGTTAAACACAGAGGACAGAAGAACAAACCATTAAGTGGTTAAGCACAAAGGACAGAAGAACAAACCTTTAAGTTGTTAAACACAAAGGACAGAAGAACAAACCATTAAGTGGTTAAACACAAAGGACAGAAGAACAAACCATTAAGTGGTAAAACACAAAGGACAGAAGAACAAACCATTAAGTGGTAAAACACAAAGGACAGAAGAACAAACCATTAAGTGGTAAAACACAAAGGACAGAAGAACAAACCATTAAGTGGTTAAACACAAAGGACAGAAGAACAAACCATTAAGTGGTAAAACACAAAGGACAGAAGAACAAACCATTAAGTGGTAAAACACAAAGGACAGAAGAACAAACCATTAAGTGGTAAAACACAAAGGACAGAAGAACAAACCATTAAGTGGTTAAGCACAAAGGACAGAAGAACAAACCTTTAAGTTGTTAAACACAAAGGACAGAAGAACAAACCATTAAGTGGTTAAACACAAAGGACAGAAGAACAAACCATTAAGTGGTAAAACACAAAGGACAGAAGAACAAACCATTGAGTGGTAAAACACAAAGGACAGAAGAACAAACCATTAAGTGGTAAAACACAAAGGAGAGAAGAACAAACCATTAAGTGGTTAAACACAAAGGACAGAAGAACAAACCATTAAGTGGTAAAACACAAAGGACAGAATAACAAACCATTAAGTGGTAAAACACAAAGGACAGAAGAACAAACCATTAAGTGGTAAAACACAAAGGAAGGAAGAACAAACCATTAAGTGGTAAAACACAAAGGACAGAAGAACAAACAATTAAGTGGTAAAACACAAAGGACAGAAGAACAAACCATTAAGTGGTTAAGCACAAAGGACAGAAGAACAAACCATTAAGTTGTAAAACACAAAGGAAGGAAGAACAAACCATTAAGTGGTAAAACACAAAGGACAGAAGAACAAACCATTAAGTGGTAAAACACAAAGGACAGAAGAACAAACCATTAAGCGGTTAAACACAAAGGACAGAAGAACAAACCATTAAGTGGTAAAACACAAAGGACAGAAGAACAAACCATTAAGTGGTAAAACACAAAGGACAGAAGAACAAACCATTAAGTGGTTAAACACAAAGGACAGAAGAACAAACCATTTAGTGGTTAAACACAAAGGACAGAAGAACAAACCATTAAGTTGTAACACACAAAGGACAGAAAAACAAACCATTTAGTTGTTAAGCACAAAGGACAGAAGAACAAACCATTAAGTGGTTAAACACAAAGGACAGAAGAACAAACCATTAAGTGGTAAAACACAAAGGACAGAAGAACAAACCATTAAGTGGTAACACACAAAGGACAGAAAAACAAACCATTTAGTTGTTAAACACAAAGGACAGAAGAACAAACCATTAAGTGGTAAAACACAAGGGACAGAAGAACAAACCATTAAGTGGTTAAACACAAAGGACAGAAGAACAAACCATTAAGTGGTTAAACACAAAGGACAGAAGAACAAACCATTAAGTGGTAAAACACAAAGGACAGAAGAACAAACCATTAAGTGGTTAAACACAAAGGACAGAAGAACAAACCATTAAGTGGTAAAACACAAAGGACAGAAGAACAAACCATTAAGTGGTTAAACACAAAGGACAGAAGAACAAACCATTAAGTGTTAAAACACAAAGGACAGAATAACAAACCATTAAGTGGTAAAACACAAAGGACAGAAGAACAAACCATTAAGTGGTAAAGCACAAAGGACAGAAGAACAAACCATTAAGTGGTAAAACACAAAGGACAGAAGAACAAACCATCAAGTGGTTAAACACAAAGGACAGAAGAACAAACAATTAAGTGGTAAAAAACAAAGGACAGAAGAACAAACCATTAAGTGGTTAATAAACACAAAGGACAGAAGAACAAACCATTAGGTGATTAAACACAAAGGACAGAAGAACAAACCAGTAAGTGGTAAATCACAAAGGACAGAAGAACAAACCATTAAGTTGTAAAACACAAAGGACAGAAGAACAAACCATTAAGTGGTTAAACACAAAGGACAGAAGAACAAACCATTATGTGGTTAAACACAAAGGACAGAAAACAAACCATTAAGTGGTAAAACACAAAGGACAGAAGAACAAACCAGTAAGTGGTAAAACACAAAGGAAGGAAGAACAAACCATTAAGTGGTTAAACACAAAGGACAGAAGAACAAACCATTAAGTGGTTAAACACAAAGGACAGAAGAACAAACCATTAAGTGGTTAAACACAAAGGACAGAAGAACAAACCATTAAGTGGTTAAGCACAAAGGACAGAAGAACAAACCATTAAGTTGTAAAACGCAAAGGACAGAAGAACAAACCATTAAGTGGTTAAACACAAAGGACAGAAGAACAATACATTAGGTGGTTAAGCACAAAGGACAGAACAACAAACCATTAAGTGGTAAAGCACAAAGGACAGAAGAACAAACCAGTAAGTGGTAAAAAACAAAGGACAGAAGAACAAACCATTAAGTGGTTAAACACAAAGGACAGAAGAACAAACCATTAAGTGGTAACACACAAAGGACAGAAAAACAAACCATTTAGTTGTTAAGCACAAAGGACAGAAGAACAAACCATTAAGTGGTTAAGCACAAAGGACAGAAGAACAAACCATTAAGTGGTTAAGCACAAAGGACAGAAGAACAAACCATTAAGGGGTAAAACACAAAGGAAGGAAGAACAAACCATTAAGTGGTAAAACACAAAGGACAGAAGAACAAACCATTAAGTGGTAAAACACAAAGGACAGAAGAACAAACCATTAAGTTGTTAAACACAAAGGACAGAAGAACAAACCATTAAGTTATAAAACAAAAAGGACAGAAGAACAAACCATTAAATGGTTAAACACAAAGGACAGAAGAACAAACCATTAAGTGGTAAAACACAAAGGACAGAAGAACAAACCATTAAGTTGTAAAACACAAAGGACAGAAGAACAAACCATTAAGTGGTAAAACACAAAGGACAGAAGAACAAACCATTAAGTGGTAACACACAAAGGACAGAAGAACAAACCATAAAGTGGCTAAGCACAAAGGACAGAAGAACAAACCATTAAGTTGTTAAACACAAAGGACAGAAGAACAAACCATTTAGTTGTTAAGCACAAAGGACAGAAGAACAAACCATTAAGTGGTTAAGCACAAAGGACAGAAGAACAAACCATTAAGTGGTAAAGCACAAAGGACAGAAGAACAAACCATTAATTTGTAAAACACAAAGGACAGAAGAACAAACCATTAAGTGGTTAAACACAAAGGACAGAAGAACAAACCATTAATTTGTTAAACACAAAGGACAGAAGAACAAACCATTAAGTGGTTAAACACAAAGGACAGAAGAACAAACCATTAAGTGGTTAAACACAAAAGACAGAAGAACAAATTAACCATTAAGTTGTTAAACACAAAGGACAGAAGAACAAACCATTAAGTTGTAAAACACAAAGGACAGAAGAACAAACGATTAAGTGGTAAAACATAAAGGACAGAAGAACAAACCATTAAGTTGCTAAACACAAAGGACAGAAGAACAAACCATTAAGTTGTTAAACACAAAGGACAGAAGAACAAACCATTAAGTGGTTAAACACAAAGGACAGAAGAATAAACCATTAAGTGGTTAAACACAAAGGACAGAAGAACAAACCATTTAGTGGTAAAACACAAAGGACAGAAGAACAAACCATTAAGTGGTAAGCACAAAGGACAGAAGAACAAACCATTAAGTGGCTAAGCACAAAGGACAGAAGAACAAACCATTAAGTTGTTAAACACAAAGGACAGAAGAACAAACCATTAAGTGGTAAAGCACAAAGGACAGAAGAACAAACCATTAAGTGGTAAAACACAAAGGACAGAAGAACAAACCATTAAGTGGCTAAGCACAAAGGACAGAAGAACAAACCATTAAGTGGTAAAGCGCAAAGGACAGAAGAACAAACCATTAATTGGTAAAACACAAAGGACAGAAGAACAAACCATTAAGTGGTTAAACACAAAGGACAGAAGAACAAACCATTAAGTGGTAAAGCACAAAGGACAGAAGAACAAACCATTAAGTGGTAAAGCACAAAGGACAGAAGAACAAACCATTAAGTTGTAAAACACAAAGAACAGAAGAACAAACCATTAAGTGGTTAAACACAGAGGACAGAAGAACAAACCATTAAGTGGTTAAGCACAAAGGACAGAAGAACAAACCTTTAAGTTGTTAAACACAAAGGACAGAAGAACAAACCATTAAGTGGTTAAACACAAAGGACAGAAGAACAAACCATTAAGTGGTAAAACACAAAGGACAGAAGAACAAACCATTAAGTGGTAAAACACAAAGGACAGAAGAACAAACCATTAAGTGGTAAAACACAAAGGACAGAAGAACAAACCATTAAGTGGTTAAACACAAAGGACAGAAGAACAAACCATTAAGTGGTAAAACACAAAGGACAGAAGAACAAACCATTAAGTGGTAAAACACAAAGGACAGAAGAACAAACCATTAAGTGGTAAAACACAAAGGACAGAAGAACAAACCATTAAGTGGTTAAGCACAAAGGACAGAAGAACAAACCTTTAAGTTGTTAAACACAAAGGACAGAAGAACAAACCATTAAGTGGTTAAACACAAAGGACAGAAGAACAAACCATTAAGTGGTAAAACACAAAGGACAGAAGAACAAACCATTGAGTGGTAAAACACAAAGGACAGAAGAACAAACCATTAAGTGGTAAAACACAAAGGAGAGAAGAACAAACCATTAAGTGGTTAAACACAAAGGACAGAAGAACAAACCATTAAGTGGTAAAACACAAAGGACAGAATAACAAACCATTAAGTGGTAAAACACAAAGGACAGAAGAACAAACCATTAAGTGGTAAAGCACAAAGGACAGAAGAACAAACCATTAAGTGGTAAAACACAAAGGACAGAAGAACAAACCATCAAGTGGTTAAACACAAAGGACAGAAGAACAAACAATTAAGTGGTAAAACACAAAGGACAGAAGAACAAACCATTAAGTGGTTAATAAACACAAAGGACAGAAGAACAAACCATTAAGTGATTAAACACAAAGGACAGAAGAACAAACCAGTAAGTGGTAAATCACAAAGGACAGAAGAACAAACCATTAAGTTGTAAAACACAAAGGACAGAAGAACAAACCATTAAGTGGTTAAACACAAAGCACAGAAGAACAAACCATTATGTGGTTAAACACAAAGGACAGAAAACAAACCATTAAGTGGTAAAACACAAAGGACAGAAGAACAAACCAGTAAGTGGTAAAACACAAAGGAAGGAAGAACAAACCATTAAGTGGTTAAACACAAAGGACAGAAGAACAAACCATTAAGTGGTTAAACACAAAGGACAGAAGAACAAACCATTAAGTGGTAAAACACAAAGGACAGAAGAACAAACCATTAAGTGGTTAAGCACAAAGGACAGAAGAACAAACCATTAAGTGGTAAAACACAAAGGACAGAAGAACAAACCATTAAGCGGTTAAACACAAAGGACAGAAGAACAAACCATTAAGTGGTAAAACACAAAGGACAGAAGAACAAACCATTAAGTGGTTAAACACAAAGGACAGAAGAACAAACCATTGAGTGGTTAAACACAAAGGACAGAAGAACAAACCATTAAGTGGTTAAACACAAAGGACAGAAGAACAAACCATTAAGTTGTAACACACAAAGGACAGAAAAACAAACCATTTAGTTGTTAAGCACAAAGGACAGAAGAACAAACCATTAAGTGGTAACACACAAAGGACAGAAAAACAAACCATTTAGTTGTTAAACACAAAGGACAGAAGAACAAACCATTAAGTGGTAAAACACAAAGGACAGAAGAACAAACCATTAAGTGGTTAAGCACAAAGGACAGAAGAACAAACCTTTAAGTTGTTAAACACAAAGGACAGAAGAACAAACCATTAAGTGGTTAAACACAAAGGACAGAAGAACAAACCATTAAGTGGTAAAACACAAAGGACAGAAGAACAAACCATTAAGTGGTTAAACACAAAGGACAGAAGAACAAACCATTAAGTGGTAAAACACAAAGGACAGAAGAACAAACCATTAAGTGGTTAAACACAAAGGACAGAAGAACAAACCATTAAGTGGTAAAACACAAAGGACAGAATAACAAACCATTAAGTGGTAAAACACAAAGGACAGAAGAACAAACCATTAAGTGGTAAAGCACAAAGGACAGAAGAACAAACCATTAAGTGGTAAAACACAAAGGACAGAAGAACAAACCATCAAGTGGTTAAACACAAAGGACAGAAGAACAAACAATTAAGTGGTAAAACACAAAGGACAGAAGAACAAACCATTAAGTGGTTAATAAACACAAAGGACAGAAGAACAAACCATTAAGTGATTAAACACAAAGGACAGAAGAACAAACCAGTAAGTGGTAAATCACAAAGGACAGAAGAACAAACCATTAAGTTGTAAAACACAAAGGACAGAAGAACAAACCATTAAGTGGTTAAACACAAAGGACAGAAGAACAAACCATTATGTGGTTAAACACAAAGGACAGAAAACAAACCATTAAGTGGTAAAACACAAAGGACAGAAGAACAAACCAGTAAGTGGTAAAACACAAAGGAAGGAAGAACAAACCATTAAGTGGTTAAACACAAAGGACAGAAGAACAAACCATTAAGTGGTAAAACATAAAGGACAGAAGAACAAACCATTAAGTGGTAAAACACAAAGGACAGAAGAACAAACCATTAAGTGGTAAAACACAAAGGACAGAAGAACAAACCATTAAGTGGTTAAACACAAAGGACATGAGAACAAACCATTAAGTGGTAAAACACAAAGGACAGAAGAACAAACCATTAAGTGGTAAAACACAAAGGACAGAAGAACAAACCATTAAGTGGTAAAACACAAAGGACAGAAGAACAAACCATTAAGTTGTAAAACGCAAAGGACAGAAGAACAAACCATTAAGTGGTTAAACACAAAGGACATAAGAACAAACCATTAAGTGGTAAAACACAAAGGACAGAAGAACAAACCATTAAGTGGTTAAGCACAAAGGACAGAAGAACAAACCATTAAGTTGTAAAACGCAAAGGACAGAAGAACAAACCATTAAGTGGTTAAACACAAAGGACAGAAGAACAATCCATTAGGTGGTTAAACACAAAGGACAGAAAAACAAACCATTAAGTGGTAAAGCACAAAGGACAGAAGAACAAACCAGTAAGTGGTTAAAAACAAAGGACAGAAGAACAAACCATTAAGTGGTTAAACACAAAGGACAGAAGAACAAACCATTAAGTGGTAACACACAAAGGACAGAAAAACAAACCATTTAGTTGTTAAGCACAAAGGACAGAAGAACAAACCATTAAGTGGTTAAGCACAAAGGACAGAAGAACAAACCATTAAGTGGTTAAGCACAAAGGACAGAAGAACAAACCATTAAGGGGTAAAACACAAAGGACAGAAGAACAAACCATTAAGTGGTAAAACACAAAGGACAGAAGAACAAACCATTAAGTGGTAAAACACAAAGGACAGAAGAACAAACCATTAAGTTGTCAAACACAAAGGACAGAAGAACAAACCATTAAGTTGTAAAACAAAAAGGACAGAAGAACAAACCATTAAATGGTTAAACACAAAGGACAGAAGAACAAACCATTAAGTGGTAAAACACAAAGGACAGAAGAACAAACCATTAAGTTGTAAAACACAAAGGACAGAAGAACAAACCATTAAGTGGTAAAACACAAAGGACAGAAGAACAAACCATTAAGTGGTAACACACAAAGGACAGAAGAACAAACCATTAAGTGGCTAAGCACAAAGGACAGAAGAACAAACCATTAAGTTGTTAAACACAAAGGACAGAAGAACAAACCATTTAGTTGTTAAGCACAAAGGACAGAAGAACAAACCATTAAGTGGTTAAGCACAAAGGACAGAAGAACAAACCATTAAGTTGTTAAACACAAAGGACAGAAGAACAAACCATTTAGTTGTTAAGCACAAAGGACAGAAGAACAAACCATTAAGTGGTTAAGCACAAAGGACAGAAGAACAAACCATTAAGTGGTAAAGCACAAAGGACAGAAGAACAAACCATTAATTTGTAAAACACAAAGGACAGAAGAACAAACCATTAAGTGGTTAAACACAAAGGACAGAAGAACAAACCATTAAGTTGTTAAACACAAAGGACAGAAGAACAAACCATTAAGTGGTTAAACACAAAGGACAGAAGAACAAACCATTAAGTGGTAAAACACAAAAGACAGAAGAACAAACCATTATGTGGTTAAACACAAAGGACAGAAGAACAAACCATTAAGTGGTTAAGCACAAAGCAAAGAAGAACAAACCATTAATTGGTTAAACACAAAGGACAGAAGAACAAACCATTAAGTGGTAAAACACAAAGGACAGAAGAACAAACCATTAAGTGGTTAAGCAGAAAGGACAGAAGAACAAACCATTAAGTTGTTAAACACAAAGGACAGAAGAACAAACCATTAAGTGGTTAAACACAAAGGACAGAAGAACAAACCATTAAGTGGTTAAACACAAAGGACAGAAGAACAAACCATTAAGTGGTAAAACACAAAGGAAGGAAGAACAAACCATTAAGTGGTAAAACACAAAGGACAGAAGAACAAACAATTAAGTGGTAAAACACAAAGGACAGAAGAACAAACCATTAAGTGGTTAAGCACAAAGGACAGAAGAACAAACCATTAAGTTGTAAAACACAAAGGAAGGAAGAACAAACCATTAAGTGGTAAAACACAAAGGACAGAAGAACAAACCATTAAGTGGTAAAACACAAAGGACAGAAGAACAAACCATTAAGCGGTTAAACACAAAGGACAGAAGAACAAACCATTAAGTGGTAAAACACAAAGGACAGAAGAACAAACCATTAAGCGGTAAAACACAAAGGACAGAAGAACAAACCATTAAGTGGTAAAACACAAAGGACAGAAGAACAAACCATTTAGTGGTTAAACACAAAGGACAGAAGAACAAACCATTAAGTTGTAACACACAAAGGACAGAAAAACAAACCATTTAGTTGTTAAGCACAAAGGACAGAAGAACAAACCATTAAGTGGTTAAACACAAAGGACAGAAGAACAAACCATTAAGTGGTAAAACACAAAGGACAGAAGAACAAACCATTAAGTGGTAACACATAAAGGACAGAAAAACAAACCATTTAGTTGTTAAACACAAAGGACAGAAGAACAAACCATTAAGTGGTAAAACACAAAGGACAGAAGAACAAACCATTAAGTGGTTAAGCACAAAGGACAGAAGAACAAACCTTTAAGTTGTTAAACACAAAGGACAGAAGAACAAACCATTAAGTGGTTAAACACAAAGGACAGAAGAACAAACCATTAAGTGGTAAAACACAAAGGACAGAAGAACAAACCATTAAGTGGTTAAACACAAAGGACAGAAGAACAAACCATTAAGTGGTAAAACACAAAGGACAGAAGAACAAACCATTAAGTGGTTAAACACAAAGGACAGAAGAACAAACCATTAAGTGTTAAAACACAAAGGACAGAATAACAAACCATTAAGTGGTAAAACACAAAGGACAGAAGAACAAACCATTAAGTGGTAAAGCACAAAGGACAGAAGAACAAACCATTAAGTGGTAAAACACAAAGGACAGAAGAACAAACCATTAAGTGGTTAATAAACACAAAGGACAGAAGAACAAACCATTAGGTGATTAAACACAAAGGACAGAAGAACAAACCAGTAAGTGGTAAATCACAAAGGACAGAAGAACAAACCATTAAGTTGTAAAACACAAAGGACAGAAGAACAAACCATTAAGTGGTTAAACACAAAGGACAGAAGAACAAACCATTATGTGGTTAAACACAAAGGACAGAAAACAAACCATTAAGTGGTAAAACACAAAGGACAGAAGAACAAACCAGTAAGTGGTAAAACACAAAGGAAGGAAGAACAAACCATTAAGTGGTTAAACACAAAGGACAGAAGAACAAACCATTAAGTGGTTAAACACAAAGGACAGAAGAACAAACCATTAAGTGGTTAAACACAAAGGACAGAAGAACAAACCATTAAGTGGTTAAGCACAAAGGACAGAAGAACAAACCATTAAGTTGTAAAACGCAAAGGACAGAAGAACAAACCATTAAGTGGTTAAACACAAAGGACAGAAGAACAATACATTAGGTGGTTAAGCACAAAGGACAGAACAACAAACCATTAAGTGGTAAAGCACAAAGGACAGAAGAACAAACCAGTAAGTGGTTAAAAACAAAGGACAGAAGAACAAACCATTAAGTGGTTAAGCACAAAGGACAGAAGAACAAACCATTAAGTGGTAACACACAAAGGACAGAAAAACAAACCATTTAGTTGTTAAGCACAAAGGACAGAAGAACAAACCATTAAGTGGTTAAGCACAAAGGACAGAAGAACAAACCATTAAGTGGTTAAGCACAAAGGACAGAAGAACAAACCATTAATGGGTAAAACACAAAGGAAGGAAGAACAAACCATTAAGTGGTAAAACACAAAGGACAGAAGAACAAACCATTAAGTGGTAAAACACAAAGGACAGAAGAACAAACCATTAAGTTGTTAAACACAAAGGACAGAAGAACAAACCATTAAGTTGTAAAACAAAAAGGACAGAAGAACAAACCATTAAATGGTTAAACACAAAGGACAGAAGAACAAACCATTAAGTGGTAAAACACAAAGGACAGAAGAACAAACCATTAAGTTGTAAAACACAAAGGACAGAAGAACAAACCATTAAGTGGTAAAACACAAAGGACAGAAGAACAAACCATTAAGTGGTAACACACAAAGGACAGAAGAACAAACCATTAAGTGGCTAAGCACAAAGGACAGAAGAACAAACCATTAAGTTGTTAAACACAAAGGACAGAAGAACAAACCATTTAGTTGTTAAGCACAAAGGACAGAAGAACAAACCATTAAGTGGTTAAGCACAAAGGACAGAAGAACAAACCATTAAGTGGTAAAGCACAAAGGACAGAAGAACAAACCATTAATTTGTAAAACACAAAGGACAGAAGAACAAACCATTAAGTGGTTAAACACAAAGGACAGAAGAACAAACCATTAAGTTGTTAAACACAAAGGACAGAAGAACAAACCATTAAGTGGTTAAACACAAAGGACAGAAGAACAAACCATTAAGTGGTTAAACACAAAAGACAGAAGAACAAATTAACCATTAAGTTGTTAAACACAAAGGACAGAAGAACAAACCATTAAGTTGTAAAACACAAAGGACAGAAGAACAAACGATTAAGTGGTAAAACATAAAGGACAGAAGAACAAACCATTAAGTTGCTAAACACAAAGGACAGAAGAACAAACCATTAAGTTGTTAAACACAAAGGACAGAAGAACAAACCATTAAGTGGTTAAACACAAAGGACAGAAGAATAAACCATTAAGTGGTTAAACACAAAGGACAGAAGAACAAACCATTTAGTGGTAAAACACAAAGGACAGAAGAACAAACCATTAAGTGGTAAGCACAAAGGACAGAAGAACAAACCATTAAGTGGCTAAGCACAAAGGACAGAAGAACAAACCATTAAGTTGTTAAACACAAAGGACAGAAGAACAAACCATTAAGTGGTAAAGCACAAAGGACAGAAGAACAAACCATTAAGTGGTAAAACACAAAGGACAGAAGAACAAACCATTAAGTGGCTAAGCACAAAGGACAGAAGAACAAACCATTAAGTGGTAAAGCGCAAAGGACAGAAGAACAAACCATTAATTGGTAAAACACAAAGGACAGAAGAACAAACCATTAAGTGGTTAAACACAAAGGACAGAAGAACAAACCATTAAGTGGTAAAGCACAAAGGACAGAAGAACAAACCATTAAGTGGTAAAGCACAAAGGACAGAAGAACAAACCATTAAGTTGTAAAACACAAAGGACAGAAGAACAAACCATTAAGTTGTAAAACATAAAGAACAGAAGAACAAACCATTAAGTGGTTAAACACAGAGGACAGAAGAACAATCCATTAAGTGGTTAAACACAAAGGACAGAAAAAAACAACATTAAGTGGTAAAACACAAAGGACAGAAGAACAAACCATTAAGTGGTTAAACACAAAGGACAGAAGAACAAACCATTAAGTGGTTACACACAAAGGACAGAAAAACAAACCATTAAGTTGTTAAACACAAAGGACAGAAGAACAAACCATTAAGTGGTTAAGCACAAAGGACAGAAGAACAAACCATTAAGTGGTAACACACAAAGGACAGAAAAACAAACCATTTAGTTGTTAAGCACAAAGGACAGAAGAACAAACCATTAAGTGGTTAAGCACAAAGGACAGAAGAACAAACCATTAAGTGGTTAAGCACAAAGGACAGAAGAACAAACCATTAATGGGTAAAACACAAAGGAAGGAAGAACAAACCATTAAGTGGTAAAACACAAAGGACAGAAGAACAAACCATTAAGTGGTAAAACACAAAGGACAGAAGAACAAACCATTAAGTTGTTAAACACAAAGGACAGAAGAACAAACCATTAAGTTGTAAAACAAAAAGGACAGAAGAACAAACCATTAAATGGTTAAACACAAAGGACAGAAGAACAAACCATTAAGTGGTAAAACACAAAGGACAGAAGAACAAACCATTAAGTTGTAAAACACAAAGGACAGAAGAACAAACCATTAAGTGGTAAAACACAAAGGACAGAAGAACAAACCATTAAGTGGTAACACACAAAGGACAGAAGAACAAACCATTAAGTGGCTAAGCACAAAGGACAGAAGAACAAACCATTAAGTTGTTAAACACAAAGGACAGAAGAACAAACCATTTAGTTGTTAAGCACAAAGGACAGAAGAACAAACCATTAAGTGGTTAAGCACAAAGGACAGAAGAACAAACCATTAAGTGGTAAAGCACAAAGGACAGAAGAACAAACCATTAATTTGTAAAACACAAAGGACAGAAGAACAAACCATTAAGTGGTTAAACACAAAGGACAGAAGAACAAACCATTAAGTTGTTAAACACAAAGGACAGAAGAACAAACCATTAAGTGGTTAAACACAAAGGACAGAAGAACAAACCATTAAGTGGTTAAACACAAAAGACAGAAGAACAAATTAACCATTAAGTTGTTAAACACAAAGGACAGAAGAACAAACCATTAAGTTGTAAAACACAAAGGACAGAAGAACAAACGATTAAGTGGTAAAACATAAAGGACAGAAGAACAAACCATTAAGTTGCTAAACACAAAGGACAGAAGAACAAACCATTAAGTTGTTAAACACAAAGGACAGAAGAACAAACCATTAAGTGGTTAAACACAAAGGACAGAAGAATAAACCATTAAGTGGTTAAACACAAAGGACAGAAGAACAAACCATTTAGTGGTAAAACACAAAGGACAGAAGAACAAACCATTAAGTGGTAAGCACAAAGGACAGAAGAACAAACCATTAAGTGGCTAAGCACAAAGGACAGAAGAACAAACCATTAAGTTGTTAAACACAAAGGACAGAAGAACAAACCATTAAGTGGTAAAGCACAAAGGACAGAAGAACAAACCATTAAGTGGTAAAACACAAAGGACAGAAGAACAAACCATTAAGTGGCTAAGCACAAAGGACAGAAGAACAAACCATTAAGTGGTAAAGCGCAAAGGACAGAAGAACAAACCATTAATTGGTAAAACACAAAGGACAGAAGAACAAACCATTAAGTGGTTAAACACAAAGGACAGAAGAACAAACCATTAAGTGGTAAAGCACAAAGGACAGAAGAACAAACCATTAAGTGGTAAAGCACAAAGGACAGAAGAACAAACCATTAAGTTGTAAAACACAAAGGACAGAAGAACAAACCATTAAGTTGTAAAACATAAAGAACAGAAGAACAAACCATTAAGTGGTTAAACACAGAGGACAGAAGAACAATCCATTAAGTGGTTAAACACAAAGGACAGAAAAAAACAACATTAAGTGGTAAAACACAAAGGACAGAAGAACAAACCATTAAGTGGTTAAACACAAAGGACAGAAGAACAAACCATTAAGTGGTTACACACAAAGGACAGAAAAACAAACCATTAAGTTGTTAAACACAAAGGACAGAAGAACAAACCATTAATTGGTTAAGCACAAAGGACAGAAGAACAAACCATTAAGTTGTAAAACACAAAGGACAGAAGAACAAACCATTAAGTGGTTTAACACAAAGGACAGAAGAACAAACCATTCCTTGGTAAAACACAAAAGACAGAAGAACAAACCATTAAGTGGTTAAACACAAAGAACAGAAGAACAAACCATTAAGTGGTTAAGCACAAAGGACAGAAGAACAAACCATTAAGTTGTAAAACACAAAGGACAGAAGAACAAACCATTAAGTGGTAAAGCACAAAGGACAGAAGAACAAACCATTAAGTGGTTAAACACAAAGGACAGAAGAACAAACCAGTAAGTGGTAAAACACAAAGGACAGAAGAACAAACCATTAAGTGGTAAAACACAAAGGACAGAAGAACAAACCATTAAGTGGTAAAACACAAAGGAAAGAAGAACAAACCATTAAGTTGTAAAACACAAAGGACAGAAGAACAAACCATTAAGTTGTAAAACATAAAGAACAGAAGAACAAACCATTAAGTGGTTAAACTCAGAGGACAGAAGAACAATCCATTAAGTGGTTAAACACAAAGGACAGAAAAACAAACCATTAAGTGGTAAAACATAAAGGACAGAAGAACAAACCATTAAGTGGTTAAACACAAAGGACAGAAGAACAAACCATTAAGTGGTTAAACACAAAGGACAGAAGAACAAACCATTAAGTGGTTAAACACAAAGGACAGAAGAACAAACCATTAAGTGGTAAAACACAAAGGACAGAAGAACAAACCATTAAGTTGTAAAACACAAAGGAGAGAAGAACAAACCATTAAGTTGTAAAACACAAAGGACAGAAGAACAAACCATTAAGTGGTTAAACACAAAGGACAGAAGAACAAACCATTAAGTTGTAAAACACAAAGGACAGAAGAACAAACCATTAAGTGGTAAAACACAAAGGACAAAAGAACAAACCATTAAGTTGTAAAACATAAAGGACAGAAGAACAAACCATTAAGTGGTTAAACACAAAGGACAGAAGAACAAACCATTAAGTTGTAAAACATAAAGGACAGAAGAACAAACCATTAAGTGGTTAAACACAAAGGACAGAAGAACAAACCATTAAGTGGTTAAACACAAAGGACAGAAGAACAAACCATTAAGTTGTTAAACACAAAGGACAGAAGAACAAACCATTAAGTGGTTAAACACAAAAGACAGAAGAACAAACCATTAAGTTGTAAAACACAAATGACAGAAGAACAAACCATTAAGTGATAAAACACAATGGACAGAAGAACAAACCATTAACTGGTAAAACACAAAGGACAGAAGAACAAACCATTAAGTGGTTAAACACAAAGGACAGAAGAACAAACCATTAAGTGGTAAAACACAAAGGACAGAAGAACAAACCATTAAGTTGTAAAACATAAAGGACAGAAGAACAAACCATTAAGTGGTTAAACACAAAGGACAGAAGAACAAACCATTAAGTGGTTAAACACAAAGGACAGAAGAACAAACCATTAAGTTGTTAAACACAAAGGACAGAAGAACAAACCATTAAGTGGTTAAACACAAAAGACAGAAGAACAAACCATTAAGTTGTAAAACACAAATGACAGAAGAACAAACCATTAAGTGATAAAACACAATGGACAGAAGAACAAACCATTAACTGGTAAAACACAAAGGACAGAAGAACAAACCATTAAGTTGTAAAACACAAAGGACAGAAGAACAAACCATTAAGTGGTAAAACACAAAGGACAGAAGAACAAACCATTAAGTGGTAACACACAAAGGACAGAAGAACAAACCATTAAGTGGCTAAGCACAAAGGACAGAAGAACAAACCATTAAGTTGTTAAACACAAAGGACAAGAACAAACCATTTAGTTGTTAAGCACAAAGGACAGAAGAACAAACCATTAAGTGGTTAAGCACAAAGGACAGAAGAACAAACCATTAAGTGGTAAAGCACAAAGGACAGAAGAACAAACCATTAATTTGTAAAACACAAAGGACAGAAGAACAAACCATTAAGTGGTTAAACACAAAGGACAGAAGAACAAACCATTAAGTTGTTAAACACAAAGGACAGAAGAACAAACCATTAAGTGGTTAAACACAAAGGACAGAAGAACAAACCATTAAGTGGTTAAACACAAAAGACAGAAGAACAAATTAACCATTAAGTTGTTAAACACAAAGGACAGAAGAACAAACCATTAAGTTGTAAAACACAAAGGACAGAAGAACAAACGATTAAGTGGTAAAACATAAAGGACAGAAGAACAAACCATTAAGTTGCTAAACACAAAGGACAGAAGAACAAACCATTAAGTTGTTAAACACAAAGGACAGAAGAACAAACCATTAAGTGGTTAAACACAAAGGACAGAAGAATAAACCATTAAGTGGTTAAACACAAAGGACAGAAGAACAAACCATTTAGTGGTAAAACACAAAGGACAGAAGAACAAACCATTAAGTGGTAAGCACAAAGGACAGAAGAACAAACCATTAAGTGGCTAAGCACAAAGGACAGAAGAACAAACCATTAAGTTGTTAAACACAAAGGACAGAAGAACAAACCATTAAGTGGTAAAGCACAAAGGACAGAAGAACAAACCATTAAGTGGTAAAACACAAAGGACAGAAGAACAAACCATTAAGTGGCTAAGCACAAAGGACAGAAGAACAAACCATTAAGTGGTAAAGCGCAAAGGACAGAAGAACAAACCATTAATTGGTAAAACACAAAGGACAGAAGAACAAACCATTAAGTGGCTAAGCACAAAGGACAGAAGAACAAACCATTAAGTGGTAAAGCGCAAAGGACAGAAGAACAAACCATTAATTGGTAAAACACAAAGGACAGAAGAACAAACCATTAAGTGGTTAAACACAAAGGACAGAAGAACAAACCATTAAGTGGTAAAGCACAAAGGACAGAAGAACAAACCATTAAGTGGTAAAGCACAAAGGACAGAAGAACAAACCATTAAGTGGTAAAACATAAAGGACAGAAGAACAAACCATTAAGTGGTAAAACACAAAGGACAGAAGAACAAACCATTAAGTGGTAAAACACAAAGGACAGAAGAACAAACCATTAAGTGGTTAAACACAAAGGACATAAGAACAAACCATTAAGTGGTAAAACACAAAGGACAGAAGAACAAACCATTAAGTGGTAAAACACAAAGGACAGAAGATTTACCATTAAGTGGTAAAACACAAAGGACAGAAGAACAAACCATTAAGTTGTAAAACGCAAAGGACAGAAGAACAAACCATTAAGTGGTTAAACACAAAGGACATAAGAACAAACCATTAAGTGGTAAAACACAAAGGACAGAAGAACAAACCATTAAGTGGTTAAGCACAAAGGACAGAAGAACAAACCATTAAGTTGTAAAACGCAAAGGACAGAAGAACAAACCATTAAGTGGTTAAACACAAAGGACAGAAGAACAAACCATTAAGTGGTAAAACACAAAGGACAGAAGAACAAACCATTAAGTGGTTAAGCACAAAGGACAGAAGAACAAACCTTTAAGTTGTTAAACACAAAGGACAGAAGAACAAACCATTAAGTGGTTAAACACAAAGGACAGAAGAACAAACCATTAAGTGGTAAAACACAAAGGACAGAAGAACAAACCATTAAGTGGTTAAACACAAAGGACAGAAGAACAAACCATTAAGTGGTAAAACACAAAGGACAGAAGAACAAACCATTAAGTGGTTAAACACAAAGGACAGAAGAACAAACCATTAAGTGGTAAAACACAAAGGACAGAATAACAAACCATTAAGTGGTAAAACACAAAGGACAGAAGAACAAACCATTAAGTGGTAAAGCACAAAGGACAGAAGAACAAACCATTAAGTGGTAAAACACAAAGGACAGAAGAACAAACCATCAAGTGGTTAAACACAAAGGACAGAAGAACAAACAATTAAGTGGTAAAACACAAAGGACAGAAGAACAAACCATTAAGTGGTTAATAAACACAAAGGACAGAAGAACAAACCATTAAGTGATTAAACACAAAGGACAGAAGAACAAACCAGTAAGTGGTAAATCACAAAGGACAGAAGAACAAACCATTAAGTTGTAAAACACAAAGGACAGAAGAACAAACCATTAAGTGGTTAAACACAAAGGACAGAAGAACAAACCATTATGTGGTTAAACACAAAGGACAGAAAACAAACCATTAAGTGGTAAAACACAAAGGACAGAAGAACAAACCAGTAAGTGGTAAAACACAAAGGAAGGAAGAACAAACCATTAAGTGGTTAAACACAAAGGACAGAAGAACAAACCATTAAGTGGTAAAACATAAAGGACAGAAGAACAAACCATTAAGTGGTAAAACACAAAGGACAGAAGAACAAACCATTAAGTGGTTAAACACAAAGGACATAAGAACAAACCATTAAGTGGTAAAACACAAAGGACAGAAGAACAAACCATTAAGTGGTAAAACACAAAGGACAGAAGAACAAACCATTAAGTGGTAAAACACAAAGGACAGAAGAACAAACCATTAAGTTGTAAAACGCAAAGGACAGAAGAACAAACCATTAAGTGGTTAAGCACAAAGGACATAAGAACAAACCATTAAGTGGTAAAACACAAAGGACATAAGAACAAACCATTAAGTGGTTAAGCACAAAGGACAGAAGAACAAACCATTAAGTTGTAAAACGCAAAGGACAGAAGAACAAACCATTAAGTGGTTAAACACAAAGGACAGAAGAACAAACCAGTAAGTGGTTAAAAACAAAGGACAGAAGAACAAACCATTAAGTGGTTAAACACAAAGGACAGAAGAACAAACCATTAAGTGGTAACACACAAAGGACAGAAAAACAAACCATTTAGTTGTTAAGCACAAAGGACAGAAGAACAAACCATTAAGTGGTTAAGCACAAAGGACAGAAGAACAAACCATTAAGTGGTTAAGCACAAAGGACAGAAGAACAAACCATTAAGGGGTAAAACACAAAGGAAGGAAGAACAAACCATTAAGTGGTAAAACACAAAGGACAGAAGAACAAACCATTAAGTGGTAAAACACAAAGGACAGAAGAACAAACCATTAAGTTGTTAAACACAAAGGACAGAAGAACAAACCATTAAGTTGTAAAACAAAAAGGACAGAAGAACAAACCATTAAATGGTTAAACACAAAGGACAGAAGAACAAACCATTAAGTGGTAAAACACAAAGGACAGAAGAACAAACCATTAAGTTGTAAAACACAAAGGACAGAAGAACAAACCATTAAGTGGTAAAACACAAAGGACAGAAGAACAAACCATTAAGTGGTAACACACAAAGGACAGAAGAACAAACCATTAAGTGGCTAAGCACAAAGGACAGAAGAACAAACCATTAAGTTGTTAAACACAAAGGACAGAAGAACAAACCATTTAGTTGTTAAGCACAAAGGACAGAAGAACAAACCATTAAGTGGTTAAGCACAAAGGACAGAAGAACAAACCATTAAGTTGTTAAACACAAAGGACAGAAGAACAAACCATTTAGTTGTTAAGCACAAAGGACAGAAGAACAAACCATTAAGTGGTTAAGCACAAAGGACAGAAGAACAAACCATTAAGTGGTAAAGCACAAAGGACAGAAGAACAAACCATTAATTTGTAAAACACAAAGGACAGAAGAACAAACCATTAAGTGGTTAAACACAAAGGACAGAAGAACAAACAATTAAGTTGTTAAACACAAAGGACAGAAGAACAAACCATTAAGTGGTTAAACACAAAGGACAGAAGAACAAACCATTAAGTGGTAAAACACAAAAGACAGAAGAACAAACCATTATGTGGTTAAACACAAAGGACAGAAGAACAAACCATTAAGTGGTTAAGCACAACGCAAAGAAGAACAAACCATTAATTGGTTAAACACAAAGGACAGAAGAACAAACCATTAAGTGGTAAAACACAAAGGACAGAAGAACAAACCATTAAGTGGTTAAGCAGAAAGGACAGAAGAACAAACCTTTAAGTTGTTAAAAACAAAGGACAGAAGAACAAACCATTAAGTGGTTAAGCACAAAGGACAGAAGAACAAACCATTAAGTGGTTAAACACAAAGGACAGAAGAACAAACCATTAAGTGGTAAAACACAAAGGAAGGAAGAACAAACCATTAAGTGGTAAAACACAAAGGACAGAAGAACAAACAATTAAGTGGTAAAACACAAAGGACAGAAGAACAAACCATTAAGTGGTTAAGCACAAAGGACAGAAGAACAAACCATTAAGTTGTAAAACACAAAGGAAGGAAGAACAAACCATTAAGTGGTAAAACACAAAGGACAGAAGAACAAACCATTAAGTGGTAAAACACAAAGGACAGAAGAACAAACCATTAAGCGGTTAAACACAAAGGACAGAAGAACAAACCATTAAGTGGTAAAACACAAAGGACAGAAGAACAAACCATTAAGTGGTAAAACACAAAGGACAGAAGAACAAACCATTAAGTGGTTAAACACAAAGGACAGAAGAACAAACCATTTAGTGGTTAAACACAAAGGACAGAAGAACAAACCATTAAGTTGTAACACACAAAGGACAGAAAAACAAACCATTTAGTTGTTAAGCACAAAGGACAGAAGAACAAACCATTAAGTGGTTAAACACAAAGGACAGAAGAACAAACCATTAAGTGGTAAAACACAAAGGACAGAAGAACAAACCATTAAGTGGTAACACACAAAGGACAGAAAAACAAACCATTTAGTTGTTAAACACAAAGGACAGAAGAACAAACCATTAAGTGGTAAAACACAAGGGACAGAAGAACAAACCATTAAGTGGTTAAACACAAAGGACAGAAGAACAAACCATTAAGTGGTTAAACACAAAGGACAGAAGAACAAACCATTAAGTGGTAAAACACAAAGGACAGAAGAACAAACCATTAAGTGGTTAAACACAAAGGACAGAAGAACAAACCATTAAGTGGTAAAACACAAAGGACAGAAGAACAAACCATTAAGTGGTTAAACACAAAGGACAGAAGAACAAACCATTAAGTGTTAAAACACAAAGGACAGAATAACAAACCATTAAGTGGTAAAACACAAAGGACAGAAGAACAAACCATTAAGTGGTAAAGCACAAAGGACAGAAGAACAAACCATTAAGTGGTAAAACACAAAGGACAGAAGAACAAACCATCAAGTGGTTAAACACAAAGGACAGAAGAACAAACAATTAAGTGGTAAAAAACAAAGGACAGAAGAACAAACCATTAAGTGGTTAATAAACACAAAGGACAGAAGAACAAACCATTAGGTGATTAAACACAAAGGACAGAAGAACAAACCAGTAAGTGGTAAATCACAAAGGACAGAAGAACAAACCATTAAGTTGTAAAACACAAAGGACAGAAGAACAAACCATTAAGTGGTTAAACACAAAGGACAGAAGAACAAACCATTATGTGGTTAAACACAAAGGACAGAAAACAAACCATTAAGTGGTAAAACACAAAGGACAGAAGAACAAACCAGTAAGTGGTAAAACACAAAGGAAGGAAGAACAAACCATTAAGTGGTTAAACACAAAGGACAGAAGAACAAACCATTAAGTGGTTAAACACAAAGGACAGAAGAACAAACCATTAAGTGGTTAAACACAAAGGACAGAAGAACAAACCATTAAGTGGTTAAGCACAAAGGACAGAAGAACAAACCATTAAGTTGTAAAACGCAAAGGACAGAAGAACAAACCATTAAGTGGTTAAACACAAAGGACAGAAGAACAATACATTAGGTGGTTAAGCACAAAGGACAGAACAACAAACCATTAAGTGGTAAAACACAAAGGACAGAAGAACAAACCAGTAAGTGGTTAAAAACAAAGGACAGAAGAACAAACCATTAAGTGGTTAAACACAAAGGACAGAAGAACAAACCATTAAGTGGTAACACACAAAGGACAGAAAAACAAACCATTTAGTTGTTAAGCACAAAGGACAGAAGAACAAACCATTAAGTGGTTAAGCACAAAGGACAGAAGAACAAACCATTAAGTGGTTAAGCACAAAGGACAGAAGAACAAACCATTAAGGGGTAAAACACAAAGGAAGGAAGAACAAACCATTAAGTGGTAAAACACAAAGGACAGAAGAACAAACCATTAAGTGGTAAAACACAAAGGACAGAAGAACAAACCATTAAGTTGTTAAACACAAAGGACAGAAGAACAAACCATTAAGTTGTAAAACAAAAAGGACAGAAGAACAAACCATTAAATGGTTAAACACAAAGGACAGAAGAACAAACCATTAAGTGGTAAAACACAAAGGACAGAAGAACAAACCATTAAGTTGTAAAACACAAAGGACAGAAGAACAAACCATTAAGTGGTAAAACACAAAGGACAGAAGAACAAACCATTAAGTGGTAACACACAAAGGACAGAAGAACAAACCATTAAGTGGCTAAGCACAAAGGACAGAAGAACAAACCATTAAGTTGTTAAACACAAAGGACAGAAGAACAAACCATTTAGTTGTTAAGCACAAAGGACAGAAGAACAAACCATTAAGTGGTTAAGCACAAAGGACAGAAGAACAAACCATTAAGTGGTAAAGCACAAAGGACAGAAGAACAAACCATTAATTTGTAAAACACAAAGGACAGAAGAACAAACCATTAAGTGGTTAAACACAAAGGACAGAAGAACAAACCATTAAGTTGTTAAACACAAAGGACAGAAGAACAAACCATTAAGTGGTTAAACACAAAGGACAGAAGAACAAACCATTAAGTGGTTAAACACAAAAGACAGAAGAACAAATTAACCATTAAGTTGTTAAACACAAAGGACAGAAGAACAAACCATTAAGTTGTAAAACACAAAGGACAGAAGAACAAACGATTAAGTGGTAAAACATAAAGGACAGAAGAACAAACCATTAAGTTGCTAAACACAAAGGACAGAAGAACAAACCATTAAGTTGTTAAACACAAAGGACAGAAGAACAAACCATTAAGTGGTTAAACACAAAGGACAGAAGAATAAACCATTAAGTGGTTAAACACAAAGGACAGAAGAACAAACCATTTAGTGGTAAAACACAAAGGACAGAAGAACAAACCATTAAGTGGTAAGCACAAAGGACAGAAGAACAAACCATTAAGTGGCTAAGCACAAAGGACAGAAGAACAAACCATTAAGTTGTTAAACACAAAGGACAGAAGAACAAACCATTAAGTGGTAAAGCACAAAGGACAGAAGAACAAACCATTAAGTGGTAAAACACAAAGGACAGAAGAACAAACCATTAAGTGGCTAAGCACAAAGGACAGAAGAACAAACCATTAAGTGGTAAAGCGCAAAGGACAGAAGAACAAACCATTAATTGGTAAAACACAAAGGACAGAAGAACAAACCATTAAGTGGTTAAACACAAAGGACAGAAGAACAAACCATTAAGTGGTAAAGCACAAAGGACAGAAGAACAAACCATTAAGTGGTAAAGCACAAAGGACAGAAGAACAAACCATTAAGTTGTAAAACACAAAGGACAGAAGAACAAACCATTAAGTTGTAAAACATAAAGAACAGAAGAACAAACCATTAAGTGGTTAAACACAGAGGACAGAAGAACAAACCATTAAGTGGTTAAGCACAAAGGACAGAAGAACAAACCTTTAAGTTGTTAAACACAAAGGACAGAAGAACAAACCATTAAGTGGTTAAACACAAAGGACAGAAGAACAAACCATTAAGTGGTAAAACACAAAGGACAGAAGAACAAACCATTAAGTGGTAAAACACAAAGGACAGAAGAACAAACCATTAAGTGGTAAAACACAAAGGACAGAAGAACAAACCATTAAGTGGTTAAACACAAAGGACAGAAGAACAAACCATTAAGTGGTAAAACACAAAGGACAGAAGAACAAACCATTAAGTGGTAAAACACAAAGGACAGAAGAACAAACCATTAAGTGGTAAAACACAAAGGACAGAAGAACAAACCATTAAGTGGTTAAGCACAAAGGACAGAAGAACAAACCTTTAAGTTGTTAAACACAAAGGACAGAAGAACAAACCATTAAGTGGTTAAACACAAAGGACAGAAGAACAAACCATTAAGTGGTTAAACACAAAGGACAGAAGAACAAACCATTAAGTGGTAACACACAAAGGACAGAAAAACAAACCATTTAGTTGTTAAGCACAAAGGACAGAAGAACAAACCATTAAGTGGTTAAGCACAAAGGACAGAAGAACAAACCATTAAGTGGTTAAGCACAAAGGACAGAAGAACAAACCATTAAGGGGTAAAACACAAAGGAAGGAAGAACAAACCATTAAGTGGTAAAACACAAAGGACAGAAGAACAAACCATTAAGTGGTAAAACACAAAGGACAGAAGAACAAACCATTAAGTTGTTAAACACAAAGGACAGAAGAACAAACCATTAAGTTGTAAAACAAAAAGGACAGAAGAACAAACCATTAAATGGTTAAACACAAAGGACAGAAGAACAAACCATTAAGTGGTAAAACACAAAGGACAGAAGAACAAACCATTAAGTTGTAAAACACAAAGGACAGAAGAACAAACCATTAAGTGGTAAAACACAAAGGACAGAAGAACAAACCATTAAGTGGTAACACACAAAGGACAGAAGAACAAACCATTAAGTGGCTAAGCACAAAGGACAGAAGAACAAACCATTAAGTTGTTAAACACAAAGGACAGAAGAACAAACCATTTAGTTGTTAAGCACAAAGGACAGAAGAACAAACCATTAAGTGGTTAAGCACAAAGGACAGAAGAACAAACCATTAAGTGGTAAAGCACAAAGGACAGAAGAACAAACCATTAATTTGTAAAACACAAAGGACAGAAGAACAAACCATTAAGTGGTTAAACACAAAGGACAGAAGAACAAACCATTAAGTTGTTAAACACAAAGGACAGAAGAACAAACCATTAAGTGGTTAAACACAAAGGACAGAAGAACAAACCATTAAGTGGTTAAACACAAAAGACAGAAGAACAAATTAACCATTAAGTTGTTAAACACAAAGGACAGAAGAACAAACCATTAAGTTGTAAAACACAAAGGACAGAAGAACAAACGATTAAGTGGTAAAACATAAAGGACAGAAGAACAAACCATTAAGTTGCTAAACACAAAGGACAGAAGAACAAACCATTAAGTTGTTAAACACAAAGGACAGAAGAACAAACCATTAAGTGGTTAAACACAAAGGACAGAAGAATAAACCATTAAGTGGTTAAACACAAAGGACAGAAGAACAAACCATTTAGTGGTAAAACACAAAGGACAGAAGAACAAACCATTAAGTGGTAAGCACAAAGGACAGAAGAACAAACCATTAAGTGGCTAAGCACAAAGGACAGAAGAACAAACCATTAAGTTGTTAAACACAAAGGACAGAAGAACAAACCATTAAGTGGTAAAGCACAAAGGACAGAAGAACAAACCATTAAGTGGTAAAACACAAAGGACAGAAGAACAAACCATTAAGTGGCTAAGCACAAAGGACAGAAGAACAAACCATTAAGTGGTAAAGCGCAAAGGACAGAAGAACAAACCATTAATTGGTAAAACACAAAGGACAGAAGAACAAACCATTAAGTGGTTAAACACAAAGGACAGAAGAACAAACCATTAAGTGGTAAAGCACAAAGGACAGAAGAACAAACCATTAAGTGGTAAAGCACAAAGGACAGAAGAACAAACCATTAAGTTGTAAAACACAAAGGACAGAAGAACAAACCATTAAGTTGTAAAACATAAAGAACAGAAGAACAAACCATTAAGTGGTTAAACACAGAGGACAGAAGAACAAACCATTAAGTGGTTAAGCACAAAGGACAGAAGAACAAACCTTTAAGTTGTTAAACACAAAGGACAGAAGAACAAACCATTAAGTGGTTAAACACAAAGGACAGAAGAACAAACCATTAAGTGGTAAAACACAAAGGACAGAAGAACAAACCATTAAGTGGTAAAACACAAAGGACAGAAGAACAAACCATTAAGTGGTAAAACACAAAGGACAGAAGAACAAACCATTAAGTGGTTAAACACAAAGGACAGAAGAACAAACCATTAAGTGGTAAAACACAAAGGACAGAAGAACAAACCATTAAGTGGTAAAACACAAAGGACAGAAGAACAAACCATTAAGTGGTAAAACACAAAGGACAGAAGAACAAACCATTAAGTGGTTAAGCACAAAGGACAGAAGAACAAACCTTTAAGTTGTTAAACACAAAGGACAGAAGAACAAACCATTAAGTGGTTAAACACAAAGGACAGAAGAACAAACCATTAAGTGGTTAAACACAAAGGACAGAAGAACAAACCATTAAGTGGTAACACACAAAGGACAGAAAAACAAACCATTTAGTTGTTAAGCACAAAGGACAGAAGAACAAACCATTAAGTGGTTAAGCACAAAGGACAGAAGAACAAACCATTAAGTGGTTAAGCACAAAGGACAGAAGAACAAACCATTAAGGGGTAAAACACAAAGGAAGGAAGAACAAACCATTAAGTGGTAAAACACAAAGGACAGAAGAACAAACCATTAAGTGGTAAAACACAAAGGACAGAAGAACAAACCATTAAGTTGTTAAACACAAAGGACAGAAGAACAAACCATTAAGTTGTAAAACAAAAAGGACAGAAGAACAAACCATTAAATGGTTAAACACAAAGGACAGAAGAACAAACCATTAAGTGGTAAAACACAAAGGACAGAAGAACAAACCATTAAGTTGTAAAACACAAAGGACAGAAGAACAAACCATTAAGTGGTAAAACACAAAGGACAGAAGAACAAACCATTAAGTGGTAACACACAAAGGACAGAAGAACAAACCATTAAGTGGCTAAGCACAAAGGACAGAAGAACAAACCATTAAGTTGTTAAACACAAAGGACAGAAGAACAAACCATTTAGTTGTTAAGCACAAAGGACAGAAGAACAAACCATTAAGTGGTTAAGCACAAAGGACAGAAGAACAAACCATTAAGTGGTAAAGCACAAAGGACAGAAGAACAAACCATTAATTTGTAAAACACAAAGGACAGAAGAACAAACCATTAAGTGGTTAAACACAAAGGACAGAAGAACAAACCATTAAGTTGTTAAACACAAAGGACAGAAGAACAAACCATTAAGTGGTTAAACACAAAGGACAGAAGAACAAACCATTAAGTGGTTAAACACAAAAGACAGAAGAACAAATTAACCATTAAGTTGTTAAACACAAAGGACAGAAGAACAAACCATTAAGTTGTAAAACACAAAGGACAGAAGAACAAACGATTAAGTGGTAAAACATAAAGGACAGAAGAACAAACCATTAAGTTGCTAAACACAAAGGACAGAAGAACAAACCATTAAGTTGTTAAACACAAAGGACAGAAGAACAAACCATTAAGTGGTTAAACACAAAGGACAGAAGAATAAACCATTAAGTGGTTAAACACAAAGGACAGAAGAACAAACCATTTAGTGGTAAAACACAAAGGACAGAAGAACAAACCATTAAGTGGTAAGCACAAAGGACAGAAGAACAAACCATTAAGTGGCTAAGCACAAAGGACAGAAGAACAAACCATTAAGTTGTTAAACACAAAGGACAGAAGAACAAACCATTAAGTGGTAAAGCACAAAGGACAGAAGAACAAACCATTAAGTGGTAAAACACAAAGGACAGAAGAACAAACCATTAAGTGGCTAAGCACAAAGGACAGAAGAACAAACCATTAAGTGGTAAAGCGCAAAGGACAGAAGAACAAACCATTAATTGGTAAAACACAAAGGACAGAAGAACAAACCATTAAGTGGTTAAACACAAAGGACAGAAGAACAAACCATTAAGTGGTAAAGCACAAAGGACAGAAGAACAAACCATTAAGTGGTAAAGCACAAAGGACAGAAGAACAAACCATTAAGTTGTAAAACACAAAGGACAGAAGAACAAACCATTAAGTTGTAAAACATAAAGAACAGAAGAACAAACCATTAAGTGGTTAAACACAGAGGACAGAAGAACAAACCATTAAGTGGTTAAGCACAAAGGACAGAAGAACAAACCTTTAAGTTGTTAAACACAAAGGACAGAAGAACAAACCATTAAGTGGTTAAACACAAAGGACAGAAGAACAAACCATTAAGTGGTAAAACACAAAGGACAGAAGAACAAACCATTAAGTGGTAAAACACAAAGGACAGAAGAACAAACCATTAAGTGGTAAAACACAAAGGACAGAAGAACAAACCATTAAGTGGTTAAACACAAAGGACAGAAGAACAAACCATTAAGTGGTAAAACACAAAGGACAGAAGAACAAACCATTAAGTGGTAAAACACAAAGGACAGAAGAACAAACCATTAAGTGGTAAAACACAAAGGACAGAAGAACAAACCATTAAGTGGTTAAGCACAAAGGACAGAAGAACAAACCTTTAAGTTGTTAAACACAAAGGACAGAAGAACAAACCATTAAGTGGTTAAATACAAAGGACAGAAGAACAAACCATTAAGTGGTAAAACACAAAGGACAGAAGAACAAACCATTGAGTGGTAAAACACAAAGGACAGAAGAACAAACCATTAAGTGGTAAAACACAAAGGAGAGAAGAACAAACCATTAAGTGGTTAAACACAAAGGACAGAAGAACAAACCATTAAGTGGTAAAACACAAAGGACAGAATAACAAACCATTAAGTGGTAAAACACAAAGGACAGAAGAACAAACCATTAAGTGGTAAAGCACAAAGGACAGAAGAACAAACCATTAAGTGGTAAAACACAAAGGACAGAAGAACAAACCATCAAGTGGTTAAACACAAAGGACAGAAGAACAAACAATTAAGTGGTAAAACACAAAGGACAGAAGAACAAACCATTAAGTGGTTAATAAACACAAAGGACAGAAGAACAAACCATTAAGTGATTAAACACAAAGGACAGAAGAACAAACCAGTAAGTGGTAAATCACAAAGGACAGAAGAACAAACCATTAAGTTGTAAAACACAAAGGACAGAAGAACAAACCATTAAGTGGTTAAACACAAAGGACAGAAGAACAAACCATTATGTGGTTAAACACAAAGGACAGAAAACAAACCATTAAGTGGTAAAACACAAAGGACAGAAGAACAAACCAGTAAGTGGTAAAACACAAAGAAAGGAAGAACAAACCATTAAGTGGTTAAACACAAAGGACATAAGAACAAACCATTAAGTGGTTAAACACAAAGGACAGAAGAACAAACCATTAAGTGGTAAAACACAAAGGACAGAAGAACAAACCATTAAGTGGTTAAGCACAAAGGACAGAAGAACAAACCATTAAGTGGTAAAACACAAAGGACAGAAGAACAAACCATTAAGCGGTTAAACACAAAGGACAGAAGAACAAACCATTAAGTGGTAAAACACAAAGGACAGAAGAACAAACCATTAAGTGGTTAAACACAAAGGACAGAAGAACAAACCATTGAGTGGTTAAACACAAAGGACAGAAGAACAAACCATTAAGTGGTTAAACACAAAGGACAGAAGAACAAACCATTAAGTTGTAACACACAAAGGACAGAAAAACAAACCATTTAGTTGTTAAGCACAAAGGACAGAAGAACAAACCATTAAGTGGTAACACACAAAGGACAGAAAAACAAACCATTTAGTTGTTAAACACAAAGGACAGAAGAACAAACCATTAAGTGGTAAAACACAAAGGACAGAAGAACAAACCATTAAGTGGTTAAGCACAAAGGACAGAAGAACAAACCTTTAAGTTGTTAAACACAAAGGACAGAAGAACAAACCATTAAGTGGTTAAACACAAAGGACAGAAGAACAAACCATTAAGTGGTAAAACACAAAGGACAGAAGAACAAACCATTAAGTGGTTAAACACAAAGGACAGAAGAACAAACCATTAAGTGGTAAAACACAAAGGACAGAAGAACAAACCATTAAGTGGTTAAACACAAAGGACAGAAGAACAAACCATTAAGTGGTAAAACACAAAGGACAGAATAACAAACCATTAAGTGGTAAAACACAAAGGACAGAAGAACAAACCATTAAGTGGTAAAGCACAAAGGACAGAAGAACAAACCATTAAGTGGTAAAACACAAAGGACAGAAGAACAAACCATCAAGTGGTTAAACACAAAGGACAGAAGAACAAACAATTAAGTGGTAAAACACAAAGGACAGAAGAACAAACCATTAAGTGGTTAATAAACACAAAGGACAGAAGAACAAACCATTAAGTGATTAAACACAAAGGACAGAAGAACAAACCAGTAAGTGGTAAATCACAAAGGACAGAAGAACAAACCATTAAGTTGTAAAACACAAAGGACAGAAGAACAAACCATTAAGTGGTTAAACACAAAGGACAGAAGAACAAACCATTATGTGGTTAAACACAAAGGACAGAAAACAAACCATTAAGTGGTAAAACACAAAGGACAGAAGAACAAACCAGTAAGTGGTAAAACAAAAAGGAAGGAAGAACAAACCATTAAGTGGTTAAACACAAAGGACAGAAGAACAAACCATTAAGTGGTAAAACATAAAGGACAGAAGAACAAACCATTAAGTGGTAAAACACAAAGGACAGAAGAACAAACCATTAAGTGGTAAAACACAAAGGACAGAAGAACAAACCATTAAGTGGTTAAACACAAAGGACATGAGAACAAACCATTAAGTGGTAAAACACAAAGGACAGAAGAACAAACCATTAAGTGGTAAAACACAAAGGACAGAAGAACAAACCATTAAGTGGTAAAGCACAAAGGACAGAAGAACAAACCATTAAGTTGTAAAACGCAAAGGACAGAAGAACAAACCATTAAGTGGTTAAACACAAAGGACATAAGAACAAACCATTAAGTGGTAAAACACAAAGGACAGAAGAACAAACCATTAAGTGGTTAAGCACAAAGGACAGAAGAACAAACCATTAAGTTGTAAAACGCAAAGGACAGAAGAACAAACCATTAAGTGGTTAAACACAAAGGACAGAAGAACAATCCATTAGGTGGTTAAACAGAAAGGACAGAACAACAAACCATTAAGTGGTAAAGCACAAAGGACAGAAGAACAAACCAGTAAGTGGTTAAAAACAAAGGACAGAAGAACAAACCATTAAGTGGTTAAACACAAAGGACAGAAGAACAAACCATTAAGTGGTAACACACAAAGGACAGAAAAACAAACCATTTAGTTGTTAAGCACAAAGGACAGAAGAACAAACCATTAAGTGGTTAAGCACAAAGGACAGAAGAACAAACCATTAAGTGGTTAAGCACAAAGGACAGAAGAACAAACCATTAAGGGGTAAAACACAAAGGAAGGAAGAACAAACCATTAAGTGGTAAAACACAAAGGACAGAAGAACAAACCATTAAGTGGTAAAACACAAAGGACAGAAGAACAAACCATTAAGTTGTTAAACACAAAGGACAGAAGAACAAACCATTAAGTTGTAAAACAAAAAGGACAGAAGAACAAACCATTAAATGGTTAAACACAAAGGACAGAAGAACAAACCATTAAGTGGTAAAACACAAAGGACAGAAGAACAAACCATTAAGTTGTAAAACACAAAGGACAGAAGAACAAACCATTAAGTGGTAAAACACAAAGGACAGAAGAACAAACCATTAAGTGGTAACACACAAAGGACAGAAGAACAAACCATTAAGTGGCTAAGCACAAAGGACAGAAGAACAAACCATTAAGTTGTTAAACACAAAGGACAGAAGAACAAACCATTTAGTTGTTAAGCACAAAGGACAGAAGAACAAACCATTAAGTGGTTAAGCACAAAGGACAGAAGAACAAACCATTAAGTTGTTAAACACAAAGGACAGAAGAACAAACCATTTAGTTGTTAAGCACAAAGGACAGAAGAACAAACCATTAAGTGGTTAAGCACAAAGGACAGAAGAACAAACCATTAAGTGGTAAAGCACAAAGGACAGAAGAACAAACCATTAATTTGTAAAACACAAAGGACAGAAGAACAAACCATTAAGTGGTTAAACACAAAGGACAGAAGAACAAACCATTAAGTTGTTAAACACAAAGGACAGAAGAACAAACCATTAAGTGGTTAAACACAAAGGACAGAAGAACAAACCATTAAGTGGTAAAACACAAAAGACAGAAGAACAAACCATTATGTGGTTAAACACAAAGGACAGAAGAACAAACCATTAAGTGGTTAAGCACAAAGCAAAGAAGAACAAACCATTAATTGGTTAAACACAAAGGACAGAAGAACAAACCATTAAGTGGTAAAACACAAAGGACAGAAGAACAAACCATTAAGTGGTTAAGCAGAAAGGACAGAAGAACAAACCATTAAGTTGTTAAACACAAAGGACAGAAGAACAAACCATTAAGTGGTTAAACACAAAGGACAGAAGAACAAACCATTAAGTGGTTAAACACAAAGGACAGAAGAACAAACCATTAAGTGGTAAAACACAAAGGAAGGAAGAACAAACCATTAAGTGGTAAAACACAAAGGACAGAAGAACAAACAATTAAGTGGTAAAACACAAAGGACAGAAGAACAAACCATTAAGTGGTTAAGGACAAAGGACAGAAGAACAAACCATTAAGTTGTAAAACACAAAGGAAGGAAGAACAAACCATTAAGTGGTAAAACACAAAGGACAGAAGAACAAACCATTAAGTGGTAAAACACAAAGGACAGAAGAACAAACCATTAAGCGGTTAAACACAAAGGACAGAAGAACAAACCATTAAGTGGTAAAACACAAAGGACAGAAGAACAAACCATTAAGCGGTAAAACACAAAGGACAGAAGAACAAACCATTAAGTGGTAAAACACAAAGGACAGAAGAACAAACCATTTAGTGGTTAAACACAAAGGACAGAAGAACAAACCATTAAGTTGTAACACACAAAGGACAGAAAAACAAACCATTTAGTTGTTAAGCACAAAGGACAGAAGAACAAACCATTAAGTGGTAAAACACAAAGGACAGAAGAACAAACCATTAAGTGGTTAAGCACAAAGGACAGAAGAACAAACCTTTAAGTTGTTAAACACAAAGGACAGAAGAACAAACCATTAAGTGGTTAAACACAAAGGACAGAAGAACAAACCATTAAGTGGTAAAACACAAAGGACAGAAGAACAAACCATTAAGTGGTTAAACACAAAGGACAGAAGAACAAACCATTAAGTGGTAAAACACAAAGGACAGAAGAACAAACCATTAAGTGGTTAAACACAAAGGACAGAAGAACAAACCATTAAGTGTTAAAACACAAAGGACAGAATAACAAACCATTAAGTGGTAAAACACAAAGGACAGAAGAACAAACCATTAAGTGGTAAAGCACAAAGGACAGAAGAACAAACCATTAAGTGGTAAAACACAAAGGACAGAAGAACAAACCATCAAGTGGTTAAACACAAAGGACAGAAGAACAAACAATTAAGTGGTAAAACACAAAGGACAGAAGAACAAACCATTAAGTGGTTAATAAACACAAAGGACAGAAGAACAAACCATTAGGTGATTAAACACAAAGGACAGAAGAACAAACCAGTAAGTGGTAAATCACAAAGGACAGAAGAACAAACCATTAAGTTGTAAAACACAAAGGACAGAAGAACAAACCATTAAGTGGTTAAACACAAAGGACAGAAGAACAAACCATTATGTGGTTAAACACAAAGGACAGAAAACAAACCATTAAGTGGTAAAACACAAAGGACAGAAGAACAAACCAGTAAGTGGTAAAACACAAAGGAAGGAAGAACAAACCATTAAGTGGTTAAACACAAAGGACAGAAGAACAAACCATTAAGTGGTTAAACACAAAGGACAGAAGAACAAACCATTAAGTGGTTAAACACAAAGGACAGAAGAACAAACCATTAAGTGGTTAAGCACAAAGGACAGAAGAACAAACCATTAAGTTGTAAAACGCAAAGGACAGAAGAACAAACCATTAAGTGGTTAAACACAAAGGACAGAAGAACAATACATTAGGTGGTTAAGCACAAAGGACAGAACAACAAACCATTAAGTGGTAAAGCACAAAGGACAGAAGAACAAACCAGTAAGTGGTTAAAAACAAAGGACAGAAGAACAAACCATTAAGTGGTTAAGCACAAAGGACAGAAGAACAAACCATTAAGTGGTAACACACAAAGGACAGAAAAACAAACCATTTAGTTGTTAAGCACAAAGGACAGAAGAACAAACCATTAAGTGGTTAAGCACAGAGGACAGAAGAACAAACCATTAAGTGGTTAAGCACAAAGGACAGAAGAACAAACCATTAAGGGGTAAAACACAAAGGAAGGAAGAACAAACCATTAAGTGGTAAAACACAAAGGACAGAAGAACAAACCATTAAGTGGTAAAACACAAAGGACAGAAGAACAAACCATTAAGTTGTTAAACACAAAGGACAGAAGAACAAACCATTAAGTTGTAAAACAAAAAGGACAGAAGAACAAACCATTAAATGGTTAAACACAAAGGACAGAAGAACAAACCATTAAGTGGTAAAACACAAAGGACAGAAGAACAAACCATTAAGTTGTAAAACACAAAGGACAGAAGAACAAACCATTAAGTGGTAAAACACAAAGGACAGAAGAACAAACCATTAAGTGGTAACACACAAAGGACAGAAGAACAAACCATTAAGTGGCTAAGCACAAAGGACAGAAGAACAAACCATTAAGTTGTTAAACACAAAGGACAGAAGAACAAACCATTTAGTTGTTAAGCACAAAGGACAGAAGAACAAACCATTAAGTGGTTAAGCACAAAGGACAGAAGAACAAACCATTAAGTGGTAAAGCACAAAGGACAGAAGAACAAACCATTAATTTGTAAAACACAAAGGACAGAAGAACAAACCATTAAGTGGTTAAACACAAAGGACAGAAGAACAAACCATTAAGTTGTTAAACACAAAGGACAGAAGAACAAACCATTAAGTGGTTAAACACAAAGGACAGAAGAACAAACCATTAAGTGGTTAAACACAAAAGACAGAAGAACAAATTAACCATTAAGTTGTTAAACACAAAGGACAGAAGAACAAACCATTAAGTTGTAAAACACAAAGGACAGAAGAACAAACGATTAAGTGGTAAAACATAAAGGACAGAAGAACAAACCATTAAGTTGCTAAACACAAAGGACAGAAGAACAAACCATTAAGTTGTTAAACACAAAGGACAGAAGAACAAACCATTAAGTGGTTAAACACAAAGGACAGAAGAATAAACCATTAAGTGGTTAAACACAAAGGACAGAAGAACAAACCATTTAGTGGTAAAACACAAAGGACAGAAGAACAAACCATTAAGTGGTAAGCACAAAGGACAGAAGAACAAACCATTAAGTGGCTAAGCACAAAGGACAGAAGAACAAACCATTAAGTTGTTAAACACAAAGGACAGAAGAACAAACCATTAAGTGGTAAAGCACAAAGGACAGAAGAACAAACCATTAAGTGGTAAAACACAAAGGACAGAAGAACAAACCATTAAGTGGCTAAGCACAAAGGACAGAAGAACAAACCATTAAGTGGTAAAGCGCAAAGGACAGAAGAACAAACCATTAATTGGTAAAACACAAAGGACAGAAGAACAAACCATTAAGTGGTTAAACACAAAGGACAGAAGAACAAACCATTAAGTGGTAAAGCACAAAGGACAGAAGAACAAACCATTAAGTGGTAAAGCACAAAGGACAGAAGAACAAACCATTAAGTTGTAAAACACAAAGGACAGAAGAACAAACCATTAAGTTGTAAAACATAAAGAACAGAAGAACAAACCATTAAGTGGTTAAACACAGAGGACAGAAGAACAATCCATTAAGTGGTTAAACACAAAGGACAGAAAAAAACAACATTAAGTGGTAAAACACAAAGGACAGAAGAACAAACCATTAAGTGGTTAAACACAAAGGACAGAAGAACAAACCATTAAGTGGTTACACACAAAGGACAGAAAAACAAACCATTAAGTTGTTAAACACAAAGGACAGAAGAACAAACCATTAATTGGTTAAGCACAAAGGACAGAAGAACAAACCATTAAGTTGTAAAACACAAAGGACAGAAGAACAAACCATTAAGTGGTTTAACACAAAGGACAGAAGAACAAACCATTCCTTGGTAAAACACAAAAGACAGAAGAACAAACCATTAAGTGGTTAAACACAAAGAACAGAAGAACAAACCATTAAGTGGTTAAGCACAAAGGACAGAAGAACAAACCATTAAGTGGTAAAACACAAAGGACAGAAGAACAAACCATTAAGTGGTAAAGCACAAAGGACAGAAGAACAAACCATTAAGTGGTTAAACACAAAGGACAGAAGAACAAACCAGTAAGTGGTAAAACACAAAGGACAGAAGAACAAACCATTAAGTGGTAAAACACAAAGGACAGAAGAACAAACCATTAAGTGGTAAAACACAAAGGAAAGAAGAACAAACCATTAAGTTGTAAAACACAAAGGACAGAAGAACAAACCATTAAGTTGTAAAACATAAAGAACAGAAGAACAAACCATTAAGTGGTTAAACTCAGAGGACAGAAGAACAATCCATTAAGTGGTTAAACACAAAGGACAGAAAAACAAACCATTAAGTGGTAAAACATAAAGGACAGAAGAACAAACCATTAAGTGGTTAAACACAAAGGACAGAAGAACAAACCATTAAGTGGTTAAACACAAAGGACAGAAGAACAAACCATTAAGTGGTTAAACACAAAGGACAGAAGAACAAACCATTAAGTGGTAAAACACAAAGGACAGAAGAACAAACCATTAAGTTGTAAAACACAAAGGAGAGAAGAACAAACCATTAAGTTGTAAAACACAAAGGACAGAAGAACAAACCATTAAGTGGTTAAACACAAAGGACAGAAGAACAAACCATTAAGTTGTAAAACACAAAGGACAGAAGAACAAACCATTAAGTGGTAAAACACAAAGGACAAAAGAACAAACCATTAAGTTGTAAAACATAAAGGACAGAAGAACAAACCATTAAGTGGTTAAACACAAAGGACAGAAGAACAAACCATTAAGTTGTAAAACATAAAGGACAGAAGAACAAACCATTAAGTGGTTAAACACAAAGGACAGAAGAACAAACCATTAAGTGGATAAACACAAAGGACAGAAGAACAAACCATTAAGTTGTTAAACACAAAGGACAGAAGAACAAACCATTAAGTGGTTAAACACAAAAGACAGAAGAACAAACCATTAAGTTGTAAAACACAAATGACAGAAGAACAAACCATTAAGTGATAAAACACAATGGACAGAAGAACAAACCATTAACTGGTAAAACACAAAGGACAGAAGAACAAACCATTAAGTGGTTAAACACAAAGGACAGAAGAACAAACCATTAAGTGGTAAAACACAAAGGACAGAAGAACAAACCATTAAGTTGTAAAACATAAAGGACAGAAGAACAAACCATTAAGTGGTTAAACACAAAGGACAGAAGAACAAACCATTAAGTGGTTAAACACAAAGGACAGAAGAACAAACCATTAAGTTGTTAAACACAAAGGACAGAAGAACAAACCATTAAGTGGTTAAACACAAAAGACAGAAGAACAAACCATTAAGTTGTAAAACACAAATGACAGAAGAACAAACCATTAAGTGATAAAACACAATGGACAGAAGAACAAACCATTAACTGGTAAAACACAAAGGACAGAATAACAAACCATTAAGTTGTAAAACACAAAGGACAGAAGAACAAACCATTAAGTGGTAAAACACAAAGGACAGAAGAACAAACCATTAAGTGGTAACACACAAAGGACAGAAGAACAAACCATTAAGTGGCTAAGCACAAAGGACAGAAGAACAAACCATTAAGTTGTTAAACACAAAGGACAGAAGAACAAACCATTTAGTTGTTAAGCACAAAGGACAGAAGAACAAACCATTAAGTGGTTAAGCACAAAGGACAGAAGAACAAACCATTAAGTGGTAAAGCACAAAGGACAGAAGAACAAACCATTAATTTGTAAAACACAAAGGACAGAAGAACAAACCATTAAGTGGTTAAACACAAAGGACAGAAGAACAAACCATTAAGTTGTTAAACACAAAGGACAGAAGAACAAACCATTAAGTGGTTAAACACAAAGGACAGAAGAACAAACCATTAAGTGGTTAAACACAAAAGACAGAAGAACAAATTAACCATTAAGTTGTTAAACACAAAGGACAGAAGAACAAACCATTAAGTTGTAAAACACAAAGGACAGAAGAACAAACGATTAAGTGGTAAAACATAAAGGACAGAAGAACAAACCATTAAGTTGCTAAACACAAAGGACAGAAGAACAAACCATTAAGTTGTTAAACACAAAGGACAGAAGAACAAACCATTAAGTGGTTAAACACAAAGGACAGAAGAATAAACCATTAAGTGGTTAAACACAAAGGACAGAAGAACAAACCATTTAGTGGTAAAGCACAAAGGACAGAAGAACAAACCATTAAGTGGTAAGCACAAAGGACAGAAGAACAAACCATTAAGTGGCTAAGCACAAAGGACAGAAGAACAAACCATTAAGTTGTTAAACACAAAGGACAGAAGAACAAACCATTAAGTGGTAAAGCACAAAGGACAGAAGAACAAACCATTAAGTGGTAAAACACAAAGGACAGAAGAACAAACCATTAAGTGGCTAAGCACAAAGGACAGAAGAACAAACCATTAAGTTGTAAAACATAAAGAACAGAAGAACAAACAATTAAGTGGTTAAACACAGAGGACAGAAGAACAATCCATTAAGTGGTTAAACACAAAGGACAGAAAAAAACAACATTAAGTGGTAAAACACAAAGGACAGAAGAACAAACCATTAAGTGGTTAAGCACAAAGGACAGAAGAACAAACCATTAAGTGGTTACACACAAAGGACAGAAAAACAAACCATTAAGTTGTTAAACACAAAGGACAGAAGAACAAACCATTAATTGGTTAAGCACAAAGGACAGAAGAACAAACCATTAAGTTGTAAAACACAAAGGACAGAAGAACAAACCATTAAGTGGTTTAACACAAAGGACAGAAGAACAAACCATTCCTTGGTAAAACACAAAAGACAGAAGAACAAACCATTAAGTGGTTAAACACAAAGAACAGAAGAACAAACCATTAAGTGGTTAAGCACAAAGGACAGAAGAACAAACCATTAAGTGGTAAAACACAAAGGACAGAAGAACAAACCATTAAGTGGTAAAGCACAAAGGACAGAAGAACAAACCATTAAGTGGTTAAACACAAAGGACAGAAGAACAAACCAGTAAGTGGTAAAACACAAAGAACAGAAGAACAAACCATTAAGTGGTTAAACACAGAGGACAGAAGAACAATCCATTAAGTGGTTAAACACAAAGGACAGAAAAACAAACCATTAAGTGGTAAAACATAAAGGACAGAAGAACAAACCATTAAGTGGTTAAACACAAAGGACAGAAGAACAAACCATTAAGTGGTTAAACACAAAGGACAGAAGAACAAACCATTAAGTGGTTAAACACAAAGGACAGAAGAACAAACCATTAAGTGGTAAAACACAAAGGACAGAAGAACAAACCATTAAGTTGTAAAACACAAAGGAGAGAAGAACAAACCATTAAGTTGTAAAACACAAAGGACAGAAGAACAAACCATTAAGTGGTTAAACACAAAGGACAGAAGAACAAACCATTAAGTTGTAAAACACAAAGGACAGAAGAACAAACCATTAAGTGGTAAAACACAAAGGACAAAAGAACAAACCATTAAGTTGTAAAACATAAAGGACAGAAGAACAAACCATTAAGTGGTTAAACACAAAGGACAGAAGAACAAACCATTAAGTTGTAAAACATAAAGGACAGAAGAACAAACCATTAAGTGGTTAAACACAAAGGACAGAAGAACAAACCATTAAGTGGTTAAACACAAAGGACAGAAGAACAAACCATTAAGTTGTTAAACACAAAGGACAGAAGAACAAACCATTAAGTGGTTAAACACAAAAGACAGAAGAACAAACCATTAAGTTGTAAAACACAAATGACAGAAGAACAAACCATTAAGTGATAAAACACAATGGACAGAAGAACAAACCATTAACTGGTAAAACACAAAGGACAGAAGAACAAACCATTAAGTGGTTAAACACAAAGGACAGAAGAACAAACCATTAAGTGGTAAAACACAAAGGACAGAAGAACAAACCATTAAGTTGTAAAACATAAAGGACAGAAGAACAAACCATTAAGTGGTTAAACACAAAGGACAGAAGAACAAACCATTAAGTGGTTAAACACAAAGGACAGAAGAACAAACCATTAAGTTGTTAAACACAAAGGACAGAAGAACAAACCATTAAGTGGTTAAACACAAAAGACAGAAGAACAAACCATTAAGTTGTAAAACACAAATGACAGAAGAACAAACCATTAAGTGATAAAACACAATGGACAGAAGAACAAACCATTAACTGGTAAAACACAAAGGACAGAAGAACAAACCATTAAGTGGTTAAACACAAAGGACAGAAGAACAAACTATTAAGTTGTAAAACACGATTAACCGAAAGGGTACACAGTTCCCACTCCATTAGTTGCAGTTGTAGTGTTGCTCTTGTTAAAACCATCTTATAGGTCACGACCAAGAAAGAAGAACAGGATTTTGACTACGACAAACGGAAAACATCCGTGGTCACCCGTCACAGGTATTCTGCAACGTTGACATACCCAAGGCACTAGGAATTAATGAAGAATCAAACAATTGTTTCTTTTATGTTTTTCTGTGCATTAAAAAGAAATTAGATTCATCACCTCAGGCATAAGCGACCATAATCGATGTTTGCTATCCTGTTTAAGCCCATTGGCTGTACTGCTCCCAAACACTATTAAGTTATTTGGCTTTCCAATCTTTTGATTTGATGATACCGGATAAATATTAATTATTAGTATTTTTTTCGCTCGACAAGGATTATCAGGTCCATATCAGATGAGCTCGAAGTTAATCAGTGGTCTCCTTCAACACTTTGAGTACTGTTGTGTTTACCTATACCAAAGAAAGATGATGAAGTGTCGTATTCCGGATAGAGCATGCGTAGCAGGTAGATCTTTGTAGGTGATGACTGAGAGAGAAGAACACAAAAGATGAATAGGAAAAAACATTATTCCGTTCTTCACACTTCTTATATTTCCCACCTGAACCTAGAATTGCGTCGTATTGGCAACTTGGGGAAGGAAGTGGATACAAATAACAACCATATCTGTATCGGACGTCCTGATTGTGATCCGGCCTTTCTTTCCCTTCTCTTCCTCTGTTTTCTTGTCGGCATGTAGCACCTGCAAGATCATTCGGATGTCAACCTCCTGCTGACTGCTGAATAATTGAGGGCAATCAGTGCTACCTTCTCTGAAAAAACTTTGACAATCTCAGGGTTTCCAAAAATGCCAGCATACAGCGAATGCCCAGGTTGTACAACAGTCATTTCGAACTATTTGCAGGAGATAGGTGCCGAAAAAGTTGATGAGTGTCTGTTTGTTTTATTGTGCAGAAAGAAACCTTTTTCCATTCAGGTATAATTCTGCCCTCTATTACGTCAAACACTTTGGCAGAGGCAGACACTTTTACACGGCGTTCTCTTTCTGCTGACTTGATTGAGTTTTTGATGTCGTATCGGTCAACAATATCTGCTCCAGTGTTTGCAAATATAAGGCAACGGACTCAATCTCTGTACTAATCAGCTGCGAGATCACCAAAGGTTTATGTTTCCTCACGTCAACGCACTGTACAACTGTCATTGCATATCTTATGTATGTTGTGAGATATCGATGAAAATCGGGCAAAGAAAGGACAGACGATACATATGTTTCAAACTATTTCACTAGATCTGACTTTCAGGACTTTCTCATAGTACTATCATACTAAAAATTAGAAACCAGTTAAGATCAATGGGAAGTGAAAGAACACTTTCAATTGTAAAATCATTCCTACAGTTTGCTAATGCCAAGGAACGCCGGGAAACAAGTTCTGGGTTGATATGACCTAGATAATTGCTACTGATTTACATTTGATGTTTGTTTTTGAGGTCATGTGTTCAAATGTTTTTAATTTTGTCTTTGGTATAAGATTGTAAAAACTCCTTGGCTGATCAACGGAGAATGCTCTGTTGGCAATTGCTTTACATATTGTATCACCTTGGTCAACTGCGATGAGTATCGAAACATGTACCTCCTTTGTAACATGCATACCCGTGGAGAAATTAATAAGAAGAGTTTGAAGATACTAAAGGGGTAATCAGAATCGTATATCGAAGAAGGACAGACAACACAATGGCCAAACGAAAAAGTGCAAACGGAAAAACAACGATCTACCAACGATTCAACATGCATATAAAACTAAAGATCGAGTAACACGAACCCCACTAAAAACTGGGGGTGAACTCATGTGCTCCGGAAGGGTTAGCAGTTCCTGCTCCACTAGTGACACTCGTCGTGTTAATCTAGTAGCAAACCCGATGATAAGTCATGAACGAGGAAAAGACCGGGAAGTGCTTACGACAAGTAATTTGTGACACAGATATTCCATAGCGGTCAACAAAGTCATGATGGCGACCGCACAACTTTCCAAGTGATGACTTCAACTTAGCTAAGAGGAACCCTTGGTTCAGTACCTTCCTTGTTAGGACAATGCAAAAAATGCATGATGAGCAACACGGACCCCACCAAAAAAACCCAGGATGAACTCAGGTACTCGCATAGTGCTAGCAGTTAAGAGAGAATTCTAAATGGGTCCGCTTAGAAAGGGTTTGTAAGTGATTCAAGTAGTATATAGGTACAGACAAAGTAGCATTTGTGGTGGTGGTGGTGCTACCGGAAGTCACGTGACCGGCCCTTACCAAAAGTGACGTCAGTCACGTGACTGGAAGTATGTTCTGCGCATGTCCGGATTTTTTTCCCGTACTTTTTTTCAGTTTCCCGCTTTTTTGTCTATAGTAGTAGTACAAAATGTAGTACAGTAGTACAAGAACCATGACTACCGGAATTGATCGAAGGTCACGTGATCCCAAAGGGGTGGAAGGATGTGCACAATATCCGCCCTAGTGGGATCTTTTCACTGGAAATGACGTCATCAAACGTCATGTGACCCCTTCGGTGTTCCTTGGAAGGGTAGAATCCGTGCATGCGCAACCTGAAATTACGTGATATCCGATCGGAAGTGCCCTTGTGGTGTTCTCTAGGACGTCCGCGTCTATCGTTTTCTAGCCCTGGTTATCTGCTCCTTTCCCGCCATTTTATTTTCATATAATATATTTCAATAATGGCTTTCACCTACAGTGTTTTCGGATGTGTTCGTTATGTACTCCAAGTAGTCTATCACGTCCGCGTTCTCACTGTGGGGGTACTAAATAACCTAAGAGTCAAATGAATGAAATGGTAAATTTGATCCTTACTTGCATATTCTCTAGCAAAACAAAATTGAAATGGCGTCGATGTATATAGCGACCCAGTGTTGTCCCATTCGATGGTCTGGATCTGTGTTTCCCACAGGGGCCGAAGGTACGTTTAATAGTTTGGGTAATCTGTTTCTGGGATAGATCCCCTTAAATATCGTTCTGGAGTGGGGATGTTTTTTTTCAATAGAGTGTCAATCTAAACACTGTAGTCAAACAAGACTTGTCTGTTTCTATCAATGTCAAGTTTGTCCTGAGTTATTTTCCCTTTATATATGTAATCCTATTTTAGGTTTATTTTACCAAGTTGCTTCCCTTGAGTAATTTCCCCTTTATCTGTATAATCCTATTCCAGGTTTATTTTCCTAAGTTGTTTGCCTTGAGTTATTCCCTCTTTATGTAATCCTATTTCAGGTTTATTTGACCAAGTTGCTTGTCTTGAGTTATTTCCCCTTTACCTATGTAAAATTATTTCAGGTTTATTTTACCACGTTGTTTGTCTTGGTGGTGGTGATGATGCTGGTGGTGGTGGTGGTGGTGGTGGTGGTGGTGGTGGTGGTGATGATGATGATGGTGGTAGTGGTGGTGGTGGTGATTGTGGTGGTGGTGATGGTGGGGGTGGTGGTGGTGAATAGATAGGGAAATTATGGAAGAAAAGAGCGTATATCCAACACCACCACATCAATTAGTCATAAACATCTAGCGACATTAATTGCGAGAGAACAAAATTAATTGATCATCAATTTGTTGGATTCAAATATAGATGATGTCCATTCACTAAATAATTCTACGTTTGGTGATTTCTTGTATTACATCTATCCCATTGAGCTTGAAATAAAGAATACCACAGATACAGATATGACCCACACCTCGAAATTAACAGTGAGGGTGGTTAAGAACGAAACTTTACGGCAAAAGAGATGATCACAGATACAGATAGATCTGCTTCATACATTGACCTATACCTCGAAATTAACAGTGAGATCGGATAAGAACGAAACTGTACGACAAAAGAGATGATTTCAATTCTCACATTGGAAATCTTCTATTTATAAGCATTATTCCAGCAGCACCTGCAGCTGGAGTATATATATTTATCCTGCAATCAATAAATTTGCTGTACAAATATGCTATGCGAATAATTTTTTGCTTTATTCGTAGTATACGAATAATTTTTTCAGCCTACGAATAAATTTATAAACCTACGAATAAACTTTTAAGCCAGTTTTTGTGTTTCTGCTCTCCTGTGAAGGAGCTACAATACGAACCGTAACCAATGGCAATAATCGACCGTCGTCTTTTTCTAATAAATGTTTTCGTTCTCACTACTAAATACAAACCGACAAAATGAATTACTAGTAAATGAAACTAATAATTTTAAAATTTCATATTTTTATACATATTTTACGATAAAAAAATCCTAGATGTCAATGAAAAACAAAACAAAAATCTTAAACAAATCCGAATCATTTAAAACTTGATACGGAAGCTTTGAAATCAAAACAAAATCAGCTAAAACTACAGGACAAAGGGAATAAACCAAAGATGCGGAAACTAACTTCCTTTATAACAAAAACGTTCTGGGCAGTCACACACCACAATCTTTACTAAGCACACTTATGGTTAAATAACTCAGTACAGTTTGAACATCAAACTCTAAGATTACTACATATATTTTATTATAAAATGAAAAAAAACAGCAGAGTCATTTGAAGCCCGTAAGCGGTGATCAGAGTGCAGTGCGCATGCTCTATTAGTTGTTAATATGTCGTAACGTATTTTAATTAATCAGTGTCCGTTAATCTAGCTTAATCCCGCCACTTTGCATGTCCCCGTTTTCCATTTTATTACATAAAGTTCAACTCAGTCATCTTGTCAACTGTCCTTCCTTTTTAAAACTCCTTTAGCTGTCAGGAAGGTTAGTATTGGATGAATAAGAGTCAAAGCTACTATGATTGTCATGAGGGATTTTACCTGCAAAGAAAATATTAAGGTATGAATAGAAAGTGTAAACAGTGATGGTGAACAATTTCATCAATATCAACAAATCTAACCATCACCTCTGATCTTAATTCATTCAACAAAATAAAAAGAATTACGAACCAATACAATATATTATCAAACTTTTATTAAATAATTGACATGTAACATTTTAACCTTATAACATGAAATGTTCCTGTTTCTATGAAAGACAGATAAAGTTAATAATAACTTTGGGTATACATTGTTATTTTATAATGGCACAGAATAATGCATTTGTTAGCTTCACATATCTTCAGCACCTACTTGCTATTGTAAATGTAGGCATGCTCGACACGGATGCTGAAGTTCTTTGTTTCGATCACCAGTCGGGTGAAACCAAAGTCTATAAAATTTATATTTGCCTCTTCTCCTCCAAGCATTCATGATCAGTATGAACGAGTGATGAGGTTGGCTCGGAGTCAATGTGTATGTGTGGAGTTATCTGTATACAATCATGTGGACTGTTGTTTGTTAGAGCTAGAACAGTTGGCTCGGAGTCAATGTGTATGTGTGGAGTTATCTGCATACAATCATGTGGACTGTTGTTTGTTAGAGCTAGAACAGTTGGCTCGGAGCCAATGTGCATGTGTGGAGTTATCTGTATACAATCATGTGGACTGTTGTTTGTTAGAGCTAGAACAGTTGGTTCGGAGTCAATGTGTATGTGTAGAGTTATTTGTATACAATCATGTGGACTGTTGTTTGTTAGAGCTAGAACAGTAGGCTAGGAGTCAATGTGTATGTGTGCAGTTATCTCCATACAAACATGTGGACTGTTGTTTGTTAGAGGTAGAACAGTAGGCTAGGAGTCAATGTGTATGTGTAGAGTTATCTGTATACAATCATGTGGACTGTTGTTTGTTAGAGCTAGAACAGTAGGCTAGGAGTCAATGTGCATGTGTGGAGTTATCTGTATGCAATCATGCGGACTGTTGTTTGTTAGAGCTAGAACAGTAGGCTAGGAGTCAATGTGTATGTGTAGAGTTATCTGTATACAATCATGTGGACTGTTGTTTGTTAGAGTTAGAACAGTAGGCTAGGAGTCAATGTGTATGAGTAGAGTTTTCTGTATACAATCATGCGAACTGTTGTTTGTTAGGGTTAGAACAGTAGGCTAGGAGTCAATGTGTATGTGTAGAGTTATCTGTATACAATCATGTAGACTGTTGTTTGTTAGAACTAGAACAGTAGGCTAGGAGTCAATGTGTATGTGTAGAGTTATCTGTATACAATCATGTGGACTGTTGTTTGTTAGAGCTAGAACAGTTGGCTCGGAGTCAATGTGTATGTGTAGAGTTATTTCTATACAATCATGTGGACTGTTGTTTGTTAGAGCTAGAACAGTAGGCTAGGAGTCAATGTGTATGTGTGGAGTTATCTGCATACAATCATGTGGACTGTTGTTTGTTAGAGGTAGAACAGTAGGCTAGGAGTCAATGTGTATGTGTAGAGTTATCTGTATACAATCATGTGGACTGTTGTTTGATAGAGCTAGAACAGTAGGCTAGGAGTCTATGTGTATGTGTAGAGTTATCTGTATACAACTATGTGGACTCTTGTTTGTTAGAGCTAGAACAGTAGGCTAAGAGTCAATGTGCATGTGTGGAGTTATCTGTATGCAATCATGCGGACTGTTGTTTGTTAGAGCTAGAACAGTAGGCTAGGAGTCAATGTGTATGTGTAGAGTTATCTGTATACAATCATGTGGACTGTTGTTTGTTAGAGGTAGAACAGTAGGCTAGGAGTCAATGTGTATGTGTAGCGTTTTCTGTATGCAATCATGCGGACTGTTGTTTGTTAGAGCTAGAACAGTAGGCTAGGAGTCAATGTGTATGTGTAGAGTTATCTGTATACAATCATCTGGACTGTTGTTTGCTAGAGCTAGAACAGTAGGCTAGGAGTCAATGTGTATGTGTAGACTTATCTCTATGCAATCATGTGGGTGGACTGTTGTTTGTTAGAGCTAGAACAGTAAATGTTGATCTGGTATAAAGTACCATCAACATCATCACATCGAAATACAACTTGTTCTTCTCATGGTCTATTGAACAATTGCTCGTTTGGAGCTAAACAACAATCACTCACTCACTTTGCTTTTCTTGCTATTTAAATCTTTATTAAAGATAAGAGGCCTTGAACACCATACACGTTTTATTCGTCCAGTGAACACTAGGTTCCATTGAGTTGAATATTTTATTTCTGTATTTAATCAATCTAGATTAATATGATATTCATTTACATTATTATTTCTAAATCTTAAACAGTTTTTGGGGCCGTCGTAGTCTTGATCGTATGGCAATTAGATTTACAACTAACGTTGTGAGTTCGAACCCCGTTCCTGGCGAGGTGCACTAGATACAGCATTATGTGATAAAGTTTGACAGTGACTTGCGACAGGATGGTTGTTTTGTTCTGGTACTCCGGTTTCCACCACAAACAAAAGTGACAGCGACGATATAACAGAAGTATTGCTGAAAGTGGCGTTAAGCATCATCAAACAAACAAACAAACAAACAATTGAACATTTTCACAACTAGTCATGATAATGGAAAACTACACAGTTCTTGGTTTTGCGCTCATAATGATTTTAGCTAAGCCTCATAATTTTCTTTGTTACGCTGTCAACTTTAGCTATGCGCTCATAACGTGTCAGTTAAGCGCTCATTATTTTCTTATGCGCTCATAACGTGTTAGCTAAAAGCTGATAATTTTCTTAGTTACGCTCTCAGCTCTAGATATGTTCTCATAATGTGCTATCTAAACGCTCATAATTTTCTTAGTTACGCTCTCAGCTTTAGCTATGCGCTCATAATGTGCTAACTAAGCGCTCATAATGTTTACAGTTATGGTCTCATCATTAGCTATGCGCTGATTGAATCGTGTTTGTATTTAATTAATTCAGGTTAATATTCTATTGTATCTTATCCTAATATGTTTAAGCCTTACATAAAAGGTGTCCGGGTGGCTCAATGAGTTAGGTAGTTGGATTACCTAACAACTCATACAAGCCTATCACCAATAAGGCGTGGGTTCGCGTCCGGCTTTATAAATTACAAAAAGGGTCCACTCGATTTGCAGCCGCAAGTGATCAAGTTTATTAGTCGCTTGCCCATGGTCGGTGGTTCTCTCCAGGTACTCCGGCTTCCGCCACCACTAAAACTGGTCCCTATGATATAGCTGAAATATTCCTGAAAGTGGCGTTAATACCAAAAATCAAATCAAACCATCAAATCTTTATATTATTCTAATATTTCTATATCTTACATATATCTGAGCTTCTGGTGATTGGCTATACCATGTAAAGATAACTATTTGTATCGTCGACGTTACTCCACCAACAGTTATTCCTAAAGGGTATATCACGTTTCCGTGTTTTTGTTGGTATCTAAATAAAAGTACAACAAACATGAGACGTAAATATAAATGAAAACAGAAAAATGTTTTGCTTTACTGTGTAAATATAAGTTAAAGATTAAAACGAGGCTGAACATTGTTTGTTTTTCGTGTAATCAGAAAAAAAAAGCAAACCAGAACAAGCAAGAGGCGTTTGACTGTCACTCAGAATAAAAGTTTAAAACGAGGCTATCTTTTGTGGATGTTTTTCATGTCATTAGACCATAAGTTTTCAAAACAAGTAATAACAATAGTACCTCTATAGTGTTATTTGTCAGTTGAAGTTGATATTAAAGAAAGACAGAAGGTATCGGCCCATCAAGCAAGTTAAGCCCTACCAAGTCAAGTCAATATAGTAAGTGCTCAGATATATGTATGTTATAGAATTTGTATTTGTTTCCATGACTTTCCAAGCGGTGTTTTTAACTGTTCTCACAATGGGGTATTGTTATTTGTATCTGTTTCCATGACTTTCCAAGCGGTGTTTTCAACTCTTCTCACAATGGAGTATTGTTATTTGTATCTGTTTCCATGACTTTCCAAGCGGTGTTTTCAACTCTTCTCACAATGGGGTATTGTTATTGTTTTTGTTTTTGTTTTTGTTTTTGTTTTTGCTTTTCATTTTATTATTATTAAGGTTCCTTTGTGAATACTGTGATGGTATTGGAGTTGATAGTTTGTGAGTTCTATTCTCACATTAAATGAGGTGAACTCGATACAACTGTTGGTGATCATTTTTGTTAGTGACTTAGGTTTGTGGATTTCTATGGATACTTTTGCTACCTCCGTCAATAAAAGCTATAGAAACGATATAGCTACAATAGTGTTGAAAGCGGCGTTAAACACCCAACCTTTTGTGCATAAAAAACAAATAATTGAGATTTGAAAATAACTGCAAACTGTGACGTAGCCAATGTTGGTTATCCCTGGTATGCCCTTGGTTTACTTACTCCTGGTTAATTTTTAAGTATTTGACTACCCAATCTTTTAACGTTGACCTCATGAAGGTTATTCCAGAAAAGCATACGTTTTTATTTCAAAATTTATAACATACTTCAGTACATAATTATTGAAAATTTAAATTAAAAATAGTGCATTTCATTAATGTAATTACTGACCTGAGAAGCGACCATATTATGTTCCGTAGTTATCTGCCTTTTATACTTACACTGAAACTACGAAAGACATATTAAAGCTGAAGAGAAGCGACTATATATTATTCCGTAATTATTTCCCTGTGATACTTTATTGGGTTTGTACTATACCCGGAAGAAGATACTTACACTGAAACTACGAAAGACATATTAGAGTTGAAGAGAAGCCACCATACAATATTCCGTAGTTACTTCCCCTTGATACTTACACTGAAACTACGAAAGACATATTAGAGTTGAAGAGAAGCCACCATACAATATTCCGTAGTTACTTTCCCTTGATACTTACACTGAAACTATGAAAGACATGTTAGAGTTGAAGAGAAACCACCATACAATATTCCGTAGTTACTTCCCCTTGATACTTACACTGAAACTACGAAAGACATATTAGAGTTGAAGAGAAGCCACCATACAATATTCCGTAGTTACTTCCCCTTGATACTTACACTGAAACTACGAAAGACATATTAGAGTTGAAGAGAAGCCACCATACAATATTCCGTAGTTATTTCCCCTTGATACTTACACTGAAACTACGAAAGACATATTAGAGTTGAAGAGAAGCCACCATACAATATTCCGTAGTTACTTCCCCTTGATACTTACACTGAAACTACGAAAGATATATTAGAACTGAAGAGAAGCCACCATACAATATTCCGTAGTTATTTCCCCTTGATGCTCACACTGAAACTACGAAAGACATATTAGAACTGAAGAGAAGCCACCATACAATATTCCGTAGTTATTTCCCCTTGATGTTTACACTGAAACTACGAAAGACATATTAGAACTGAAGAGAATCCACCATACAATATTCCGTAGTTATTTCTCCTTGATACTTCTTCTTCCCGGATACGAGTCGGACTCTGTAGTTACCGAGTGTGTGTGACTCGGGCGCATAAACAATCAGACAGGAGGCCCCTTTAAAACAGGTAAAAGTCCAAAGAGATAGATGGTATATACAAATAAAAATCATGTACAATATATGCATCGTACAGTCCGATAGTCCGACAGTCTGATAGTCTGACGGTCCGATAGTTCGACAGTCCGATAGTCCGACAGTCCGATAGTCCGACAAATGCTTTATTTCTTTGAAAGTTAACACTATAGCATGGGTATTATGGGGCCAGAAACCGAACCGTTTACTCACCAAAGAAAGGTCCAGAACATCGGAAACACGATATCATAGACGGACAAACAATTGGCAGGGCCATACAAGAATTAAAAAAAAACACATATATGAACAACACGGACTCCATAAAAACCTGGATCCAGTCGTGATTAACCGGTAGTGTAAGCATCTCGTATATTTTGTAGTAGCGACTACTTCAGGCTTTTTTCAAGTAGCTTGTAGCCGAGTCCAGCCAAGAAAAGTTACAATTGAAAAGAAAGATGAAATAAATGAATACAAAAAAAAAGAAATACAAAAAAAAGGAAAAGACAAAAAGAAGAGCGTACCAGTGTTCCCCCCCCCCCCCCTTATCATGGAATATTTATGTTAAAAAGCAATGTCGACACATCAATAGAGTTGGATACAATAATGTGTGCGAATTGATTGATTGATTCATTGATTGCTTAAGGCCCAGCAAGCAATATTTCAGTCATATTCAGGAAGAGGGGACTCTGGGATGGGTCAACATGGGCAAAGACTTAACACGGGAAATTGTTTTTCTGTCTCTTCCGACGACAAGTTGGTCCTATTTTTATTCCCCGGGATTCCGACGGGTGACCCTGCTATAGTCGCCTTCTACGACAAGCGCACATATAAAAAGTTACGATTGAAGGAATTGTCCCTAAGTGACCCCTTATATCACGGAAAGAAACAACATCGGAATATGACAAAATAAACAACTGTACCATGATACGCCATAATACGCCTCCCATCCCCTCTCCTTTGTGACAATTGAAAGTCAGTTGCTCAGCGTGAGAACAGTAATTACTATGCTACATTTTTTAAACCAATTAATTGTATATACCATATGAAAACTGACGTTTTCCAAACTGAATAAAATCACACCTCTCACTTGCTCCTCCCTTTATCAATACAATGTATGTCACGACGTGACCTATCAGTAAAAGGGGGAACAAGTGAGAGATGTTATCGTACGATGCGTGGACGGACGGGCGGACGAACAGCGGTATGCCATATTAAGCCCGTATTTTGACGGGCGTATGAAAATGAATGGCTCATATCCTGAAATTACGAATATATCATTTTTGGCCAAATTATTTTTCAAAACTTTCATCAGTTTGATTAAGGCGAGGTTGCTTATTTGCAGGGCGGACGGACGGACATAATTCTGGGGTTTTTCGAAGATGGATGGAAATTTGCGAATGAAAACACGAGTATAAAGTATATCTGCTACACGCTACTTGAAAAAAGCCTGAAGTAGTCGCTACTAAAAAATATACGGATACTTACACCACCAGTTCATCACGACTGGATCCAGGTTTTTATGGAGTCCGTGTTGTTCATATATGTGTTTTTTTGAGTTCTTGTGTAGACCTGTCAATTGTTTGGCCGTCTATGATATCGTGTTTCCGATGTTCTGGACCTTTCTTTGGTGAGTAAACGGTTCGGTTTCTGGCCCCATATTACACATGTTATAGTGTTAACTTTCAAAGAAATAAAGCATTTGTCGGACTATCGGACAGTCGGACTATCGGACTGTCGGACTATCGGACTATCGGACTATCGGACTGTCGAATTATAGCTACGGCCCCGTACGGCTGCCCTGTCGGTTATCTGTGTTGTGATGAAAGCCATGGGATGGAATTCAACCTGACCTTAAAGTCCTGTAGGAAACCAACATCTACAACTGAAGATGGTACTCGGTTCCATTCCCTGATGGATCTCGGGAAGAGGGAATGTTGGTATATGTCCATCTTGGTTCTGATCTAACTGAATCTATGGTTTCCTCTTGTTCTGGTGTCCCCTGCTGTGTAATAGTTGGCTGGTTCAATGGCAATCAACTGATGGTGGATCTTGTAGCACATTACAAGGGATTGTTTCCATCGTCTTTGCTGGAGGGATTCCTATTGAAGATTGCTTAGCAGGTTTGATACACATCCTGGGGAGTTTTCCTGGTAACAGTTATAGGCAAAGCGAGCTGCCCGCCTTTGTACTTGCTTTATATCTCTTGTGGTAGTAATCTGGTGTGGGTCCCATACTGGGGAAGCAAACAGGTCGCACTAGAGTGGTGTAGGCTGTTGCTTTGGCTTTGGTAGTGCATCTTCCCAGATTTCTCCTGAGGAAGCCAAGGGTCTTTAATAGAGACTTTCCCTATTGTCTGGTTGATGTGTTTCGTCCAGGTCACGTCTTTGTTGATGGTGACTCCAAGGTATTTCCCACTATCAACTACATCAAGAGTGTGTCCGTGCAATGTGCATGACGTCTGGTGGAACTGACGTTTACCAGGAACTCTGATTACAATGCATTTTTCAGGATGGAAACACATTTGCCATTTTCTCTCCCATTCTTGTAGATATGATAGGTCGTTTTGTAGGTCTACTGCATCTTGGATCTTTGTGATGCGGCGGAATAGTAGACAATCATCTGCAAAAAGTCTGGCACTTGAGGATGCTGCGTCAGGTAAGTCATTTATGTATGCCAAGAGCAATAGCGGACCCATCACGGTACCTTGAGGAACTCCGGAGAAAACCTCACGTGGATCTGACTTGTGGTTCTCAAGTATTACGGACTGAGTTCTGTTGGTCAGGAATTGTTTGATCCATTCAAGGGTTTTCTGTCGTATTCCGTAGAATTCCATTTGATGCAATAGCCTGTCATGGGGGACTTTGTCGAGAGCTTTGGCGAAATCTAGCAATATGATGTCTGTCTCTTCACCCTCTTCCATGTTTCGTGCGATGTCATCAATGGTAATAAGTAACTGGGATTCGCAAGATCGTTTGACTCTGAATCCATGCTGCTCATCACAAAGGACCTGGTGTCGATCGAAGTGGTCCATGATGGAACTATGGACAATGTGCTCCAATAGTTTGCAGGCGATTGAAGTCAGTGACACTGATCGGTAATTGGATGACATATGCTTCTCTCCTTTCTTGAAGACTGAGACAATGTTGTCTTTCTTCCAGTCGTCTGGTACAGTTTAGTTAGATAAGGTGCCAAGTGTTCAGCCATGTTCTTAAGTATGTATGCTGGGATTTCATCAGGACCGGTAGCTTTGAATGGTCTCAGTCATCTTAGTAATTACTTAGGATGTCTGCTTTAGATACTGTGTCACTGTGTAGGTAACCATCTTTGTTCTTGAGAGATGTTATTCCCGAAGATTCCTGTGCGCGCTTTTGATATAGGACCAAAATCGCTTTGGGTTCTTATGTAGATCTTCACTTACTATATCCTGCATGAAATTTGTGTCTGCTTGTCTGGATTCTCTTTGTAGGTTTGCCTTGCGTTTCTTTTATCTCTTCCAGTCTTTTGTAGCTTTTGTATGTTTGGCCTTTGTGTAAACCCTCTACTTCTGTTTGCACAGGCGACACAGACGTGTGTTCATCCAAGGGTGACTATGGCGATCAAGAGTTCTTTTTGTTGGTACATGTTTGTTAATGGACTCAGTTATAAGTTGCTTAACTGATGACCACATGGAGTTAATATCTTTGAATTCTGTTGTGTTGAATTTGCTGAATTGTGTATCTAATTGTTTTCCCATGTTCTCTAAATCCGCTTTTTTTCCAAAGGAATATCTTTCTTCTAGTTGGTCTCGGTTTGTATGCATTTGTTGATATGTCGACCATCAGGATGTCATGGTCGCTGTTTCCAATTGGTGGTAGAATTTTACATCTTTCAACATGTCCAGGGTGGCTAGTGAATAGGAGGTCTAATATGTTGTTTTCTCGAGTTGGATGGTCTTTTACTTGTTGTATTGAAAGGTTTGCTGACATGTGGAGGAAAGCTTTACTGATGGTTTCAGAAACTTGGTTTCCAGTTACATCATTAATTTTCCAGTTTATATCTGGCAAGTTGAAGTCGCCTCCGTGTAGGAAAATGTGGTTTTTGTTTTTGCTCTTGAGGTTCTGTATTTCTGTGATGGTGCTCTCGATGTATTTAATGTCTTGTTTATTAGGAGGTCTATAGTAGCTGGTGATTATGAGTTGCTTATTTCCTAGTTTAATGCTACCAGTTATCATCTCTGCCTCTTTACTGACATTCACTTGTGTCAATCCATATTCAGATTTCGATGCAATTAGTACCCCTCCATGTGCGTCGCCTTCTCTGTCTCGTCTAATAACATCAAATCCAAGCTCAGCTGGAAAACTTTCTCCATTTCCAGTGTCTTTTGTTAACCAGGTTTCAGTACCAATGAAGACATCTGGCTGAGCTGTTTCAAGTAAAACTGGCAGGTCAGTTCGTTTATTTGTAATACTCTGGAAGTTAATTATTAAGGTTATTAAGGTCTTTTTGTTTATCTGTTTACTGTGGGGTTCTTTGGTTGTTTGTTTTTCGGTTTACTGTGGGGTTTTTTTGGTTGTTCGTTTTGGTGATGATGTGGCTAAAGAGTCTCCAATGCAAGAGTCGCTGTCGTCAGGATCGAGAGTTGACGCTTTGCTCAGAGCATCTGAGCATGATGACGCATTGCTCAGAGCATCTGATTTATATATTAATGAATAAGTGTTGCTCTCTGCAGAGTCGATCAGATCGCATAAGACTGTTGAGTGGTTTGGGGCATCACAAATCATGCAATACCAGGAAACAGATGAGTTTGCAAATCTTGAGTATTCTTGTGTGTTGATCCCTGTACATGATGCATGATACCATCTGTCGCATTCATCACAGGCCAGTGCCTTTTCTCCCCTTTAAACAAGTACCGCGTGGATACTTAGGTGATCTTGGACCTGGATTGGTTTCAATTGCAGCAATTATTAGGTGTGCTATTATATATAGGCTGGTACTATAGTTTCCATTGAACGATGAATTTTGCTGGTAATGCACCAGAACAATATGCCTGTTGATTTGGGGCATTGGTCTTCGTGAAGAGGTGATACATGTTTATAGAATCGTTGTGTAGGTGCGTGAGTTTTGTATCTTACCACCAGAGTTGTCAAAATAATCTGCAGAATCAGTACAGTTTTACTGATACACATGATGGAAGCTTACATTTTGAAAACCGGAAGTATATCAGTCTATCAGTATTATCTCCCTTTGTACACAAGTTTTCAAAATTCTATAAAATATTCAAAGCACTCATCAAGTCGTGGATCTTTCTGGAAGGTTTGGTGTGAGATCCATATACCATCTGAACGTATATACAATCAAAAATAATTATCTAGAGCCAAATAATATGAGATAAATTGCAATAAATTTCTGCTGTCAAGGAGAAGCGTCCTGTCTGCTTGGGCATGAAACTACGAAAGACATATTAGAGCTGAAGAGAAGCCACCATACAATATTCCGTAGTTATTTCTTGATACTTACAATGAAGCTACGTAAGATATATTAGAGCTGAAGAGAAACCACCATACAATATTCCGTAGTTATCTCCCCTTGATCCTTACACTGAAATTACGTAAGGTATATTAGAGCTGAAGAAAAGCCACCATATAATATTCCGTAGTTATCTCCCCTTGCTTCTTACACTGAAACTACGTACGATATATTAGAACTGAAGAGAGCCACCATATAATATTCCGTAGTTATCTCCCCTTGATACTTACACTGAAATTACGAAAGACATAATAGAACTGAAGAGAAACGACCGGAAAACAGTCAATACGGCAAACTCTGTATAGAACACAGTCTCCGACTTGAAGTAGGATAAAACAGTTAAGACCAAGGCTAGTAAAGTTGCTGTAGTCATCGGTAGAATGTTTGGCATCAGACTCCTCTCTGTAGATTTATTTCTGTCTTATAGAAATGCAAATATTGTTTATTTAACATTACTACAAACTTATGATATTCTAAAACGACGTCCTTCACTGACTATATTGATAATACCGTGATAAAACTCCTGATATATTTTAATTCGCACATACGTATTGACGAAAAATTTTAAACATCATTCCTAAGTAAATTCATGTATTCATACAGGACCGTTTGTACATGTAAATCATTTTTGTAGATAAAAGCTAACAAAAAATATTAATCAACTTTTGTTTTACCTCGATGCTATTTCTATGAAAATGTTCAGCTATGTTAGTTCCTTGTCGTAAAACTAGCTTAGCCCTGCCACTTTTTATTGGGTGCCTGTACCAAGGTAGGAAGGTGAGTGGTCATATATTTGTGTGATAGTGTTGTCAATGTTGTCGCTTTCTACGATTTTGATATTTGAATTATTCGGACAGTGTGGTATTTTATTTCTTCAATTTATTGTTCAAATATTGTGTTTCTATAGAAAGACTTTGAAGATACCAATGGTGTAATCAGAATCCGTAAATCTAAGAATGACATACAATAACTGGTGGTGAACTCATGTGTTCCGGAAAGGTAAGCAGTTCCTGCTCCATTAGTGGCACACATCGTGTTAATCTATTGACAAACTCGGTGATAAGTCATGAATGAGGAAAGGATCGAGCAGTGTTTTTTCTGTAGAATATATACGTAGTAATAGCTCAACATTCAATATTCTTATATTAAATCACCTTTATATTTCTTTATCTGCCATTCTGCTACACTCCCTGGTATAATGGCTGTTACTATTCCTCCAAACATTATGTACGCCAACACATTGGTAAAATGGCTGACTGAAATATTATGGACATTACAAGTACAGTGAAACCTGTCTTAACCGAACAATGAATAAACTGGAATCCTGTGTAAACCGAACTTTAAACAAAGTCCCAAATGATTTGATTTGATTTGATTTGATTTATTGTGTGTAACGCCACTTTCAGCAATATTTCAGCTATATCATGGAGACCAGTTTTAGTGGTGGAGGAAGCCGGAGTACAAGGAGAGAACCACCGACCATGGGCAAGCATCTGGTTAACTTTATCACTTGCAGCTGCACCCTTTTTGTAATTTACAAAGCCGGGCGCGAACCCACGCCATATTGGTGATAGGCTTGTATGAGTTGTTAGGTAATCCAACTACCTAACTCATTGAGCCACCCGGGCCCCTAAGTCCTTAATGAAGAGAATGTTTGTTAATTTAACCTGTATAAAGCGAACATCTGTCTATTCCGACCACAAAGTTGGATCCAATTAGATTCGGTTTAGACACGTTTCATTGTATTATATATATCTAGAAGTCGAATAAATGGGAGTTGGTATAGAATACTCTCATGACGGTTCATGGTACAATTTCTTTTAAAATGAATTATTAATATTGTTGATTTTGCCTCTTTTTACGACTTTGATATTTTATTTTTAACCACAAATTAGAAACATGGTGATAAATGACTATACTTACTATCAGCATCCAGTTATTAAATACCACAAAATTGAAATATCGATCAAATAATTTAAGTCCTTAACGAATCATGGTTAGGAAATTAAGACGATTCATGTAACATATGTCTCGAAATAACATTAAAGACAGCCAAACAAATTGTTCGTTCATAGATTGAAGTAAAATTGTGATTCTTTCATAGCTAGTTTGTTTTAACCTTTCTTGTACTGTTGTACTTTTTGTTTTTACTTTTACTAATGAATGAAATTATCCTGTTTATTGAAACTATAAACGGCTGACTTGACAGGTAGGTATATTGAACAGGTAAATATTAAGCTACACCAACTGACTTGACAGATAGTTATATTGAACAGCTAAATATTAAACTACACCAACTGATTTGACAGGTAGTTATATTGAACAGCTAAATGTTAAAGTACACAGCTGACTTGACAGGTAGGTATTTTGAACGGCTAAATATTAAAGTACACCAGCTGACTTGACAGGTAGGTGTTTTGAACGGCTAAATATTAAAGTACACCAGCTGACTTGACAGGTATGTATTTTGAACGGCTAAATATTAAAGTACATCAGCTGACTTGACAGGTATGTATTTTGAATGGCTAAATATTAAAGTACACCAGCTCAATTGATAGGTAGTCATTTTGAATGCTAAATATTATTAAAGTACACCAGCTGAATTGATAGATAGCCATTTTGAACAGCTAAATATTAAAGTATACTGGGTATTACCTTTATCTGGGTATGTATTCTGGAGTCGAGTATTTATTGTACCTAGATACAGGAAAAAATACAACATCAAAATAGACAGCCAAACCAACATTGACAGTGTGAGCAGGGAACACAGGCTATCTTTTAATGATATGGACTGACTCTTTCGGACATTATGATTACTCTTGTCTGCAGAATGTTTTGTTGTGTCAGTGGCAATGTTGTCAGTAGAATTTTTAATTGGATTAAGTTCTGAAAAACATAAAACATTAAAATGGTATTATAAACATTGACTTTATATTGAAAATCATTGTTCTATGATGCACATGATCTATATTGAAAATCATTGTCCTATGATGTACATGACCTCCCTGTCCGTGAGTGGCATGTCGTGTGTCGAAAGTTTTGCCAACCACTTTCTGGGGTCTGGGATACTCTATGTCCCTTCATTATGGGTACTGTACGTCCGTGGATTTGAATCGATGTGAATAAGGGATTATATCTGTGTGTGTGTGTGTGTGTGTGTGTGTGTGTGTGTGTGTGTTAAATGCTAAATGATAATAACCACTGAAACGTCAATGTAACATTTATGCAAAACAACTGATGGGGATAGTCAAGGTACGAAACAACTGATGGGGATAGTGAAGGTAGGAAACAACTGATGGGGATAGTCAAGGTACGAAAAAGGACAAAACGACAAACAACGATCTACAAGACATGGCATACATACCAAGAATGTCAACTTTCAGAGCAATGTCTTCTTTTTTCATTACACCATCAATTTTGGTAGCATCTGTAGTTATCTTCTCTTGTTTTTCGAAGACCTTGTGTAATATAAGACTACTCCCTGATATGATCACGTGTAAGATAATTAGTCCAATAAAAGGATATAAGTCTGGCATTCCTGTTTCATCTAGCAGCTGTAATAAAAACATAGATATCACATTTAGTTTGTACGACGCGTTTCTGGAATAACTTTCACCATATCGAAATATTGGAAAGACAAATAATTTAAAAGTTCCATAAACAGGATAGCAAAACCGGATCAGGTCACATATGGCTGAGGGAGGATAATGTTAGTTTTGACAATAATTATATTATTTAGGAACTATAAATTTCGACCAAGTGCTAGTAGTAAAAGCATGTACAGTGTATATCAAATTTAGTGCGCACGACATGTTTTTGGAATAATCTTCATTGTGAACTTTCCATTTATATGTAGGACCTACATATGGAGTATATGTGGCTCCTATCATGATTTATTTAGCAAAAGGATGACAATGAAGATGCTGAACCAATGGTTCAGAGTTAGAGTTAGAGTTTGAAGCTAGCACGATCCTTTAATTTCACGTTCCGCTACAGATGATGTCCTTTCACTGAATAATTCTAGGTTTGGTGATTTCGTTGATCGCATCTATCCCATTGAGCTTGAAATAAAAGATACCACAGATACAGATAGGTCTGCTTCATACCTTGACCTACACCTCGAAGTTGTCAGTGAGGGGCGGTTAAGAACGAACCTTTACGACAAAAGAGATGATTTCAATTTTCCCAATGTGAACTTTCAATTTATATGTAACAACACCCAAGCAGCATCAACATATGGAGTATACATCTCTCAGCCATATTCCAGAACTTGTGGTTCCCATCAATTTCCTTGATAGAGGGTTGCTGCAAACAAGGAAGCTACTGAACCAAGGGTTCCTATTGGTTTAATTGAAGTCATCACTTCGAAAGTTGTACGGTCGCCACCATGACTTGATTGACCGCAATGGAATATCTGTGTCACAAATGACCACGGATATGTTCCACTTGTCGTAAACACTTCCCGGTCTTTTCCTCATTCATGACTTATCACCGGGTTTGTAATTAGATTAACACGGCGGGTGCCACTAGTGGAACAGTAACTGCCTACCCTTCCGGAACACCTGAATTTACCCCCCGGTTTTTAGTGGGGTTCTTGTTACTCGATCTTTAGTTTTATATGTATGTTTTGTAGATCGTTGTTTGTCCTTTCGTCATTTTTCTGTTGGTCATTGTGTTTTCTGTTTTACAGATTCTGATTACCCCTTTGGTGTCTTCAAACTCTTATTTGTATCACATGCTTGATGTACGACATCGTAGTCAGTACATTAATATTTCGTTGTTTGATACTACCCGCAAAATCCACGCAATTTGGTAAACCAAACATTCTAAAACAATTCCCAACAGTTGTTTCGTACCTTGACTATCCCCATCAGTTGCTTCGTACCCTGACTATCCCCATCATTTGTTTCGTACCTTGACTATCCCCATCAGTTCTTTCGTACCCTGACTATCACCAACAGTTGTTTCGTACATTGACTCTCCCCATCAGTTGTTTCATACCTTGACTATCCCCTTCAGTTCTTCCGTACCCTGACTATCCCCAACAGTTGTTTCGTACCTTGACTATCCCCATCAGTTCTTTCGTACCCTGACTATCCCCAACAGTTGTTTCGTCCCTTGACTATCCTCAACAGTTCTTTCGTGCCTTGACTATCCCCATCAGTTCTTTCATACCTTGACTATCCCCATCAGTTCTTTCGTACCCTGACTATCCCCAACAGTTGTTTCGTACCTTGACTATCCCCATCAGATCTTTCATACCTTGACTATCCCCATCAGTTGTTTCGTATCTTGACTATCCCCAACAGTTGTATCTTACCTTGACTATCCCAAACAGTTGTTTCGTACCTTGACTATCCCCATCAGTTGTTTCCTACCTTGACTATCCCCATCAGTTATTTCGTACCTTGACTATCCCCAACAGTTGTTTCCTACCTTGACTATCCCCATCAGTTCTTTCGTACCTTGACTATCGCCAACAGTTGTTTCCTACCTTGACTATCCCCATCAGTTGTTTCGTACCTTGACTATCCTCATCAGTTGATTCCTACCTTGACTATCCCCATCACTTCTGCCGTACCTTGACTATCACCAACAGTTGGTTTATACCTTGACTATCCCCATCAGTTCTTTCGTACCTTGACTATCTCCAACAGTTGTTTCGTACCTTGACTATCCCCATCAGTTCTTTCGTACCTTGACTATCTCCATCAGTTCTTTCCATCCTTGACTATCCCCATCAATTGTTTCGTACCTTGACTATCCCTAACAGTTATTTCATACCTTGACTATACCCAACAGTTCTTTCATACCTTGACTATCCCCAACAGTTCTTTCGTACCTTGACTATCCCCGTCAGCTCTTTCGTACCTTGACTATCCCCAACAGTTCTTCCGTTCCTTGACTATCCTCAAGAGTTCTTTCGTACCTTGACTATCCCCATCAGTTCTTTCGTACCTTGACTATCCCCATCAGTTCTTTCGTACCTTGACTATCCCCAACAGTTCTTTCGTACCTTGACTATCCCCAACAGTTCTTTCGTACCTTGACTATCCCCATCAGTTCTTTCGTACCTTGACTATCCCCAACAGTTGTTTCCTACCTTGACTATCCCCATCAGTTCTTTCGTACCTTGACTATGCCATCAGTTCTTTCGTCCCCTGACTATCCCCAACAGTTGTTTCGTACCTTGACTATCCCCATCAGTTGTTTCGTACCTTGACTATCCCCTTCAGTTCTTTCTTACCTTGACTATCCCCATCAGTTGTTTCGTACCTTGACTATTCCCATCAGTTCTTTCATACCTTGACTATCCCCATCAGTTGTTTCGTACCTTGACTATCCCCAAGAGTTGTATCCTACCTTGACTATCCCAAACAGTTGTTTCGTTCCTTGACTATCCTCATCAGTTGTTTCCTACCTTGACTATCCCCATCAGTTCTTTCGTACCTTGACTATCCCCATCAGTTGTTTCGTACATTGACTATCCCCATCAGTTCTTTCGTACCTTGACTATCTCCATCAGTTCTTTCGTACCTTGACTATCCCCATCAGTTGTTCGTACCTTGATTATCCCCAACAGTTATTTCATACCTTGACTATCCCCAACAGTTCTTTCATACCTTGACTAACCCCAACAGTTCTTTCGTACCTTGACTATCTCCATCAGTTCTTTCGAACCTTGACTATCCCCATCAGTTGTTTCGTACCTTGACTATCCCTAACAGTTATTTCATACCTTGACTATCCCAACAGTTCTTTCATACCTTGACTATCCCCAGCAGTTCTTTCGTACCTTGACTATCCCCATCAGTTCTTTCGTACCTTGACTATCCCCAACAGTTCTTCCGTTCCTTGACTATCCTCAAGAGTTCTTTCGTACCTTGACTATCCCCATCAGTTCTTTCGTACCTTGACTATCCCCATCAGTTCTTTCGTACCTTGACTATCCCCAACAGTTCTTTCGTACCTTGACTATCCCCAACAGTTCTTTCGTACCTTGACTATCCCCATCAGTTCTTTCGTACCCTGACTATCCCCAACAGTTGTTTCCTACCTTGACTATCCCCATCAGTTCTTTCGTACCTTGACTATGCCATCAGTTCTTTCGTCCCCTGACTATCCCCAACAGTTGTTTCGTACCTTGACTATCCCCATCAGTTGTTTCGTACCTTGACTATCCCCTTCAGTTCTTTCTTACCTTGACTATCCCCATCAGTTGTTTCGTACCTTGACTATTCCCATCAGTTCTTTCATACCTTGACTATCCCCATCAGTTGTTTCGTACCTTGACTATCCCCAAGAGTTGTATCCTACCTTGACTATCCCAAACAGTTGTTTCGTTCCTTGACTATCCTCATCAGTTGTTTCCTACCTTGACTATCCCCATCAGTTCTTTCGTACCTTGACTATCCCCATCAGTTGTTTCGTACATTGACTATCCCCATCAGTTCTTTCGTACCTTGACTATCTCCATCAGTTCTTTCGTACCTTGACTATCCCCATCAGTTGTTCGTACCTTGATTATCCCCAACAGTTATTTCATACCTTGACTATCCCCAACAGTTCTTTCATACCTTGACTATCCCCAACAGTTCTTTCGTACCTTGACTATCTCCATCAGTTCTTTCGAACCTTGACTATCCCCATCAGTTGTTTCGTACCTTGACTATCCCTAACAGTTATTTCATACCTTGACTATCCCAACAGTTCTTTCATACCTTGACTATCCCCAGCAGTTCTTTCGTACCTTGACTATCCCCATCAGTTCTTTCGTACCTTGACTATCCCCAACAGTTCTTCCGTTCCTTGACTATCCTCAAGAGTTCTTTCGTACCTTGACTATCCCCATCAGTTCTTTCGTACCTTGACTATCCCCATCAGTTCTTTCGTACCTTGACTATCCCCAACAGTTATTTCGTACCTTGACTATCCCCAACAGTTCTTTCGTACCTTGACTATCCCCATCAGTTATTTCGTACCTTGACTATCCCCAACAGTTGTTTCCTACCTTGACTATCCCCATCAGTTCTTTCGTACCTTGACTATCCCATCAGTTCATTCGTACCCTGACTATCCCCAACAGTTGTTTCGTACCTTGACTATCCCCATCAGTTGTTTCGTACCTTGACTATCCCTTCAGTTCTTTCATACCTTGACTATCCCCATCAGTTGTTTCGTACCTTGACTATCCCCATCAGTTGTTTCGTACCTTGACTATCCCCATCAGTTGTTTCGTACCTTGACTATCCCCAACAGTTGTATCCTACCTTGACTATCCCAAACAGTTGTTTCGTTCCTTGACTATCCTCATCAGTTGTTTCCTACCTTGACTATCCCCATCAGTTCTTTCGTATCTTGACTATCCCCAACAGTTGTTTCGTACCCTGACTATCCCAAACAGTTGTTTCGTACCTTGACTATCCTCATCAGTTGTTTCCTTCCTTGACTATTCCCATCAGTTCTTTCGTACCTTGACTATACAACAGTTGTTTCGTACCTTGACTATCCCCATCAGTTGTTTCGTACCCTGACTATCCCCAACAGTTGTTTCGTACATTGACTATCCCCACCAGTTCTTTCGTACCTTGACTATATCCATCAGTTCTTTCGTACCTTGACTATCCCCATCAGTTCTTTCGTACCTTGACTATCCCCAACAGTTATTTCATACCTTGATTATCCCCAACAGTTCTTTCATACATTGACTATACTCATCAGTTCTTTCGTACCTTGACTATCCCCAACAGTTTTTCCGTACCTTGACTATCCTCAACAGTTCTTTCGTACCTTTACTATCCTCATCAGTTGTTTCCTACCTTGACTATCCCCATCAATTCTTTCATACCTTGACTATCCCCATCAGTTGTTTCGTACCTTGACTATCCCCATCAGTTCTTTCGTACCTTGACTATCCCCATCAATTCTTTCGTACCTTGACTATCCCCAACAGTTCTTTCGTACCTTGACTATCCCCAACAATTGTTTCCTACCTTGACTATCCCCAACAGTTGTTTCGTACCTTGACTATCCCCATCAGTTCTTTCATACCTTTACTATCCCCAACAGTTGTTTCCTACCTTGATTATCCCCAACAGTTCTTTCGTACCTTGACTATCCCCATCAGTTGTTTCGTACCTTGACTATCCCCATCAGATGTTTCATACCTTGACTATCCCCATCAGTTCTTTCATACCTTGACTATCCCCATCAGTTGTTTCCTACCTTGACTATCCCCAACAGTTGTTTCGTACCTTGACTATCCCCATCAGTTGTTTCCTACCTTCACTATCCCCATCAGTTCTTTCGTACCTTGACTATCCCCATCAGTTCTTTCGTACCTTGACTATCCCCATCAGTTCTTTCGTACCTTGACTATCCCCAACAGTTATTTCGTACCTTGACTATCCCCAACAGTTCTTTCGTACCTTGACTATCCCCATCAGTTATTTCGTACCTTGACTATCCCCAACAGTTGTTTCCTACCTTGACTATCCCCATCAGTTCTTTCGTACCTTGACTATCCCATCAGTTCATTCGTACCCTGACTATCCCCAACAGTTGTTTCGTACCTTGACTATCCCCATCAGTTGTTTCGTACCTTGACTATCCCTTCAGTTCTTTCATACCTTGACTATCCCCATCAGTTGTTTCGTACCTTGACTATCCCCATCAGTTGTTTCGTACCTTGACTATCCCCATCAGTTGTTTCGTACCTTGACTATCCCCAACAGTTGTATCCTACCTTGACTATCCCAAACAGTTGTTTCGTTCCTTGACTATCCTCATCAGTTGTTTCCTACCTTGACTATCCCCATCAGTTCTTTCGTATCTTGACTATCCCCAACAGTTGTTTCGTACCCTGACTATCCCAAACAGTTGTTTCGTACCTTGACTATCCTCATCAGTTGTTTCCTTCCTTGACTATTCCCATCAGTTCTTTCGTACCTTGACTATACAACAGTTGTTTCGTACCTTGACTATCCCCATCAGTTGTTTCGTACCCTGACTATCCCCAACAGTTGTTTCGTACATTGACTATCCCCACCAGTTCTTTCGTACCTTGACTATATCCATCAGTTCTTTCGTACCTTGACTATCCCCATCAGTTCTTTCGTACCTTGACTATCCCCAACAGTTATTTCATACCTTGATTATCCCCAACAGTTCTTTCATACATTGACTATACTCATCAGTTCTTTCGTACCTTGACTATCCCCAACAGTTTTTCCGTACCTTGACTATCCTCAACAGTTCTTTCGTACCTTTACTATCCTCATCAGTTGTTTCCTACCTTGACTATCCCCATCAATTCTTTCATACCTTGACTATCCCCATCAGTTGTTTCGTACCTTGACTATCCCCATCAGTTCTTTCGTACCTTGACTATCCCCATCAATTCTTTCGTACCTTGACTATCCCCAACAGTTCTTTCGTACCTTGACTATCCCCAACAATTGTTTCCTACCTTGACTATCCCCAACAGTTGTTTCGTACCTTGACTATCCCCATCAGTTCTTTCATACCTTTACTATCCCCAACAGTTGTTTCCTACCTTGATTATCCCCAACAGTTCTTTCGTACCTTGACTATCCCCATCAGTTGTTTCGTACCTTGACTATCCCCATCAGATGTTTCATACCTTGACTATCCCCATCAGTTCTTTCATACCTTGACTATCCCCATCAGTTGTTTCCTACCTTGACTATCCCCAACAGTTGTTTCGTACCTTGACTATCCCCATCAGTTGTTTCCTACCTTCACTATCCCCATCAGTTGTTTCGTACCTTGACTATCCCCATCAGTTCTTTCGTATCTTGACTATCCCCATCAGTTGTTTCGTACCTTGACTATCCCCATCAGTTGTTTCGTACCTTGATTATCCCCAACAGTTGTTTCCTACCTTGACTATCCTGAATGTAATAACAGAAGAATCACAAGCACCATTCAACACAGCAACATATAGTCCAGCTCCAATGGGTAAAATTGAGCTCACCTAAAATTGTAAATAAGTACATTTTTTATTAATCGAGTTACTCTCTGTAATCGACAGCAATGTATAGATACGATATTGATACAGTGTCTTAAAATAAGAAGTTTGTCTGTAGTGAGGCTTACAAACTGTGACAAACTTTAGGTTAACCCAGCTCTTTCCCAGTTTTATACTGAATACTCATATATTTTATGTTTTACGAAACTGCATTAATATTGTATTTATCTTGCAGAAAAAATTTATTAATCCATAGGCTGTTAAATATTATAATGAATAAGAAAACTATACAATAATCCCTTGTTTGTCCCTTTTGATATTTTGTCAACAGGAAGTGAACTGATCTCGTGGGGTTCGTATTGCTCAATCTTTAGTTTTCTATGTATTGTTTTATAGATCATTGTTTGTCCTTTCCTCCTGTTTCTTTCCTCCTGTTTCTTTTGGACATTGTATTGTCTGATCTTGTATGGCCTCTGATTAACATGTTGTTATCTTCATACTTTTATTTGTGTTTTTGTCATTTTCTTTTGACGTTTGTTGTCTGTCCGTGTGCATTTAATTGGGTATTAACACTTCTATGGGCCAAAAAGAAAACGTAATACTAGTGCAAGGAGAGTTTGAAGATACCACAGGGGTACTCAGAATCTGTAAATCGAAGAACAGACAACACAATGGCCAAAAGATAAAGGACAAGCAACCAAAAAAAGGACAAACAACGATCTACAAAACATACACATCTAAAGATCGAGTAACAGGAACCCCAATAAAATCTCATAATAAATGCATAATAAGCGGTGACTAACCTTGATGTTTATAACTAGGAGTCCTAGTCCACCGACACCAACAAATATCATCCCAGGAACAATTAGAAATGGAATGTCTGTAACCACATTAAAATATCATATAAATACACGAATACAAGAATCTGAGAGATGATTGATAGGATGTGAACATGTTACTTTGTTACCAATGATCATTATTAACATACTATGACTAATAAGTAGCTGTCACACGTTAAGACCTTCATACTAGTATAGGAGAAATTCTATTACACCCAGTCATAACTGTCTGATATCGCTTGGGGCAGGAGGAGGTAAGACTGCAGCAAAAAACTAGGTCTTATTTCGTTATCACGGTTTTCATCTTTTTAGTTTTTCGTGTTGTGCTATCGTTTGTTTGTCCCCGATCTGTGTATTGTGTCTAGTTGTTCCCGTTTCTCTGGATTGTCCATTTTTGATTACCACTTCGCTTTTCTTTCGTGGAACGAAGGTAAAGGAATTGAAATACATAAATGTAATTATAATGCAATTGGTTATGTAACAGATAATTTCATTTGTCATTCGCATTTGCATAAATTGTATGTATTACCTTGTTGAAAATATTGATTTGAAGTGACACATAGGTTTTTAAAATTGTTATCTTAGTTAAATACAATTTTTATTATTATATAATAGATCTTAGCTATGCCATGTGAAAAGGCGCAATGAAATTGATTAATAATAACTGATAATTGTAAACAAATGTTATTGTTGGCAGAATTTCATTAGAATGGGAATAATCGTATTGTATTTGAAGTATTGCCGACGTAAATTGTCAGTTTTACTGTCGCAAATATCCATTTACCTAGCTCTGCTACGAGTCGCCAGGTAAACTCAATTTGCGACGGTAGTCGGCAACACTCCGTTATTCCCTAAATGTCAACGAACTATGTCTTACTAACCAGAATTAGACAGTCCAAGCATCAGAGAACCACAGATCATCAATATCCTGTAATCAAAATGATACATTACATAGAAACTACTCTAGTTCTTGATTGGCAACGTATTTGATGGGCAGGCATTGGACATTTCAATGGGTACCAATTGTGGTCCTCTTCTCGTCGACTATTTCCTTTATTCGTATGAACCAAACTTCATACAGGGACTTCTCAAAGAAAACGTATTAAAAGTACATGTAATTTGATATTCCTCTTCGCTTCGGTCCATATATCATATTGAGCTAGGGTTAGGGTTATGGTGTTTAACGCCACTTTCAACAATATTTCAGTTACTAGAATATCGTGGTAATCCGTTTTATTGGTGGAGGAAACGGGTGTAACTGGAGAAAACCACTGACCTTCCACAAGTCGCTGACAAACTTTATCACATAGGGTTGTATGACATGAGCGGGATTCGAACTCACAACGTTACTGTTGGGGTATAGGCACGGATTGCATAGGGAGTTGTAAATCTAACTACCATACGATCACGACGGTCCCTGTATCATTTTAGGCGTGATCGACCGGTCAACAGTTACATTACCCTCACCTATATATATTAACTATATATTGTCATCACAAAGAAAGCACGAATGTTGTTAATTAATATGGTTTTAGATTTATCGTTTGTTGACAACAATGGTAGATTACATTTCTGCTTTTAAATGTGACCTCATTAGAGGTCAGATGCTTATTAAGATGTTTGCAAATCGTTGACATGTGACATGTAAACCTAACGAACAACATGAGATATTTGGGCTAAAAAACTAATTTGACCCCGCAACTTTTTATTGAAATGCCTATACCAAGCCGGGAAAATGAGCGGTCATGTATATGTGTGTTAAGGGTATCAATTTGTCCTTTTTTGTACTTTTCTATTGCATTTTATTTCTATCAATGTCTCAGGCCCCGCCTTCGAACTTTGAATAGACTCTCGTTATGCATTATCCACATACACGTGTATCAACTACATACATAATAGACTCTCGTGACGCATTATCCACATACACGTGTATCAACTACACACAGAATAGACTCTCGTGATGCATTATCCACATACACGTGTAACAACTACACATAGACTAGACTCTCGTGGTGCATTATCCACATACACGTGTATCAACTACACACAGAATAGACTCTCGTGATGCATTATCCACATACACGTGTATCAACTACACACAGAATAGACTCTCGTGATGCATTATCCAAATACACGTCTATCAACTATACACAGAATAGACTCTCGTGATGCATTATCCGCATACACGTTTTTAAACTACAAACAGAATAGACTCTCGTGATGCATTATCCACATACACGTGCATCAACAACACACAGAATAGACTCTCGTGACGCATTATCCACATACACGTGTATCAACTACACACAGAATAGACTCTCGTGATGCATTATCCACATGCACGTGTATCAACTATACACAGAATAGACTCTTGTGATGCATTATCCACATACACGTGTATCAACTACACACAGAATAGACTCTCGTGATGCATTATCCACATACACGTGTGTCAACTATACACAGAATAGACTCTCGTGATGCATTATCCACATACACGTTTTTAAACTACACACAGAATAGACTCTCGTGATGCATTATCCACATAAACGTGCATCAACAACACACAGAATAGACTCTCGTGAAGCATTATCCACATGTACGTGTATCAACTATACACAGAATAGACTCTCGTGATGCATTATCCACATACACGTGTATCAACTATACACAGAATAGATTCTCGTGATGCATTATCCACATACACGTGTATCAACTACACACAGAATAGACTCTCGTGATGCATTATCCACATACACGTGCATCAACTATGCACAGAATAGACTCTCATGATGCATTGTCCACATACACGTGTATCAACTACACACAGAATAGACTCTCGTGATGCATTATCCACATACACGTGCATCAACAACACACAGAATAGACTCTCGTGACGCATTATCCACATACACGTGTATCAACTACACACAGAATAGACTCTCGTGATGCATTATCCACATACACGTGTATCAACTACACACAGAATAGACTCTCGTGATGCATTATCCACATACACGTCTATCAACTACACACAGAATAGACTCTCGTGATGCATTATCCACATACACGTGTATCAACTATACACAGAATAGACTCTCGTGATGCATTATTCACATACACGTGTATCAACTACACACAGAATAGACTCTCGTGATACATTATCCACATACACGTGTATCAACTACACACAGAATAGACTCTCGTGATGCATTATCCACATACACGTCTATCAACTACACACAGAATAGACTCTCGTGATGCATTATCCACATACATGTGTATCAACTACACACAGAATATACTTTCATGATGCATTATCCACATATACGTGTATCAATTACACACAGAATAGACTCTCGTGATGCATTATCCACATACACGTGTATCAACTACACACAGAATAGGTTCTCCTGATGCATTATCCACATACACGTGTATCAACTACACACAGAATAGACTCTCGTGATGCATTATCCACATACACGTGTATCAACTACACTCAGAATAGACTCGTGATGCATTATCCACATACACGTGTACCAACTACACACTGAATAGACTCGTTATCCACAAACATGTGTACCAACTACACACAGAATAGACTGTCGTGATGCATTATTCACATACACGTGTATCAACTACACACAGAATAGATTCTCGTGATGCATTATCCACATACACGTGTATCAACTACACACAGAATAGAATCTCGTGATGCATTATCCACATACACGTGTATCAACTACACTCAGAATAGACTCGTGATGCATTATCCAAATACACGTGTATCAAATACACACAGAATAGACTCTCGTGATGCATTATCCACATACACGTGTATCAACTACACACAGAATAGACTCCTGTGATGTATTATCCACATACACGTGTATCTACTATATACAGAATAGACTCGTGATGCATTATCCACATACACGTGTATCAACTACACACAGAATGGACTCTCGTGATGCATTATCCACATACACGTGTATCAATTGCACACAGAATAGACTTTCGTGATGCATTATCCACATACACGTGTATCAACTACACTCAGAATAGACTCGTAATGCATTATCCACATACACGTGTATCAACTACACACAGAATAGACTCGTGATGCATTATCCACATATACGTGTATCAACTACACACAGAATAGACTCGTGAGACATTATCCACATACACGTGTATCAACTACACACTGAATAGACTCGTAATACATTATCCACATACACGTGTATCAACTACACACAGAATAGACTTTCGTGATGCATCATCCACATACATGTGTATCAACTACACACTGAATAGAATCTCGTGATGCATTATACACATACACGTGTATCAACTACAATCAGAATAGACTCGTGATGCATTATTCACATACATGTGTATCAACTACACTCAGAATAAACTCTCGTGATGCATTATCCACAAACACGTGTATCAACTACACAAAGAATAGACTCTCGTGATGCATTATCCACATACACGTGTATCAACTACCCACAGAATAGACTCTCGTGATGCATTATCCACATACACGTGTATCAACTACATACAGAATAGACTCTCGTGATGCGTTATCCATATACATGTGTATCAACTACACACAGAATAGACTCTCGTGATGCATTATCCACATACACGTGTATCAACTACACATTGAATAGAATCTCGTGATGCATTATCCACATACATGTGTATCAACTACACACAGAATATACTCTCGTGATGCATTATCCACATACACGTGTATCAACTACACACAGAATAGACTCTCGTGATGCATTATCCACATACACGTGTATCAACTACACACAGAATAGACTCATGATGCATTATCCACATACACGTGTATCAACTATGCACAGAACAGACTCTCGTGATGCATTATCCACAAACATGTGTATCAACTACTCACAGAATAGACTCTCCTGATGCATTATCCACATACACGTGTATCAACTACACACAGAATAGACTCTCGTGATGCATTATCCACATATACGATGTATCAACTACACACAGAATAGACTCTCGTGATGCATTATCCACATACACGTGTATCAACTACACTCAGAATAGACTCGTGATGCATTATCCACATACACGTGTATCAACAACACACTGAATAGACTCGTGATGCATTATCCACATACATGTGTATCAACAACCCACTGAATAGACTCGTGATGCATTATCCATATACACGTGTATCAACTACGCACAGAATAGACTTTCGTGATGCATTATCCACATACAAGTGTATCAACTACACACAGAATAGACTCTCGTGATGCATTATCCACATACACGTGTATCAACTACACACAGAATAGACTCTCGTGATGCATTATCCACATACACGTGTATCAACTACACTCAAAATAGACTCTCGTGATGCATTATCCACATACACGATGTATCAACTACGCACAGAATAGACTCTCGTGATGTATTATCCACATACACGTGTATCAACTACACTCAGAATAGACTCGTGATGCATTATCCACATACACGTGTATAAACTACACACAGAATATATTCTCGTGATGCATTATCCACATACACGTGTAACAACTACACACAGAATAGACTCTCGTGATGCATTATCCACATACACGTGTATCAACTACACACTGAATAGAATCTCGTGATGCATTATCCACATACACGTGTATCAACTACACTCAGAATAGACTCGTGATGCATTATCCACCTACACGTGTATCAAATACACACAGAATAGACTCTCGTGATGCATTATCCACATACAAGTGTATCAACTACACAAGGAATAGACTCCCGTGATGTATTATCCACATACACGTGTATCTACTATATACAGAATAGACTCGAGAGACATTATCCACATACACGTGTATCAACTACACACAGAATGGACTCTCGTGATGCATTATCCACATACACGTGTATCAATTGCACACAGAATAGACTTTCGTGATGCATTATCCACATACACGTGTATCAACTACACACTGAATAGAATCTCGTGATGCATTATACACATACACGTGTATCAACTACAATCAGAATAGACTCGTGATGCATTATCCACATACATGTGTATCAACTACACTCAGAATAAACTCTCGTGATGCATTATCCACATACACGTGTATCAACTACACACAGAATATACTCTCGTGATGCATTATCCACATACACGTGTATCAACTATGCACAGAATAGACTCTCGTGATGCATTATCCACATACACGTGTATCAACTACACACAGAATAGACTCTCGTGATGCATTATCCACATACACGTGTATCAACTATACACAGAATAGACTCTCGTGATGCATTATCCACATACACGTGTATCAACTACACACCCAATTCTTCCTTTCGTTCTTTCTTCAGGTATGGCCCGCCGTTCTTTTATGTCGGCGCATTCCTACGTATTACGGCAGGATAGTGGTAAAAACATTATATACACCCGCACCCATTAAAAATTCTGCTGCATTTAAGCAATGTGTGCATCCACTACTGCGTGCAAAAATGTGCTTATATGTAAATTGTGAGAACTCGATTCTATGCAAATTTTTACATAGTAAGTAAAAGAAAACAGAATGATCAGTTCAGCTTAAAAGGTCTTAAAAGATTTTTATTCAGTGTAAAAAAATGTTCGCTTCAGATTTAATAAAATTTGTAAAAATGTCCATTTAAAATTGGTATTCAATCCAGGCACACTAAAACACTATTTTCGGTTAAAAGCACTATTATTTTAATGATGAGAGTAATATTCTTTGCATTTATGTGTAAAAGTGTATAGTTTTAGAATCAAGTCTGAAATGCGCAAATGTTCTATCATAGTATATAATAATTTACTTGTACATTAATAAAAACGTAGATATCAAATTTAGTGCGCACGACGCGTTTCTGGAATAACAAGAACACTTGACGATGTGTCTTCATAACGATGTATGTGTGATATTCATCAAACAATAGATAAGCTTCGAGTTATATCCATTCCTGAAATTTCCGTATAATTTAGTTTATACCTGAGAGAGTTGAACAACTACACTAATATCAACAAAGCGAAAAATCACCTCTCTCTGTACATATAAACACGTTTCTCAACCATTAGATATAAATAACTACATGTCTGGTGATATAACAAAAGAAACATGAAACGGGAAATAAAATATGTACATCACATCGAGAGCTGTAACTGATATAGATATACAATATATATTTGTTGTAATGCCTACGTAAACATTGACTAATGGTAATCAGAAACCTTAATTCGAAGAACAAACCGTTAAGTGGCAAAAAAAAAACAAAGGACAGAAGAACAAACCATTAAGTGGTAAAACACAAAGGACAGAAGAACAAAACATTAAGTGGTTAAACACAAAGGACAGAAGAACAAAACATTAAGTGGTAAAACACAAAGGACAGAAGAACAAACCATTAAGTGGTTAAACACAAAGGACAGAAGAACAAAACCATTAAGTGGTTAAACACAAAGGACAGAAGAACAAAACATTAAGTGGTTAAACACAAAGGACAGAAGAACAAAACATTAAGTGGTTAAACACAAAGGACAGAAGAACAAAACATTAAGTGGTTAAACACAAAGGACAGAAGACAAACCATTAAGTGGTTAAACACAAAGGACAGAAGAACAAAACCATTAAGTGGTTAAACACAAAGGACAGAAGAACAAACCATTAAGTGGTTAAACACAAAGGACAGAAGAACAAAACATTAAGTGGTTAAACACAAAGGACAGAAGAACAAACCATTAAGTGGTTAAACACAAGGACAGAAGAACAAAGCATTAAGTGGTTAAACACAAAGGACAGAAGAACAACACATTAAGTGGTTAAACACAAAGGACAGAAGAGCAAAACATTAAGTGGTTAAACACAAAGGACAGAAGAACAAAACATTAAGTGGTAAAACACAAAGGACAGAAGAACAAACCATTAAGTGGTTAAACACAAAGGACAGAAGAACAAACCATTAAGTGGTTAAACACAAAGGACAGAAGAACAAAACATTAAGTGGTTAAACACAAAGGACAAAAGAACAAAACATTAAGTGGTTAAACACAAAGGACAGAAGAACAAAACATTAAGTGGTAAAACACAAAGGACAGAAGAACAAACCATTAAGTGGTTAAGCACAAAGGACAGAAGAACAAAACATTAAGTGGTAAAACACAAAGGACAGAAGAACAAAACATTAAGTGGTTAAACACAAAGAACAGAAGAACAAAACATTAAGTGGTTAAACACAAAAGACAGAAGAACAAAACATTAAGTGGTTAAACACAAAGGACAGAAGAACAAACCATTAAGTGGTAAAACACAAAGGACAGAAGAACAAACCATTAAGTGGTTAAACTCAAAGGACAGAAGAACAAACCATTAAGTGGTAAAACACAAACAACAGAAGAACAAACCATTAAGTGGTTAAACACAAAGGACAGAAGAACAAACCATTAAGTGGTAAAACACAAAGGACAGAAGAACAAAACATTAAGTGGTTAAACACAAAAGACAGAAGAACAAAACATTAAGTGGTTAAACACAAAGGACAGAAGAACAAACCATTAAGTGGTAAAACACAAAGGACAGAAGAACAAACCATTAAGTGGTTAAACTCAAAAGACAGAAGAACAAACCATTAAGTGGTAAAACACAAACGACAGAAGAACAAACCATTAAGTGGTTAAACACAAAGAACAGAAGAACAAACCATTAAATGGTAAAACACAAAGGACAGAAGAACAAAACATTAAGTGGTTAAACACAAAGGACAGAAGAACAAAACATTAAGTGGTTAAACACAAAGGACAGAAGAACAAAACATTAAGTGGTTAAACACAAAGGATAGAAGAACAAACCATTAAGTGGTTAAACACAAAGGACAGAAGAACAAACCATTAAGTGGTAAAACACAAAGGACAGAAGAACAAACCATTAAGTGGTTAAAAACAAAGGACAGAAGAACAAAACATTAAGTGGTTAAACACAAAGGACAGAAGAACAAAACATTAAGTGGTTAAACACAAAGGACAGAAGAACAAAACATTAAGTGGTTAAACACAAAGGACAGAAGAACAAAACATTAAGTGGTTAAACACAAAGGACAGAAGAACAAACCATTAAGTGGTAAAACACAAACGACAGAAGAACAAACCATTAAGTGGTTAAACACAAGGGACAGAAGAACAAACCATTAAGTGGTAAAACACAAAGGACAGAAGAACAAAACATTAAGTGGTTAAACACAAAGGACAGAAGAACAAACCATTAAGTGGTTAAACACAAAGGCCAGAAGAACAAACCATTAAGTGGTTAAACACAAAGGCCAGAAGAACAAACCATTAAGTGGTTAAACACAAATGCCAGAAGAACAAACCATTAAGTGGTTAAGCACAAAGGACAGAAGAACAAAACAATTAAGTGGTTAAACACAAAGGACAGAAGAACAAAACATTAAGTGGTTAAACACAAAGGACAGAAGAACAAACCATTAATTGGTTAAACATAAAGGACAGAAGAGCAAAACATTAAGTGGTTAAACACAAAGGACAGAAGAACAAAACATCAAGTGGTTAAACACAAAGGACAGAAGAACAAAACATTAAGTGGTTAAACACAAAGGACAGAAGAACAAAACATTAAGTGGTTAAACACAAAGGACAGAAGAACAAAACATTAAGTGGCTAAACACAAAGGACAGAAGAACAAAACATTAAGTGGTAAAACACAAAGGACAGAAGAACAAACCATTAAGTGGTTAAACACAAAGGACAGAAGAACAAACCATTAAGTGGTTAAACACAAAGGACAGAAGAACAAAACATTAAGTGGTTAAACACAAAGGACAGAAGAACAAAACATTAAGTGGTTAAACACAAAGGACAGAAGAACAAACCATTAAGTGGTTAAACTCAAAGGACAGAAGAACAAACCATTAAGTGGTAAAACACAAACAACAGAAGAACAAACCATTAAGTGGTTAAACACAAAGGACAGAAGAACAAACCATTAAGTGGTAAAACACAAAGGACAGAAGAACAAAACATTAAGTGGTTAAACACAAAAGACAGAAGAACAAAACATTAAGTGGTTAAACACAAAGGACAGAAGAACAAACCATTAAGTGGTAAAACACAAAGGACAGAAGAACAAACCATTAAGTGGTTAAACTCAAAAGACAGAAGAACAAACCATTAAGTGGTAAAACACAAACGACAGAAGAACAAACCATTAAGTGGTTAAACACAAAGAACAGAAGAACAAACCATTAAATGGTAAAACACAAAGGACAGAAGAACAAAACATTAAGTGGTTAAACACAAAGGACAGAAGAACAAAACATTAAGTGGTTAAACACAAAGGACAGAAGAACAAAACATTAAGTGGTTAAACACAAAGGATAGAAGAACAAACCATTAAGTGGTTAAACACAAAGGACAGAAGAACAAACCATTAAGTGGTAAAACACAAAGGACAGAAGAACAAACCATTAAGTGGTTAAAAACAAAGGACAGAAGAACAAAACATTAAGTGGTTAAACACAAAGGACAGAAGAACAAAACATTAAGTGGTTAAACACAAAGGACAGAAGAACAAAACATTAAGTGGTTAAACACAAAGGACAGAAGAACAAAACATTAAGTGGTTAAACACAAAGGACAGAAGAACAAACCATTAAGTGGTAAAACACAAACGACAGAAGAACAAACCATTAAGTGGTTAAACACAAGGGACAGAAGAACAAACCATTAAGTGGTAAAACACAAAGGACAGAAGAACAAAACATTAAGTGGTTAAACACAAAGGACAGAAGAACAAACCATTAAGTGGTTAAACACAAAGGCCAGAAGAACAAACCATTAAGTGGTTAAACACAAAGGCCAGAAGAACAAACCATTAAGTGGTTAAACACAAATGCCAGAAGAACAAACCATTAAGTGGTTAAGCACAAAGGACAGAAGAACAAAACAATTAAGTGGTTAAACACAAAGGACAGAAGAACAAAACATTAAGTGGTTAAACACAAAGGACAGAAGAACAAACCATTAATTGGTTAAACATAAAGGACAGAAGAGCAAAACATTAAGTGGTTAAACACAAAGGACAGAAGAACAAAACATCAAGTGGTTAAACACAAAGGACAGAAGAACAAAACATTAAGTGGTTAAACACAAAGGACAGAAGAACAAAACATTAAGTGGTTAAACACAAAGGACAGAAGAACAAAACATTAAGTGGCTAAACACAAAGGACAGAAGAACAAAACATTAAGTGGTAAAACACAAAGGACAGAAGAACAAACCATTAAGTGGTTAAACACAAAGGACAGAAGAACAAACCATTAAGTGGTTAAACACAAAGGACAGAAGAACAAAACATTAAGTGGTTAAACACAAAGGACAGAAGAACAAAACATTAAGTGGTAAAACACAAAGGACAGAAGAACAAACCATTAAGTGGTTAAACACAAAGGACAGAAGAACAAACCATTAAGTGGTTAAACACAAAGGACAGAAGAACAAAACATTAAGTGGTTAAACACAAAGGACAGAAGAACAAAACATTAAGTGGTTAAACACAAAGGACAGAAGAACAAACCATTAAGTGGTTAAACTCAAAGGACAGAAGAACAAACCATTAAGTGGTAAAACACAAACAACAGAAGAACAAACCATTAAGTGGTTAAACACAAAGGACAGAAGAACAAACCATTAAGTGGTAAAACACAAAGGACAGAAGAACAAAACATTAAGTGGTTAAACACAAAAGACAGAAGAACAAAACATTAAGTGGTTAAACACAAAGGACAGAAGAACAAACCATTAAGTGGTAAAACACAAAGGACAGAAGAACAAACCATTAAGTGGTTAAACTCAAAAGACAGAAGAACAAACCATTAAGTGGTAAAACACAAACGACAGAAGAACAAACCATTAAGTGGTTAAACACAAAGAACAGAAGAACAAACCATTAAATGGTAAAACACAAAGGACAGAAGAACAAAACATTAAGTGGTTAAACACAAAGGACAGAAGAACAAAACATTAAGTGGTTAAACACAAAGGACAGAAGAACAAAACATTAAGTGGTTAAACACAAAGGATAGAAGAACAAACCATTAAGTGGTTAAACACAAAGGACAGAAGAACAAACCATTAAGTGGTAAAACACAAAGGACAGAAGAACAAACCATTAAGTGGTTAAAAACAAAGGACAGAAGAACAAAACATTAAGTGGTTAAACACAAAGGACAGAAGAACAAAACATTAAGTGGTTAAACACAAAGGACAGAAGAACAAAACATTAAGTGGTTAAACACAAAGGACAGAAGAACAAAACATTAAGTGGTTAAACACAAAGGACAGAAGAACAAACCATTAAGTGGTAAAACACAAACGACAGAAGAACAAACCATTAAGTGGTTAAACACAAGGGACAGAAGAACAAACCATTAAGTGGTAAAACACAAAGGACAGAAGAACAAAACATTAAGTGGTTAAACACAAAGGACAGAAGAACAAACCATTAAGTGGTTAAACACAAAGGCCAGAAGAACAAACCATTAAGTGGTTAAACACAAAGGCCAGAAGAACAAACCATTAAGTGGTTAAACACAAATGCCAGAAGAACAAACCATTAAGTGGTTAAGCACAAAGGACAGAAGAACAAAACAATTAAGTGGTTAAACACAAAGGACAGAAGAACAAAACATTAAGTGGTTAAACACAAAGGACAGAAGAACAAACCATTAATTGGTTAAACATAAAGGACAGAAGAGCAAAACATTAAGTGGTTAAACACAAAGGACAGAAGAACAAAACATCAAGTGGTTAAACACAAAGGACAGAAGAACAAAACATTAAGTGGTTAAACACAAAGGACAGAAGAACAAAACATTAAGTGGTTAAACACAAAGGACAGAAGAACAAAACATTAAGTGGCTAAACACAAAGGACAGAAGAACAAAACATTAAGTGGTAAAACACAAAGGACAGAAGAACAAACCATTAAGTGGTTAAACACAAAGGACAGAAGAACAAACCATTAAGTGGTTAAACACAAAGGACAGAAGAACAAAACATTAAGTGGTTAAACACAAAGGACAGAAGAACAAAACATTAAGTGGTTAAACACAAAGGACAGAAGAACAAACCATTAAGTGGTTAAACACAAAGGACAGAAGAACAAAACATTAAGTGGTTAAACACAAAGGACAGAAGAACAAAACATTAAGTGGTTAAGCACAAAGGACAGAAGAACAAAACATTAAGTGGTTAAACACAAAGGACAGAAGAACAAAACATTAAGTAGTAAAACACAAAGGACAGAAGAACAAACCATTAAATGGTTAAACACAAAGGACAGAAGAACAAAACATTAAGTTGTTAAACACAAAGGACAGAAGAACAAAACATTAAGTGGTTAAGCACAAAGGACAGAAGAACAACACATTAAGTGGTTAAACACAAAGAACAGAAGAACAAAACATTAAGTGGTTAAACACAAAGGACAGAAGAACAAAACATTAAGTGGTTAAACACAAAGGACAGAAGAACAAACCATTAAGTGGTTAAGAAAAGGACAGAAGAACAAAACCATTAAGTGGTTAAACACAAAGGACAGAAGAACAAACATTAAGTGGTTAAACACAAAGGACAAAAGAACAAAACATTAAGTGGTTAAACACAAAGGACAGAAGAACAAACCATTAAGTGGTAAAACACAAAGGACAGAAGAACAAACCATTAAGTTGTTAAAAACAAAGGACAGAAGAACAAAACATTAAGTGGTTAAACACAAAGGACAGAAGAACAAAACATTAAGTGGTTAAACACAAAGGACAGAAGAACAAACCATTAAGTGGTTAAGAAAAGGACAGAAGAACAAAACATTAAGTGGTTAAACACAAAGGACAGAAGAACAAAACATTAAGTGGTTAAACACAAAGGACAGAAGAACAAAACATTAAGTGGTTAAACACAAAGGACAGAAGAACAAACCATTAAGTGGTAAAACACAAAGGACAGAGGAACAAACCATTAAGTGGTCCTACCTTGGGACAGGCACATACATATAGCCAAATTAAACCCGTTAATAGGAACCCAATTCTCACCTCTTGATAACTGGATCTCCAACAGCAATATTACTACACGACAACAAAAACTTGCATGGATTCGCCCCACAAATATACATGTCAACATAAACATGGACAGCAGAGTCAATTAATGCCCATAGTTAACTGATTACTAACTAGTTAATTTTCCATAACTCATACTTGTAGACGATTTATTATCAATTAGTCATAAACATTTGACGAAATTAATCGTGTGAGACTGGAATAAACAGATTGTTGGAAGCAAACGTTGAACATAAAATAGCAATATAATAGAGATTGGGTGGAATTAATGGAACTGAACAATGCATTAAACTTGCATGCGGCAACGTCCAGTTAAATGCTTTTCAACAAATGATAAATTTTAATTCTAGCCAATGAAAATGTCGCTTGCAAAATTGTTACAGCAGGATAAAGTGAAGCCAGTATGTGGGAAATTTCAACTGGAACAGATCATCATCGCAGTGTTGTATCCGTTGTTAATGCCGTGTAATGTACAAAAATGTATTTCACACGTGATTTAAATCAATCTAGCTTATCATGGGTCCTGCCACATTTTATTGAAGTGTCTGTTTTCCATTTTATTACGCAAAATTAAAATATATCATCTTGTCAAATGTGCTTCCTTTTTAAAACTCCTTTAGCTGTCAGGAAGGTTAGTATTGGATGAATAAGAGTCAAGGCTACTATGATTGTCATGAGGGATTTTACCTGCAAAGAAAATATTAAGGTATGAATAGAAAGTGTAAACAGTGATGGTGAACAATTTCATCAATATCAACAAATCTAACCATCACCTCTGATCTTAAACCATTAATATCAACAAAACAAAAGAAAGTGTAAACAGTGATTGTCAACAATTCCATCAATATCATCAAAACAAAAGAAAGTTTAAACAGTGATGGTGAACAATTTCATCAATATCATCAAAACAAAAGAAAGTTTAAACGGTGATGGTGAACAATTTCATCAATATCATCAAAACAAAAGAAAATTTAAACAGTGATGGTGAACAATTTCATCAATATCATCAAAACAAAAGAAAGTTTAAACAGTGATGGTGAACAATTTCATCAATATCAACAAATCTAAACATCACCTCTGATCTTAATTCATTCAACAAAATAAAAAGAATTACGAACCAATACAATATATTAGGAAACGACCATTTAACTTGAAGTGGGGGGGGGGGGAGGGAATTTTTTTTCTAAAAATATATTCTGAATCCCAATGTTTCTGAAAAAAATATTCTGATTTTGGTGGAGGACTAGGTTCCAGTGAGTTGAATATTTTATTTCTGTATTTAATCAATCTAGATTAATATGATATCCATTTATATTCTTATTTCTAAATCTTAAACAGTTTTTGGGGCCGTCGTGGTCTTGATCGTATGGTATTTAGATTTACAACTAACGTTGTGAGTTCGAACCCCGTTCCTGGCGAGGTGCACTAGATACAACATTATCTGATAAAGTTTGAGAGTGACTAGCGACAGCATGATTGTTTTCTCCGGGTACTCGGGTTTACTCCACCAAAAAAAGTGACAGCGACGATATAACTGACATATTGCTGAAAGTGGCGTTAAACACCATCAAACAAACAAACAAACAATTGAACATTTTCACAACTAGTCATGATAATAGAAAACTACACAGTTCTTGGTTATGTACTCATAATGATCTTAGTTAAGCCTCATAATTTTCTTAGTTACGCTGTCAACTTTAGCTATGCGCTCATAACGTGTTAGTTAAGCGCTCATAGTTTTCTTTAGCGCTCATAACGTGTTAGTTAAGCGCTCATAATTCTCTTAGTTACGCTCTCAGCTGTAACTATGCACTCATAACGTGTTAGCTAAAAGCTGATAATTTTCTTAGTTACGCTTTCAGCTTTAGCTATGTTCTCATAATGTGCTACCTAAGCGCCCATCATTTTCTTAGTTACGCTCTCCGCTTTAGCTATGCGTTCATAATGTGCTAGCTAAGCGCTCATAATTTTTACAGTTATGGTCTCATCATTAGCTATGCGTTGATTGAATCGTGTTTGTATTTAATTAATTCAGGTTAATATTCTATTCTATCTTATCCTAATATTGTTAAGCCTTACATAAAAGGTGTCCGGGTGGCTCAATGAGTTAGGTAGTTGGATTACCCAACAACTCATACAAGCCTTTCACCAATAAGGCGTGGGTTCGCGCTCGGCTTTATAAATTACAAAAAAGGGTCCACTCGATTTGCAGCCGCAAGTGATAAAGTTTATCAGTCGCTTGCCCATGGTCGGTGGTTCTCTCCGGGTACTCCGGTTTCCGCCACCACTAAAACTGGTCCCTATGATATAGCTGAAATTTTGCTGAAAGTGGCGTTAACACCAAAAATCAAATAAAACCATCAAATCTTTATATTATCCTAATATTTCTATATCTTACATAGATCTGCGCTTCTGGTGATTGGTTATACCATGTAAAGATACCTATTTGTATCGTCGACGTTACTCCACCAGCAGTCATTCCTAAAGGGTATATCACGTTTCCGTGTTTTTGTGGGTATCTAAATAAAAGTACAACAAAAATGAGACGTAAATATAAATGAAAACAGAAAAATGTTTTGCTTTACTGTGTCAATATAAGTTAAAGATTAAAACGAGGCTGAACATTGTTTGTTTTTCATGTAATCTGAAAGAAAAGCAAAACAGAACAAGCAAGAGGCGCTTGACTGTGTCACTCAGAATAAAAGTTTAAAACGAGGCTATCTTTTGTGGATCTTTTTCATGTCATTAGACCATAGGTTTTCAACACAAATAACAACAATGGTACCTCTATAGTGTTATTTGTCCGTTGAAGCTGATATTAAAGAAAGACGGAAGGTTTGGGCCCATCAAGCAAGTCAAGCCCTACCAAGTCAAGTCAAGATAGTAAGTGTTCAGATATATGTGTGTTATAGAATCTGTTTCCATGACTTTCCAAGCGGTGTTTTCAACTCTTCTCACAATGGAGTATTGTTATTTGTATCTGTTTCCATGACTTTCCAAGCGGTGTTTTCAACTCTTCTCACAATGGGGTATTGTTATTTGTATCTGTTTCCATGACTTTCCAAGCGGTGTTTTCAATCTTCTCACAATGGAGTATTGTTATTTGTATCTGTTTCCATGACTTTCCAAGCGGTGTTTTCAACTCTTCTCACAATGGGGTATTGTTATTCTATCTGTTTCCATGACTTTCCAAGCGGTGTTTTCAACTCTTCTCACAATGGAGTATTGTTATTTGTATCTGTTTCCATGACTTTCCAAGCGGTGTTTTCAACTCTTCTCACAATGGGGTATTGTTATTTGTATCTGTTTCCATGACTTTCCAAGCGGTGTTTTCAACTCTTCTCACAATGGGGTATTGTTATTTGTATCTGTTTCCATGACTTTCCAAGCGGTGTTTTCAACTCTTCTCACAATGGAGTATTGTTATTTGTATCTGTTTCCATGACTTTCCAAGCGGTGTTTTCAACTCTTCTCACAATGGGGTATTGTTATTTGTATCTGTTTCCATGACTTTCCAAGCGGTGTTTTCAACTCTTCTCACAATGGGGTATTGTTATTGTTTTTGTTTTTGATTTTGTTTTTGTTTTTGTTTTTGATTTTATTATTATTAAGGTTCCTTTGTGAATAATGTGATTGTATTAGAGTTGATAGTTTGTGAGTTCTATTCTCACATTAAGTGAAGTGTACTCGATACAACTGTTGCTGATCATTTTTGTTAGTGACTTGCAAAAATGTTTGTGGATTTCTATGGGTACTTTAGTTACCTCCGTCACTGGCGTTAAACATCCTATATATTTTTTGCATACAAAACAAATAAATGAGATTTGAAAATAACTGGTAGGCCCTTAGCTTACTTACTCCTGGTTAATTTTAAAGTATTTGACTTCCCAATCTTTTAACTTTAAGCCTCATGAAGGTTATTTCAGAAACGCATCGTGTCCAATAAATCAAATATCTACGCTTTTATTGCAAAGCTTAAAATATATTAGAGCTGAAGAGAGCCACCATATAATATTCCATAATTGTCTCCCCTTGATACTTACACTGAAATTACGAAAGACATATAAGAGCTGAAGAAAAACGACCGGAAAACAGTCAACACGGCAAACTCTGTATAGAACACAGCCTCCGACTTGAAGTAGGATAAAACATTTAAGACCAATGCTAGTAAACTTGCTGTAGTCATCGGTAGAATGTTTGGCAGCAGACTCCTCTCTGTTGATTTTTTTCTGTCTTATAGAAATGCAAATATTGTTTATTTAACATTACTACAAACTTATGATATTCTAAAACGACGTCCTTCACTGGCTATATAGATAATACCGTGATAAAACTCCTGATATATTTTAATTCGCACATACGTATTGACGAAAAATTATAAACATCATTCCTAAGTAAATTCATGTATTCATACAGGACCGTTTGTACATGTAAATCATTTTTGTAGATAAAAGCTAACAAAAAATATTAATAAACTTTTGCTTTACCTCGATGCTATTTCTATGAAAATGTTCAGCTATGTTAGTTCCTTGTCGTAAAACTAGCTTAGCCCTGCCACTTTTTATTGGGTGCCTGTACCAAGGTAGGAAGGTGAGTGGTCATATATTTGTGTGATAGTGTTGTCAATGTTGTCGCTTTCTACGATTTTGATATTTGAATTATTCGGACAGTGTGGTATTTTATTTCTTCAATTTATTGTTCAAATATTGTGTTTCTATAGAAAGACGTTGAAGATACCAATGGTGTAATCAGAATCCGTAAATCTAAGAATGACATACAATACAATACAAAAAAAAGAAAAAGTACAAAAGTACAAACAACGATCTACAAAACATACACATAAAACTAAAGATCGAGTAACACGAGCCACACCAAAAACCGGTGGTGAACTCATGTGTTCCGGAAAGCTAAGCAGTTCCTGCTCCATTAGTGGCACACATCGTGTTAATCTATTGACAAACTCGGTGATAAGTCATGAATGAGGAAAGGATCGAGCAGTGTTTTTTCTGTAGAATATATACGTAGTAATAGCTCAACATTCAATATTCTTATATTAAATCACCTTTATATTTCTTTATCTGCCATTCTGCTACACACCCTGGTATAATGGCTGTTACTATTCCTCCAAACATTATGTACGCCAACACATTGGTAAAATGGCTGACTGAAATATTATGGACATTACAAGTACAGTGAAACCTGTCTTAACCGAACAATGAATAAACTGGAATCCTGTGTAAACCGAACTTTAAATAAAGTCCCAAATGATTTGATTTGATTTGATTTGATTTATTGTGTGTAACGCCACTTTCAGCAATATTTCAGCTATATCATGGAGACCAGTTTTAGTGGTGGAGGAAGCCGGAGTACAAGGAGAGAACCACCGACCATGGGCAAGCATCTGGTTAACTTTATCACTTGCAGCTGCACCCTTTTTGTAATTTACAAAGCCGGGCGCGAACCCACGCCATATTGGTGACAGGCTTGTATGAGTTGTTAGGTAATCCAACTACCTAACTCATTGAGCCACCCGGGCCCCTAAGTCCTTAATGAAGAGAATGTTTGTTAATTTAACCTGTATAAAGCGAACATCTGTCTATTCCGACCACAAAGTTGGATCCAATTAGATTCGGTTTAGACACGTTTCATTGTATTATATATATCTAGAAGTCGAATAAATGGGAGTTGGTATAGAATACTCTCATGACGGTTCATGGTACAATTTCTTTTAAAATGAATTATTAATATTGTTGATTGTGCCTCTTTTTACGACTTTGATATTTTATTTTTAACCACAAATTAGAAACATGGTGATAAATGACTATACTTACTATCAGCATGCAGTTATTAAATACCACAAAATTGAAATATCGATCAAATAATTTAAGTCCTTAACGAATCATGGTTAGGAAATTAAGACGATTCATGTAACATATGTCTCGAAATAACATTAAAGACAGCCAAACAAATTGTTCGTTCATAGATTGAAGTAAAATTGTGATTCTTTCATAGCTAGTTTGTTTTAACCTTTCTTGTACTGTTGTACTTTTTGTTTTTACTTTTACTAATGAATGAAATTATCCTGTTTATTGAAACTATAAACGGCTGACTTGACAGGTAGGTATATTGAACAGGTAAATATTAAACTACACCAGCTGACTTGACAGGTAGTTATATTGAACAGCTAAATATTAAACTACACCAACTGACTTGACAGGTAGTTATATTGAACAGCTAAATATTAAAGTACACAGCTGACTTGACAGGTAGGTATTTTGAACGGCTAAATATTAAAGTACACCAGCTGACTTGACAGGTAGGTGTTTTGAACGGCTAAATATTAAAGTACACCAGCTGACTTGACAGGTATGTATTTTGAACGGCTAAATATTAAAGTACATCAGCTGACTTGACAGGTATGTATTTTGAATGGCTAAATATTAAAGTACACCAGCTCAATTGATAGGTAGTCATTTTGAATGCTAAATATTATTAAAGTACACCAGCTGAATTGATAGGTAGCCATTTTGAACAGCTAAATATTAAAGTATACTGGGTATTACCTTTATCTGGGTATGTATTCTGGAGTCGAGTATTTATTGTACCTAGATACAGGAAAAAATACAACATCAAAATAGACAGCCAAACCAACATTGACAGTGTGAGCAGGGAACACAGGCTATCTTTTAATGATATGGACTGACTCTTTCGGACATTATGATTACTCTTGTCTGCAGAATGTTTTGTTGTGTCAGTGGCAATGTTGTCAGTAGAATTTTTAATTGGATTAAGCTCTGAAAAACATAAAACATTAAAATGGTATTATAAACATTGACTTTATATTGAAAATCATTGTTCTATGATGCACATGGTCTATATTGAAAATCATTGTCCTATGATGTACATGACCTCCCTGTCCGTGAGTGGCATGTCGTGTGTCGAAAGTTTTGCCAACCACTTTCTGGGGTCTGGGATACTCTATGTCCCTTAATTATGATTACTGTACGTCCGTGGATTTGAATCGATGTGAATAAGGGATTATATCTGTGTGTGTGTGTGTGTGTGTGTGTGTGTGTGTGTGTGTGTGTTAAATGCTAAATGATAATAACCACTGAAACGTCAATGTAACATTTATGCAAAACAATATATGACATTTATGTTTTTTTAGATAAATATCTACATTTTTATTCAACAGATTTGCAATAAGAAGACAACACAATGACCAAAAGAAAAAGGACAAAATGACAAACAACGATTTACAAGACATGGCATACATACCAAGAATGTCAACTTTTATAGCAATGTCTTCTTTTTTCATTACACCATCAATTATGGTAGCATCTATAGTTATCTTCTCTTGTTTTTCGAAGACCTTGTGTAATATAAGACTACCCCCTGATATGATCACGTGTAAGATAATTAGTCCAATAAAAGGATATAAGTCTGGCATTCCTGTTTCATGTAGCAGCTGTAATAAAAACATAGATATCACATTTTGTTTGTACGACGCGTTTCTGGAATAACTTTCACCATATCGAAATATTGGAAAGACAAATAATTTAAAAGTTCCATAAACAGGATAGCAAAACCGGATCAGGTCACATATGGCTGAGGGAGGGTAATGTTAGTTTTGACAATAATTACATTATTTAGGAACTAAAAATTTCGACCAAGTGCTAGTAGTAAAAGCATGTACAGTGTATATCAAATTTAGTGCGCACGACATGTTTTTGGAATAATCTTCATTGTGAACTTTCCATTTATATGTAGTAACATTTCAGTAAGACCTACATATGGAGTATATGTGGCTCCTATCATGATTTATTTAGCAAAAGGATGACAATGAAGATGCTGAACCAATGGTTCAGAGTTAGAGTTAGAGTTTGAAGCTAGCACGATCCTTTAATTTCACGTTCCGCTACAGATGATGTCCTTTCACTGAATAATTCTAGGTTTGGTGATTTCGTTGATCGCATCTATCCCATTGAGTTTAAATAAAAGATACCACAGATACAGATAGGTCTGCTTCATACCTTGACCTACACCTCGAAGTTGTCAGTGAGGGGCGGTTAAGAACGAACCTTTACGACAAAAGAGATGATTTCAATTTTCCCAATGTGAACTTTCAATTTATATGTAACAACACCCAAGCAGCACCAACATATGGAGTATACATCTCTCAGCCATATTCCAGAACTTGTGGTTCCCATCAATTTCCTTGATAGAGGGTTGCTGCAAACAAGGAAGCTACTGAACCAAGGGTTCCTATTGGTTTAGTTGAAGTCATCACTTCGAAAGTTGTACGGTCGCCACCATGACTTGATTGACCGCAATGGAATATCTGTGTCACAAATGACCACGGATATGTTCCACTTGTCGTAAACACTTCCCGGTCTTTTCCTCATTCATGACATATCACCGGGTTTGTAATTAGATTAACACGACGGGTGCCACTAGTGGAACAGTAACTGCCTACCCTTCCGGAACACCTGAATTTACCCCCCGGTTTTTAGTGGGGTTCTTGTTACTCGATCTTTAGTTTTATATGTATGTTTTGTAGATCGTTGTTTGTCCTTTCGTCATTTTTCTGTTGGCCATTGTGTTTTCTGTTTTACAGATTCTGATTACCCCTTTGGTGTCTTCAAACTCTTATTTGTATCACATGCTTGATGTACGACAGCGTAGTCAGTACATTAATATTTCGTTGTTTGATACTACCCGCAAAATCCACGCAATTTGGTAAACCAAACATTCTAAAACAATTCCCAACAGTTGTTTCGTACCTTGACTATCCCCATCAGTTGCTTCGTACCCTGACTATCCCCATCATTTGTTTAGTACCTTGACTATCCCCATCAGTTCTTTCGTACCCTGACTATCACCAACAGTTGTTTCGTACATTGACTCTCCCCATCAGTTGTTTCATACCTTGACTATCCCCATCAGTTCTTCCGTACCCTGACTATCCCCAACAGTTGTTTCGTACCTTGACTATCCCCATCAGTTCTTTCGTACCCTGACTATCCCCAACAGTTGTTTCGTCCCTTGACTATCCTCAACAGTTCTTTCGTGCTTTGACTATCCCCATCAGTTCTTTCATACCTTGACTATCCCCATCAGTTCTTTCGTACCTTGATTATCCCCATCAGTTCTTTCGTACCCTGACTATCCCCAACAGTTGTTTCCTACCTTGACTATCCCCATCAGTTCTTTCGTACCCTGACTATCCCCAACAGTTGTTTCGTACCTTGACTATCCCCATCAGTTCTTTCATACCTTGACTATCCCCATCAGTTGTTTCGTACCTTGACTATCCCCAACAGTTGTATCTTACCTTGACTATCCCAAACAGTTGTTTCGTACCTTGACTATCCCCATCAGTTGTTTCCTACCTTGACTATCCCCAGCAGTTGTTTCGTACCTTGACTATCCTCATCAGTTGTTTCCTACCTTGACTATCCCCATCAGTTCTGTCGTACCTTGACTATCCCCAACAGTTGGTTTATACCTTGACTATCCCCATCAGTTCTTTCGTACCTTGACTATCCCAACAGTTGTTTCGTACCTTGACTATCCCCAACAGTTGTTTCGTACCTTGACTATCCCCATCAGTTCTTTCGTACCTTGACTATCTCTATCAGTTCTTTCGAACCTTGACTATCCCCATCAATTGTTTCGTACCTTGACTATCCCTAACAGTTATTTCATGCCTTGACTATCCCCAACAGTTCTTTCATACCTTGACTATCCCCAACAGTTCTTTCGTACCTTGACTATCCCCATCAGTTCTTTCGTACCTTGACTATCCCCAACAATTCTTCCGTTCCTTGACTATCCTCAAGAGTTCTTTCGTACCTTGACTGTCCCCATCAGTTCTTTCGTACCTTGACTATCCCCATCAGTTCTTTCGTACCTTGACTATCCCCAACAGTTCTTTCGTACCTTGACTATCCCCAACAGTTCTTTCGAACCTTGACTATCCCCATCAGTTCTTTCGTACCTTGACTATCCCCAACAGTTGTTTCCTACCTTGACTATCCCCATCAGTTCTTTCGTACCTTGACTATCCCATCAGTTCTTTCGTCCCCTGACTATCCCCAACAGTTGTTTCCTACCTTGACTATCCCCATCAGTTCTTTCGTACCTTGACTATCCCATCAGTTCTTTCGTGCCCTGACTATCCCCAACAGTTGTTTCGTACCTTGAATATCCCCATCAGTTGTTTCGTACCTTGACTATCCCCTTCAGTTCTTTCATACCTTGACTATCCCCATCAGTTGTTTCGTACCTTGACTATTCCCATCAGTTCTTTCATACCTTGACTATCCCCATTAATTGTTTCGTACCTTGACTATCCCCAACAGTTGTATCCTACCTTGACTATCCCAAACAGTTGTTTCGTTCCTTGACTATCCTCATCAGTTGTTTCCTACCTTGACTATCCCCATCAGTTCTTTCGTACCTTGACTATCCTCAACAGTTGTTTCGTACCCTGACTATCCCAAACAGTTGTTTCGTACCTTGACTATCTTCATCAGTTGTTTCCTACCTTGACTATCCCCATCAGTTATTTCGTACCTTGACTATCCACATCAGTTGTTTCGTATCTTGACTATCCCCATCAGTTCTTTCGTACCCTGACTATCCCCAACAGTTGTTTCGTACATTGACTATCCCTATCAGTTCTTTCGTACCTTGACTATCTCCATCAGTTCTTTCGTACCTTGACTATCCCCATCAGTTATTTCGTACCTTGACTATCCCCAACAGTTATTTCATACCTTGACTATCACCAACAGTTCTTTCATACCTTGACTATCCCCAACAGTTCTTTCGTACCTTGACTATCTCCATCAGTTCTTTCGAACCTTGACTATCCCCATCAGTTGTTTCGTACCTTGACTATCCCTAACAGTTATTTCATACCTTGACTATCCCCAACAGTTCTTTCATATCTTGACTATCCCCAACAGTTCTTTCGTACCTTGACTATCCCCATCAGTTCTTTCGTACCTTGACTATCCCCAACAGTTCTTCCGTTCCTTGACTATCCTCAAGAGTTCTTTCGTACCTTGACTATCCCCATCAGTTCTTTCGTACCTTGACTATTCCCATCAGTTCTTTCGTACCTTGATTATCCCCAACAGTTCTTTCGTACCTTGACTATCCCCATCAGTTCTTTCGTACCTTGACTATCCCCAACAGTTGTTTCCTACCTTGACTATCCCCATCAGTTCTTTCCTACCTTGACTATCCCATCAGTTCATTCGTACCCTGACTATCCCAACAGTTGTTTCGTACCTTGACTATCCCCATCAGTTGTTTCGTACCTTGACTATCCCCTTCAGTTCTTTCATACCTTGACTATCCCCATCAGTTGTTTCGTACCTTGACTATCCCCATCAGTTGTTTCGTACCTTGACTATCCCCATCAGTTCTTTCGTACCTTGACTATCCCCAACAGTTCTTTCGTACCTTGACTATCCCCAACAGTTCTTTCGTACCTTGACTATCCTCATCAGTTCTTTCGTACCTTGACTATCCCCAACAGTTGTTTCGTACCTTGACTATCCCATCAGTTCTTTCGTACCTTGACTATCCCATCAGTTCATTCGTATCCTGACTATCCCCAACAGTTGTTTTGTACCTTGACTATCCCCATCAGTTGTTTCGTACCTTGACTATCATCTTCAGTTCTTTCATACCTTGACTATCCCCATCAGTTGTTTCGTACCTTGACTATCCCCATCAGTTGTTTCGTACCTTGACTATCCCCATCAGTTCTTTCATACCTTGACTATCCCCATCAGTTGTTTCGTACCTTGACTATCCCCAACAGTTGTATCCTACCTTGACTATCCCAAACAGTTGTTTCGTTCCTTGACTATCCTCATCAGTTGTTTCCTACCTTGACTATCCCCATCAGTTCTTTCGTATCTTGACTATCCCCAACAGTTGTTTCGTACCCTGACTATCCCAAACAGTTGTTTCGTACCTTGACTATCCTCATCAGTTGTTTCCTTCCTTGACTATCCCCATCAGTTCTTTCGTACCTTGACTATCCCAACAGTTGTTCCGTACCTTGACTATCCCCATCAGTTGTTTCGTACCTTGACTATCCCCATCAGTTGTTTCGTATCTTGACTATCCCCATCAGTTCTTTCGTTCCCTGACTATCCCCAACAGTTGTTTCGTACATATACTATCCCCACCAGTTCTTTCGTACCTTGACTATCTCCATCAGTTCTTTCGTACCTTTACTATCCTCATCAGTTGTTTCCTACCTTGACTATCCCTATCAATTCTTTCGTACCTTGACTATCCCAACAGTTGTTTCGTACCTTGACTATCCCCATCAGTTGTTTCGTACCTTGACTATCCCCATCAGTTCATTCGTACCTTGACTATCCCCATCAGTTCTTTCGTACCTTGACTATCCCCAACAGTTGTTTCCTACCTTGACTATCCCATCAGTTCTTTCGTACCTTGACTATCCCATCAGTTCATTCGTATCCTGACTATCCCCAACAGTTGTTTTGTACCTTGACTATCCCCATCAGTTGTTTCGTACCTTGACTATCATCTTCAGTTCTTTCATACCTTGACTATCCCCATCAGTTGTTTCGTACCTTGACTATCCCCATCAGTTGTTTCGTACCTTGACTATCCCCATCAGTTCTTTCATACCTTGACTATCCCCATCAGTTGTTTCGTACCTTGACTATCCCCAACAGTTGTTTCCTACCTTGACTATCCCAAACAGTTGTTTCGTTCCTTGACTATCCTCATCAGTTGTTTCCTACCTTGACTATCCCCATCAGTTCTTTCGTATCTTGACTATCCCCAACAGTTGTTTCGTACCCTGACTATCCCAAACAGTTGTTTCGTACCTTGACTATCCTCATCAGTTGTTTCCTTCCTTGACTATCCCCATCAGTTCTTTCGTACCTTGACTATCCCAACAGTTGTTCCGTACCTTGACTATCCCCATCAGTTGTTTCGTACCTTGACTATCCCCATCAGTTGTTTCGTATCTTGACTATCCCCATCAGTTCTTTCGTTCCCTGACTATCCCCAACAGTTGTTTCGTACATTGACTATCCCCACCAGTTCTTTCGTACCTTGACTATCTCCATCAGTTCTTTCGTACCTTTACTATCCTCATCAGTTGTTTCCTACCTTGACTATCCTATCAATTCTTTCGTACCTTGACTATCCCAACAGTTGTTTCGTACCTTGACTATCCCCATCAGTTGTTTCGTACCTTGACTATCCCCATCAGTTCATTCGTACCTTGACTATCCCCATCAGTTCTTTCGTACCTTGACTATCCCCATCAATTCTTTCGTACCTTGACTATCCCCAACAGTTCTTTTGTACCTTGACTATCCCCAACAATTGTTTCCTACCTTGACTATCCCCAACAGTTGTTTCGTACCTTGACTATCCCCATCAGTTCTTTCATACCTTTACTATCCCCAACAGTTGTTTCCTACCTTGATTATCCCCAACAGTTCTTTCGTACCTTGACTATCCCCATCAGTTGTTTCGTACCTTGACTATCCCCATCAGATGTTTCATACCTTGACTATCCCCATCAGTTCTTTCATACCTTGACTATCCCCATCAGTTGTTTCCTACCTTGACTATCCCCAACAGTTGTTTCGTACCTTGACTATCCCCATAAGTTGTTTCCTACCTTCACTATCCCCATCAGTTGTTTCGTACCTTGACCATACCCATCAGTTCTTTCGTATCTTGACTATCCCCATCAGTTGTTTCATACCTTGACTATCCCCATCAGTTGTTTCGTACCTTGATTATCCCCAACAGTTGTTTCCTACCTTGACTATCCTGAATGTAATAACAGAAGAATCACAAGCACCATTCAACACAGCCACATATAGTCCAGCTCCAATGGGTAAAATTGAGCTCACCTTAAATTGTAAATAAGTACATTTTTTATTAATCGAGTTACTCTCTGTAATCGACAGCGATGTATAGATACGATATTGATACAGTGTCTTAAAATAAGAAGTTTGTCTGTAGCGAGGCTTACAAACTGTGACAAACTTTAGGTTCACCCAGCTCTTTCCCAGTTTTATACTGAATACTCATACATTTTATGTGTTACGAAACTGCATTAATATTGTATTTATCTTGCAGAAAAAATGTATTAATCCATAGGTTGTTAAATATTATAATGAATAAGAAAACTATACAATAATCCCTTGTTTGCCCCTTTTGATATTTTGTCCAACAGGAAGTGAACTGATTTCGTGAGGTTCGTATTGCTCAATCTTTAGTTTTCTATGTATTGTTTTGTAGATCATTGTTTGTCCTTTTGTCCTGTTTCTTTTGGACATTGTATTGTCTGATCTTTTATGGCCTCTGATTACCATGTTGTTATCTTCAAACTTTTATTTGTGTTTTTGTCATTTTCTTTTGACGTTTGTTGTCTTGTCCGTTTTCGAATTACGTTTTCTGACTATCCTGTTGATATCCTGTTGATATCCTCAAACTTATCTTATCTTATAGAAAACATTACATTAATCCATTAACGATAATATGCTAGAATGAATAAGAAAATTATACAATTACCCTTTGTTGATCCCTCTTGATAATTTCCAGAGCAGAAAGTGAACTGATTTACAACTATCTTGTCTAAGCTCAACAGGAAAAACATGTGATAGGGGTACCAGAAAAAATATTTGGTCAGTGGCCGTATAAAGAAAATGATCCAGTCAGTGCGTTATTTGATTGGTCAAATAGACCAAGTGTATGAGAAATACGAACATCAAAACATAAATACTATCAACATAGAGCAGTATTAAAGATCATACTCGTATTGTTTTCGTTTGTCTTTCGTGTCTAATTCCTGACAATGTATTGGCATTTCCAGTCTACATCAAGATTATACATATATGAGGTCGGTCCTCTTAGTAGAGCCATCAGGTTTTGTTTAGACCCTATGAATTTCTTGCTAACAAAAACTTGACTTTCCAATCTTTTAATTTGAGCGTCCCCGTTTGATGTACTTTTATGGGCCAAAATAAAATGTAATACTAGTGCAAGGAGAGTTTGAAGATATCAAAGGGGTACTCAGAATCCGTAAATCAAAGAACAGACAACACAATGGCCAAAAGAAAAAGAACAAACAACGATCTACAAAACATAAATATCTAAAGATCGAGTAACAGGAACCCCACTAAAATCTCATAATAAATGCCTAATAAACGGTGACTAACCTTGATGTTTATAACTAGGAGTCCTAGTCCGCCTACACCAACAAATATCATCCCAGGAACAATTAGAAATGGAATGTCTGTAACCACATTAAAATATCATATAAATACACGAATACAAGAATCTGAGAGATAATTGATAGGATGTGAACATGTTACTTTGCTACCAATCACCATTCTTAACATACTATGGCTAAAAAGTAGCTGCCACACGTGAAAATCTTCATATTAGTATAGGAGACACTCTATTACGCCCAGTCATAACTATCTGATATCCATTTTTGATTACCACTTCGCTTTTCTCTCGTGGAACGAAGGTAAAGGAATTGAAATACATAAATGTAATTATAATGCAATTGGTTATGTAACAGATAATTTCATTTGTCATTCGCATTTGCTTAAATTTTATGTATTACCTTGTTGGAAATATTGATTTGAAGTGACACACATTAAATAGGTTTTTAAAATTGTTATCTTAGTTAAATATAATTTTTTATTATTATATAATAGATCATTGAATAGTTATATGTTATGTAAAAAGGCGCAATGAAATTGATTAATAATAACTGATAATTGTAAACAAATGTTATTGTTGGGAGAATTTCATTAGAATGGGAATAATCGTATTGTATTTGAAGTATTGCCGACGTAAATTGTCAGTTTTACTGTCGCAAATATGCATTTACCTAGCTCCGCTACGAGTCGCCAGGTAAACTCAATTTGCGACGGTAGTCGGAAACACTCCGTTATTCCCTAAATGTCAAAGAACTATGTCTTACTAACCAGAATTAGACAGTCCAAGCATCAGAGAACCACAGATCATCAATATCCTGTAATCAAAATGATACATTACATAGAAACTACTCTAGTTCTTGATTGGCAACGTATTTGATGGGCATGCAATCGACATTTCAATGGGTACCAATTGTGCTCCTCTTCTCGTCGACTATTTCCTTTATTCGTATGAACCAAACTTCATACATGGTCTTCTCAAAGAAAACGTATTGAAAGTACATGTAATTTAATATTCCTCTTCGCTTCGGTTCATATATCATATTGAGCTAGGGGTTAGGGTTATGGTGTTTAACGCCACTTTCAACAATATTTCAGCTATATCGTGGTGATCAGTTTTATTGGTGGAAGAAACGGGTGTAACTGGAGAAAACCACTGACCTTCCACAAGTCACTGACAAACTTTATCACATAGGATTGTATGACATGAGCGGGATTCGAACTCACAACGTCATTGATGGGGGATAGGCACTGATTGCATAGGGAGTTGCAAATCTAACTACCATACGATCACGACGGTCCCTGTATCATTTCTGCTTTTAGATGCTTGCAAATCGTTGACATGTGACATGTAAACCTAATGAACAACAGGAGAGATTTGGGCTAAAAAACTAACTTGACCCCGCAACTTTTTATTGAAATGCCTATACCAAGCCAGGAAAATGAGCGGTCATGTATATGTGTGGTAGACCTAGGGGTATCAATTTGTCCTTTTCTATACTTTTCCATTGCATTTTATTTCCATCAATGTCTCAGGCCCTGCCTTCGAACTTTGAATAGACTCCCGTGATGCATTATCCACATACACGTGTATCAACTACACACAGAATAGACTCTCGTGATGCATTATCCACATACACGTGTATCAACTACACAACGAATAGACTTTCGTGAGTCATTATCCACATACACGTGTATCAACTACACACAGAATAGACTCTCGTGATGTATTATCCACATACACGTGTATCTACTACACACAGAATAGACTCTCGTGATGCATCATCCACATACACGTGTATCAACTACACTCAGAATAGACTCGTGATGCATTATCCACATACACGTGTATCAACTACACATTGAATAGACTCGTGATGCATTATCCACATTAACGTGTATCAACTACGCTCAAAATAGACTCTCGTGATGCATTATCCACATACACGTGTATCAACTACGCTCAAAATAGACTCTCGTGATGCATTATCCACATACACGTGTATCAACTACACACAGAATAGACTCTCGTGATGCATTATCCACATACACGTGTATCAAATACACACAGAATAGGCTCTCGTGATGCATTATCCACATACACGTGTATCAACTACACTCTGAATACACTCATGATGCATTCTCCAAATACACGTGTATCAACTACACACTGAATAGACTCGTGATGCATTATCCACATACACGTGTATCAATTACACACAGAATAGCCTCGCATGATGCATTATCCACATACACGTGTATCAACTACACACAGAATAGACTCTCGTGATGCATTATCCACATACACGTGTATCAACTACGCTCAAAATAGACTCTCGTGATGCATTATCCACATACACGTGTATCAACTACACACAGAATAGACTCTCGTGATGCATTATCCACATACACGTGTATCAAATACACACAGAATAGGCTCTCGTGATGCATTATCCACATACACGTGTATCAACTACACTCTGAATACACTCATGATGCATTCTCCAAATACACGTGTATCAACTACACACTGAATAGACTCGTGATGCATTATCCACATACACGTGTATCAACTACACACAGAATAGCCTCGCATGATGCATTATCCACATACACGTGTATCAACTACACACAGAATAGACTCTCGTGATGCATTATCCACATACACGTGTATCAACTACACACAGAATAGACTCTCGTGATGCATTATCCACATACACGTGTATCAACTACACACAGAATAGACTCTCGTGATGCATTATCCACATACACGTGTATCAATTACACACAGAATAGACTCTCGTGATGCATTATCCACATACACGTGTATCAACCACACTCAGAATAGATTCGTGATGCATTATCCACATACACGTGTATCAACTACACCCTGAATAGACTCGCTATGCATTATCCACATACACTTGTATCAACTACACACAGAATAGACTCTCGTCATGCACTATCCACAAACATGTGTATCAACTACACACAGAATAGACTCTCGTGATGCATTATCCACATACACGTGTATCAACTACACACAGAATAGACTCGCTATGAATTATCCACATACACTTGTATCAACTACACACAGAATAGACTCTCGTGATGCATTATCCACATACAAGTGTATCAACTACACACAGAATAGACTCTCGTGATGCATTATCCACATACACGTGTATCAACTACACAAGCAATAGACTCTCGTGATGCATTATCCACATACACGTGTATCAACTACACACAGAATATACTCTAGTGATGTATTTTCCACATACACGTGTATCTACTACACACAGAATAGACTCTCGTGATACATTATCCACATACACGTGTATCAACTACACTCAGAATAGACTCGTGATGCATTTTTCACATACACGTGTATCAACTACACACAGAATAGACTCGTGATGCATTATCCACATACACGTGTATCAACTACACACAGAATAGACCCTTGTGATGCATTATCCACAAACATGTGTATCAACTACACACAGAATAGACTCTCGTGATGCATTATCCACATACATGTGTATCAACTACACACAGAATAGACTCTCATGATGCATTATCCACATACATGTGTATCAACTACACACTGAATAGAATCTCGTGATGCATTATCCACATACATGTGTATCAACTACACAAAGAATAGATTCTCGTTATGCATTATCCACATACACGTGTATTAACTACGCTCAAAATACACTCTAGTGATGCATTATCCACATACACGTGTATCAACTACGCACAGAATAGACTCTCGTGATGCATTATCCACATACACGTGTATCAAATACACACAGAATAGACTCTCGTGATGCATTATCCACATACACATGTATCAACAACACTCAGAATAGACTCGTGATGCATTATCCACATACATGTGTATCAACTACACACTGAATAGACTCGTGATGCATTATCCACATACACGTGTATCAACTACACACTAAATAGACTCGTGATGCATTATCCACATACATGTGTATCAACTACACACAGAATATACTCTCATGATGCATTATCCACATATACGTGTATCAATTACACACAGAATAGACTCTCGTGATGCATTATCCACATACACGTGTATCAACTACACACAGAATAGACTCTCGTGATGCATTATCCACATACACGTGTATCAACTACACTCAGAATAGACTCCTGATGCATTATCCAAATACACGTGTATCAAATACACACAGAATAGACTCTCGTGATGCATTATCCACATACACGTGTATCAACTACACACAGAATAGACTCCCGTGATGTATTATCCACATACACGTGTATCTACTATATACAGAATAGACTCGTGATGCATTATCCACATACACGTGTATCAACTACACACATAATGGACTCTCGTGATGCATTATCCACATACACGTGTATCAATTGCACACAGAATAGACTTTCGTGATGCATTATCCACATACACGTGTATCAACTACACTCAGAATAGACTCGTAATGCATTATCCACATACACGTGTATCAACTACACACAGAATAGACTCGTGATGCATTATCCACATATACGTGTATCAACTACACACAGAATAGACTCGTGAGACATTATCCACATACACGTGTATCAACTACACACTGAATAGACTCGTAATGCATTATCCACATACACGTGTATCAACTACACACAGAATAGACTCTCGTGATGCATTATCCACATACATGTGTATTAACTACACACTGAATAGAATCTCGTGATGCATTATACACATACACGTGTATCAACTACAATCAGAATAGACTCGTGATGCATTATCCATATACATGTGTATCAACTACACTCAGAATAAACTCTCGTGATGCATTATCCACAAACACGTGTATCAACTACACAAAGAATAGACTCTCGTGATGCATTATCCACATACACGTGTATCAACTACATACAGAATAGACTCTCGTGATGCATTATCCATATACATGTGTATCAACTACACACAGAATAGACACTCGTGATGCATTATCCACATACATGTGTATCAACTACACATTGAATAGAATCTCGTGATGCATTATCCACATACATGTGTATCAACTACACACAGAATAGACTCTCGTGATGCATTATCAACATACACGTGTATCAACTACACACAGAATAGACTCATGATGCATTATCCACATACACGTGTATCAACTATACACAGAATAGACTCTCGTGATGCATTATCCACAAACATGTGTATCAACTACTCACAGAATAGACTCTCCTGATGCATTATCCACATACATGTGTTTCAACTACACACAGAATAGACTCTCGTGATGCATTATCCACATACATGTGTATCAACTACACACTGAATAGAATCTCGTGATGAATTATACACATAGACGTGCATCAATTACACACAGAATAGAATCTCGTGATGCATTATCCACATACACGTGTATCAACTACACTCAAAATAGACTCTCGTGATGCATTATCCACATACACGATGTATCAACTACACACAGAATAGACTCTCGTGATGCATTATCCACATACAGGTGTATCAACTACACTCAGAATAGACTCGTGATGCATTATCCACATACACGTGTATCAACTACACACTGAATAGACTCGTGATGCATTATCCACCTACACGTGTATCAAATACACACAGAATAGACTCTCGTGATGCATTATCCACATACAAGTGTATCAACTACACAAGGAATAGACTCTCGTGATGCATTATCCACATACACGTGTATCAACTACACACAGAATAGACTCCCGTGATGTATTATCCACATACACGTGTATTTACTATATACAGAATAGACTCGTGATGCATTATCCACATACACGTGTATCAACTACGCTCAGAATAGACTCGAGAGACATTATCCACATACACGTGTATCAACTACACACAGAATGGACTCTCGTGATGCATTATCCACATACACGTGTATCAATTGCACACAGAATAGACTTTCGTGATGCATTATCCACATACACGTGTATCAACTACACTCAGACTAGACTCGTGATGCATTATCCACATACACGTGTATCAACTACACACAGAATAGACTCTCGTGAGACATTATCCACATACACGTGTATCAACTACACACTGAATAGACTCGTAATGCATTATCCACATACACGTGTATCAACTACACACAGAATAGACTTTCGTCATGCATTATCCACAAACATGTGTATCAACTACACACATGATAGACTCTCGTGATGCATTATCCACATACATGTGTATCAACTACACACTGAATAAAATCTCGTGTTGCATTATCCACATACACGTGTATCAACTACAATCAGAATAAACTCGTGATGCATTATCCATATACATGTGTATCAACTACACTCACAGTAGACTCTCGTGATGCATTATCCACAAACACGTGTATCAAGTACACAAAGAATAGACTCTCGTGATGCATTATCCACATACACGTGTATCAACTACCCACAGAATAGACTCTCGTGATGCATTATCCACATACACGTGTATCAACTACAGACAGAATAGACTCTCGTGATGCATTATCCATATACATGTGTATCAACTACACATTGAATAGAATCTCGTGATGCATTATCCACATACATGTGTATAAACTACACTCAAAATAGACACTCGTGATGCATTATCCACATACACGTGCATCAACTACACACAGAATAAACTCTCGTGATGCATTATCCACATACACGTGTATCAACTACACAAAGAATAGACTCTCGTGATGCATTATTCACATACATGTGTATCAACTACACAAAGAATAGACTCTCGTGATACATTTTCCACATACATGTGTATCAACTACACACAGAATAGACTCTCGTGATGCATTATCCACATACACGTGCATCAACTACACACATAGTAGACTCTAGAAGCATTATCCACACACACGTGTATCAACTACCCACAGAATAGACTCTCGTGATGCATTATCCACATACACGTGTATCAACTACACACAGAATAGACTCATGATGCATTATCCACATACACGTGTATCAACTACACACAGAATAGATTCTCGTGATGCATTATCCACAAACATGTGTATCAACTACACACAGAATAGACTCTCCTGATGCATTATCCACATACATATGTATCAACTACACACAGAATAGACTCTCGTGATGCATTATCCACATACATGTGTATCAACTACACACTGAATAGAATCTCGTGATGCATTATCCACATACATGTGTATCAACTACACTCAAAATAGACTCTCGTGATGCATTATCCACATACACATGCATCAATTACACACAGAATACACTCTCGTGATGCATTTTCCACATACACGTGTATCAACTACACTCAAAATAGACTCTCGTGATGCATTATCCACATACACGATGTATCAACTATACACAGAATAGACTCTCGTGATGCATTATCCACATACACGTGTATCAACTACACTCAGAATAGACTCGTGATGCATTATCCACATACACGTGTATCAACTACACACTGAATAGACTCGTGATGCATTATCCACATACACGTGTATCAACTACGCACAGAATAGACTCTCGTGATGCATTATCAACATATACGTGTATCAACTACACTCAGAATAGACACGTGATGCATTATCCACATACACGTGTATCACCAATACACTGAATAGACACGTGATGCATTATCCACATACACGTGTATCAACTACACACAGAATAGACTCGTGATGTATTATCCACATATACGTGTATCAACTACACACAGAATATACTCGTGAGACATTATCCACATACACGTGTATCAACTACACACTTAATAGACTCGTAATGCATTATCCACATACACGTGTATCAACTACACACAGAATAGACTTTCGTGATGCATTATCCACATACATGTGTATCAACTACACACTGAATAGAATCTCGTGATGCATTATACACATACACGTGTATCAACTACAATCAGAATAGACTCGTGATGCATTATCCATATACATGTGTATCAACTACACTCAGAATAAACTCTCGTGATGCATTATCCACAAACACGTGTATCAACTACACAAAGAATAGACTCTCGTGATGCATTATCCACATACACGTGTATCAACTACATACAGAATAGACTCTCGTGATGCATTATCCATATACATGTGTATCAACTACACACAGAATAGACACTCGTGATGCATTATCCACATACATGTGTATCAACTACACATTGAATAGAATCTCGTGATGCATTATCCACATACATGTGTATCAACTACACACAGAATATACTCTCGTGATGCATTATCCACATACACGTGTATCAACTACACACAGAATAGACTCTCGTGATGCATTATCCACATACACGTGTATCAACTACACACAGAATAGACTCATGATGCATTATCCACATACACGTGTATCAACTATACAAAGAATAGACTCTCGTGATGCATTATCCACAAACATGTGTATCAACTACTCACAGAATAGACTCTCCTGATGCATTATCCACATACATGTGTATCAACTACACACAGAATAGACTCTCGTGATGCATTATCCACATACATGTGTATCAACTACACACTGAATAGAATCTCGTGATGAATTATACACATAGACATGCATCAATTACACACAGAATAGAATCTCGTGATGCATTATCCACATACACGTGTATCAACTACACTCAAAATAGACTCTCGTGATGCATTATCCACATACACGATGTATCAACTACACACAGAATACACTCTCGTGATGCATTATCCACATACACGTGTATCAACTACACTCAGAATAGACTCGTGATGCATTATCCACATACACGTGTATCAACTACACACTGAATAGACTGGTGAAGCATTATCCACATACATGTGTATCAACAACACACTGAATAGATTCGTGATGCATTATCCATATACACGTGTATCAACTACGCACAGATTAGACTCTCGTGATGCATTATCCACATGCAAGTGTATCAACTACACACAGAATAGACTCTCGTGATGCATTATCCAAACACGTGTATCAATTACACACAGAATAGACTCGTGATGCATTATCCACATACACGTGTATCAACTAACCACAGAATAGACTCTCGTGATGCATTATCCACATACATGTGTATCACCTACACACAGAATAGACTCTCGTGATGCATTATCCACATACACGTGTATCAACTACCCACAGAATAGACTCGTGATGCATTATCCACATATATGTGTATCAACTAACCACAGAATAGACTCGTGATGCATTATCCACATACACGTGTATCAACTACACAAAGAATAGACTCTCGTGATGCATTATCCACATACACGTGTATCAACTACATACAGAATAGACTCTCGTGATGCATTATCCATATACATGTGTATCAACTACACACAGAATAGACACTCGTGATGCATTATCCACATACATGTGTATCAACTACACATTGAATAGAATCTCGTGATGCATTATCCACATACATGTGTATCAACTACACACAGAATAGACTCTCGTGATGCATTATCAACATACACGTGTATCAACTACACACAGAATAGACTCATGATGCATTATCCACATACACGTGTATCAACTATACACAGAATAGCCTCTCGTGATGCATTATCCACAAACATGTGTATCAACTACTCACAGAATAGACTCTCCTGATGCATTATCCACATACATGTGTTTCAACTACACACAGAATAGACTCTCGTGATGCATTATCCACATACATGTGTATCAACTACACACTGAATAGAATCTCGTGATGAATTATACACATAGACGTGCATCAATTACACACAGAATAGAATCTCGTGATGCATTATCCACATACACGTGTATCAACTACACTCAAAATAGACTCTCGTGATGCATTATCCACATACACGATGTATCAACTACACACAGAATAGACTCTCGTGATGCATTATCCACATACAGGTGTATCAACTACACTCAGAATAGACTCGTGATGCATTATCCACATACACGTGTATCAACTACACACTGAATAGACTCGTGATGCATTATCCACCTACACGTGTATCAAATACACACAGAATAGACTCTCGTGATGCATTATCCACATACAAGTGTATCAACTACACAAGGAATAGACTCTCGTGATGCATTATCCACATACACGTGTATCAACTACACACAGAATAGACTCCCGTGATGTATTATCCACATACACGTGTATTTACTATATACAGAATAGACTCGTGATGCATTATCCACATACACGTGTATCAACTACGCTCAGAATAGACTCGAGAGACATTATCCACATACACGTGTATCAACTACACACAGAATGGACTCTCGTGAGACATTATCCACATACACGTGTATCAACTACACACTGAATAGACTCGTAATGCATTATCCACATACACGTGTATCAACTACACACAGAATAGACTTTCGTCATGCATTATCCACAAACATGTGTATCAACTACACACATAATAGACTCTCGTGATGCATTATCCACATACATGTGTATCAACTACACACTGAATAAAATCTCGTGTTGCATTATCCACATACACGTGTATCAACTACAATCAGAATAAACTCGTGATGCATTATCCATATACATGTGTATCAACTACACTCACAGTAGACTCTCGTGATGCATTATCCACAAACACGTGTATCAAGTACACAAAGAATAGACTCTCGTGATGCATTATCCACATACACGTGTATCAACTACACACTGAATAGACTCGTAATGCATTATCCACATACACGTGTATCAACTACACACAGAATAGACTTTCGTCATGCATTATCCACAAACATGTGTATCAACTACACACATAATAGACTCTCGTGATGCATTATCCACATACATGTGTATCAACTACACACTGAATAAAATCTCGTGTTGCATTATCCACATACACGTGTATCAACTACAATCAGAATAAACTCGTGATGCATTATCCATATACATGTGTATCAACTACACTCACAGTAGACTCTCGTGATGCATTATCCACAAACACGTGTATCAAGTACACAAAGAATAGACTCTCGTGATGCATTATCCACATACACGTGTATCAACTACCCACAGAATAGACTCTCGTGATGCATTATCCACATACACGTGTATCAACTACAGACAGAATAGACTCTCGTGATGCATTATCCATATACATGTGTATCAACTACACATTGAATAGAATCTCGTGATGCATTATCCACATACATGTGTATCAACTACACTCAAAATAGACCCTCGTGATGCATTATCCACATACACGTGCATCAACTACACACAGAATAAACTCTCGTGATGCATTATCCACATACACGTGTATCAACTACACAAAGAATAGACTCTCGTGATGCATTATTCACATACATGTGTATCAACTACACAAAGAATAGACTCTCGTGATACATTTTCCACATACATGTGTATCAACTACACACAGAATAGACTCTCGTGATGCATTATCCACATACACGTGCATCAACTACACACATAGTAGACTCGTGATGCATTATCCACACACACGTGTATCAACTACCCACAGAATAGACTCTCGTGATGCATTATCCACATACACGTGTATCAACTACACACAGAATAGACTCATGATGCATTATCCACATACACGTGTATCAACTACACACAGAATAGATTCTCGTGATGCATTATCCACAAACATGTGTATCAACTACACACAGAATAGACTCTCCTGATGCATTATCCACATACATATGTATCAACTACACACAGAATAGACTCTCGTGATGCATTATCCACATACAGGTGTATCAACTACACACTGAATAGAATCTCGTGATGCATTATCCACATACATGTGTATCAACTACACTCAAAATAGACTCTCGTGATGCATTATCCACATACACGTGCATCAATTACACACAGAATACACTCTCGTGATGCATTTTCCACATACACGTGTATCAACTACACTCAAAATAGACTCTCGTGATGCATTATCCACATACACGATGTATCAACTATACACAGAATAGACTCTCGTGATGCATTATCCACATACACGTGTATCAACTACACTCAGAATAGACTCGTGATGCATTATCCACATACACGTGTATCAACTACACACTGAATAGACTCGTGATGCATTATCCACATACACGTGTATCAACTACGCACAGAATAGACTCTCGTGATGCATTATCAACATATACGTGTATCAACTACACTCAGAATAGACACGTGATGCATTATCCACATACACGTGTATCACCAATACACTGAATAGACACGTGATGCATTATCCACATACACGTGTATCAACTACACACAGAATAGACTCGTGATGTATTATCCACATATACGTGTATCAACTACACACAGAATATACTCGTGAGACATTATCCACATACACGTGTATCAACTACACACTGAATAGACTCGTAATGCATTATCCACATACACGTGTATCAACTACACACAGAATAGACTTTCGTGATGCATTATCCACATACATGTGTATCAACTACACACTGAATAGAATCTCGTGATGCATTATACACATACACGTGTATCAACTACAATCAGAATAGACTCGTGATGCATTATCCATATACATGTGTATCAACTACACTCAGAATAAACTCTCGTGATGCATTATCCACAAACACGTGTATCAACTACACAAAGAATAGACTCTCGTGATGCATTATCCACATACACGTGTATCAACTACATACAGAATAGACTCTCGTGATGCATTATCCATATACATGTGTATCAACTACACACAGAATAGACACTCGTGATGCATTATCCACATACATGTGTATCAACTACACATTGAATAGAATCTCGTGATGCATTATCCACATACATGTGTATCAACTACACACAGAATATACTCTCGTGATGCATTATCCACATACACGTGTATCAATTACACACAGAATAGACTCTCGTGATGCATTATCCACATACACGTGTATCAACTACACACAGAATAGACTCATGATGCATTATCCACATACACGTGTATCAACTATACAAAGAATAGACTCTCGTGATGCATTATCCACAAACATGTGTATCAACTACTCACAGAATAGACTCTCCTGATGCATTATCCACATACACGTGTATCAACTACACACAGAATAGACTCTCGTGATGCATTATCCACATACATGTGTATCAACTACACACTGAATAGAATCTCGTGATGAATTATACACATAGACATGCATCAATTACACACAGAATAGAATCTCGTGATGCATTATCCACATACACGTGTATCAACTACACTCAAAATAGACTCTCGTGATGCATTATCCACATACACGATGTATCAACTACACACAGAATACACTCTCGTGATGCATTATCCACATACACGTGTATCAACTACACTCAGAATAGACTCGTGATGCATTATCCACATACACGTGTATCAACTACACACTGAATAGACTGGTGAAGCATTATCCACATACATGTGTATCAACAACACACTGAATAGATTCGTGATGCATTATCCATATACACGTGTATCAACTACGCACAGATTAGACTCTCGTGATGCATTATCCACATGCAAGTGTATCAACTACACACAGAATAGACTCGTGATGCATTATTCACATACACGTGTATCAACTACACACAGAATAGACTCTCGTGATGCATTATCCACATACACGTGTATCAACTACACTCAAAATAGACTCTCGTGATGCATTATCCACATACACGATGTATCAACTACGCACAGAATAGACTCTCGTGATGCATTATCCACATGCACGTGTATCAACTACACTCAGAATAGACTCGTGATGCATTATCCACATACACGTGTATCAACTACACACAGAATAGATTCTCGTGATGCATTATCCACATACACGTGTAACAACTACACACAGAATAGACTCTCGTGATGCATTATCCACATACACGTGTATCAACTACACACTGAATAGACTCGTAATGCATTATCCACATACACGTGTATCAACTACACACAGAATAGACTCGTGATGCATTATCCACATACACGTGTATCAACTACACACTGAATAGACTCGTAATGCATTATCCACATACACGTGTATCAACTACACACAGAATAGACTTTCGTGATGCATTATCCACATACATGTGTATCAACTACACACTGAATAGAATCTCGTGATGCATTATACACATACACGTGTATCAACTACAATCAGAATAGACTCGTGATGCATTATCCATATACATGTGTATCAACTACACTCAGAATAAACTCTCGTGATGCATTATCCACAAACACGTGTATCAACTACACAAAGAATAGACTCTCGTGATGCATTATCCACATACACGTGTATCAACTACATACAGAATAGACTCTCGTGATGCATTATCCATATACATGTGTATCAACTACACACAGAATAGACACTCGTGATGCATTATCCACATACATGTGTATCAACTACACATTGAATAGAATCTCGTGATGCATTATCCACATACATGTGTATCAACTACACACTGAATAGACTCTCGTGATGCATTATCCACATACACGTGTATCAACTATACACAGAATAGACTCTCGTGATGCATTATCCACAAACATGTGTATCAACTACTCACAGAATAGACTCTCCTGATGCATTATCCACATACATGTGTATCAACTACACACAGAATAGACTCTCGTGATGCATTATCCACATACATGTGTATCAACTACAAACTGAATAGAATCTCGTGATGAATTATACACATAGACGTGCATCAATTACACACAGAATAGAATCTCGTGATGCATTATCCACATACACGTGTATCAAATACCCACAGCATAGACTCTCGTGATGCATTATCCACATACACGATGTATCAACTACACACAGAATAGACTCTCGTGATGCATTATCCACATACACGTGTATCAACTACACTGAGAATAGACTCGTGATGCATTATCCACATACACGTGTATCAACTACACACTGAATAGACTCTCGTGATGCATTATCCACATACATGTGTATCAACTACACACTGAATAGAATCTCGTGATGAATTATACACATAGACATGCATCAATTACACACAGAATAGAATCTCGTGATGCATTATCCACATACACGTGTATCAACTACACTCAAAATAGACTCTCGTGATGCATTATCCACATACACGATGTATCAACTACACACAGAATACACTCTCGTGATGCATTATCCACATACACGTGTATCAACTACACTCAGAATAGACTCGTGATGCATTATCCACATACACGTGTATCAACTACACACTGAATAGACTGGTGAAGCATTATCCACATACATGTGTATCAACAACACACTGAATAGATTCGTGATGCATTATCCATATACACGTGTATCAACTACGCACAGATTAGACTCTCGTGATGCATTATCCACATGCAAGTGTATCAACTACACACAGAATAGACTCGTGATGCATTATTCACATACACGTGTATCAACTACACACAGAATAGACTCTCGTGATGCATTATCCACATACACGTGTATCAACTACACTCAAAATAGACTCTCGTGATGCATTATCCACATACACGATGTATCAACTACGCACAGAATAGACTCTCGTGATGCATTATCCACATGCACGTGTATCAACTACACTCAGAATAGACTCGTGATGCATTATCCACATACACGTGTATCAACTACACACAGAATAGATTCTCGTGATGCATTATCCACATACACGTGTAACAACTACACACAGAATAGACTCTCGTGATGCATTATCCACATACACGTGTATCAACTACACACTGAATAGACTCGTAATGCATTATCCACATACACGTGTATCAACTACACACAGAATAGACTCGTGATGCATTATCCACATACACGTGTATCAACTACACACTGAATAGACTCGTAATGCATTATCCACATACACGTGTATCAACTACACACAGAATAGACTTTCGTGATGCATTATCCACATACATGTGTATCAACTACACACTGAATAGAATCTCGTGATGCATTATACACATACACGTGTATCAACTACAATCAGAATAGACTCGTGATGCATTATCCATATACATGTGTATCAACTACACTCAGAATAAACTCTCGTGATGCATTATCCACAAACACGTGTATCAACTACACAAAGAATAGACTCTCGTGATGCATTATCCACATACACGTGTATCAACTACATACAGAATAGACTCTCGTGATGCATTATCCATATACATGTGTATCAACTACACACAGAATAGACACTCGTGATGCATTATCCACATACATGTGTATCAACTACACATTGAATAGAATCTCGTGATGCATTATCCACATACATGTGTATCAACTACACACTGAATAGACTCTCGTGATGCATTATCCACATACACGTGTATCAACTATACACAGAATAGACTCTCGTGATGCATTATCCACAAACATGTGTATCAACTACTCACAGAATAGACTCTCCTGATGCATTATCCACATACATGTGTATCAACTACACACAGAATAGACTCTCGTGATGCATTATCCACATACATGTGTATCAACTACAAACTGAATAGAATCTCGTGATGAATTATACACATAGACGTGCATCAATTACACACAGAATAGAATCTCGTGATGCATTATCCACATACACGTGTATCAAATACCCACAGCATAGACTCTCGTGATGCATTATCCACATACACGATGTATCAACTACACACAGAATAGACTCTCGTGATGCATTATCCACATACACGTGTATCAACTACACTGAGAATAGACTCGTGATGCATTATCCACATACACGTGTATCAACTACACACTGAATAGACTCGTGATGCATTATCCACATACATGTGTATCAACAACACACTGAATAGATTCGTGATGCATTATCCATATACACGTGTATCAACTACGCACAGAATAGACTCTCGTGATGCATTATCCACATGCAAGTGTATCAACTACACACAGAATAGACTCGTGATGCATTATCCACATACACGTGTATCAACTACACACAGAATAGACTCTCGTGATGCATTATCCACATACACGTGTATCAACTACACTCAAAATAGACTCTCGTGATGCATTATCCACATACACGATGTATCAACTACGCACAGAATAGATTCTCGTGATGCATTATCCACATACACGTGTAACAACTACACACAGAATAGACTCTCGTGATGCATTATCCACATACACGTGTATCAACTACACACTGAATAGAATCTCGTGATGCATTATCCACATACACGTGTATCAACTACACTCAGAATAGACTCGTGAAGCATTATCCACCTACACGTGTATCAAATACACACAGAATAGACTCTCGTGATGCATTATCCACATACAAGTGTATCAACTACACAAGGAATAGACTCTCGTGATGCATTTTCCACATACACCTGTATCAACTACACACAAAATAGACTCCCGTGATGTATTATCCACATACACGTGTATCTACTATATACAGAATAGACTCGTGATGCATTATCCACATACACGTGTATCAACTACGCTCAGAATAGACTCGTGATGCATTTTCCACATACACGTGTATCAACTACACTCAGATTAGACTCGTGATGCATTATCCACATACACGTGTATCAACTACACAAAGAGTAGACTCTCGTGAGACATTATCCACATACACGTGTATCAACTACACACTGAATAGACTCGTAATGCATTATCCACATACACGTGTATCAACTACACACAGAATAGACTTTCGTCATGCATTATCCACAAACATGTGTATCAACTACACACAGAATAGACTCTCGTGATGCATTATCCACATACATGTGTATCAACTACACACTGAATAAAATCTCGTGATGCATTATCCACATACACGTGTATCAACTACAATCAGAATAAACTCGTGATGCATTATCCATATACATGTGTATCAACTACACTCACAGTACACTCTCGTGATGCATTATCCACAAACACGTGTATCAAGTACACAAAGAATAGACTCTCGTGATGCATTATCCACATACACGTGTATCAACTACAGACAGAATAGACTCTCGTGATGCATTATCCATATACATGTGTATCAAGTACACACAGAATAGAATCTCGTGATGCATTATCCACATACATGTGTATCAACTACACAAAGAATAGACTCTCGTGATGCATTATCCACATACATGTGTATAAACTACACTCAAAATAGACTCTCGTGATGCATTATCCACATACACGTGCATCAACTACACACAGAATAAACTCTCGTGATGCATTATCCACATACACGTGTATCAACTACACAAAGAATAGACTCTCGTGATGCATTATTCACATACATGTGTATCAACTACACAAAGAATAGACTCTCGTGATACATTTTCCTCATACATGTGTATCAACTACACACAGAATAGACTCTCGTGATGCATTATCCACATACACGTGCATCAACTACACACATAGTAGACTCGTGATGCATTATCCACACACACGTGTATCAACTACCCACAGAATAGACTCTCGTGATGCATTATCCACATACACGTGTATCAACTACACACAGAATAGACTCATGATGCATTATCCACATACACGTGTATCAACTACACACAGAATAGACTCTCGTGATGCATTATCCACAAACATGTGTATCAACTACACACAGAATAGACTTTCGTGATGCATTATCCACATACATGTGTATCAACTACACACTGAATAGAATCTCGTGATGCATTATACACATACACGTGTATCAACTACAATCAGAATAGACTCGTGATGCATTATCCATATACATGTGTATCAACTACACTCAGAATAAACTCTCGTGATGCATTATCCACAAACACGTGTATCAACTACACAAAGAATAGACTCTCGTGATGCATTATCCACATACACGTGTATCAACTACATACAGAATAGACTCTCGTGATGCATTATCCATATACATGTGTATCAACTACACACAGAATAGACACTCGTGATGCATTATCCACATACATGTGTATCAACTACACATTGAATAGAATCTCGTGATGCATTATCCACATACACGTGTATCAACTACACACAGAATAGACTCTCGTGATGCATTATCCACATACACGTGTATCAACTACACTCAAAATAGACTCTCGTGATGCATTATCCACATACACGATGTATCAACTACGCACAGAATAGACTTTCGTGATGCATTATCCACATGCACATGTATCAACTACACTCAGAATAGACTCGTGATGCATTATCCACATACACGTGTATCAACTATACACAGAATAGATTCTCGTGATGCATTATCCACATACACGTGTAACAACTACACACAGAATAGACTCTCGTGATGCATTATCCACATACACGTGTATCAACTACACACTGAATAGAATCTCGTGATGCATTATCCACATACACGTGTATCAACTACACTCAGAATAGACTCGTGAAGCATTATCCACCTACACGTGTATCAAATACACACAGAATAGACTCTCGTGATGCATTATCCACATACAAGTGTATCAACTACACAAGGAATAGACTCTCGTGATGCATTTTCCACATACACCTGTATCAACTACACACAAAATAGACTCCCGTGATGTATTATCCACATACACGTGTATCTACTATATACAGAATAGACTCGTGATGCATTATCCACATACACGTGTATCAACTACGCTCAGAATAGACTCGTGATGCATTTTCCACATACACGTGTATCAACTACACTCAGATTAGACTCTTGATGCATTATCCACATACACGTGTATCAACTACACAAAGAGTAGACTCTCGTGAGACATTATCCACATACACGTGTATCAACTACACACTGAATAGACTCGTAATGCATTATCCACATACACGTGTATCAACTACACACAGAATAGACTTTCGTCATGCATTATCCACAAACATGTGTATCAACTACACACAGAATAGACTCTCGTGATGCATTATCCACTTACATGTGTATCAACTACACACTGAATAAAATCTCGTGATGCATTATCCACATACACGTGTATCAACTACAATCAGAATAAATTCGTGATGCATTATCCATATACATGTGTATCAACTACACTCACAGTAGACTCTCGTGATGCATTATCCACAAACACGTGTATCAAGTACACAAAGAATAGACTCTCGTGATGCATTATCCACATACACGTGTATCAACTACAGACAGAATAGACTCTCGTGATGCATTATCCATATACATGTGTATCAAGTACACACAGAATAGAATCTCGTGATGCATTATCCACATACATGTGTATCAACTACACAAAGAATAGACTCTCGTGATGCATTATCCACATACATGTGTATAAACTACACTCAAAATAGACTCTCGTGATGCATTATCCACATACACGTGCATCAACTACACACAGAATAAACTCTCGTGATGCATTATCCACATACACGTGTATCAACTACACAAAGAATAGACTCTCGTGATGCATTATTCACATACATGTGTATCAACTACACAAAGAATAGACTCTCGTGATACATTTTCCACATACATGTGTATCAACTACACACAGAATAGACTCTCGTGATGCATTATCCACATACACGTGCATCAACTACACACATAGTAGACTCGTGATGCATTATCCACACACACGTGTATCAACTACCCACAGAATAGACTCTCGTGATGCATTATCCACATACACGTGTATCAACTACACACAGAATAGACTCATGATGCATTATCCACATACACGTGTATCAACTACACACAGAATAGACTCTCGTGATGCATTATCCACAAACATGTGTATCAACTACACACAGAATAGACTTTCGTGATGCATTATCCACATACATGTGTATCAACTACACACTGAATAGAATCTCGTGATGCATTATACACATACACGTGTATCAACTACAATCAGAATAGACTCGTGATGCATTATCCATATACATGTGTATCAACTACACTCAGAATAAACTCTCGTGATGCATTATCCACAAACACGTGTATCAACTACACAAAGAATAGACTCTCGTGATGCATTATCCACATACACGTGTATCAACTACATACAGAATAGACTCTCGTGATGCATTATCCATATACATGTGTATCAACTACACACAGAATAGACACTCGTGATGCATTATCCACATACATGTGTATCAACTACACATTGAATAGAATCTCGTGATGCATTATCCACAAACATGTGTATCAACTACACACAGAATAGACTCTCGTGATGCATTATCCACATACACGTGTATCAACTATACACAGAATAGACTCTCGTGATGCATTATCCACAAACATGTGTATCAACTACTCACAGAATAGACTCTCCTGATGCATTATCCACATACATGTGTATCAACTACACACAGAATAGACTCTCGTGATGCATTATCCACATACATGTGTATCAACTACACACTGAATAGAATCTCGTGATGAATTATACACATAGACGTGCATCAATTACACACAGAATAGAATCTCGTGATGCATTATCCACATACACGTGTATCAAATACCCACAGCATAGACTCTCGTGATGCATTATCCACATACACGATGAATCAACTACACACAGAATAGACTCTCGTGATGCATTATCCACATACACGTGTATCAACTACACTGAGAATAAACTCGTGATGCATTATCCACATACACGTGTATCAACTACACACTGAATAGACTCGTGATGCATTATCCACATACATGTGTATCAACAACACACTGAATAGATTCGTGATGCATTATCCATATACACGTGTATCAACTACGCACAGAATAGACTCTCGTGATGCATTATCCACATGCAAGTGTATCAACTACACACAGAATAGACTCGTGATGCATTATCCACATACACGTGTATCAACTACACACAGAATAGACTCTCGTGATGCATTATCCACATACACGTGTATCAACTACACTCAAAATAGACTCTCGTGATGCATTATCCACATACACGATGTATCAACTACGCACAGAATAGACTCTCGTGATGCATTTTCCACATGCACATGTATCAACTACACTCAGAATAGACTCGTGATGCATTATCCACATACACGTGTATCAACTATACACAGAATAGATTCTCGTGATGCATTATCCACATACACGTGTAACAACTACACACAGAATAGATTCTCGTGATGCATTATCCACATGCACATGTATCAACTACACACAGAATAGACTCGTGATGCATTATCCACATACACGTGTATCAACTATACACAGAATAGACTCTCGTGATGCATTATCCACATACACGTGTATCAACTACACACAGAATAGACTCTCGTGATGCATTATCCACATACAAGTGTATCAACTACACAAGGAATAGACTCTCGTGATGCATTTTCCACATACACCTGTATCAACTACACACAAAATAGACTCCCGTGATGTATTATCCACATACACGTGTATCTACTATATACAGAATAGACTCATGATGCATTATCCACATACACGTGTATCAACTACGCTCAGAATAGACTCGAGAGACATTATCCACATACACGTGTATCAACTACACACTGAATAGACTCGTAATGCATTATCCACATACACGTGTATCAACTACACACAGAATAGACTTTCGTCATGCATTATCCACAAACATGTGTATCAACTACACACAGAATAGACTCTCGTGATGCATTATCCACATACATGTGTATCAACTACACACTGAATAAAATCTCGTGATGCATTATCCACATACACGTGTATCAACTACAATCAGAATAAACTCGTGATGCATTATCCATATACATGTGTATCAACTACACTCACAGTAGACTCTCGTGATGCATTATCCACAAACACGTGTATCAAGTACACAAAGAATAGACTCTCGTGATGCATTATCCACATACACGTGTATCAACTACCCACAGAATAGACTCTCGTGATGCATTATCCACATACACGTGTATCAACTACAGACAGAATAGACTCTCGTGATGCATTATCCATATACATGTGTATCAACTACACACAGAATAGAATCTCGTGATGCATTATCCACATACATGTGTATCAACTACACATTGAATAGAATCTCGTGATGCATTATCCACATACATGTGTATCAACTACACAAAGAATAGACTCTCGTGATGCATTATCCACATACATGTGTATAAACTACACTCAAAATAGACTCTCGTGATGCATTATCCACATACACGTGCATCAACTACACACAGAATAAACTCTCGTGATGCATTATCCACATACACGTGTATCAACTACACAAAGAATAGACTCTCGTGATGCATTATTCACATACATGTGTATCAACTACACAAAGAATAGACTCTCGTGATACATTTTCCACATACATGTGTATCAACTACACACAGAATAGACTCTCGTGATGCATTATCCACATACACGTGCATCAACTACACATATAGTAGACTCGTGATGCATTATCCACACACACGTGTATCAACTACCCACAGAATAGACTCTCGTGATGCATTATCCACATACACGTGTATCAACTACACACAGAATAGACTCATGATGCATTATCCACATACACGTGTATCAACTACACACAGAATAGACTCTCGTGATGCATTATCCACAAACATGTGTATCAACTACACACAGAATAGACTCTCCTGATGCATTATCCACATACATGTGTATCAACTACACACAGAATAGACTCTCGTGATGCATTATCCACATACATGTGTATCAACTACACACTGAATAGAATCTCGTGATGCATTATCCACATACATGTGTATCAACTACACTCAAAATAGACTCTTGTGATGCATTATCCACATACACGTGCATCAATTACACACAGAATACACTCTCGTGATGCATTATCCACATACACGTGTATCAACTACACACTGAATAGAATCTCGTGATGCATTATCCACATACATGTGTATCAACTACACTCAAAATAGACTCTCGTGATGCATTATCCACATACACGTGCATCAATTACACACAGAATATACTCTCGTGATGCATGATCCACATACACGATGTTTCAACTACAAACAGAATAGACTCTCGTGATGCATTATCCACATACACGTGTATCAACTACACTCAGAATAGACTCGTGATGCATTATCCACATACACGTGTATCAACTACACACTGAATAGACTCGTGATACATTATCCACATACACGTGTATCAACTACGCACAGAATAGACTCTCGTGATGCATTATCAACATATACGTGTATCAACTACACTCAGAATAGACTCGTGATGCATTATCCACATACACGTGTATCAACAATACACTGAATAGATTCGTAATGCATTATCCACATACACGTGTAACAACTACACACAGAATAGACTCTCGTGATGCATTATCCACATACCCGTGTATCAACTACACACAGATTAGACTCTCGTGATGCATTATCCACATACACGTGTATCAACTACACACAGATTAGACCTTTCGTGATGCAATATCCACATACATGTGTATCAACTACACACAGAATAGACTCTCGTGATGCATTATCCACAAATACATGTATCAACTACGCACTGAATAGACTCTCGTGATGCATTATCCACATACACGTGTATCAACTACACACATAATAGACTCTCGTGATGCATTATCCACATACACGTGTATCAAATACACACAGAATAGACTATCGTGATGCATTATCCACATACACGTGTATCAACTACACACAGAATAGACTCTCGTGATGCATTATCCACATACACGTGTATCAACTACACACAGAATAGACTCTCGTGATGCATTATCCACATACACGTGTATCAACTACACACAGAATAGACTCTCGTGATGCATTATCCACATACACGTGTATCAACTACACACAGAATAGACTCTCGTGATGCATTATCCACATACATGTGTATCAACTACACACAGAATAGATTCTCGTGATGCATTATCCACATACATGTGTATCAACTACACACATAATAGACTCTCGTGATGCATTATCCACCTACACGTGTATCAACTACACACAGAATAGACTCTCGTGATGCATTATCCACATACACGTGTATCAACTACACACAGATTAGACTCTCGTGATGCATTATCTACATACACGTGTATCAACTACACACAGAATAGACTCTCGTGATGAATTATCCACATACACGTGTATCAACTACTCACAGAATAGACTCTCGTGATGCATTATCCACATACATGTGTATCAACTACACACAGAATAGACTCTCGTGATGCATTATCCACATACACATGTATCAAATACCCACAGAATAGACTCTCGTGATGCATTATTCACAAACACGTGTATCAACTACACACAGAATAGACTCTCGTGATGCACTATCCACATACATGTGTATCAACTCAACACAAAATAGACTCTCGTGATGCATTATCCACATACACGTGTATCAACTACCCACATAATAGACTTTCGTGATGCATTATCCACATACACGTGTATCAACTACACAGATTAGACTCTCGTGATGCATTATCCACATACATGTGTATCAACTACACACAGAATAGACTCGTGATGCATTATCCACATACACGTGTATCAATTACACACGATAGACTCTCGTGATGCATTATCCACATACATGTGTATCAACTACAGACAGAATAGACTCTCGTGATGCATTATCCACATACATGTGTATCAACTACACACAGAATAGACTCTCGTGATGCATTATCCACCTACACGTGTATCAACTACACACAGAATAGACTCTCGTGATGCATTATCCACATACACGTGTATCAACTACACACAGAATAGACTCTCGTGATGCATTATCCACATACACGTGTATCAACTACACACATAATAGATTCTCGTGATGCATTATCCACATACACGTGTATCAACTACCCACAGAATAGACTCTCGTGATGCATTATCCACATACACATGTATCAACTACACACAGAATATACTCTCGTGATGCATTATCCAAACACGTGTATCAACTACACACAGAATAGACTCTCGTGATGCATTATCCACATACATGTGTATCAACTACACACAGAATAGACTCTCGTGATGCACTATCCACATACACGTGTATCAACTACACACAGAATAGACTTTCGTGATGCATTATCCACATACATGTGTATCAACTACACACAGAATAGACTCTCGTGATGCATTATCCACATACACGTGTATCAACTACACACAGAATAGACTCATGATGCATTATCCACATACACGTGTATCAACTACACACATAATAGACTCTAGTGATGCATTATCCACAAACATGTGTATCAACTACACACAGAATAGACTCTCCTGATGCATTATCCACATACATGTGTATCAACTACACACAGAATAGACTCTCATGATGCATTATCCACATACATGTGTATCAACTACACACTGAATAGAATCTCGTGATGCATTATCCACATACATGTGTATCAACTACACTCAAAATAGACTCTCGTGATGCATTATCTACATACACGTGCATCAATTACACACAGAATATACTCTCGTGATGCATTATCCACATACACGTGTATCAACTACACACTGAATAGACTCGTGATGCATTATCCACATACACGTGTATCAACTACGCACAGAATAGACTCTCGTGATGCATTATCAACATATACGTGTATCAACTACACTCAGAATAGACTCGTGATGCATTATCCACATACACGTGTATCAACAATACACTGAATAGACTCGTGATGCATTATCCACATACACGTGTAACAACTACACACAGAATAGACTCTCGTGATGCATTATCCACATACACGTGTATCAACTACACACAGATTAGACTCTCGTGATGCATTATCCACATACACGTGTATCAACTACACAAAGAATAGACTCTCGTGATGCATTATTCACATACATGTGTATCAACTACACAAAGAATAGACTCTCGTGATACATTTTCCACATACATGTGTATCAACTACACACAGAATAGACTCTCGTGATGCATTATCCACATACACGTGCATCAACTACACATATAGTAGACTCGTGATGCATTATCCACACACACGTGTATCAACTACCCACAGAATAGACTCTCGTGATGCATTATCCACATACACGTGTATCAACTACACACAGAATAGACTCATGATGCATTATCCACATACACGTGTATCAACTACACACAGAATAGACTCTCGTGATGCATTATCCACAAACATGTGTATCAACTACACACAGAATAGACTCTCCTGATGCATTATCCACATACATGTGTATCAACTACACACAGAATAGACTCTCGTGATGCATTATCCACATACATGTGTATCAACTACACACTGAATAGAATCTCGTGATGCATTATCCACATACATGTGTATCAACTACACTCAAAATAGACTCTTGTGATGCATTATCCACATACACGTGCATCAATTACACACAAAATACACTCTCGTGATGCATTATCCACATACACGTGTATCAACTACACACTGAATAGAATCTCGTGATGCATTATCCACATACATGTGTATCAACTACACTCAAAATAGACTCTCGTGATGCATTATCCACATACACGTGCATCAATTACACACAGAATATACTCTCGTGATGCATGATCCACATACACGATGTTTCAACTACAAACAGAATAGACTCTCGTGATGCATTATCCACATACACGTGTATCAACTACACTCAGAATAGACTCGTGATGCATTATCCACATACACGTGTATCAACTACACACTGAATAGATTCGTGATACATTATCCACATACACGTGTATCAACTACGCACAGAATAGACTCTCGTGATGCATTATCAACATATACGTGTATCAACTACACTCAGAATAGACTCGTGATGCATTATCCACATACACGTGTATCAACAATACACTGAATAGATTCGTAATGCATTATCCACATACACGTGTAACAACTACACACAGAATAGACTCTCGTGATGCATTATCCACATACCCGTGTATCAACTACACACAGATTAGACTCTCGTGATGCATTATCCACATACACGTGTATCAACTACACACAGATTAGACCTTTCGTGATGCAATATCCACATACATGTGTATCAACTACACACAGAATAGACTCTCGTGATGCATTATCCACAAATACATGTATCAACTACGCACTGAATAGACTCTCGTGATGCATTATCCACATACACGTGTATCAACTACACACATAATAGACTCTCGTGATGCATTATCCACATACACGTGTATCAAATACACACAGAATAGACTATCGTGATGCATTATCCACATACACGTGTATCAACTACACACAGAATAGACTCTCGTGATGCATTATCCACATACACGTGTATCAACTACACACAGAATAGACTCTCGTGATGCATTATCCACATACACGTGTATCAACTACACACAGAATAGACTCTCGTGATGCATTATCCACATACACGTGTATCAACTACACACAGAATAGACTCTCGTGATGCATTATCCACATACATGTGTATCAACTACACACAGAATAGATTCTCGTGATGCATTATCCACATACATGTGTATCAACTACACACATAATAGACTCTCGTGATGCATTATCCACCTACACGTGTATCAACTACACACAGAATAGACTCTCGTGATGCATTATCCACATACACGTGTATCAACTACACACAGATTAGACTCTCGTGATGCATTATCTACATACACGTGTATCAACTACACACAGAATAGACTCTCGTGATGAATTATCCACATACACGTGTATCAACTACTCACAGAATAGACTCTCGTAATGCATTATCCACATACATGTGTATCAACTACACACAGAATAGACTCTCGTGATGCATTATCCACATACACATGTATCAAATACCCACAGAATAGACTCTCGTGATGCATTATTCACAAACACGTGTATCAACTACACACAGAATAGACTCTCGTGATGCACTATCCACATACATGTGTATCAACTCAACACAAAATAGACTCTCGTGATGCATTATCCACATACACGTGTATCAACTACCCACATAATAGACTTTCGTGATGCATTATCCACATACACGTGTATCAACTACACAGATTAGACTCTCGTGATGCATTATCCACATACATGTGTATCAACTACACACAGAATAGACTCGTGATGCATTATCCACATACACGTGTATCAATTACACACGATAGACTCTCGTGATGCATTATCCACATACATGTGTATCAACTACAGACAGAATAGACTCTCGTGATGCATTATCCACATACATGTGTATCAACTACACACAGAATAGACTCTCGTGATGCATTATCCACCTACACGTGTATCAACTACACACAGAATAGACTCTCGTGATGCATTATCCACATACACGTGTATCAACTACACACAGAATAGACTCTCGTGATGCATTATCCACATACACGTGTATAAACTACACACATAATAGATTCTCGTGATGCATTATCCACATACACGTGTATCAACTACCCACAGAATAGACTCTCGTGATGCATTATCCACATACACATGTATCAACTACACACAGAATATACTCTCGTGATGCATTATCCAAACACGTGTATCAACTACACACAGAATAGACTCTCGTGATGCATTATCCACATACATGTGTATCAACTACACACAGAATAGACTCTCGTGATGCACTATCCACATACACGTGTATCAACTACACACAGAATAGACTTTCGTGATGCATTATCCACATACATGTGTATCAACTACACACAGAATAGACTCTCGTGATGCATTATCCACATACACGTGTATCAACTACACACAGAATAGACTCATGATGCATTATCCACATACACGTGTATCAACTACACACATAATAGACTCTAGTGATGCATTATCCACAAACATGTGTATCAACTACACACAGAATAGACTCTCCTGATGCATTATCCACATACATGTGTATCAACTACACACAGAATAGACTCTCATGATGCATTATCCACATACATGTGTATCAACTACACACTGAATAGAATCTCGTGATGCATTATCCACATACATGTGTATCAACTACACTCAAAATAGACTCTCGTGATGCATTATCTACATACACGTGCATCAATTACACACAGAATATACTCTCGTGATGCATTATCCACATACACGTGTATCAACTACACACTGAATAGACTCGTGATGCATTATCCACATACACGTGTATCAACTACGCACAGAATAGACTCTCGTGATGCATTATCAACATATACGTGTATCAACTACACTCAGAATAGACTCGTGATGCATTATCCACATACACGTGTATCAACAATACACTGAATAGACTCGTGATGCATTATCCACATACACGTGTAACAACTACACACAGAATAGACTCTCGTGATGCATTATCCACATACACGTGTATCAACTACACACAGATTAGACTCTCGTGATGCATTATCCACATACACGTGTATCAACTACACACAGATTAGACCTTTCGTGATGCATTATCCACATACATGTGTATCAACTACACGCAGAATAGACTCTCGTGATGCATTATCCACAAATACATGTATCAACTACGCACTGAATAGATTCTCGTGATGCATTATCCACATACACGTGTATCAACTACACACATAATAGACTCTCGTGATGCATTATCCACATACACGTGTATCAAATACACACAGAATAGACTATCGTGATGCATTATCCACATACACGTGTATCAACTACACACAGAATAGACTCATGATGCATTATCCACATACACGTGTATCAACTACACACAGAATAGACTCTCGTGATGCATTATCCACAAACATGTGTATCAACTACACACAGAATAGACTCTCCTGATGCATTATCCACATACATGTGTATCAACTACACACAGAATAGACTCTCGTGATGCATTATCCACATACATGTGTATCAACTACACACTGAATAGAATCTCGTGATGCATTATCCACATACATGTGTATCAACTACACTCAAAATAGACTCTCGTGATGCATTATCAACATACACGTGCATCAATTACACACAGAATATACTCTCGTGATGCATTATCCACATACACGTGTATCAACTACACTCAAAATAGACTCCCGTGATGCATTATCCACATACACGATGTATCAACTACACACAGAATAGACTCTCGTGATGCATTATCCACATACACATGTATCAACTACACTCAGAATAGACTCGTGATGCATTATCCACATACACGTGTATCAACTACACACTGAATAGACTCGTGATGCATTATCCACATACACGTGTATCAACTACGCACAGAATAGACTCTCGTGATGCATTATCAACATATACGTGTATCAACTACACTCAGAATAGACTCGTGATGCATTATCCACATACATGTGTATCAACAATACACTGAATAGATTCTCGTGATGCATTATCCACATACACGTGTAACAACTACACACAGAATAGACTCTCGTGATGCATTATCCACATACACGTGCATCAACTACACACAGATTAGACTCTCGTGATGCATTATCCACATACACGTGTATCAACTACACACAGATTAGACCTTTCGTGATGCATTATCCACATACACGTGTATCAACTACACACTGAATAGAATCTCGTGATGAATTATACACATAGACGTGCATCAATTACACACAGAATAGAATCTCGTGATGCATTATCCACATACACGTGTATCAAATACCCACAGCATAGTCTCTCGTGATGCATTATCCACATACACGATGTATCAACTACACACAGAATAGACTCTCGTGATGCATTATCCACATACACGTGTATCAACTACACTCAGAATAGACTCGTGATGCATTATCCACATACACGTGTATCAACTACACACTGAATAGACTCGTGATGCATTATCCACATACATGTGTATCAACAACACACTGAATAGATTCGTGAGGCATTATCCATATACACGTGTATCAACTACGCACAGAATAGACTCTCGTGATGCATTATCCACATGCAAGTGTATCAACTACACACAGAATAGATTCTCGTGATGCATTATCCACATACACGTGTATCAACTACACTCAAAATAGACTCTCGTGATGCATTATCCACATACACGATGTACCAACAACGCACAGAATAGACTCTCGTGATGCATTATCCACATGCACATGTATCAACTACACTCAGAATAGACTCGTGATGCATTATCCACATACACGTGTATCAACTACACACAGAATAGATTCTCGTGATGCATTATCCACATACACGTGTAACAACTACACACAGAATAGACTCTCGTGATGCATTATCCACATACACGTGTATCAACTACACCCTGAATAGAATCTCGTGATGCATTATCCACATACACGTGTATCAACTACACTCAGAATAGACTCGTGATGCATTATCCACCTACACGTGTATCAAATACACACAGAATAGATTCTCGTGATGCATTATCCACATACAAGTGTATCAACTACACACAGAATAGACTCTCGTGATGCATTATCCACATACACCTGTATCAACTACACACAAAATAGACTCCCGTGATGTATTATCCACATACACGTGTATCTACTATATACAGAATAGACTCGTGATGCATTATCCACATACACGTGTATCAACTACGCTCAGAATAGACTCGAGAGACATTATCCACATACACGTGTATCAATTGCACACAGAATAGACATTCGTGATGCATTTTCCACATACACGTGTATCAACTACACTCAGACTAGACTCGTGATGCATTTTCCACATACATGTGTATCAACTACACAAAGAGTAGACTCTCGTGAGACATTATCCACATACACGTGTATCAACTACACACTGAATAGACTCGTAATGCATTATCCACATACACGTGTATCAACTACACACAGAATAGACTTTCGTCATGCATTATCCACAAACATGTGTATCAACTACACACAGAATAGACTCTCGTGATGCATTATCCACATACATGTGTATCAACTACACACTGAATAAAATCTCGTGATGCATTATCCACATACACGTGTATCAACTACAATCAGAATAAACTCGTGATGCATTATCCATATACATGTGTATCAACTACACTCACAGTAGACTCTCGTGATGCATTATCCACAAACACGTGTATCAAGTACACAATGAATAGACTCTCGTGATGCATTATCCACATACACGTGTATCAACTACCCACAGAATAGACTCTCGTGATGCATTATCCACATACACGTGTATCAACTACAGACAGAATAGACTCTCGTGAAGCATTATCCATATACATGTGCATCAACTACACACAGAATAGAATCTCGTGATGCATTATCCACATACATGTGTATCAACTACACATTGAATAGAATCTCGTGATGCATTGTCCACATACATGTGTATCAACTACACAAAGAATAGACTCTCGTGATGCATTATCCACATACATGTGTATAAACTACACTCAAAATAGACTCTCGTGATGCATTATCCACATACACGTGCATCAACTACACAGAATAAACTCTCGTGATGCATTATCCACATACACGTGTATCAACTACACAAAGAATAGACTCTCGTGATGCATTATTCACATACATGTGTATCAACTACACAAAGAATAGACTCTCGTGATACATTTTCCACATACATGTGTATCAACTACACACAGAATAGACTCTCGTGATGCATTATCCACATACACGTGCATCAACTACACACATAGTAGACTCGTGATGCATTATCCACACACACGTGTATCAACTACCCACAGAATAGACTCTCGTGATGCATTATCCACATACACGTGTATCAACTACACACAGAATAGACTCATGATGCATTATCCACATACACGTGTATCAACTACAAACAGAATAGACTCTCGTGATGCATTATCCACAAACATGTGTATCAACTACACACAGAATAGACTCTCCTGATGCATTATCCACATACATGTGTATCAACTACACACAGAATAGACTCTCGTGATGCATTATCCACATACATGTGTATCAACTACACACTGAATAGAATCTCGTGATGCATTATCCACATACATGTGTATCAACTACACTCAAAATAGACTCTCGTGATGCATTATCCACATACACGTGCATCAATTACACACAGAATATACTCTCGTGATGCATTATCCACATACACGTGTATCAACTACACACTGAATAGAATCTCGTGATGCATTATCCACATACATGTGTATCAACTACACTCAAAATAGACTCTCGTGATGCATTATCCACATACACGTGCATCAATTACACACAGAATATACTCTCGTGATGCATGATCCACATACACGATGTATCAACTACAAACAGAATAGACTCTCGTGATGCATTATCCACATACACGTGTATCAACTACACTCAGAATAGACTCGTGATGCATTATCCACATACACGTGTATCAACTACACACTGAATAGACTCGTGATACATTATCCACATACACGTGTATCAACTACGCACAGAATAGACTCTCGTGATGCATTATCAACAGATACGTGTATCAACTACACTCAGAATAGACTCGTGATGCATTATCCACATACACGTGTATCAACAATACACTGAATAGATTCGTGATGCATTATCCACATACACGTGTAACAACTACACACAGAATAGACTCTCGTGATGCATTATCCACATACACGTGTATCAACTACACAGAGATTAGACTCTCGTGATGCATTATCCACATACACGTGTATCAACTACACACAGATTAGACCTTTCGTGATGCAATATCCACATACATGTGTATCAACTACACACAGAATAGACTCTCGTGATGCATTATCCACAAATACATGTATCAACTACGCACTGAATAGACTCTCGTGATGCATTATCCACATACACGTGTATCAACTACACACATAATAGACTCTCGTGAGGCATTATCCACATACACGTGTATCAAATACACACAGAATAGACTATCGTGATGCATTATCCACATACACGTGTATCAACTACACACAGAATAGACTCTCGTGATGCATTATCCACATACACGTGTATCAACTACACACAGAATAGATTCTCGTGATGCATTATACACATACACGTGTATCAACTACACACAGAATAGACTCTCGTGATGCATTATCCACATACACGTGTATCAACTACACACAGAATAGACTCTCGTGATGCATTATCCACATACATGTGTATCAACTACACACAGAATAGACTTTCGTGATGCATTATCCACATACATGTGTATCAACTACACACATAATAGACTCTCGTGATGCATTATCCACCTACACGTGTATCAACTACACACAGAATAGACTCTCGTGATGCATTATCCACATACACGTGTATCAACTACACACAGATTAGACTCTCGTGATGCATTATCTACATACACGTGTATCAACTACACACAGAATAGACTCTCGTGATGCATTATCCACATACATGTGTATCAACTACACACTGAATAGAATCTCGTGATGCATTATCCACATACATGTGTATCAACTACACTCAAAATAGACTCTCGTGATGCATTATCCACATACACGTGCATCAATTACACACAGAATATACTCTCGTGATGCATTATCCACATACACGTGTATCAACTACACACTGAATAGAATCTCGTGATGCATTATCCACATACATGTGTATCAACTACACTCAAAATAGAATCTCGTGATGCATTATCCACATACACGTGCATCAATTACACACAGAATATACTCTCGTGATGCATGATCCACATACACGATGTATCAACTACAAACAGAATAGACTCTCGTGATGCTTTATCCACATACACGTGTATCAACTACACTCAGAATAGACTCGTGATGCATTATCCACATACACGTGTATCAACTACACACTGAATAGACTCGTGATACATTATCCACATACACGTGTATCAACTACGCACAGAATAGACTCTCGTGATGCATTATCAACATATACGTGTATCAACTACACTCAGAATAGACTCGTGATGCATTATCCACATACACGTGTATCAACAATACACTGAATAGATTCGTGATGCATTATCCACATACACGTGTAACAACTACACACAGAATAGACTCTCGTGATGCATTATCCACATACACGTGTATCAACTACACAGAGATTAGACTCTCGTGATGCATTATCCACATACACGTGTATCAACTACACACAGATTAGACCTTTCGTGATGCAATATCCACATTCATGTGTATCAACTACACACAGAATAGACTCTCGTGATGCATTATCCACAAATACATGTATCAACTACGCACTGAATAGACTCTCGTGATGCATTATCCACATACACGTGTATCAACTACACACATAATAGACTCTCGTGATGCATTATCCACATACACGTGTATCAAATACACACAGAATAGACTATCGTGATGCATTATCCACATACACGTGTATCAACTACACACAGAATAGACTCTCGTGATGCATTATCCACATACACGTGTATCAACTACACACAGAATAGATTCTCGTGATGCATTATACACATACACGTGTATCAACTACACACAGAATAGACTCTCGTGATGCATTATCCACATACACGTGTATCAACTACACACAGAATAGACTCTCGTGATGCATTATCCACATACATGTGTATCAACTACACACAGAATAGACTCTCGTGATGCATTATCCAAATACATGTGTATCAACTACACACATAATAGACTCTCGTGATGCATTATCCACCTACACGTGTATCAACTACACACAGAATAGACTCTCGTGATGCATTATCCACATACACGTGTATCAACTACACACAGATTAGACTCTCGTGATGCATTATCTACATACACGTGTATCAACTACACACAGAATAGACTCTCGTGATGCATTATCCACATACATGTGTATCAACTACACACTGAATAGAATCTCGTGATGCATTATCCACATACATGTGTATCAACTACACTCAAAATAGACTCTCGTGATGCATTATCCACATACACGTGCATCAATTACACACAGAATATACTCTCGTGATGCATTATCCACATACACGTGTATCAACTACACACTGAATAGAATCTCGTGATGCATTATCCACATACATGTGTATCAACTACACTCAAAATAGACTCTCGTGATGCATTATCCACATACACGTGCATCAATTACACACAGAATATACTCTCGTGATGCATGATCCACATACACGATGTATCAACTACAAACAGAATAGAATCTCGTGATGCATTATCCACATACACGTGTATCAACTACACTCAGAATAGACTCGTGATGCATTATCCACATACACGTGTATCAACTACACACTGAATAGACTCGTGATACATTATCCACATACACGTGTATCAACTACGCACAGAATAGACTCTCGTGATGCATTATCAACTTATACGTGTATCAACTACACTCAGAATAGACTCGTGATGCATTATCCACATACACGTGTATCAACAATACACTGAATAGATTCGTGATGCATTATCCACATACACGTGTAACAACTACACACAGAATAGACTCTCGTGATGCATTATCCACATACACGTGTATCAAATACACACAGATTAGACTCTCGTGATGCATTATCCACATACACGTGTATCAACTACACACAGATTAGACCTTTCGTGATGCAATATCCACATACATGTGTATCAACTACACACAGAATAGACTCTCGTGATGCATTATCCACAAATACATGTATCAACTACGCACTGAATAGACTCTCGTGATGCATTATCCACATACACGTGTATCAACTACACACATAATAGACTCTCGTGATGCATTATCCACATACACGTGTATCAAATACACACAGAATAGACTATCGTGATGCATTATCCACATACACGTGTATCAACTACACACAGAATAGACTCTCGTGATGCATTATCCACATACACGTGTATCAACTACACACAGAATAGATTATCGTGATGCATTATACACATACACGTGTATCAACTACACACAGAATAGACTCTCGTGATGCATTATCCACATACATGTGTATCAACTACACACAGAATAGACTCTCGTGATGCATTATCCACATACATGTGTATCAACTACACACATAATAGACTCTCGTGATGCATTATCCACCTACACGTGTATCAACTACACACAGAATAGACTCTCGTGATGCATTATCCACATACACGTGTATCAACTACACACAGATTAGACTCTCGTGATGCATTATCTACATACACGTGTATCAACTACACACAGAATATACTCTCGTGATGAATTATCCACATACACGTGTATCAACTACACACAGAATAGACTCTCGTGATGCATTATCCACATACATGTGTATCAACTACACACAGAATAGACTCTCGTGATGCATTATCCACATACACATGTATCAAATACCCACAGAATAGACTCTCGTGATGCATTATTCACAAACACGTGTATCAACTACACACAGAATAGACTCTCGTGATGCACTATCCACATACATGTGTATCAACTCAACACAGAATAGACTCTCGTGATGCATTATCCACATACACGTGTATCAACTACCCACATAATAGACTTTCGTGATGCATTATCCACATACACGTGTATCAACTACACAGATTAGACTCTCGTGATGCATTATCCACATACATGTGTATCAACTACACACAGAATAGACTCGTGATGCATTATCCACATACACGTGTATCAACTACACACAATAGACTCTCGTGATGCATTATCCACATACATGTGTATCAACTACAGACAGAATAGACTCTCGTGATGCATTATCCACATACATGTGTATCAACTACACACAGAATAGACTCTCGTGATGCATTATCCACCTACACGTGTATCAACTACACACAGAATAGACTCTCATGATACATTATCCACATACACGTGTATCAACTACACACAGAATAGACTCTCGTGATGCATTATCCACATACACGTGTATCAACTACACACATAATAGATTCTCGTGATGCATTATCCACATACACGTGTATCAACTACCCACAGAATAGACTCTCGTGATGCATTATCCACATACACATGTATCAACTACACACAGAATATACTCTCGTGATGCATTATCCAAACACGTGTATCAACTACACACAGAATAGACTCTCGTGATGCATTATCCACATACATGTGTATCAACTACACACAGAATAGACTCTCGTGATGCACTATCCACATACACGTGTATCAACTACACACAGAATAGACTTTCGTGATGCATTATCCACATACATGTGTATCAACTACACACAGAATAGACTCTCGTGATGCATTATCCACATACACGTGTATCAACTACACACAGAATAGACTCATGATGCATTATCCACATACACGTGTATCAACTACACACAGAATAGACTCTCGTGATGCATTATCCACAAACATGTGTATCAACTACACACAGAATAGACTCTCCTGATGCATTATCCACATACATGTGTATCAACTACACACAGAATAGACTCTCATGATGCATTATCCACATACATGTGTATCAACTACACACTGAATAGAATCTCGTGATGCATTATCCACATACATGTGTATCAACTACACTCAAAATAGACTCTCGTGATGCATTATCTACATACACGTGCATCAATTACACACAGAATATACTCTCGTGATGCATTATCCACATACACGTGTATCAACTACACTCAAAATAGACTCTCGTGATGCATTATCCACATACAGGATGTATCAACTACACACAGAATAGACTCTCGTGATGCATTATCCACATACACGTGTATCAACTACAATCAGAATAAACTCGTGATGCATTATCCACATACACGTGTATCAACTACACACTGAATAGACTCGTGATGCATTATCCACATACACGTGTATCAACTACGCACAGAATAGACTCTCGTGATGCATTATCAACATATACGTGTATCAACTACACTCAGAATAGACTCGTGATGCATTATCCACATACACGTGTATCAACAATACACTGAATAGACTCGTGATGCATTATCCACATACACGTGTAACAACTACACACAGAATAGACTCTCGTGATGCATTATCCACATACACGTGTATCAACTACACACAGATTAGACTCTCGTGATGCATTATCCACATACACGTGTATCAACTACACACAGATTAGACCTTTCGTGATGCATTATCCACATACATGTGTATCAACTACACACAGAATAGACTCTCATGATGCATTATCCACAAATACATGTATCAACTACGCACTGAATAGACTCTCGTGATGCATTATCCACATACACGTGTATCAACTACACACATAATAGACTCTCGTGATGCATTATCCACATACACGTGTATCAAATACACACAGAATAGACTATCGTGATGCATTATCCACATACACGTGTATCAACTACACACAGAATAGACTCATGATGCATTATCCACATAGACGTGTATCAACTACACACAGAATAGACTCTCCTGATTCATTATCCACATACATGTGTATCAACTACACACAGAATAGACTCTCGTGATGCATTATCCACATACATGTGTATCAACTACACACTGAATAGAATCTCGTGATGCATTATCCACATACATGTGTATCAACTACACTCAAAATAGACTCTCGTGATGCATTATCCACATACACGTGCATCAATTACACACAGAATATACTCTCGTGATGCATTATCCACATACACGTGTATCAACTACACTCAAAATAGACTCCCGTGATGCATTATCCACATACACGATGTATCAACTACACACAGAATAGACTCTCGTGATGCATTATCCACATACACATGTATCAACTACACTCAGAATAGACTCGTGATGCATTATCCACATACATGTGTATCAACTACACACTGAATAGACTCGTGATGCATTATCCACATACACGTGTATCAACTACGCACAGAATAGACTCTCGTGATGCATTATCAACATATACGTGTATCAACTACACTCAGAATAGACTCGTGATGCATTATCCACATACACGTGTATCAACAATACACTGAATAGATTCTCGTGATGCATTATCCACATACACGTGTAACAACTACACACAGAATAGACTCTCGTGATGCATTATCCACATACACGTGCATCAACTACACACAGATTAGACTCTCGTGATGCATTATCCACAAATACATGTATCAACTACGCACTGAATAGACTCTCGTGATGCATTATCCACATACACGTGTATCAACTACACACATAATAGACTCTCGTGATGCATTATCCACATACACGTGTATCAAATACACACAGAATAGACTATCGTATTGCATTATCCACATACATGTGTATCAACTACACACAGAATAGACTCTCGTGATGCATTATCCACATACACGTGTATCAACTACACACAGAATAGACTCTCGTGATGCATTATCCACATACACGTGTATCAACTACACACAGAATAGACTCTCGTGATGCATTATCCACATACACGTGTATCAACTACACACAGAATAGACTCTCGTAATGCATTATCCACATACATGTGTATCAACTACACACAGAATAGACTCTCGTGATGCATTATTCACATACATGTGTATCAACTACACACATAATAGACTCTCGTGATGCATTATCCACCTACACGTGTATCAACTACACACAGAATAGACTCTCGTGATGCATTATCCACATACACGTGTATCAACTACACACAGATTAGACTCTCGTGATGCATTATCTACATACACGTGTATCAACTACACACAGAATAGACTCTCGTGATGCATTATCCACATACACATGTATCAAATACCCACAGAATAGACTCTCGTGATGCATTATTCACAAACACGTGTATCAACTACACACAGAATAGACTCTCGTGATGCACTATCCACATACATGTGTATCAACTCAACACAGAATAGACTCTCGTGATGCATTATCCACATACACGTGTATCAACTACCCACATAATAGACTTTCGTGATGCATTATCCACATACACGTGTATCAACTACACAGATTAGACTCTCGTGATGCATTATCCACATACATGTGTATCAACTACACACAGAATAGACTCGTGATGCATTATCCACATACACGTGTATCAACTACACACAATAGACTCTCGTGATGCATTATCCACATACATGTGTATCAACTACAGACAGAATAGACTCTCGTGATGCATTATCCACATACATGTGTATCAACTACACACAGAATAGACTCTCGTGATGCATTATCCACATACACGTGTATCAACTACGCACAGAATAGACTCTCGTGATGCATTATTCACAAACACGTGTATCAACTACACACAGAATAGACTCTCGTGATGCACTATCCACATACATATGTATCAACTCAACACAGAATAGACTCTCGTGATGCATTATCCACATACACGTGTATCAACTACCCACATAATAGACTTTCGTGATGCATTATCCACATACACGTGTATCAACTACACAGATTAGACTCTCGTGATGCATTATCCACATACATGTGTATCAACTACACACAGAATAGACTCGTGATGCATTATCCACATACACGTGTATCAACAATACACTGAATAGATTCTCGTGATGCATTATCCACATACACGTGTAACAACTACACACAGAATAGACTCTCGTGATGCATTATCCACATACACGTGCATCAACTACACACAGATTAGACTCTCGTGATGCATTATCCACATACACGTGTATCAACTACACACAGATTAGACCTTTCGTGATGCATTATCCACATCCATGTGTATCAACTACACACAGAATAGACTCTCGTGATGCATTATCCACATACACGTGTATCAACTACACTCAAAATAGACTCCCGTGATGCATTATCCACATACACGATGTATCAACTACACACAGAATAGACTCTCGTGATGCATTATCCACATACACATGTATCAACTACACTCAGAATAGACTCGTGATGCATTATCCACATACATGTGTATCAACTACACACTGAATAGACTCGTGATGCATTATCCACATACACGTGTATCAACTACGCACAGAATAGACTCTCGTGATGCATTATCAACATATACGTGTATCAACTACACTCAGAATAGACTCGTGATGCATTATCCACATACACGTGTATCAACAATACACTGAATAGATTCTCGTGATGCATTATCCACATACACGTGTAACAACTACACACAGAATAGACTCTCGTGATGCATTATCCACATACACGTGCATCAACTACACACAGATTAGACTCTCGTGATGCATTATCCACAAATACATGTATCAACTACGCACTGAATAGACTCTCGTGATGCATTATCCACATACACGTGTATCAACTACACACATAATAGACTCTCGTGATGCATTATCCACATACACGTGTATCAAATACACACAGAATAGACTATCGTATTGCATTATCCACATACATGTGTATCAACTACACACAGAATAGACTCTCGTGATGCATTATCCACATACACGTGTATCAACTACACACAGAATAGACTCTCGTGATGCATTATCCACATACACGTGTATCAACTACACACAGAATAGACTCTCGTGATTCATTATCCACATACACGTGTATCAACTACACACAGAATAGACTCTCGTAATGCATTATCCACATACATGTGTATCAACTACACACAGAATAGACTCTCGTGATGCATTATTCACATACATGTGTATCAACTACACACATAATAGACTCTCGTGATGCATTATCCACCTACACGTGTATCAACTACACACAGAATAGACTCTCGTGATGCATTATCCACATACACGTGTATCAACTACACACAGATTAGACTCTCGTGATGCATTATCTACATACACGTGTATCAACTACACACAGAATAGACTCTCGTGATGCATTATCCACATACACATGTATCAAATACCCACAGAATAGACTCTCGTGATGCATTATTCACAAACACGTGTATCAACTACACACAGAATAGACTCTCGTGATGCACTATCCACATACATGTGTATCAACTCAACACAGAATAGACTCTCGTGATGCATTATCCACATACACGTGTATCAACTACCCACATAATAGACTTTCGTGATGCATTATCCACATACACGTGTATCAACTACACAGATTAGACTCTCGTGATGCATTATCCACATACATGTGTATCAACTACACACAGAATAGACTCGTGATGCATTATCCACATACACGTGTATCAACTACACACAATAGACTCTCGTGATGCATTATCCACATACATGTGTATCAACTACAGACAGAATAGACTCTCGTGATGCATTATCCACATACATGTGTATCAACTACACACAGAATAGACTCTCGTGATGCATTATCCACATACACGTGTATCAACTACGCACAGAATAGACTCTCGTGATGCATTATTCACAAACACGTGTATCAACTACACACAGAATAGACTCTCGTGATGCACTATCCACATACATATGTATCAACTCAACACAGAATAGACTCTCGTGATGCATTATCCACATACACGTGTATCAACTACCCACATAATAGACTTTCGTGATGCATTATCCACATACACGTGTATCAACTACACAGATTAGACTCTCGTGATGCATTATCCACATACATGTGTATCAACTACACACAGAATAGACTCGTGATGCATTATCCACATACACGTGTATCAACAATACACTGAATAGATTCTCGTGATGCATTATCCACATACACGTGTAACAACTACACACAGAATAGACTCTCGTGATGCATTATCCACATACACGTGCATCATCTACACACAGATTAGACTCTCGTGATGCATTATCCACATACACGTGTATCAACTACACACAGATTAGACCTTTCGTGATGCATTATCCACATCCATGTGTATCAACTACACACAGAATAGACTCTCGTGATGCATTATCCACAAATACATGTATCAACTACGCACTGAATAGACTCTCGTGATGCATTATCCACATACACGTGTATCAACTACACACATAATAGACTCTCGTGATGCATTATCCACATACACGTGTATCAAATACACACAGAATAGACTATCGTGATGCATTATCCACATACATGTGTATCAACTACACACAGAATAGACTCTCGTGATGCATTATCCACATACACGTGTATCAACTACACACAGAATAGACTCTCGTGATGCATTATCCACATACACGTGTATCAACTACACACAGAATAGACTCTCGTGATGCATTATCCACATACACGTGTATCAACTACACACAGAATAGACTCTCGTGATGCATTATCCACATACATGTGTATCAACTACACACATAATAGACTCTCGTGATGCATTATCCACCTACACGTGTATCAACTACACACAGAATAGACTCTCGTGATGCATTATCCACATACACGTGTATCAACTACACACAGATTAGACTCTTGTGATGCATTATCTACATACACGTGTATCAACTACACACAGATTAGACCTTTCGTGATGCATTATCCACATCCATGTGTATCAACTACACACAGAATAGACTCTCGTGATGCATTATCCACAAATACATGTATCAACTACGCACTGAATAGACTCTCGTGATGCATTATCCACATACACGTGTATCAACTACACACATAATAGACTCTCGTGATGCATTATCCACATACACGTGTATCAAATACACACAGAATAGACTATCGTGATGCATTATCCACATACATGTGTATCAACTACACACAGAATAGACTCTCGTGATGCATTATCTACATACACGTGTATCAACTACACACAGAATAGACTCTCGTGATGCATTATCCACATACACGTGTATCAACTACACACAAAATAGACTCTCGTGATGCATTATCCACATACATGTGTATCAACTACACACAGAATAGACTCTCGTGATGCATTATCCACATACATGTGTATCAACTACACACAGAATAGACTCTCGTGATGCATTATCCACATACATGTGTATCAACTACACACATAATAGACTCTCGTGATGAATTATCCACATACACGTGTATCAACTACACACAGAATAGACTCTCGTGATGCATTATCCACATACATGTGTATCAACTACACACAGAATAGACTCTCGTGATGCATTATCCACATACACATGTATCAAATACCCACAGAATAGACTCTCGTGATGCATTATTCACAAACACGTGTATCAACTACACATAGAATAGACTCTCGTGATGCACTATCCACATACATGTGTATCAACTCAACACAGAATAGACTCTCGTGGTGCATTATCCACATACACGTGTATCAACTACCCACATAATAGACTCTCGTGATGCATTATCCACATACACGTGTATCAACTACACAGATTAGAATCTCGTGATCCATTATCCACATACATATGTATCAACTACACACAGAATAGACTCGTGATGCATTATCCACATACACGTGTATCAACTACACACAATAGACTCTCGTGATGCATTATCCACATACATGTGTATCAACTACAGACAGAATAGACTCTCGTGATGCATTATCCACATACATGTGTATCAACTACACACAGAATAGACTTTCGTGATGCTTTATCCACCTACACGTGTATCAACTACACACAGAATAGACTCTCGTGATGCATTATCCACATACACGTGTATCAACTACACACAGAATAGACTCTCATGATGCATTATCCACATACACGTGTATCAACTACACACATAATAGATTCTCGTGATGCATTATCCACATACACGTGTATCAACTACCCACAGAATAGACTCTCGTGATGCATTATCCACATACACAAGTATCAACTACACACAGAATAGACTCTCGTGATGCATTATCCAAACACGTGTATCAACTACACACAGAATAGACTCTCGTGATGCATTATCCACATACATGTGTATCAACTACACACAGAATAGACTCTCGTGATGCACTATCCACATACACGTGTATCAACTACACACAGAATAGACTCTCGTGATGCATTATCCACATACATGTGTATCAACTACACACAGAATAGACTCTCGTGATGCATTATCCACATACACGTGTATCAACTACACACAGAATAGACTCGTGATGCATTATCCACATACACGTGTATCAACTACACACAGAATAGACTCTCGTGATGCATTATCCACATACACGTGTATCAACTACACACAGAATAGACTCGTGATGCATTATCCACATACACGTGTATCAACTACACACAGAATAGACTCTCGTGATGCATTATCCACATAAATGTGTATCAACTACACACAGAATAGACTCTCGTGATGCATTATCCACATACATCGAGGGGTTAGTGCCATACTGTCGTATCTTAATATATCATCTTTTTGAGGAATTACAAAAAATAATCTTATGACTATGTTTTATAATGTATTGTTACCAAAATGATTTTATAAGTAAATAAAACAATAAATGTTATGATTATATATGCAATTTACTTCTAATAATCAGTATATTGATTTAATAACACTTTTTATCTATACACTAAGTAGCCATGCAATATTTACATTGATAATTTTCAGATGTTAATACCATACTACAGTAACCGCTGATAAGACTGTCTGCTGATTTGTTCTTCTAAAACATTAAACAAGTGTGTGCAAGGCATTTTGATAACATTTTAGGATACACTTTTCTGGCTCCCTAACATTAATATGAAGAATGTTTCTTTCATCAACCAAATAAAAGTAAACAAAAATACGTTATGGCAGCAAATGAAAAATTTATTTGAAATATCTTTTTATAATGACCGAATTGTAGTATCCATCAGTTAAAACATTCTACTAAAGTAAACATTGATTTTTTGAAAACCAACATAAGAATGCCAAAATATTTCAGGATAATTTCCAATGTATCTAAAAGCAATTATAATCAATTATATCCGCTAAAACATCAATACTGTAATCATACATGTATATCACAGTAACATTACATTTCAACCACAATAACTATTAGATGTCTGTCTATATGATAAATAGCTTAAGAAAAATAAATTCAACAGCTCTTTTGAAAATTGAATTAGACAGTAGTAACATGATTTTGAACACTTTGAAAACTGAGGAATACCTTAAGGGTTTCAAAATACCATTATGATAAAATTATGCTAAATCCTATTGAAATTCAATACTGTCTGTAAATCTCAAAAGAAAATTATTACAAAATCAAAGTACAAAATATATATTATATAGCAGTAAAATTTGTATGCACTATATCTAATGCAGGAATATAATGTCTACAGTTCTAATACAGTGTACAGAAGAACCCCTAAACTAATCATGCAATCTAATTAAACCAGTCATTTAATGTCACCACTGTTATTTTCTTATCTCATTCTTGATCAGAATCGGCTTGTTCCTCTTCAGCATCGGCGTCAGCTAGCTTGTCATCTACATTACTGCTTGAGGGCAATGATTTGTAATGTCGTGGTATTCAGATGGGATGATACCACTTCTGCAAAAGCTGACAAGGTCTTTCTTTTTGGCTGCTGATATCTGCTGTCTCGCTGTGTATTTCCTTGTCAGTTCTTGTGGTTCGGCAAATCAATCCAAGTACCGGTAACGTCCTCTTCGAACGACTCTGACAATTCTTGTGCTGCAAAAAAACCAACATAATTTTCTGCTTTTTCAACTATGTGATCACATAATGATCTTCGTAATTCTTGAACCGTGAGCAGGGAATGCATGTGTGGTAATGCTGACTGGAAGAAACAGTTCCCATCTGCAGGAACACGTTTTCTAACTACTCCATTCATGAAGAGAAGATCATCAAGTCTCTTTTCATGGTGTATGGTGACATAATTGTTGAAAGTGGCCTTCTGAACACTGATTTATTTTGCCTTTTCCATGTGCATGTCCTCAGTCTGATCAATCGTTGGCCCTAAATTGTCATTTTGGATCTCTACTTGGTTCATCCTTGAGTTATTATTTTTACGTAGTGAATTATCACTATTAAGCTTCTGTTTTTTACTATCACTTTTCTTCTTTCTCTTTTTCGACTTTGATGTGGCTGGTTTCTTATAAAATTAGGTTTTAATTGAATTTTCAGACGATTGCAATGGCAGGTTCGAGTCACTAGAATGATAATCATCTCTGCAAGGTTTGTACGAGTCCCTGCTGTCATAAACAGACTCTATTTCGCTTTTTGTCATTTAATATCATTTTTTAACTCTTTTAATGTAATATTATCATCACTACTACTAAAGTCAGACTAAATAGCAGAGTGACGTTTGAGATGTTTTGTTGTGTCAGGTGTTGCTTTATTCTGTTTCTTTTTTTCTTCTTTTTCTGTCTTGGAGTAACCTTTAAGGCATTTGGCGACCCATTGGAATCAGTTGATGAAGTATCTTCTTTATAGGTACGAACAGCTGAATTGTCCTGAATTAATATTTGGTCTTGTGAATTCTTATTACCAGGGGGTTTCATTCATATCAGCCATAGGTGTGTCATTGGTAATCGGTTTATCAGCCATAGGTGTGTCATTGGCAACTGGGTCATCAGCCGTAGGTGTGTCATTGGTACCTGGTTATCAGCCGTAGATGCGTCATTGGTATCTGGTTCATCAGTGGTATGTGTGTCATTGGTACCTGGTTCATCAGTGGTATGTGTGTCATTGATACCTGGTTCATCAACCATAGGTGTGTCAATGGTATCTGGTTCATCAGCCATAGGTGTGTCATTGGTATCTTGTTCATCAGTTACAGGTGTGTCATTGTTACCTGGTTCATCAACCGTAGGTGTGGCATTGGTACCTTGTGTATCATTACTACCTACTTGTTGCCTGTTTATTACTGAGGAACCATCTTATGTATCCCCTTCGACTGCATTAGAACCATTCTCTTCGGTATCACGTACCATAGCTGCAATTGTCGTCCATTCCTCGTCTGAAGACCAACTAGATTCCGACATTTTATTACCTGAAACAAATGAATATGAAGCTTATTATTTTGATTAGCTAAAAGAATTGGCCAAATATAGGATTACCTTTCATATCCTATTACCAAACAAGTAAACTCACTGCAAATTATACCCCTGACAACAAATTTTGACACCTAAGTTGTAGACTATATTTGTTTACATCTAATTCCATTGAGGGGTTTAGGAGGAAATCTTCTTATCAAATAATTTGATCATTAAAAAGTGATAATCTGGTAAAATAGAGTTCTTGTGAACAAATACAAACTGAAACTTACCAATAGAAAACTGTAATTAATTAGTACTGTAGATGTTTTCGTCACATTCACCATAACCAGCCTCTACTGAAGATATGGAAATAAATAACAATTAAAAGGCTATGCATTTTAAACAACATGTCAATAATTTTAGCGAAGGGTATGTACAAACATCATGCTTGAGATAATAATAATTCAAGATTTTTAGCACAAACATATGTACAATCCGTCTAAGAAAATTTATGAAGACTTAATACATATATTAAATTACGTGAATAGTAAATTGATGTATAGTATCAAAGTATAGCAAGTGAATATCTAATTCTTACCTTTTTATCCATTGTTGTCTCAACTTTTCATTTCAAATACTACATTTCTTCCCATTAATACACTTTTTGTAAATGTAACACCAACTCTAGAATGCATCAACTTTATTTACTGTCTCCTGCCTCTACAGGATACTGTTTATAAATAACATCTGCAACGCGTTATCTGATATTGAGATAAAATGGCTAAACTTACTGGATAATTAGATTACTTTTCTGCAGTGCCAAAATTACTTATCTTTAAATAAGCTGTTTTGGCACTATTTTTTAAATAAAAAAATATAATATCATAAATGCAAAGTATATTATCTTCACATAAATTTTTACAGCAATGTATCTTTTAATTAAAAAAATATACCTGGCATGCAATAATAGATTATCCAATATTACTGTTGTTTGGCGTTTCAAGAAGACGTATATAATATGATAATACTTTTGGGTTTTGGTCAATTTAAAATTAATGCATTATCCTTTTGCCCTGAAATTTACAGACATAACTAGATGCTAACTTATCAACATTTTAGTGCAAAAAAATGAAATTAGCACAATTTTCAGATACGACTTTTTGGCTCTAACCCCTCGACATGTGTATCAACTACACACAGAATAGACTCTCGTGATGCATTATCCACAAACACGTGTATCAACTACACACAGAATAGACTCTCGTGATGCATTATCCACATACACGTGTATCAACTACCCACAGAATAGACTCGTGATGCATTATCCACATATATGTGTATCAACTAACCACAGAATAGACTCTCGTGATGCATTATCCACATACATGTGTATCAACTACACACAGAATAGACTCTCGTGATGCATTATCCACATACACGTGTATCAACTACACACAGATTAGACTCTCGTGATGCATTATCCATATAGACGTGTATCAACTACACACAGAATAGACTCCCGTGATCCATTATCCACATACATGTGTATCAACTACACACAAAATAGACTCTTGTGATGCATTATCCACATACACGTGTATCAACTACATAAAGAATAGACTCTCGTGATGCATTATCCACATACATGTGTATCAACTACACACAGAATAGACTCTCGTGATGCAGTATCCATATAGACGTGTATCAACTACACACAGAATAGACTCCCGTGATACATTAACCACATACATGTGTATCAACTACACACAGAATAGACTCTCGTGATGCATTATCTACATACACGTGTATCAACTACACACAGAATAGACTCTCGTGATGCATTATCCACATACACGTGTATCAACTACACACAGATTAGACTCTCGTGATGCATTATCCATATAGACGTGTATCAACTACACACAGAATAGACTCCCGTGATACATTATCCACATACATGTGCATCAACTACACACAGAATAGACTCTCGTGATGCATTATCCACATACACGTGTATCAACTACATAAAGAATAGACTCTCGTGATGCATTATCCACATACATGTGTATCAACTACACACAGAATAGACTCTCGTGATGCAGTATCCATATAGACGTGTATCAACTACACACAGAATAGACTCCCGTGATACATTAACCACATACATGTGTATCAACTACACACAGAATAGACTCTCGTGATGCATTATCCACATACACGTGTATCAACTACACACAGAATAGACTCTCGTGATGCATTATCCACATACACGTGTATCAACTACCCACAGAATAGACTCGTGATGCATTATCCACATACACGTGTATCAACTACACACAGAATAGACTCTCGTGATGCATTATCCACATAAATGTGTATCAACTACACACAGAATAGACTCTCGTGATGCATTATCCACATACACGTGTATAAACTACAGACAGAATAGACTCTCGTGATGCATTATCCACATACATGTGTATCAACTACACACAGAATAGACTTCAGTGATGCATTATCCACATACACGTGTAATAACTACACACAGAATAGACTCTCGTGATGCATTATCCACATACACGTGTATCAAATACACAAAGAATAGACTCTCGTGATGCATTATCCACATACACGTGTATCAAATACCCACAGAATAGTCTCTCGTGATGCATTATCAACATACACGTATATCAACTACACACAGAATAGACTCTCGTGATGCATTATCCTCAAACACGTGTATCAACTACACAGAGAATAGACTCTCGTGATGCACTATCCACATACATGTGTATCAACCCAACACAGAATAGACTCTCGTGATGCATTATCCACATACATGTGTATCAACTACACACAGAATAGACTCGTGATGCATTATCCACATACACGTGTATCAACTACACACAATAGACTCGTGATGCATTATCCAAATACATGTATATCAACTACACACAGAATAGACTCTCGTGATGCATTATCCACATACATGTGTATCAACTACACACAGAATAGACTCTCGTGATGCATTAACCACATACACGTGTATCAACTACACACATAATAGACTCTCGTGATGCATTATCCACATACACGTGTATCAATTACCCACAGAATAGACTCTTTTGATGCATTATCCACATACACATGTATCAACTACACACAGAATAGACTATCGTGATGCATTATCCACATACACGTGTATCAACTACACACAGAATAGACTCTCGTAATGCATTATCCACATACACGTGTATCAATTACACACAGTATAGACTCGTGATGCATTATCCACATACACGTGTATCAACTAACCACAGAATAGACTCTCGTCATGCATTATCCACATACATGTGTATCAACTGCACACAGAATAGACTCTCGTCATGCATTATCCACATACATGTGTATCAACTACACACAGATTAGACTCTCGTGATGCATTATCCATATACACGTGTATCAACAACACACAGAATAGACTCGTGATGCATTATCCACATGCATGTGTATCAACTACACACAGAATAGACTCGTGATGCATTGTCCACATACACGTGTATCAACTACCCACAGAATAGACTCGTGATGCATTATCCACATATATGTGTATCAACTAACCACAGAATAGACTCTCGTCATGCATTATCCACATACATGTGTATCAACTGCACACAGAATAGACTCTCGTCATGCATTATCCACATACATGTGTATCAACTACACACAGATTAGACTCTTGTGATGCATTATCCATATACACGTATATCAACAACACACAGAATAGACTCGTGATGCATTATCCACATACATGTGTATCAACTACACACAAAATAGACTCGTGATGCATTGTCCACATACACGTGTATCAACTACACACAGAATAGACTCTCGTGATGCATTATCCACATACATGTGTATCAACTACACACAGAATAGACTCTCGTGATGCATTATCCACATACACGTGTATCAACTACACACAGAATGGACTCTCGTGATGCATTATCCACATACACGTGTATCAACTACACACAGAATAGACTCTCGTGATGCATTATCCACATACACGTGTATCAACTACACACAGAATAGACTCTCGTGATGCATTATCCACATACACGTGTATCAACTACACACAGAATAGACTCTCGTGATGCATTATCCACAAACACGTGTATCAACTACACACAGAATAGACTCTCGTGATGCATTATCCACATACACGTGTATCAACTACCCACAGAATAGACTCGTGATGCATTATCCACATACATGTGTATCAACTACACACAGAATAGACTCTCGTGATGCATTATCCACATACATGTGTATCAACTACACACAGAATAGACTCTCGTGATGCATTATCCACATACACGTGTATCAACTACACACAGATTAGACTCTCGTGATGCATTATCCATATAGACGTGTATCAACTACACACAGAATAGATTCCCGTGATACATTATCCACATACATGTGTATCAACTACACACAGAATAGACTCTCGTGATGCATTATCCACATACACGTGTATCAACTACATAAAGAATAGACTCTCGTGATGCATTATCCACATACATGTGTATCAACTACACACAGAATAGACTCTCGTGATGCAGTATCCATATAGACGTGTATCAACTACACACAGAATAGACTCCCGTGATACATTATCCACATACATGTGTATCAACTACACACAGAATAGACTCTCGTGATGCATTATCCACATACACGTGTATCAACTACACACAGAATAGACTCTCGTGATGCATTATCCACATACACGTGTATCAACTACACACAGAATAGACTCTCGTGATGCATTATCCACATACACGTGTATCAACTACCCACAGAATAGACTCGTGATGCATTATCCACATACACGTGTATCAACTACACACAGAATAGACTCTCGTGATGCATTATAAACATAAATGTGTATCAACTACACACAGAATAGACTCTCGTGATGCATTATCCACATATACGGGTATCAACTACAGACAGAATAGACTCTCGTGATGCATTATCCACATACATGTGTATCAACTACACACACAGAATAGACTTCAGTGATGCATTATCCACATACACGTGTAATAATTACACACAGAATAGACTCTCGTGATGCATTATCCACATACACGTGTATCAAATACACAAAGAATAGACTCTCGTGATGCATTATCCACATACACGTGTATCAAATACCCACAGAATAGACTCTCGTGATGCATTATCAACATACACGTATATCAACTACACACAGAATAGACTCTCGTGATGCATTATCCTCAAACACGTGTATCAACTACACAGAGAATAGACTCTCGTGATGCACTATCCACATACATGTGTATCAACTACACACATAATAGACTCTCGTGATGCATTATCCACATACACGTGTATCAACTACCCACAGAATAGACTCTTGTGATGCATTATCCACATACACATGTATCAACTACACACAGAATAGACTATCGTGATGCATTATCCACATACACGTGTATCAACTACACACAGAATAGACTCTCGTAATGCATTATCCACATACACGTGTATCAATTACACACAGTATAGACTCGTGATGCATTATCCACATACACGTGTATCAACTAACCACAGAATAGACTCTCGTGATGCATTATCCACATACATGTGTATCAACTACACACAGAATAGACTCGTGATGCATTATCCACATACACGTGTATCAACTACACACAATAGACTCGTGATGCAATATCCAAATACATGTATATCAACTACACACAGAATAGACTCTCGTGATGCATTATCCACATACATGTGTATCAACTACACACAGAATAGACTCTCGTGATGCATTAACCACATACACGTGTATCAACTACACACATAATAGACTCTCGTGATGCATTATCCACATACACGTGTATCAACTACCCACAGAATAGACTCTTGTGATGCATTATCCACATACACATGTATCAACTACACACAGAATAGACTATCGTGATGCATTATCCACATACACGTGTATCAACTACACACAGAATAGACTCTCGTAATGCATTATCCACATACACGTGTATCAATTACACACAGTATAGACTCGTGATGCATTATCCACATACACGTGTATCAACTAACCACAGAATAGACTCTCGTGATGCATTATCCACATACATGTGTATCAACTACACACAGAATAGACTCTCGTCATGCATTATCCACATACACGTGTATCAACTACCCACAAAATAGACTCGTGATGCATTATCCACATATATGTGTATCAACTAACCACAGAATAGACTCTCGTCATGCATTATCCACATACATGTGTATCAACTGCACACAGAATAGACTCTCGTCATGCATTATCCACATACACGTGTATCAACTACACACAGAATAGACTCTCGTAATGCATTATCCACATACACGTGTATCAACTACACACAGAATAGACTCTCGTGATGCATTATCCACATACACGTGTATCAACTACACACAGAATAGACTCTCGTGATGTACTATCCACATACATGTGTATCAACTCAACACAGAATAGACTCTCGTGGTGCATTATCCACATACACGTGTATCAACTATCCACAGAATAGACTTTCGTGATGCATTATCCAAATACACGTGTATCAACTACACACAGATTAGACTCTCGTGATGCATTATCCACATACATGTGTATAAACTACACACAATAGACTCTCGTGATGCATTATTGACATACATGTGTATCAACTACAGACATAATAGACTCTCGTGATGCATTATCCACATACATGTGTATCTACCACACACAGAATAGACTCTCGTGATGCATTATCCACATACACGTGTATCAACTACACACATAATAGACTCTCGTGAAGCATTATCCACATACACGTGTATCAACTACCAACAGAATAGGCTCTCGTGATGGATTATCCACATACACGTGTATCAACTACACAGTGAATAGACTCTCGTGATGCATTATCCAAACACGTGTATCAACTACACACACAATAGACTCTCGTGATGCATTATCCACATACACGTGTATCAACAACCCACAGAATAGACTCGTGATGCATTATCCACGTACACGTGTATCAACTAACCACAGAATAGACTCTCGTGATGCATTATCCACATACATGTGTATCAACTGCACACAGAATAGATTCTCGTGATGCATTATCCACATACATGTGTATCAACTACACAGAGAATAGACTCTCGTGATGCATTATCCATATACACGTGTATCAATTACGCACAGATTAGACTCTCGTGATGCATTATTCACATACATGTGTATCAACTACACACAGAATAGAATCGTGATGCATTATCCACATACACGTGTATCAACTACACACAGAATAGACTCTCGTGATGCATTATCCACATAAATGTGTATCAACTACACACAGAATAGACTCTCGTGATGCATTATCAACATACATGTGTATCAACTACACACAGAATAGACTCTCGTGATGCATTATCCACATACATGTGTATCAACTACACACAGAATAGACTCTCGTGATGCATTAACCACATACACGTGTATCAACTACACACAGAATAGACTCTCGTGATGCATTATCCAAACACGTGTATCAATTACACACAGAATAGACTCGTGATGCATTATCCACATACACGTGTATCAACTAACCACAGAATAGACTCTCGTGATGCATTATCCACATACATGTGTATCACCTACACACAGAATAGACTCTCGTGATGCATTATCCACATACACGTGTATCAACTACCCACAGAATAGACTCGTGATGCATTATCCACATATATGTGTATCAACTAACCACAGAATAGACTCTCCTGATGCATTATCCACATACATGTGTATCAACTGCACACAGAATAGACTCTCGTCATGCATTATCCACATACATGTGTATAAACTACACACAGAATAGACTCTCGTCATGCATTATCCACATACATGTGTATAAACTACACACAGATTAGACTCTCGTGATGCATTATCCATATACACGTGTATCAACTACACACAGAATAGACTAGTGATGCATTATCCACATACATGTGTATCAATTACACACAGAATAGACTCGTGATGCATTATCCACATACACGTGTATCAACTAACCACAGAATAGACTCTCGTGATGCATTATCCACATACATGTGTATCAACTACACACAGAATAGACTCTCATGATGCATTATCCACATACACGTGTATCAACTACCCACAGAATAGACTCGTGATGCATTATCCACATATATGTGTATCAACTAACCAAAGAATAGACTCTCGTCATGCATTATCCACATACATGTGTATCAACTGCACACAGAATAGACTCTCGTCATGCATTATCCACATACATGTGTATCAACTACACACAGATTAGACTCTCGTGATGCATTATCCATATACACGTGTATCAACAACACACAGAATAGACTCGTGATGCATTATCCACATACATGTGTATCAACTACACACAGAATAGACTCGTGATGCATTGTCCACATACACGTGTATCAACTACCCACAGAATAGACTCGTGATGCATTATCCACATATATGTGTATCAACTAACCACAGAATAGATCTCGTCATGCATTATCCACATACATGTGTATCAACTGCACACAGAATAGACTCTCGTCATGCATTATCCACATACATGTGTATCAACTACTCACAGATTAGACTCTCGTGATGCATTATCCATGTACACGTGTATCAACAACACACAGAATAGACTCGTGATGCATTATCCACATACATGTGTATCAACTACACACAGAATAGACTCGTGATGCATTGTCCACATACACGTGTATCAACTCAACACAGAATAGACTCTCGTGATGCATTATCCACATACATGTGTATCAACTACACACAGAATAGACTCTCGTGATGCAATATCCACATACACGTGTATCAACTACACACAGAATGGACTCTCGTGATGCATTATCCACATACACGTGTATCAACTACACACAGAATAGACTCTCGTGATGCATTATCCACATACACGTGTATCAACTACACACAGAATAGACTCTCGTGATGCATTATCCACATACACGTGTATCAACTACACACAGAATAGACTCTCGTGATGCATTATCCACAAACACGTGTATCAACTACACACAGAATAGACTCTCGTGGTGCATTATCCACATACACGTGTATCAACTATCCACAGAATAGACTTTCGTGATGCATTATCCAAATACACGTGTATCAACTACACACAGATTAGACTCTCGTGATGCATTATCCACATACATGTGTATAAACTACACACAATAGACTCTCGTGATGCATTATTGACATACATGTGTATCAACTACAGACATAATAGACTCTCGTGATGCATTATCCACATACATGTGTATCTACCACACACAGAATAGACTCTCGTGATGCATTATCCACATACACGTGTATCAACTACACACATAACAGACTCTCGTGAAGCATTATCCACATACACGTGTATCAACTACCCACAGAATAGGCTCTCGTGATGGATTATCCACATACACGTGTATCAACTACACAGAGAATAGACTCTCGTGATGCATTATCCAAACACGTGTATCAACTACACACACAATAGACTCTCGTGATGCATTATCCACATACACGTGTATCAACTACCCACAGAATAGACTCGTGATGCATTATCCACGTACACGTGTATCAACTAACCACAGAATAGACTCTCGTGATGCATTATCAACATACATGTGTATCAACTACACACAGAATAGACTCTCGTGATGCATTATCCACATACATGTGTATCAACTACACACAGAATAGACTCTCGTGATGCATTAACCACATACACGTGTATCAACTACACACAGAATAGACTCTCGTGATGCATTATCCAAACACGTGTATCAATTACACACAGAATATACTCGTGATGCATTATCCACATACACGTGTATCAACTAACCACAGAATAGACTCTCGTGATGCATTATCCACATACATGTGTATCACCTACACACAGAATAGACTCTCGTGATGCATTATCCACATACACGTGTATCAACTACCCACAGAATAGACTCGTGATGCATTATCCACATATATGTGTATCAACTAACCACAGAATAGACTCTCGTGATGCATTATCCACATACATGTGTATCAACTGCACACAGAATAGACTCTCGTCATGCATTATCCACATACATGTGTATAAACTACACACAGAATAGACTCTCGTCATGCATTATCCACATACATGTGTATAAACTACACACAGATTAGACTCTCGTGATGCATTATCCATATACACGTGTATCAACTACACACAGAATAGACTAGTGATGCATTATCCACATACATGTGTATCAATTACACACAGAATAGACTCGTGATGCATTATCCACATACACGTGTATCAACTAACCACAGAATAGACTCTCGTGATGCATTATCCACATACATGTGTATCAACTACACACAGAATAGACTCTCATGATGCATTATCCACATACACGTGTATCAACTACCCACAGAATAGACTCGTGATGCATTATCCACATATATGTGTATCAACTAACCAAAGAATAGACTCTCGTCATGCATTATCCACATACATGTGTATCAACTGCACACAGAATAGACTCTCGTCATGCATTATCCACATACATGTGTATCAACTACACACAGATTAGACTCTCGTGATGCATTATCCATATACACGTGTATCAACAACACACAGAATAGACTCGTGATGCATTATCCACATACATGTGTATCAACTACACACAGAATAGACTCGTGATGCATTGTCCACATACACGTGTATCAACTACCCACAGAATAGACTCGTGATGCATTATCCACATATATGTGTATCAACTAACCAAAGAATAGACTCTCGTCATGCATTATCCACATACATGTGTATCAACTGCACACAGAATAGACTCTCGTCATGCATTATCCACATACATGTGTATCAACTACACACAGATTAGACTCTCGTGATGCATTATCCATATACACGTGTATCAACAACACACAGAATAGACTCGTGATGCATTATCCACATACATGTGTATCAACTACACACAGAATAGACTCGTGATGCATTGTCCACATACACGTGTATCAACTACCCACAGAATAGACTCGTGATGCATTATCCACATATATGTGTATCAACTAACCACAGAATAGACTCTCGTCATGCATTATCCACATACATGTGTATCAACTGCACACAGAATAGACTCTCGTCATGCATTATCCACATACATGTGTATCAACTACTCACAGATTAGACTCTCGTGATGCATTATCCATATACACGTGTATCAACAACACACAGAATAGACTCGTGATGCATTATCCACATACATGTGTATCAACTACACACAGAATAGACTCGTGATGCATTGTCCACATACACGTGTATCAACTCAACACAGAATAGACTCTCGTGATGCATTATCCACATACATGTGTATCAACTACACACAGAATAGACTCTCGTGATGCATTATCCACATACACGTGTATCAACTACACACAGAATGGACTCTCGTGATGCATTATCCACATACACGTGTATCAACTACACACAGAATAGACTCTCGTGATGCATTATCCACATACACGTGTATCAACTACACACAGAATAGACTCTCGTGATGCATTATCCACATACACGTGTATCAACTACACACAGAATAGACTCTCGTGATGCATTATCCACAAACACGTGTATCAACTACACACAGAATAGACTCTCGTGGTGCATTATCCACATACACGTGTATCAACTATCCACAGAATAGACTTTCGTGATGCATTATCCAAATACACGTGTATCAACTACACACAGATTAGACTCTCGTGATGCATTATCCACATACATGTGTATAAACTACACACAATAGACTCTCGTGATGCATTATTGACATACATGTGTATCAACTACAGACATAATAGACTCTCGTGATGCATTATCCACATACATGTGTATCTACCACACACAGAATAGACTCTCGTGATGCATTATCCACATACACGTGTATCAACTACACACATAATAGACTCTCGTGAAGCATTATCCACATACACGTGTATCAACTACCCACAGAATAGGCTCTCGTGATGGATTATCCACATACACGTGTATCAACTACACAGAGAATAGACTCTCGTGATGCATTATCCAAACACGTGTATCAACTACACACACAATAGACTCTCGTGATGCATTATCCACATACACGTGTATCAACTACCCACAGAATAGACTCGTGATGCATTATCCACGTACACGTGTATCAACTAACCACAGAATAGACTCTCGTGATGCATTATCAACATACATGTGTATCAACTACACACAGAATAGACTCTCGTGATGCATTATCCACATACATGTGTATCAACTACACACAGAATAGACTCTCGTGATGCATTAACCACATACACGTGTATCAACTACACACAGAATAGACTCTCGTGATGCATTATCCAAACACGTGTATCAATTACACACAGAATATACTCGTGATGCATTATCCACATACACGTGTATCAACTAACCACAGAATAGACTCTCGTGATGCATTATCCACATACATGTGTATCACCTACACACAGAATAGACTCTCGTGATGCATTATCCACATACACGTGTATCAACTACCCACAGAATAGACTCGTGATGCATTATCCACATATATGTGTATCAACTAACCACAGAATAGACTCTCGTGATGCATTATCCACATACATGTGTATCAACTGCACACAGAATAGACTCTCGTCATGCATTATCCACATACATGTGTATAAACTACACACAGAATAGACTCTCGTCATGCATTATCCACATACATGTGTATAAACTACACACAGATTAGACTCTCGTGATGCATTATCCATATACACGTGTATCAACTACACACAGAATAGACTAGTGATGCATTATCCACATACATGTGTATCAATTACACACAGAATAGACTCGTGATGCATTATCCACATACACGTGTATCAACTAACCACAGAATAGACTCTCGTGATGCATTATCCACATACATGTGTATCAACTACACACAGAATAGACTCTCATGATGCATTATCCACATACACGTGTATCAACTACCCACAGAATAGACTCGTGATGCATTATCCACATATATGTGTATCAACTAACCAAAGAATAGACTCTCGTCATGCATTATCCACATACATGTGTATCAACTGCACACAGAATAGACTCTCGTCATGCATTATCCACATACATGTGTATCAACTACACACAGATTAGACTCTCGTGATGCATTATCCATATACACGTGTATCAACAACACACAGAATAGACTCGTGATGCATTATCCACATACATGTGTATCAACTACACACAGAATAGACTCGTGATGCATTGTCCACATACACGTGTATCAACTACCCACAGAATAGACTCGTGATGCATTATCCACATATATGTGTATCAACTAACCAAAGAATAGACTCTCGTCATGCATTATCCACATACATGTGTATCAACTGCACACAGAATAGACTCTCGTCATGCATTATCCACATGCATGTGTATCAACTACACACAGATTAGACTCTCGTGATGCATTATCCATATACACGTGTATCAACAACACACAGAATAGACTCGTGATGCATTATCCACATACATGTGTATCAACTACACACAGAATAGACTCGTTATGCATTGTCCACATACACGTGTATCAACTACCCACAGAATAGACTCGTGATGCATTATCCACATATATGTGTATCAACTAACCACAGAATAGACTCTCGTCATGCATTATCCACATACATGTGTATCAACTGCACACAGAATAGACTCTCGTCATGCATTATCCACATACATGTGTATCAACTACTCACAGATTAGACTCTCGTGATGCATTATCCATATACACGTGTATCAACAACACACAGAATAGACTCGTGATGCATTATCCACATACATGTGTATCAACTACACACAGAATAGACTCGTGATGCATTGTCCACATACACGTGTATCAACTCAACACAGAATAGACTCTCGTGATGCATTATCCACATACATGTGTATGAACTACACACAGAATAGACTCTCGTGATGCATTATCCACATACACGTGTATCAACTACACACAGAATGGACTCTCGTGATGCATTATCCACATACACGTGTATCAACTACACACAGAATAGACTCTCGTGATGCATTATCCACATACACGTGTATCAACTACACACAGAATAGACTCTCGTGATGCATTATCCACATACACGTGTATCAACTACACACAGAATAGACTCTCGTGATGCATTATCCACAAACACGTGTATCAACTACACACAGAATAGACTCTCGTGGTGCATTATCCACATACACGTGTATCAACTATCCACAGAATAGACTTTCGTGATGCATTATCCAAATACACGTGTATCAACTACACACAGATTAGACTCTCGTGATGCATTATCCACATACATGTGTATAAACTACACACAATAGACTCTCGTGATGCATTATTGACATACATGTGTATCAACTACAGACATAATAGACTCTCGTGATGCATTATCCACATACATGTGTATCTACCACACACAGAATATACTCTCGTGATGCATTATCCACATACACGTGTATCAACTACACACATAATAGACTCTCGTGAAGCATTATCCACATACACGTGTATCAACTACCCACAGAATAGGCTCTCGTGATGGATTATCCACATACACGTGTATCAACTACACAGAGAATAGACTCTCGTGATGCATTATCCAAACACGTGTATCAACTACACACACAATAGACTCTCGTGATGCATTATCCACATACACGTGTATCAACTACCCACAGAATAGACTCGTGATGCATTATCCACGTACACGTGTATCAACTAACCACAGAATAGACTCTCGTGATGCATTATCAACATACATGTGTATCAACTACACACAGAATAGACTCTCGTGATGCATTATCCACATACATGTGTATCAACTACACACAGAATAGACTCTCGTGATGCATTAACCACATACACGTGTATCAACTACACACAGAATAGACTCTCGTGATGCATTATCCAAACACGTGTATCAATTACACACAGAATATACTCGTGATGCATTATCCACATACACGTGTATCAACTAACCACAGAATAGACTCTCGTGATGCATTATCCACATACATGTGTATCACCTACACACAGAATAGACTCTCGTGATGCATTATCCACATACACGTGTATCAACTACCCACAGAATAGACTCGTGATGCATTATCCACATATATGTGTATCAACTAACCACAGAATAGACTCTCGTGATGCATTATCCACATACATGTGTATCAACTACACACAGAATAGACTCTCGTCATGCATTATCCACATACATGTGTATAAACTACACACAGATTAGACTCTCGTGATGCATTATCCATATACACGTGTATCAACTACACACAGAATAGACTAGTGATGCATTATCCACATACATGTGTATCAATTACACACAGAATAGACTCGTGATGCATTATCCACATACACGTGTATCAACTAACCACAGAATAGACTCTCGTGATGCATTATCCACATACATGTGTATCAACTACACACAGAATAGACTCTCATGATGCATTATCCACATACACGTGTATCAACTACCCACAGAATAGACTCGTGATGCATTATCCACATATATGTGTATCAACTAACCAAAGAATAGACTCTCGTCATGCATTATCCACATACATGTGTATCAACTGCACACAGAATAGACTCTCGTCATGCATTATCCACATACATGTGTATCAACTACACACAGATTAGACTCTCGTGATGCATTATCCATATACACGTGTATCAACAACACACAGAATAGACTCGTGATGCATTATCCACATACATGTGTATCAACTACACACAGAATAGACTCGTGATGCATTGTCCACATACACGTGTATCAACTACCCACAGAATAGACTCGTGATGCATTATCCACATATATGTGTATCAACTAACCAAAGAATAGACTCTCGTCATGCATTATCCACATACATGTGTATCAACTGCACACAGAATAGACTCTCGTCATGCATTATCCACATACATGTGTATCAACTACACACAGATTAGACTCTCGTGATGCATTATCCATATACACGTGTATCAACAACACACAGAATAGACTCGTGATGCATTATCCACATACATGTGTATCAACTACACACAGAATAGACTCGTGATGCATTGTCCACATACACGTGTATCAACTACCCACAGAATAGACTCGTGATGCATTATCCACATATATGTGTATCAACTAACCACAGAATAGACTCTCGTCATGCATTATCCACATACATGTGTATCAACTGCACACAGAATAGACTCTCGTCATGCATTATCCACATACATGTGTATCAACTACTCACAGATTAGACTCTCGTGATGCATTATCCATATACACGTGTATCAACAACACACAGAATAGACTCGTGATGCATTATCCACATACATGTGTATCAACTACACACAGAATAGACTCGTGATGCATTGTCCACATACACGTGTATCAACTCAACACAGAATAGACTCTCGTGATGCATTATCCACATACATGTGTATCAACTACACACAGAATAGACTCTCGTGATGCATTATCCACATACACGTGTATCAACTACACACAGAATGGACTCTCGTGATGCATTATCCACATACACGTGTATCAACTACACACAGAATAGACTCTCGTGATGCATTATCCACATACACGTGTATCAACTACACACAGAATAGACTCTCGTGATGCATTATCCACATACACGTGTATCAACTACACACAGAATAGACTCTCGTGATGCATTATCCACAAACACGTGTATCAACTACACACAGAATAGACTCTCGTGGTGCATTATCCACATACACGTGTATCAACTATCCACAGAATAGACTTTCGTGATGCATTATCCAAATACACGTGTATCAACTACACACAGATTAGACTCTCGTGATGCATTATCCACATACATGTGTATAAACTACACACAATAGACTCTCGTGATGCATTATTGACATACATGTGTATCAACTACAGACATAATAGACTCTCGTGATGCATTATCCACATACATGTGTATCTACCACACACAGAATAGACTCTCGTGATGCATTATCCACATACACGTGTATCAACTACACACATAATAGACTCTCGTGAAGCATTATCCACATACACGTGTATCAACTACCCACAGAATAGGCTCTCGTGATGGATTATCCACATACACGTGTATCAACTACACAGAGAATAGACTCTCGTGATGCATTATCCAAACACGTGTATCAACTACACACACAATAGACTCTCGTGATGCATTATCCACATACATGTGTATCAACTACACACAGAATAGACTCGTGATGCATTGTCCACATACACGTGTATCAACTACCCACAGAATAGACTCGTGATGCATTATCCACATATATGTGTATCAACTAACCACAGAATAGACTCTCGTCATGCATTATCCACATACATGTGTATCAACTGCACACAGAATAGACTCTCGTCATGCATTATCCACATACATGTGTATCAACTACTCACAGATTAGACTCTCGTGATGCATTATCCATATACACGTGTATCAACAACACACAGAATAGACTCGTGATGCATTATCCACATACATGTGTATCAACTACACACAGAATAGACTCGTGATGCATTGTCCACATACACGTGTATCAACTCAACACAGAATAGACTCTCGTGATGCATTATCCACATACATGTGTATCAACTACACACAGAATAGACTCTCGTGATGCATTATCCACATACACGTGTATCAACTACACACAGAATGGACTCTCGTGATGCATTATCCACATACACGTGTATCAACTACACACAGAATAGACTCTCGTGATGCATTATCCACATACACGTGTATCAACTACACACAGAATAGACTCTCGTGATGCATTATCCACATACACGTGTATCAACTACACACAGAATAGACTCTCGTGATGCATTATCCACAAACACGTGTATCAACTACACACAGAATAGACTCTCGTGGTGCATTATCCACATACACGTGTATCAACTATCCACAGAATAGACTTTCGTGATGCATTATCCAAATACACGTGTATCAACTACACACAGATTAGACTCTCGTGATGCATTATCCACATACATGTGTATAAACTACACACAATAGACTCTCGTGATGCATTATTGACATACATGTGTATCAACTACAGACATAATAGACTCTCGTGATGCATTATCCACATACATGTGTATCTACCACACACAGAATAGACTCTCGTGATGCATTATCCACATACACGTGTATCAACTACACACATAATAGACTCTCGTGAAGCATTATCCACATACACGTGTATCAACTACCCACAGAATAGGCTCTCGTGATGGATTATCCACATACACGTGTATCAACTACACAGAGAATAGACTCTCGTGATGCATTATTCAAACATGTGTATCAACTACACACACAATAGACTCTCGTGATGCATTATCCACATACACGTGTATCAACTACCCACAGAATAGACTCGTGATGCATTATCCACATACACGTGTATCAACTAACCACAGAATAGACTCTCGTGATGCATTATCCACATACATGTGTATCAACTGCACACAGAATAGATTCTCGTGATGCATTATCCACATACATGTGTATCAACTACACAGAGAATAGACTCTCGTGATGCATTATCCATATACACGTGTATCAATTACGCACAGATTAGACTCTCGTGATGCATTATTCACATACATGTGTATCAACTACACACAGAATAGAATCGTGATGCATTATCCACATACACGTGTATCAACTACACACAGAATAGACTCTCGTGATGCATTATCCACATAAATGTGTATCAACTACACACAGAATAGACTCTCGTGATGCATTATCAACATACATGTGTATCAACTACACACAGAATAGACTCTCGTGATGCATTATCCACATACATGTGTATCAACTACACACAGAATAGACTCTCGTGATGCATTAACCACATACACGTGTATCAACTACACACAGAATAGACTCTCGTGATGCATTATCCAAACACGTGTATCAATTACACACAGAATATACTCGTGATGCATTATCCACATACACGTGTATCAACTAACCACAGAATAGACTCTCGTGATGCATTATCCACATACATGTGTATCACCTACACACAGAATAGACTCTCGTGATGCATTATCCACATACACGTGTATCAACTACCCACAGAATAGACTCGTGATGCATTATCCACATATATGTGTATCAACTAACCACAGAATAGACTCTCGTGATGCATTATCCACATACATGTGTATCAACTGCACACAGAATAGACTCTCGTCATGCATTATCCACATACATGTGTATAAACTACACACAGAATAGACTCTCGTCATGCATTATCCACATACATGTGTATAAACTACACACAGATTAGACTCTCGTGATGCATTATCCATATACACGTGTATCAACTACACACAGAATAGACTAGTGATGCATTATCCACATACATGTGTATCAATTACACACAGAATAGACTCGTGATGCATTATCCACATACACGTGTATCAACTAACCACAGAATAGACTCTCGTGATGCATTATCCACATACATGTGTATCAACTACACACAGAATAGACTCTCATGATGCATTATCCACATACACGTGTATCAACTACCCACAGAATAGACTCGTGATGCATTATCCACATATATGTGTATCAACTAACCAAAGCATAGACTCTCGTCATGCATTATCCACATACATGTGTATCAACTGCACACAGAATAGACTCTCGTCATGCATTATCCACATACATGTGTATCAACTACACACAGATTAGACTCTCGTGATGCATTATCCATATACACGTGTATCAACAACACACAGAATAGACTCGTGATGCATTATCCACATACATGTGTATCAACTACACACAGAATAGACTCGTGATGCATTGTCCACATACACGTGTATCAACTACCCACAGAATAGACTCGTGATGCATTATCCACATATATGTGTATCAACTAACCACAGAATAGACTCTCGTCATGCATTATCCACATACATGTGTATCAACTGCACACAGAATAGACTCTCGTCATGCATTATCCACATACATGTGTATCAACTACACACAGATTAGACTCTCGTGATGCATTATCCATATACACGTGTATCAACAACACACAGAATAGACTCGTGATGCATTATCCACATACATGTGTATCAACTACACACAGAATAGACTCGTGATGCATTGTCCACATACACGTGTATCAACTACACACAGAATAGACTCTCGTGATGCATTATCCACATACATGTGTATCAACTACACACAGAATAGACTCTCGTGATGCATTATCCACATACACGTGTATCAACTACACACAGAATGGACTCTCGTGATGCATTATCCACATACACGTGTATCAACTACACACAGAATAGACTCTCGTGATGCATTATCCACATACACGTGTATCAACTACACACAGAATAGACTCTCGTGATGCATTATCCACATACACGTGTATCAACTACACACAGAATAGACTCTCGTGATGCATTATCCACAAACACGTGTATCAACTACACACAGAATAGACTCTCGTGATGCATTATCCACATACACGTGTATCAACTACCCACAGAATAGACTCGTGATGCATTATCCACATACATGTGTATCAACTACACACAGAATAGACTCTCGTGATGCATTATCCACATACATGTGTATCAACTACACACAGAATAGACTCTCGTGATGCATTATCCACATACACGTGTATCAACTACACACAGATTAGACTCTCGTGATGCATTATCCATATAGACGTGTATCAACTACACACAGAATAGATTCCCGTGATACATTATCCACATACATGTGTATCAACTACACACAGAATAGACTATCGTGATGCATTATCCACATACACGTGTATCAACTACATAAAGAATAGACTCTCGTGATGCATTATCCACATACATGTGTATCAACTACACACAGAATAGACTCTCGTGATGCAGTATCCATATAGACGTGTATCAACTACACACAGAATAGACTCCCGTGATACATTATCCACATACATGTGTATCAACTACACACAGAATAGACTCTCGTGATGCATTATCCACATACTCGTGTATCAACTACACACAGAATAGACTCTCGTGATGCATTATCCACATACACGTGTATCAACTACACACAGAATAGACTCTCGTGATGCATTATCCACATACACGTGTATCAACTACCCACAGAATAGACTCGTGATGCATTATCCACATACACGTGTATCAACTACACACAGAATAGACTCTCGTGATGCATTATAAACATAAATGTGTATCAACTACACACAGAATAGACTCTCGTGATGCATTATCCACATATACGTGTATCAACTACAGACAGAATAGACTCTCGTGATGCATTATCCACATACATGTGTATCAACTACACACAGAATAGACTTCAGTGATGCATTATCCACATACACGTGTAATAACTACACACAGAATAGACTCTCGTGATGCATTATCCACATACACGTGTATCAAATACACAAAGAATAGACTCTCGTGATGCATTATCCACATACACGTGTATCAAATACCCACAGAATAGACTCTCGTGATGCATTATCAACATACACGTATATCAACTACACACAGAATAGACTCTCGTGATGCATTATCCTCAAACACGTGTATCAACTACACAGAGAATAGACTCTCGTGATGCACTATCCACATACATGTGTATCAACTCAACACAGAATAGACTCTCGTCATGCATTATCCACATACATGTGTATCAACTACACACAGAATAGACTCGTGATGCATTATCCACATACACGTGTATCAACTACACACAATAGACTCGTGATGCATTATCCAAATACATGTATATCAACTACACACAGAATAGACTCTCGTGATGCATTATCCACATACATGTGTATCAACTACACACAGAATAGACTCTCGTGATGCATTATCCACATACACGTGTTAAACTACACACAGAATAGACTCTCGTGATGCATTAACCACATACACGTGTATCAACTACACACATAATAGACTCTCGTGATGCATTATCCACATACACGTGTATCAACTACCCACAGAATAGACTCTTGTGATGCATTATCCACATACACATGTATCAACTACACACAGAATAGACTATCGTGATGCATTATCCACATACACGTGTATCAACTACACACAGAATAGACTCTCGTAATGCATTATCCACATACACGTGTATCAATTACACACAGTATAGACTCGTGATGCATTATCCACATACACGTGTATCAACTAACCACAGAATAGACTCTCGTGATGCATTATCCACATACATGTGTATCAACTACACACAGAATAGACTCTCGTGATGCATTATCCACATACACGTGTATCAACTACACACAGAATGGACTCTCGTGATGCATTATCCACATACACGTGTATCAACTACACACAGAATAGACTCTCGTGATGCATTATCCACATACACATGTATCAACTACACACAGAATAGACTCTCGTGATGCATTATCCACATACACGTGTATCAACTACACACAGAATAGACTCTCGTAATGCATTATCCACATACACGTGTATCAACTACACACAGAATAGACTCTCGTGATGCATTATCCACATACACGTGTATCAACTACACACAGAATAGACTCGTGATGTACTATCCAAATACATGTGTATCAACTCAACACAGAATAGACTCTCGTGATGCATTATCCACATACACGTGTATCAACTATCCACAGAATAGACTTTCGTGATGCATTATCCAAATACACGTGTATCAACTACACACAGATTAGACTCTCGTGATGCATTATCCACATACATGTGTATAAACTACACACAATAGACTCTCGTGATGCATTATTGACATACATGTGTATCAACTACAGACATAATAGACTCTCGTGATGCATTATCCACATACATGTGTATCTACCACACACAGAATAGACTCTCGTGATGCATTATCCACATACACGTGTATCAACTACACACATAATAGACTCTCGTGATGCATTATCCACATACACGTGTATCAACTACCCACAGAATAGGCTCTCGTGATGGATTATCCACATACACGTGTATCAACTACACAGAGAATAGACTCTCGTGATGCATTATCCAAACACGTGTATCAACTACACACACAATAGACTCTCGTGATGCATTATCCACATACACGTGTATCAACTACCCACAGAATAGACTCGTGATGCATTATCCACGTACACGTGTATCAACTAACCACAGAATAGACTCTCGTGATGCATTATCCACATACATGTGTATCAACTGCACACAGAATAGATTCTCGTGATGCATTATCTACATACATGTGTATCAACTACACAGAGAATAGACTCTCGTGATGCATTATCCATATACACGTGTATCAATTACACACAGATTAGACTCTCGTGATGCATTATCCATATACACGTGTATCAACAACACACAGAATAGACTCGTGATGCATTATCCACATACATGTGTATCAACTACACACAGAATAGACTCGTGATGCATTGTCCACATACACGTGTATCAACTACACACAGAATAGACTCTCGTGATGCATTATCCACATACATGTGTATCAACTACACACAGAATAGACTCTCGTGATGCATTATCCACATACACGTGTATCAACTACACACAGAATGGACTCTCGTGATGCATTATCCACATACACGTGTATCAACTACACACAGAATAGACTCTCGTGATGCATTATCCACATACACGTGTATCAACTACACACAGAATAGACTCTCGTGATGCATTATCCACATACACGTGTATCAACTACCCACAGAATAGACTCGTGATGCATTATCCACATACATGTGTATCAACTACACACAGAATAGACTCTCGTGATGCATTATCCACATACATGTGTATCAACTACACACAGAATAGACTCTCGTGATGCATTATCCACATACACGTGTATCAACTACACACAGATTAGACTCTCGTGATGCATTATCCATATAGACGTGTATCAACTACACACAGAATAGATTCCCGTGATACATTATCCCCATACATGTGTATCAACTACACACAGAATAGACTATCGTGATGCATTATCCACATACACGTGTATCAACTACATAAAGAATAGACTCTCGTGATGCATTATCCACATACATGTGTATCAACTACACACAGAATAGACTCTCGTGATGCAGTATCCATATAGACGTGTATCAACTACACACAGAATAGACTCCCGTGATACATTATCCACATACATGTGTATCAACTACACACAGAATAGACTCTCGTGATGCATTATCCACATACTCGTGTATCAACTACACACAGAATAGACTCTCGTGATGCATTATCCACATACACGTGTATCAACTACACACAGAATAGACTCTCGTGATGCATTATCCACATACACGTGTATCAACTACCCACAGAATAGACTCGTGATGCATTATCCACATACACGTGTATCAACTACACACAGAATAGACTCTCGTGATGCATTATAAACATAAATGTGTATCAACTACACACAGAATAGACTCTCGTGATGCATTATCCACATATACGTGTATCAACTACAGACAGAATAGACTCTCGTGATGCATTATCCACATACATGTGTATCAACTACACACAGAATAGACTTCAGTGATGCATTATCCACATACACGTGTAATAACTACACACAGAATAGACTCTCGTGATGCATTATCCACATACACGTGTATCAAATACACAAAGAATAGACTCTCGTGATGCATTATCCACATACACGTGTATCAAATACCCACAGAATAGACTCTCGTGATGCATTATCAACATACACGTATATCAACTACACACAGAATAGACTCTCGTGATGCATTATCCTCAAACACGTGTATCAACTACACAGAGAATAGACTCTCGTGATGCACTATCCACATACATGTGTATCAACTCAACACAGAATAGACTCTCGTGATGCATTATCCACATACATGTGTATCAACTACACACAGAATAGACTCGTGATGCATTATCCACATACACGTGTATCAACTACACACAATAGACTCGTGATGCATTATCCAAATACATGTATATCAACTACACACAGAATAGACTCTCGTGATGCATTATCCACATACATGTGTATCAACTACACACAGAATAGACTCTCGTGATGCATTATCCACATACACGTGTTAAACTACACACAGAATAGACTCTCGTGATGCATTAACCACATACACGTGTATCAACTACACACATAATAGACTCTCGTGATGCATTATCCACATACACGTGTATCAACTACCCACAGAATAGACTCTTGTGATGCATTATCCACATACACATGTATCAACTACACACAGAATAGACTATCGTGATGCATTATCCACATACACGTGTATCAACTACACACAGAATAGACTCTCGTAATGCATTATCCACATACACGTGTATCAATTACACACAGTATAGACTCGTGATGCATTATCCACATACACGTGTATCAACTAACCACAGAATAGACTCTCGTGATGCATTATCCACATACATGTGTATCAACTACACACAGAATAGACTCTCGTGATGCATTATCCACATACACGTGTATCAACTACACACAGAATGGACTCTCGTGATGCATTATCCACATACACGTGTATCAACTACACACAGAATAGACTCTCGTGATGCATTATCCACATACACATGTATCAACTACACACAGAATAGACTCTCGTGATGCATTATCCACATACACGTGTATCAACTACACACAGAATAGACTCTCGTAATGCATTATCCACATACACGTGTATCAACTACACACAGAATAGACTCTCGTGATGCATTATCCACATACACGTGTATCAACTACACACAGAATAGACTCGTGATGTACTATCCAAATACATGTGTATCAACTCAACACAGAATAGACTCTCGTGATGCATTATCCACATACACGTGTATCAACTATCCACAGAATAGACTTTCGTGATGCATTATCCAAATACACGTGTATCAACTACATACAGATTAGACTCTCGTGATGCATTATCCACATACATGTGTATAAACTACACACAATAGACTCTCGTGATGCATTATTGACATACATGTGTATCAACTACAGACATAATAGACTCTCGTGATGCATTATCCACATACATGTGTATCTACCACACACAGAATAGACTCTCGTGATGCATTATCCACATACACGTGTATCAACTACACACATAATAGACTCTCGTGATGCATTATCCACATACACGTGTATCAACTACCCACAGAATAGGCTCTCGTGATGGATTATCCACATACACGTGTATCAACTACACAGAGAATAGACTCTCGTGATGCATTATCCAAACACGTGTATCAACTACACACACAATAGACTCTCGTGATGCATTATCCACATACACGTGTATCAACTACCCACAGAATAGACTCGTGATGCATTATCCACGTACACGTGTATCAACTAACCACAGAATAGACTCTCGTGATGCATTATCCACATACATGTGTATCAACTGCACACAGAATAGATTCTCGTGATGCATTATCTACATACATGTGTATCAACTACACAGAGAATAGACTCTCGTGATGCATTATCCATATACACGTGTATCAATTACACACAGATTAGACTCTCGTGATGCATTATTCACATACATGTGTATCAACTACACACAGAATAGACTCGTGATGCATTATCCACATACACGTGTATCAACTACACACAGAATAGACTCTCGTGATGCATTATCCACATCAATGTGTATCAACTACACACAGAATAGACTCTCGTGATGCATTATCCACATACATGTGTATCAACTACACACAGAATAGACTCTCGTGATGAATTATCCACATACATGTGTATCAACTACACACAGAATAGACTCTCGTGATGCATTAACCACATACACGTGTATCAACTACACACAGAATAGACTCTCGTGATGCATTATCCACATACACGTGTATCAACTACCCACAGAATAGACTCGTGATGCATTATCCACATATATGTGTATCAACTAACCACAGAATAGACTCTCGTGATGCATTATCCACATACATGTGTATCATCTGCACACAGAATAGACTCTCGTCATGCATTATCCACATACATGTGTATAAACTACACACAGAATAGACTCTCGTCATGCATTATCCACATACATGTGTATAAACTACACACAGATTAGACTCTCGTGATGCATTATCCATATACACGTGTATCAACTACACACAGAATAGACTCGTGATGCATTATCCACATACATGTGTATCAATTACACACAGAATAGACTCGTGATGCATTATCCACATACACGTGTATCAACTAACCACAGAATAGACTCTCATGATGCATTATCCACATACATGTGTATCACCTACACACAGAATAGACTCTCGTGATGCATTATCCACATACACGTGTATCAACTACCCACAGAATAGACTCGTGATGCATTATCCACATATATGTGTATCAACTAACCACAGAATAGACTCTCGTGATGCATTATCCACATACATGTGTATCAACTGCACACAGAATAGACTCTCGTCATGCATTATCCACATACATGTGTATAAACTACACACAGAATAGACTCTCGTCATGCATTATCCACATACATGTGTATAAACTACACACAGATTAGACTCTCGTGATGCATTATCCATATACACGTGTATCAACTACACACAGAATAGACTCGTGATGCATTATCCACATACATGTGTATCAATTACACACAGAATAGACTCGTGATGCATTATCCACATACACGTGTATCAACTAACCACAGAATAGACTCTCGTGATGCATTATCCACATACATGTGTATCAACTACACACAGAATAGACTCTCGTGATGCATTATCCACATACACGTGTATCAACTACCCACAGAATAGACTCGTGATGCATTATCCACATATATGTGTATCAACTAACCACAGAATAGACTCTCGTCATGCATTATCCACATACATGTGTATCAACTGCACACAGAATAGACTCTCGTCATGCATTATCCACATACATGTGTATCAACTACACACAGATTAGACTCTCGTGATGCATTATCCATATACACGTGTATCAACAACACACAGAATAGACTCGTGATGCATTATCCACATACATGTGTATCAACTACACACAGAATAGACTCGTGATGCATTGTCCACATACACGTGTATCAACTACACACAGAATAGACTCTCGTGATGCATTATCCACATACATGTGTATCAACTACACACAGAATAGACTCTCGTGATGCATTATCCACATACACGTGTATCAACTACACACAGAATGGACTCTCGTGATGCATTATCCACATACACGTGTATCAACTACACACAGAATAGACTCTCGTGATGCATTATCCACATACACATGTATCAACTACACACAGAATAGACTCTCGTGATGCATTATCCACATACACGTGTATCAACTACACACAGAATAGACTCTCGTAATGCATTATCCACATACATGTGTATCAACTACACACAGAATAGACTCTCGTGATGCATTATCCACATACACGTGTATCAACTACACACAGAATAGACTCTCGTGATGTACTATCCACATACATGTGTATCAACTCAACACAGAATAGACTCTCGTGATGCATTATCCACATACACGTGTATCAACTATCCACAGAATAGACTTTCGTGATGCATTATCCAAATACACGTGTATCAACTACACACAGATTAGACTCTCGTGATGCATTATCCACATACATGTGTATAAACTACACACAATAGACTCTCGTGATGCATTATTGACATACATGTGTATCAACTACACACATAATAGACTCTCGTGATGCATTATCCACATACATGTGTATCAACCACACACAGAATAGACTCTCGTGATGCATTATCCACATACACGTGTATCAACTACACACATAATAGACTCTCGTGATGCATTATCCACATACACGTGTATCAACTACCCACAGAATAGGCTCTCGTGATGGATTATCCACATACACGTGTATCAACTACAGAGAGAATAGACTCTCGTGATGCATTATCCAAACACGTGTATCAACTACACACACAATAGACTTTGATGATGCATTATCCACATACACGTGTATCAACTACCCACAGAATAGACTCGTGATGCATTATCCACGTACACGTGTATCAACTAACCACAGAATAGACTCTCGTGATGCATTATCCACATACATGTGTATCAACTGCACACAGAATAGATTCTCGTGATGCATTATCCACATACATGTGTATCAACTACACAGAGAATAGACTCTCGTGATGCATTATCCATATACACGTGTATCAATTACACACAGATTAGACTCTCGTGATGCATTATCCACATACATGTGTATCAACTACACACAGAATAGACTCGTGATGCATTATCCACATACACGTGTATCAAATACACACAGAATAGACTCTCGTGATGCATTATCCACATAAATGTGTATCAACTACACACAGAATAGACTCTCGTGATGCATTATCCACATACATGTGTATCAACTACACACAGAATAGACTCTCGTGATGCATTATCCACATACATGTGTATCAACTACACACAGAATAGACTCTCGTGATGCATTAACCACATACACGTGTATCAACTACACACAGAATAGACTCTCGTGATGCATTATCCAAACACGTGTATCAATTACACACAGAATAGACTCGTGATGCATTATCCACATACACGTGTATCAACTAACCACAGAATAGACTCTCGTGATGCATTATCCACATACATGTGTATCACCTACACACAGAATAGACTCTCGTGATGCATTATCCACATACATGTGTATCAACTACCCACAGAATAGACTCGTGATGCATTATCCACATATATGTGTATCAACTAACCACAGAATAGACTCTCGTGATGCATTATCCACATACATGTGTATCAACTGCACACAGAATAGACTCTCGTCATGCATTATCCACATACATGTGTATAAACTACACACAGATTAGACTCTCGTGATGCATTATTCATATACACGTGTATCAACTACACACAGAATAGACTCGTGATGCATTATCCACATACATGTGTATCAACTACACACAGAATAGACTCGTGATGCATTATCCACATACACGTGTATCAACTACACACAGAATAGACTCTCGTGATGCATTATCCACATAAAGGTGTATCAACTACACACAGAATAGACTCTCGTGATGCATTATCCACATATATGTGTATCAACTACACACAGAATAGACTCTCGTGATGCATTATCCACATACACGTGTACTACACACAGAATAGACTCTCGTGATGCATTATCCACATACACGTGTATCAATTACACACAGAATAGACTCTCGTGATGCATTATCCGCATACACGTGTATCAACTACACACAGAATAGACTCTCGTAATGCATTATCCACATACACGTGTATCAACTACACACAGAATAGACTCTCGTGATGCATTATCCACAAACACGTGTATCAACTACACACAGAATAGACTCTCGTCATGCATTATCCACATACATGTGTATAAACTACACACAGAATAGACTCTCGTCATGCATTATCCACATACATGTGTATCAACTAACCACAGAATAGACTCGTGATGCATTATCCACATACATGTGTATCAATTACACACAGAATAGACTCGTGATGCATTATCCACATACACGTGTATCAACTAACCACAGAATAGACTCTCGTGATGCATTATCCACATACATGTGTATCAACTACACACAGAATAGACTCTCGTGATGCATTATCCACATACACGTGTATCAACTACCCACAGAATAGACTCGTGATGCATTATCCACATATATGTGTATCAACTAACCACAGAATAGACTCTCGTCATGCATTATCCACATACATGTGTATCAACTGCACACAGAATAGACTCTCGTCATGCATTATCCACATACATGTGTATCAACTACACACAGATTAGACTCTCGTGATGCATTATCCATATACACGTGTATCAACAACACACAGAATAGACTCGTGATGCATTATCCACATACATGTGTATCAACTACACACAGAATAGACTCGTGATGCATTGTCCACATACACGTGTATCAACTACACACAGAATAGACTCTCGTGATGCATTATCCACATACATGTGTATCAACTACACACAGAATAGACTCTCGTGATGCATTATCCACATACACGTGTATCAACTACACACAGAATGGACTCTCGTGATGCATTATCCACATACACGTGTATCAACTACACACAGAATAGACTCTCGTGATGCATTATCCACATACACATGTATCAACTACACACAGAATAGACTCTCGTGATGCATTATCCACATACACGTGTATCAACTACACACAGAATAGACTCTCGTAATGCATTATCCACATACATGTGTATCAACTACACACAGAATAGACTCTCGTGATGCATTATCCACATACACGTGTATCAACTACACACAGAATAGACTCTCGTGATGTACTATCCACATACATGTGTATCAACTCAACACAGAATAGACTCTCGTGATGCATTATCCACATACACGTGTATCAACTATCCACAGAATAGACTTTCGTGATGCATTATCCAAATACACGTGTATCAACTACACACAGATTAGACTCTCGTGATGCATTATCCTCATACATGTGTATAAACTACACACAATAGACTCTCGTGATGCATTATTGACATACATGTGTATCAACTACACACATAATAGACTCTCGTGATGCATTATCCACATACATGTGTATCAACCACACACAGAATAGACTCTCGTGATGCATTATCCACATACACGTGTATCAACTACCCACAGAATAGGCTCTCGTGATGGATTATCCACATACACGTGTATCAACTACAGAGAGAATAGACTCTCGTGATGCATTATCCAAACACGTGTATCAACTACACACACAATAGACTTTCATGATGCATTATCCACATACACGTGTATCAACTACCCACAGAATAGACTCGTGATGCATTATCCACGTACACGTGTATCAACTAACCACAGAATAGACTCTCGTGATGCATTATCCACATACATGTGTATCAACTGCACACAGAATAGATTCTCGTGATGCATTATCCACATACATGTGTATCAACTACACAGAGAATAGACTCTCGTGATGCATTATCCATATACACGTGTATCAATTACACACAGATTAGACTCTCGTGATGCATTATCCACATACATGTGTATCAACTACACACAGAATAGACTCGTGATGCATTATCCACATACACGTGTATCAAATACACACAGAATAGACTCTCGTGATGCATTATCCACATAAATGTGTATCAACTACACACAGAATAGACTCTCGTGATGCATTATCCACATACATGTGTATCAACTACACACAGAATAGACTCTCGTGATGCATTATCCACATACATGTGTATCAACTACACACAGAATAGACTCTCGTGATGCATTAACCACATACACGTGTATCAACTACACACAGAATAGACTCTCGTGATGCATTATCCAAACACGTGTATCAATTACACACAGAATAGACTCGTGATGCATTATCCACATACACGTGTATCAACTACACACAGAATAGACTCTCGTGATGCATTATCCACATACATGTGTATCACCTACACACAGAATAGACTCTCGTGATGCATTATCCACATACATGTGTATCAACTACCCACAGAATAGACTCGTGATGCATTATCCACATATATGTGTATCAACTAACCACAGAATAGACTCTCGTGATGCATTATCCACATACATGTGTATCAACTGCACACAGAATAGACTCTCGTTATGCATTATCCACATACATGTGTATAAACTACACACAGATTAGACTCTCGTGATGCATTATTCATATACACGTGTATCAACTACACACAGAATAGACTCGTGATGCATTATCCACATACATGTGTATCAACTACACACAGAATAGACTCGTGATGCATTATCCACATACACGTGTATCAACTACACACAGAATAGACTCTCGTGATGCATTATCCACATAAAGGTGTATCAACTACACACAGAATAGACTCTCGTGATGCATTATCCACATATATGTGTATCAACTACACACAGAATAGACTCTCGTGATGCATTATCCACATACACGTGTACTACACACAGAATAGACTCTCGTGATGCATTATCCACATACACGTGTATCAATTACACACAGAATAGACTATCGTGATGCATTATCCACATACACATGTATCAACTACACACAGAATAGACTCTCGTGATGCATTATCCGCATACACGTGTATCAACTACACACAGAATAGACTCTCGTAATGCATTATCCACATACACGTGTATCAACTACACACAGAATAGACTCTCGTGATGCATTATCCACAAACACGTGTATCAACTACACACAGAATAGACTCTCGTGATGTACTATCCACATACATGTGTATCAACTCAACACAGAATAGACTCTCGTGATGCATTATCCACATACACGTGTATCAACTATCCACAAAATAGACTTTCGTGATGCATTATCCACATACATGTGTATCAACTACACACAGAATAGACTCTCGTGATGCATTAACCACATACACGTGTATCAACTACACACAAAATAGACTCTTGTGATGCATTATCCACATACACGTGTATCAACTACCCACAGAATAGACTCTTGTGATGCATTATCCACATACACATGTATCAACTACACACAGAATAGACTCTCGTGATGCATTATCCAAACACGTGTATCAATTACACACAGAATAGACTCGTGATGCATTATCCATATACACGTGTATCAACTAACCACAGAATAGACTCTCGTGATGCATTATCCACATACATGTGTATCACCTACACACAGAATAGACTCTCGTGATGCATTATCCACATACACGTGTATCAACTACCCACAGAATAGACTCGTGATGCATTATCCACATATATGTGCATCAACTAACCACAGAATAGACTCTCGTAATGCATTATCCACATACATGTGTATCAACTGCACACAGAATAGACTCTCGTCATGCATTATCCACATACATGTGTATAAACTACACACAGATTAGACTCTCGTGATGCATTATTCATATACACGTGTATCAACTACACACAGAATAGACTCGTGATGCATTATCCACATACATGTGTATCAACTACACACAGAATAGACTCTCGTGATGCATTATCCAAACACGTGTATCAATTACACACAGAATAGACTCGTGATGCATTATCCACATACACGTGTATCAACTAACCACAGAATAGACTCTCGTGATGCATTATCCACATACATGTGTATCACCTACACACAGAATAGACTCTCGTGATGCATTATCCACATACACGTGTATCAACTACCCACAGAATAGACTCGTGATGCATTATCCACATATATGTGTATCAACTAACCACAGAATAGACTCTCGTGATGCATTATCCACATACATGTGTATCAACTGCACACAGAATAGACTCTCGTCATGCATTATCCACATACATGTGTATAAACTACACACAGATTAGACTCTCGTGATGCATTATCCATATACACGTGTATCAACTACACACAGAATAGACTCTCGTGATGCATTATCCACATACATGTGTATCAACTACACACAGAATAGACGCTCGTGATGCATTATCCACATACACGTGTATCAACTACACACAGAATAGACTCTCGTGATGCATTATCCACATACACGTGTATCAATTACACACAGAATAGACTATCGTGATGCATTATCCACATACACATGTATCAACTACACACAGAATAGACTCTCGTGATGCATTATCCGCATACACGTGTATCAACTACACACAGAATAGACTCTCGTGATGGATTATCCACATACACGTGTATCAACTACACATAGAATAGACTCTCGTGATGCATTATCCAAACACGTGTATCAACTACACACACAATAGACTCTCGTGATGCATTATCCACATAAACGTGTATCAACTACCCACAGAATAGACTCGTGATGCATTATCCACATACACGTGTATCAACTAACCACAGAATAAACTCTCGTGATGCATTATCCACATACATGTGTATCAACTGCACACAGAATAGATTCTCGTGATGCATTATCCACATACATGTGTATCAACTACACAGAGATTAGACTCTCATGATGCATTATCCATATACACGTGTATCAACTACACACAGAATAGACTCTCGTGATGCATTATTCACATACATGTGTATCAACCAAACACAGAATAGACTCGTGATGCATTATCCACATACACGTGTATCAACTACACACAGAATAGACTCTCGTGATGCATTATCCACATAAATGTGTATCAACTACACACAGAATAGACTCTCGTGATGCATTATCCACATACATGTGTATCAACTACACACACAATAGACTCTCGTGATGCATTATCCACATACACGTGTATCAACTACACACAGAATAGACTCCCGTGATGCATTATCCACATACACGTGTATCAACTACACACAGAATAGACTCTCGTGATGCATTATCCACATACATGTGTATCAACTACACTCAGAATAGACTCTCGTGATGCACTATCCACATACACGTGTAAAAACTACACACAGAATAGACTCTCGTGATGCATTATCCACATACATGTGTATCAACTACACACATAATAGACTCTCGTAATGCATTATCCACATACACGTGTATCAACTACCCACAGAATAGACTCGTGATGCATTATCCACATACACGTGTATCAACTACACACAGAATAGACTCTCGTGATGCATTATCCACATACATGTGTATTAACTACACACATAATAGACTCTCCTGATGCATTATCCACATACAGGTGTATCAACTACCAACATAATAGACTCGTGATGCATTATCCACATACACGTGTATCAACTACACACAGAATAGACTCTCGTGATGCATTATCCACATACATGTGTATCAACTACACACAGAATAGACTCTCGTGATCCATTATCCACATACACGTGTATCAACTACACACAGAATAGACTCTCGTGATGCATTATCCACATACACGTGTATCAACTACCCACATAACAGACTCTCGTGATGCATTATCCACATACACGTGTATCAATTACACACAGAATAGACTCTCGTGATGCATTATCCAAACACGTGTATCAATTACACACAGAATAGACTCGTGATGCATTATCCACATACACGTGTATCAACTAACCACAGAATAGACTCTCGTGATGCATTATCCACATACATGTGTATCACCTACACACAGAATAGACTCTCGTGATGCATTATCCACATACACGTGTATCAACTACCCACAGAATAGACTCGTGATGCATTATCCACATATATGTGTATCAACTAACCACAGAATAGACTCTCGTAATGCATTATCCACATACATGTGTATCAACTGCACACAGAATAGACTCTCGTCATGCATTATCCACATACATGTGTATAAACTACACACAGATTAGACTCTCGTGATGCATTATTCATATACACGTGTATCAACTACACACAGAATAGACTCGTGATGCATTATCCACATACATGTGTATCAACTACACACAGAATAGACTCTCGTGATGCATTATCCAAACACGTGTATCAATTACACACAGAATAGACTCGTGATGCATTATCCACATACACGTGTATCAACTAACCACAGAATAGACTCTCGTGATGCATTATCCACATACATGTGTATCACCTACACACAGAATAGACTCTCGTGATGCATTATCCACATACACGTGTATCAACTACCCACAGAATAGACTCGTGATGCATTATCCACATATATGTGTATCAACTAACCACAGAATAGACTCTCGTGATGCATTATCCACATACATGTGTATCAACTGCACACAGAATAGACTCTCGTCATGCATTATCCACATACATGTGTATAAACTACACACAGATTAGACTCTCGTGATGCATTATCCATATACACGTGTATCAACTACACACAGAATAGACTCTCGTGATGCATTATCCACATACATGTGTATCAACTACACACAGAATAGACGCTCGTGATGCATTATCCACATACACGTGTATCAACTACACACAGAATAGACTCTCGTGATGCATTATCCACATACACGTGTATCAATTACACACAGAATAGACTATCGTGATGCATTATCCACATACACATGTATCAACTACACACAGAATAGACTCTCGTGATGCATTATCCGCATACACGTGTATCAACTACACACAGAATAGACTCTCGTGATGGATTATCCACATACACGTGTATCAACTACACATAGAATAGACTCTCGTGATGCATTATCCAAACACGTGTATCAACTACACACAGAATAGACTCGTGATGCATTATCCACATAAACGTGTATCAACTACCCACAGAATAGACTCGTGATGCATTATCCACATACACGTGTATCAACTAACCACAGAATAGACTCTCGTGATGCATTATCCACATACATGTGTATCAACTGCACACAGAATAGATTCTCGTGATGCATTATCCACATACATGTGTATCAACTACACAGAGATTAGACTCTCATGATGCATTATCCATATACACGTGTATCAACTACACACAGAATAGACTCTCGTGATGCATTATTCACATACATGTGTATCAACCAAACACAGAATAGACTCGTGATGCATTATCCACATACACGTGTATCAACTACACACAGAATAGACTCTCGTGATGCATTATCCACATAAATGTGTATCAACTACACACAGAATAGACTCTCGTGATGCATTATCCACATACATGTGTATCAACTACACACACAATAGACTCTCGTGATGCATTATCCACATACACGTGTATCAACTACACACAGAATAGACTACCGTGATGCATTATCCACATACACGTGTATCAACTACACACAGAATAGACTCTCGTGATGCATTATCCACATACATGTGTATCAACTACACTCAGAATAGACTCTCGTGATGCACTATCCACATACACGTGTAAAAACTACACACAGAATAGACTCTCGTGATGCATTATCCACATACATGTGTATCAACTACACACATAATAGACTCTCGTAATGCATTATCCACATACACGTGTATCAACTACCCACAGAATAGACTCGTGATGCATTATCCACATACACGTGTATCAACTACACACAGAATAGACTCTCGTGATGCATTATCCACATACATGTGTATTAACTACACACATAATAGACTCTCCTGATGCATTATCCACATACAGGTGTATCAACTACCAACATAATAGACTCGTGATGCATTATCCACATACACGTGTATCAACTACACACAGAATAGACTCTCGTGATGCATTATCCACATACATGTGTATCAACTACACACAGAATAGACTCTCGTGATCCATTATCCACATACACGTGTATCAACTACACACAGAATAGACTCTCGTGATGCATTATCCACATACACGTGTATCAACTACCCACATAACAGACTCTCGTGATGCATTATCCACATACACGTGTATCAATTACACACAGAATAGACTCTCGTGATGCATTATCCACATACACGTGTATCAACTACCCATATAATTGACTCTCGTGATACATTATCCACATACACGTGTATCAACTACCCACATAATACACTCTCGTGATGCATTATCCACATACACGTGTATTAACTACACACAGAATAGACTCTCGTGATGAATTATCCACATACACGTGTATCAACTACCCACAGAATAGACTCTCGTGATGCATTATTCACATACACGTGTATCAACTACAAACAGAATAGACTCTCGTGATGCATTATCCTCATACATGTGTATCAACTACACTCAGAATAGATTCTCGTGAGGCATTATCCACATACACATGTATCTATTACACACAGAATAGACTTTCGTGATGCATTATCCACATACACGTGTATCAACTACACTCAGAATAGACTCTCGTGATGCATTATCAACATACACGTGTATCAACTACACACATAATAGACTCTCGTGTTGCATTATCCACATACATGTGTATCAACTACACTCAGAATAGATTCTCGTGATGCATTATTCACATACACGTGTATCAATTACACACAGAATAGACTTTCGTGATCCATTATCCACATACACGTGTATCAACTACACTCAGAATAGATTCTCGTGATGCATTATTCACATACACGTGTATCAATTACACACAGAATAGACTTTCGTGATCCATTATCCACATACACGTGTATCAACTACACTCAGAATAGACTCTCGTGATGCATTATCCACATACACGTGTATCAACTACACACAGAATAGACTTTCGTGATGCATTATCCAAATACACGTGTATCAACTACACACAGATTAGACTCTCGTGATGCATTATCCACATACATGTGTATAAACTACACACAATAGACTCTCGTGATGCATTATTGACATACATGTGTATCAACTACACACATAATAGACTCTCGTGATGCATTATCCACATACATGTGTATCAACCACACACAGAATAGACTCTCGTGATGCATTATCCACATACACGTGTATCAACTACACACATAATAGACTCTCGTGATGCATTATCCACATACACGTGTATCAACTACCCACAGAATAGGCTCTCGTGATGGATTATCCACATACACGTGTATCAACTACAGAGAGAATAGACTCTCGTGATGCATTATCCAAACACGTGTATCAACTACACACACAATAGACTTTGATGATGCATTATCCACATACACGTGTATCAACTACCCACAGAATAGACTCGTGATGCATTATCCACGTACACGTGTATCAACTAACCACAGAATAGACTCTCGTGATGCATTATCCACATACATGTGTATCAACTGCACACAGAATAGATTCTCGTGATGCATTATCCACATACATGTGTATCAACTACACAGAGAATAGACTCTCGTGATGCATTATCCATATACACGTGTATCAATTACACACAGATTAGACTCTCGTGATGCATTATCCACATACATGTGTATCAACTACACACAGAATAGACTCGTGATGCATTATCCACATACACGTGTATCAAATACACACAGAATAGACTCTCGTGATGCATTATCCACATAAATGTGTATCAACTACACACAGAATAGACTCTCGTGATGCATTATCCACATACATGTGTATCAACTACACACAGAATAGACTCTCGTGATGCATTATCCACATACATGTGTATCAACTACACACAGAATAGACTCTCGTGATGCATTAACCACATACACGTGTATCAACTACACACAGAATAGACTCTCGTGATGCATTATCCAAACACGTGTATCAATTACACACAGAATAGACTCGTGATGCATTATCCACATACACGTGTATCAACTAACCACAGAATAGACTCTCGTGATGCATTATCCACATACATGTGTATCACCTACACACAGAATAGACTCTCGTGATGCATTATCCACATACATGTGTATCAACTACCCACAGAATAGACTCGTGATGCATTATCCACATATATGTGTATCAACTAACCACAGAATAGACTCTCGTGATGCATTATCCACATACATGTGTATCAACTGCACCCAGAATAGACTCTCGTCATGCATTATCCACATACATGTGTATAAACTACACACAGATTAGACTCTCGTGATGCATTATTCATATACACGTGTATCAACTACACACAGAATAGACTCGTGATGCATTATCCACATACATGTGTATCAACTACACACAGAATAGACTCGTGATGCATTATCCACATACACGTGTATCAACTACACACAGAATAGACTCTCGTGATGCATTATCCACATAAAGGTGTATCAACTACACACAGAATAGACTCTCGTGATGCATTATCCACATATATGTGTATCAACTACACACAGAATAGACTCTCGTGATGCATTATCCACATACACGTGTACTACACACAGAATAGACTCTCGTGATGCATTATCCACATACACGTGTATCAATTACACACAGAATAGACTCTCGTGATGCATTATCCGCATACACGTGTATCAACTACACACAGAATAGACTCTCGTAATGCATTATCCACATACACGTGTATCAACTACACACAGAATAGACTCTCGTGATGCATTATCCACAAACACGTGTATCAACTACACACAGAATAGACTCTCGTCATGCATTATCCACATACATGTGTATAAACTACACACAGAATAGACTCTCGTCATGCATTATCCACATACATGTGTATCAACTAACCACAGAATAGACTCGTGATGCATTATCCACATACATGTGTATCAATTACACACAGAATAGACTCGTGATGCATTATCCACATACACGTGTATCAACTAACCACAGAATAGACTCTCGTGATGCATTATCCACATACATGTGTATCAACTACACACAGAATAGACTCTCGTGATGCATTATCCACATACACGTGTATCAACTACCCACAGAATAGACTCGTGATGCATTATCCACATATATGTGTATCAACTAACCACAGAATAGACTCTCGTCATGCATTATCCACATACATGTGTATCAACTGCACACAGAATAGACTCTCGTCATGCATTATCCACATACATGTGTATCAACTACACACAGATTAGACTCTCGTGATGCATTATCCATATACACGTGTATCAACAACACACAGAATAGACTCGTGATGCATTATCCACATACATGTGTATCAACTACACACAGAATAGACTCGTGATGCATTGTCCACATACACGTGTATCAACTACACACAGAATAGACTCTCGTGATGCATTATCCACATACATGTGTATCAACTACACACAGAATAGACTCTCGTGATGCATTATCCACATACACGTGTATCAACTACACACAGAATGGACTCTCGTGATGCATTATCCACATACACGTGTATCAACTACACACAGAATAGACTCTCGTGATGCATTATCCACATACACATGTATCAACTACACACAGAATAGACTCTCGTGATGCATTATCCACATACACGTGTATCAACTACACACAGAATAGACTCTCGTAATGCATTATCCACATACATGTGTATCAACTACACACAGAATAGACTCTCGTGATGCATTATCCACATACACGTGTATCAACTACACACAGAATAGACTCTCGTGATGTACTATCCACATACATGTGTATCAACTCAACACAGAATAGACTCTCGTGATGCATTATCCACATACACGTGTATCAACTATCCACAGAATAGACTTTCGTGATGCATTATCCAAATACACGTGTATCAACTACACACAGATTAGACTCTCGTGATGCATTATCCTCATACATGTGTATAAACTACACACAATAGACTCTCGTGATGCATTATTGACATACATGTGTATCAACTACACACATAATAGACTCTCGTGATGCATTATCCACATACATGTGTATCAACCACACACAGAATAGACTCTCGTGATGCATTATCCACATACACGTGTATCAACTACCCACAGAATAGGCTCTCGTGATGGATTATCCACATACACGTGTATCAACTACAGAGAGAATAGACTCTCGTGATGCATTATCCAAACACGTGTATCAACTACACACACAATAGACTTTCATGATGCATTATCCACATACACGTGTATCAACTACCCACAGAATAGACTCGTGATGCATTATCCACGTACACGTGTATCAACTAACCACAGAATAGACTCTCGTGATGCATTATCCACATACATGTGTATCAACTGCACACAGAATAGATTCTCGTGATGCATTATCCACATACATGTGTATCAACTACACAGAGAATAGACTCTCGTGATGCATTATCCATATACACGTGTATCAATTACACACAGATTAGACTCTCGTGATGCATTATCCACATACATGTGTATCAACTACACACAGAATAGACTCGTGATGCATTATCCACATACACGTGTATCAAATACACACAGAATAGACTCTCGTGATGCATTATCCACATAAATGTGTATCAACTACACACAGAATAGACTCTCGTGATGCATTATCCACATACATGTGTATCAACTACACACAGAATAGACTCTCGTGATGCATTATCCACATACATGTGTATCAACTACACACAGAATAGACTCTCGTGATGCATTAACCACATACACGTGTATCAACTACACACAGAATAGACTCTCGTGATGCATTATCCAAACACGTGTATCAATTACACACAGAATAGACTCGTGATGCATTATCCACATACACGTGTATCAACTACACACAGAATAGACTCTCGTGATGCATTATCCACATACATGTGTATCACCTACACACAGAATAGACTCTCGTGATGCATTATCCACATACATGTGTATCAACTACCCACAGAATAGACTCGTGATGCATTATCCACATATATGTGTATCAACTAACCACAGAATAGACTCTCGTGATGCATTATCCACATACATGTGTATCAACTGCACACAGAATAGACTCTCGTTATGCATTATCCACATACATGTGTATAAACTACACACAGATTAGACTCTCGTGATGCATTATTCATATACACGTGTATCAACTACACACAGAATAGACTCGTGATGCATTATCCACATACATGTGTATCAACTACACACAGAATAGACTCGTGATGCATTATCCACATACACGTGTATCAACTACACACAGAATAGACTCTCGTGATGCATTATCCACATAAAGGTGTATCAACTACACACAGAATAGACTCTCGTGATGCATTATCCACATATATGTGTATCAACTACACACAGAATAGACTCTCGTGATGCATTATCCACATACACGTGTACTACACACAGAATAGACTCTCGTGATGCATTATCCACATACACGTGTATCAATTACACACAGAATAGACTATCGTGATGCATTATCCACATACACATGTATCAACTACACACAGAATAGACTCTCGTGATGCATTATCCGCATACACGTGTATCAACTACACACAGAATAGACTCTCGTAATGCATTATCCACATACACGTGTATCAACTACACACAGAATAGACTCTCGTGATGCATTATCCACAAACACGTGTATCAACTACACACAGAATAGACTCTCGTGATGTACTATCCACATACATGTGTATCAACTCAACACAGAATAGACTCTCGTGATGCATTATCCACATACACGTGTATCAACTATCCACAAAATAGACTTTCGTGATGCATTATCCACATACATGTGTATCAACTACACACAGAATAGACTCTCGTGATGCATTAACCACATACACGTGTATCAACTACACACAAAATAGACTCTTGTGATGCATTATCCACATACACGTGTATCAACTACCCACAGAATAGACTCTTGTGATGCATTATCCACATACACATGTATCAACTACACACAGAATAGACTCTCGTGATGCATTATCCAAACACGTGTATCAATTACACACAGAATAGACTCGTGATGCATTATCCATATACACGTGTATCAACTAACCACAGAATAGACTCTCGTGATGCATTATCCACATACATGTGTATCACCTACACACAGAATAGACTCTCGTGATGCATTATCCACATACACGTGTATCAACTACCCACAGAATAGACTCGTGATGCATTATCCACATATATGTGCATCAACTAACCACAGAATAGACTCTCGTAATGCATTATCCACATACATGTGTATCAACTGCACACAGAATAGACTCTCGTCATGCATTATCCACATACATGTGTATAAACTACACACAGATTAGACTCTCGTGATGCATTATTCATATACACGTGTATCAACTACACACAGAATAGACTCGTGATGCATTATCCACATACATGTGTATCAACTACACACAGAATAGACTCTCGTGATGCATTATCCAAACACGTGTATCAATTACACACAGAATAGACTCGTGATGCATTATCCACATACACGTGTATCAACTAACCACAGAATAGACTCTCGTGATGCATTATCCACATACATGTGTATCACCTACACACAGAATAGACTCTCGTGATGCATTATCCACATACACGTGTATCAACTACCCACAGAATAGACTCGTGATGCATTATCCACATATATGTGTATCAACTAACCACAGAATAGACTCTCGTGATGCATTATCCACATACATGTGTATCAACTGCACACAGAATAGACTCTCGTCATGCATTATCCACATACATGTGTATAAACTACACACAGATTAGACTCTCGTGATGCATTATCCATATACACGTGTATCAACTACACACAGAATAGACTCTCGTGATGCATTATCCACATACATGTGTATCAACTACACACAGAATAGACGCTCGTGATGCATTATCCACATACACGTGTATCAACTACACACAGAATAGACTCTCGTGATGCATTATCCACATACACGTGTATCAATTACACACAGAATAGACTATCGTGATGCATTATCCACATACACATGTATCAACTACACACAGAATAGACTCTCGTGATGCATTATCCGCATACACGTGTATCAACTACACACAGAATAGACTCTCGTGATGGATTATCCACATACACGTGTATCAACTACACATAGAATAGACTCTCGTGATGCATTATCCAAACACGTGTATCAACTACACACACAATAGACTCTCGTGATGCATTATCCACATAAACGTGTATCAACTACCCACAGAATAGACTCGTGATGCATTATCCACATACACGTGTATCAACTAACCACAGAATAAACTCTCGTGATGCATTATCCACATACATGTGTATCAACTGCACACAGAATAGATTCTCGTGATGCATTATCCACATACATGTGTATCAACTACACAGAGATTAGACTCTCATGATGCATTATCCATATACACGTGTATCAACTACACACAGAATAGACTCTCGTGATGCATTATTCACATACATGTGTATCAACCAAACACAGAATAGACTCGTGATGCATTATCCACATACACGTGTATCAACTACACACAGAATAGACTCTCGTGATGCATTATCCACATAAATGTGTATCAACTACACACAGAATAGACTCTCGTGATGCATTATCCACATACATGTGTATCAACTACACACACAATAGACTCTCGTGATGCATTATCCACATACACGTGTATCAACTACACACAGAATAGACTCCCGTGATGCATTATCCACATACACGTGTATCAACTACACACAGAATAGACTCTCGTGATGCATTATCCACATACATGTGTATCAACTACACTCAGAATAGACTCTCGTGATGCACTATCCACATACACGTGTAAAAACTACACACAGAATAGACTCTCGTGATGCATTATCCACATACATGTGTATCAACTACACACATAATAGACTCTCGTAATGCATTATCCACATACACGTGTATCAACTACCCACAGAATAGACTCGTGATGCATTATCCACATACACGTGTATCAACTACACACAGAATAGACTCTCGTGATGCATTATCCACATACATGTGTATTAACTACACACATAATAGACTCTCCTGATGCATTATCCACATACAGGTGTATCAACTACCAACATAATAGACTCGTGATGCATTATCCACATACACGTGTATCAACTACACACAGAATAGACTCTCGTGATGCATTATCCACATACATGTGTATCAACTACACACAGAATAGACTCTCGTGATCCATTATCCACATACACGTGTATCAACTACACACAGAATAGACTCTCGTGATGCATTATCCACATACACGTGTATCAACTACCCACATAACAGACTCTCGTGATGCATTATCCACATACACGTGTATCAATTACACACAGAATAGACTCTCGTGATGCATTATCCAAACACGTGTATCAATTACACACAGAATAGACTCGTGATGCATTATCCACATACACGTGTATCAACTAACCACAGAATAGACTCTCGTGATGCATTATCCACATACATGTGTATCACCTACACACAGAATAGACTCTCGTGATGCATTATCCACATACACGTGTATCAACTACCCACAGAATAGACTCGTGATGCATTATCCACATATATGTGTATCAACTAACCACAGAATAGACTCTCGTAATGCATTATCCACATACATGTGTATCAACTGCACACAGAATAGACTCTCGTCATGCATTATCCACATACATGTGTATAAACTACACACAGATTAGACTCTCGTGATGCATTATTCATATACACGTGTATCAACTACACACAGAATAGACTCGTGATGCATTATCCACATACATGTGTATCAACTACACACAGAATAGACTCTCGTGATGCATTATCCAAACACGTGTATCAATTACACACAGAATAGACTCGTGATGCATTATCCACATACACGTGTATCAACTAACCACAGAATAGACTCTCGTGATGCATTATCCACATACATGTGTATCACCTACACACAGAATAGACTCTCGTGATGCATTATCCACATACACGTGTATCAACTACCCACAGAATAGACTCGTGATGCATTATCCACATATATGTGTATCAACTAACCACAGAATAGACTCTCGTGATGCATTATCCACATACATGTGTATCAACTGCACACAGAATAGACTCTCGTCATGCATTATCCACATACATGTGTATAAACTACACACAGATTAGACTCTCGTGATGCATTATCCATATACACGTGTATCAACTACACACAGAATAGACTCTCGTGATGCATTATCCACATACATGTGTATCAACTACACACAGAATAGACGCTCGTGATGCATTATCCACATACACGTGTATCAACTACACACAGAATAGACTCTCGTGATGCATTATCCACATACACGTGTATCAATTACACACAGAATAGACTATCGTGATGCATTATCCACATACACATGTATCAACTACACACAGAATAGACTCTCGTGATGCATTATCCGCATACACGTGTATCAACTACACACAGAATAGACTCTCGTGATGGATTATCCACATACACGTGTATCAACTACACATAGAATAGACTCTCGTGATGCATTATCCAAACACGTGTATCAACTACACACACAATAGACTCTCGTGATGCATTATCCACATAAACGTGTATCAACTACCCACAGAATAGACTCGTGATGCATTATCCACATACACGTGTATCAACTAACCACAGAATAGACTCTCGTGATGCATTATCCACATACATGTGTATCAACTGCACACAGAATAGATTCTCGTGATGCATTATCCACATACATGTGTATCAACTACACAGAGATTAGACTCTCATGATGCATTATCCATATACACGTGTATCAACTACACACAGAATAGACTCTCGTGATGCATTATTCACATACATGTGTATCAACCAAACACAGAATAGACTCGTGATGCATTATCCACATACACGTGTATCAACTACACACAGAATAGACTCTCGTGATGCATTATCCACATAAATGTGTATCAACTACACACAGAATAGACTCTCGTGATGCATTATCCACATACATGTGTATCAACTACACACACAATAGACTCTCGTGATGCATTATCCACATACACGTGTATCAACTACACACAGAATAGACTACCGTGATGCATTATCCACATACACGTGTATCAACTACACACAGAATAGACTCTCGTGATGCATTATCCACATACATGTGTATCAACTACACTCAGAATAGACTCTCGTGATGCACTATCCACATACACGTGTAAAAACTACACACAGAATAGACTCTCGTGATGCATTATCCACATACATGTGTATCAACTACACACATAATAGACTCTCGTAATGCATTATCCACATACACGTGTATCAACTACCCACAGAATAGACTCGTGATGCATTATCCACATACACGTGTATCAACTACACACAGAATAGACTCTCGTGATGCATTATCCACATACATGTGTATTAACTACACACATAATAGACTCTCCTGATGCATTATCCACATACAGGTGTATCAACTACCAACATAATAGACTCGTGATGCATTATCCACATACACGTGTATCAACTACACACAGAATAGACTCTCGTGATGCATTATCCACATACATGTGTATCAACTACACACAGAATAGACTCTCGTGATCCATTATCCACATACACGTGTATCAACTACACACAGAATAGACTCTCGTGATGCATTATCCACATACACGTGTATCAACTACCCACATAACAGACTCTCGTGATGCATTATCCACATACACGTGTATCAATTACACACAGAATAGACTCTCGTGATGCATTATCCACATACACGTGTATCAACTACCCATATAATTGACTCTCGTGATACATTATCCACATACACGTGTATCAACTACCCACATAATACACTCTCGTGATGCATTATCCACATACACGTGTATTAACTACACACAGAATAGACTCTCGTGATGAATTATCCACATACACGTGTATCAACTACCCACAGAATAGACTCTCGTGATGCATTATTCACATACACGTGTATCAACTACAAACAGAATAGACTCTCGTGATGCATTATCCTCATACATGTGTATCAACTACACTCAGAATAGATTCTCGTGAGGCATTATCCACATACACATGTATCTATTACACACAGAATAGACTTTCGTGATGCATTATCCACATACACGTGTATCAACTACACTCAGAATAGACTCTCGTGATGCATTATCAACATACACGTGTATCAACTACACACATAATAGACTCTCGTGTTGCATTATCCACATACATGTGTATCAACTACACTCAGAATAGATTCTCGTGATGCATTATTCACATACACGTGTATCAATTACACACAGAATAGACTTTCGTGATCCATTATCCACATACACGTGTATCAACTACACTCAGAATAGACTCTCGTGATGCATTATCCACATACACGTGTATCAACTACACACAGAATAGACTCTCGTGATGCATTATCCATATACATGTGTATCAACTACCCACAGAATAGACTCCCGTGAGGCATTATCCAGATACATGTTTATCAACTACACACAGAATAGACTCTCGTGATGCATTATCCACATACATGTGTATCAACTACACTCATGATAGACTCTCGTGATGCATTATCCACAAACACGTGTATCAACTACACAAATAATAGACTCTCGTGATGCACTATCCACATACACGTGTATCAACTACACACAGAATAGACTCTCGTGATGCATTATCCACATACACGTGTATCAACTACACACAGAATAGACTGTCGTGATGCATTATCCACATACACGTGTATCAAATACACACAGAATAGACTCTCGTGATGCATTATCCACATACACGTGTATCAACTACACACAGAATAGACTGTCGTGATGCATTATCCACATACACGTGTATCAAATACACACAGAATAGACTCTCGTGATGCATTATCCACATACATGTGTATCAGCTACACACAGAATAGAATCTCGTGATGCATTATCCACATACACGTGTATCAACTACTCACATAATAGACTCGTGATGCATTATCCACATACACGTGTATCAACTACACACAGAATAGAATCTCGTGATGCATTATCCACATACATGTGCATCAACTACACACAGAATAGACTCTCGTGATGCATTATCCACATACACGGGTATCAACTACACACAGAATAGACTCTCGTGATACATTATCCACATGCACGTTTATCAACTACACACATAATAGACTCTCGTGATGCATTATCCACATACATGTGTATCAACTACCCACAGAATAGACTCGTGATGCATTATCCACATACATGTGTATCAACTACACACAGAATAGACTCTTGTGATCCATTATCCACATACACGTGTATCAACTACACACAGAATACACTCGTGATGCATTATCAACATACACGTGTATCAACTACACAAAGAATAGACTCTCGTGATGCATTATCCACATACACGTGTATCAAGTACACACGGAATAGACTCTCGTGATGCATTATCCACATACACGTGTATCAACTACCCACATAATAGATTCTCGTGATACATTATCCACATATACGTGTATCAACTACCCACATAATAGATTCTCGTAATGGATTATCCACATACACGTGCATCAACTACACACAGAATAGACTCTCGTGATGCATTATCCACATACACGTGTATCAAATACCCACAGAATAGACTCTCGTGATGCATTATCCACATACATGTGTATCAACTACAGACAGAATAGACTCTCGTGATGCATTATCCACATACATGTGTATCAAATACACACAGAATAGACTCCAGTGATGCATTATCCACATACACGTGTATCAATTACACACAGAATAGACTCTCGTGATACATTATCCACATTCACGTGTAGCAACTACCCACAGAATAGACTCTCGTGATGCATTATCCACATACACGTGTATCAACTACACACAGAATAGACTCTCGTGATGCATTATCCACATACACGTGTATCAACTACACACAGAATAGATTCTCGTGATGCATTATCCACATACACGTGTATCAAGTACCCACAAAATAGACTCTCATGATGCATTATCCACATACACGTGTATCAATTACACACAGAATAGACTCTCGTGATGCATTATCCTCATACACGTGTATCAACTACACACATAATAGACTCTCGTGATGCATTATCCACATACACGTGTATCAACTACCCACAGAATAGACTCGTAATGCATTATCCACATACATGTGTATCAAATACACACAGAATAAACTGTCGTGATGCATTATCCACATACACGTGTATCAACTACACACAGAATAGACTCTCGTGATGCATTATCCACATACATGTGTATCAACTACACACATAATAGACTCCCGTGATGCGTTATCCACATACACGTGTATCAAATACACACAGAATAGACTCGTGATGCATTATCCACATACACGTGTATCAACTACACACAGAATAGACTCTCGTGATGCATTATCCACATAAATGTGTATCAACTACACACAGAATAGACTCTCGTGATGCATTATCCACATACATATGTATCAACTACAGACAGAACAGACTCTCGTGATGCATTATCCACATACATGTGTATCAACTACACACAGAATAGACTCTCGTGATGGATTATCCACATACACGTGTATCAACTACACACAGAATAGACTCTCGTGATGCATTATCCACATACACGTGTATCAACTATACACAGAATAGACTCTCGTGATACATTATCCACATACACGTGTATCAACTACCCACAGAATAGCCTCTCGTGATGCATTATCTACATACACGTGTATCAACAACACACAGAATAGACTCTCGTGATGCATTATCCACAAACACGTGTATCAACTACACCCAGAATAGACTCTCGTGATCCACTATCCACATACATGTGTATCAATTCAACACAGAATAGACTCTCGTAATGCATTATCCACATACACGTTTATCAACTACCCACAGAATAGACTTTCGTGATGCATTATCCACATACACGTGTATCAACTACACACAGATTAGACTCTCGTGATGCATTATCCACATACATGTGTATCAAGTACACACAGAATAGACTCGTGATGCATTATCTACATACACGTGTATCAACTACCCACAGAATAGACTCGTGATGCATTATCCACATACACGTGTATCAACTACACAGAATAGACTCTCGTGATGTATTATCCACATACATGTGTATCAACTACAGACAGAATAGACTCTGGTGATGCATTATCCACATACATGTGTATCAACTACACACAGAATAGACTCTCGTGATGCATTATCCACATACACGTGTATCAACTACACACAGAATAGACTCTCGTGATGCATTATTCACCTACACGTGTATCAACAACACACAGAATAGACTCTCGTGATGCATTATCCACATACACGTGTATCAACTACCCACAGAATAGACTCTCGTGATGCATTATCCACATACACGTGTATCAACTACGCACAGAATAGACTCTCGTGATGCATTATCCAAACACGTGTATCAACTACACACAGAATAGACTCTCGTGATGCACTATCCACATACATGTGTATCAACTCAACACAGAATAGACTCTCGTGATGCATTATCCACATACACGTGTATCAACTACACACAGAATAGACTCTCGTGATGCATTATCCACATACACGTGAATCAACTACACACAGAATAGATTCTGGTGATGCATTATCCACATTCACGTGTATCAACTACACACAGAATAGACTCTCGTGATGCATTATCCACATACACGTGTATCAACTACATACAGAATAGACTCTCGTGATGCATTATCCACATACACGTGTATCAACTACATACTCAATAAGGGAAATAACTCCTATAAAATCGTGTAAAAATGTATAGTTTTAGAATCAAGTTGGAAATGCGCAAATGATATATCATAGTATATAATAATTTATTTGTACATTAATAAAAACGTAGATATCAAAAATACTTACATTGACAATATTTTCGGTCCAATAAACCCAAACTTGTACACTAACGGACCCCATGAGAAGGTAAACACTTGTAGTAGTGTCACAGATATCGTATACAGTTGGTGTAATTTTTCTTGTTGTTTTTTACAAGATGTAGGCCTTGGTCGTTTTGCGGAGTCTGTCACGTGATCAATATTCGATGTGAAGGGTATAACGGTTGTAAGTTTTACATCCTCAATACTGCTTGTTCCATAAAACGAATGATTGTAAAAGTTTCCTCCATCTTTGTTAGTACACAACTCCGAGTAAAATCCTTTGTCTATCAACACATAAATATATGAACTCCATCCCCCGGGGATTATAGCAAACAGCAAAGCCTCCAAAATTGTTACAAACACAAACAAAACCAGCAATATATTACATTTACCCATACTTAAGTTCAAACTTCCTCTCGTAACTTAAGTTCAAACCTGCTCTCGTATCTTAAGCTCAAACCTGCTCTCGTATCTTAAGCTCAAACCTGCTCTCGTATCTTAAGCTCAAACCTCCTCTCGTAGCTTAAGTTCAAACCTCCTCTCGTATCTTAAGCTCAAACCTGATCTCGTAGCTTAAGTTCAAACCTCCTCTCGTATCTTAAGCACAAACCTCCTCTCGTAGCATAAGTGCAAACCTTCTCTCGTAGCTTAACATCAAACGTACTCTCGTAATTTGAAGACTTGACGATGTGTCTTCATAACGATATATGTGTGATATTCATCAAACAATAGATAAGCTTAGAGTTATATCCATTCCGGAAGTTTCCGTATAATTTAGTTTACACCTGAGAGAGTTGAACAATTACACTAATATCAACAAAACGAAAAATCACCTCTCTCTGTAGATATGTTTCTCGACCTTTAGATATAAATAACTACATGTCTGGTGATGAATGATATAACAATAAAAAATATGAAACGGAAAATAAAAGTTGTACATCACATGGAGTTCGGATTTAACCTACTTTACTTGCTTACATTTAAAGATTACAGTTTACATTGATTAATATGTTTACAATATACAGGTAAACTTGTTACATTATTACACTGTAGCAAAACTATGTAATAATTTCATTTTCTTTGTTTAAATACTGCAGTTCTAAAAATAGTTATAAAGAGATAAGAGATCTATCGTCTGTAGATTGATCTATAAATAGCCTCACTGATGATAATTCTTTGCAGTAGAAAAGTCAAAAGGTGATCCGATAATGCTTTGCTGACAGCAGGGTGACCGCTCGATAGTCCGAAGGTCCATTACTCCGAAGGTGCATTAGTCCGTATGTCCGTTAGTCCGAAGGTCCATTAGTCCGAAGGTCCGTTAGTCCGAACTTTTTAAGGTCCGTTAACCTTGTTTTTCAACCAAAGGATAGGTATCGAAGAGTGTTCAATTGATTTAATATTCAGTCCTTTATCAATTTAAGTAAGAGAAGCAAGATACTCATATTCACATCCTGACTAAGCAGTGGCCTATCCAGGTGGGTTGTAGGCTGTACGCCCGGCTTTTGATAGCAAAGAAAAAGTGTAATCGGCAAATATAGGTAAAACTTAAAACATTTTATTATACTTTATGCAAATTTCTTACATTATCCATTCATTTCATTGGACAAGCAACATTTGTTAATTTTCACTAACCTTTCATAAGCCCCGCCCATTAGCAACCGGTGTTAATGCCTAAAATTAACACCCGCTGAGCCCGAAGTTTGCCGATCCGGAAAAACTAACACCCGCTCCGGCCGAGGTTTACCGATTTTCAAAATTCTAAAATTAAAAAGAAAAAAAAAATTTTTTTAATTCCAAATTTTTCCAAAAATTTAAAAAAATTTCAAAATTAATAAAATTTAAAAAAAGATTCAAAATTTTCATAAGATTTCAAAATTTTCGACTGGGAGCTATAAGGGCCAAAATCGGCCCCACCTCAGATGTCGATAAAATTTTCTCCAAAATGTTTTCACAATATGTGCTTTTCAGAAATAAATACAGTTAGTGAATATGTGTATCTAATTCCTCACAGCGGATCGACAAAGTCAGGTAATGAAAAGCACTGAACGTCATTTTTTTTGAGAATACAGAACGTACGTATCATTGTATTATAATGCATATCTTTAAAAAACAAAAACAAAAACAAAGCATAATAAAACTCAATAAGCAAAGCATAAATTTGATTTAATATGCAATGTGGATTGATTTCAGGAATAAAAACATGTTCCGAAGCTGTATTATGAAATTAAAGTGAACGAATAGTAATGTCGTAACGTCACCCATTTTCGACGGTCTCCTATTTTCGACGGTTTGTTTCACGTGATAAAATCTCTCATTATTTTGATCGCTTCATTTGTCAGAGGTTATATTATGATGATGAAATTGCATGAATGATCTCAAGAAATCTGATCTAAAAATGTCATCTTTAAATGTAAGAACTACGTACCACATCTATTATTTCACGTTCAAATTGTATTTTTTTGTAATTCATTTTTTCGTCACCTTAACAAAGCTTTAATCATTTAAAAAAATATATCTCATACAGACCAATTTTGGTTTCATCGTCTGCTATGACATTGATAATGTACGTATTGAGGTCATATCAATTCAGAAACTTATTAACATTGATCGTCGAAAACTGGTCGAAATTTTGGTATTAATCTTAAAAGAAGTAATAGATAGGTTTATTTGAACAATAGAAGTTTGTCATATTTGAAATTTTTTTAAGCACTTTTTTAACCGTACTTTATTCTTAACGACAACCAATGCGATGATATATTCCAGTACATTTTTACGGACAACCATCACAAATCTATAAAAAAAAATGCCAAGGTACTGGTTGAGAGAAGTCCAATATTTAAAGATCGCTTTTTTTTATAATATGGAAATATTTTGGGAAATGGTGTGAAACAAAATGTTTAATGTGTAACGATTTTAGCTAGGAACCTGTGATAATTATTTTTATTTTATTTTTGATAAACTGATAACAAGACATCCCGCGTTGTTCCTCATAGCTGTCTGGTGTCCCTTTCACATAAAGTCGGCGTTTTCCTAGAGGAAGCCATTTGTTATTTTATTTATGCCAAATTCTCAGTCATGTTAGGATTAATAGGTTATTATACATTATTATACAGCTATAATCTTAATCCAATCAAAAACACCCATTTAAGACATGTGACCGTACATTACTTTTCCCGTATTGTACAACCGGAAGCCGTATTGTGTCCGTATTGGACATACAATACGCTTTTTTCCGCATTGTACATTATGTAAGGGAAGTAACTCGTTGGTTTTTGTCGTCTGCTAGTAAATTATTTTTAATTGTAATCTACAATCAAATTAACTTGTTCGATATTTAACAGTTTGAGGGAAAAGAAAGTTGCTTAGAATAATTGTTGATCAGTTATTTTGCTGTTTTTAATTCATTTTTAGAGTTTACGAGATCTGTATTGATACAGAACATTTTTTTTTTAATATTTCTGAAATTAATTTTCGCACAAATAAATAATTTTGTCAGACTTGGGAGAAAAAAAATAATCTGACTAGGGAAAATCAAGCAGTATAATAGTTATGTAAAACTGGATATTGAATGGAACATTTCTGATTTCATATGTAAAGAAAAATAAATTATTCCATTCTCCCAAAACTTGTCTGTCCCATGGTAAAACAATAGTCCCTTTTAGGCTTATTTATACCTTATCGGCGACGGTCGCCCGACCATTGACCGATTGTCGTGCAAAAATCGTGCGATTTTCGCTTTCTATTGTTTTTATAAAATAAGAGAAATGTCTTAAAAAGGTTTGGCGCTTTAAAATCTGATTCAACCCACCATTTCTTTAGAAATGCCTGTACCAAGTCAGGGTCATTACGGTTTTCACAGTTTTCCAGTTGTTGACTGATTTTGTCTGTTTATATAATTATGAGTTTTGACTTTCCCTTTGTAAGATTGTTCGGAGTTCGGTAATTTTGTTATTACCCTTATTTAGAAAAATCTACTGTATACTAATTTAACCCCGTCACTTTTTATTGAAGTACCTGAACTAAGCCAGGAGGGGTCATTTATATGTGTGTTAGGGATATCGAATTTACATATCTCTACGATTTTTCTATTGAATGCTGGAACTGTTCCGACAGTGTGCTATATATTTTTTCATTTTATTGCAGGTTATGAAAAAAAAACAGCTGAGTTGCAATTGTTAAAAAAAAATATGGTTGTGATCGTCTTCCGTAAATAAAATCGTCAAAATGAAATACAACCGAATCAAATGGTGCCTTGCTTCAACCTCATTTAAAATATACCTTGACATTCTTTCATACTTGTACACGATCTTTTATTCCTGTTCACGGTCTTTTATTACAACACTATTCCACTCAAGTGTACATTTTTTCCTGTTCTAGTTAAAGGACTTTATCAAACAGAATCATACAGTTTACATGTAATGCAGTTTACAGGTAATGCAGCTTTATACTGCTCATGCTTAGCAACGGACCACCTTCGTCAATTGTTTTAGCTCATCGATGATCATGAGATTCACTAAGATAAATAGCACGGTCTGTGCAATATTTATTTATTTATTTATGTATTTATTTATTTATTTATTTATGCTTTGGTGTCAGTGTTTCAACTGTTGACAGAGTTTTAAATTCAACATGGGTAGACTTAATTAACTTTCATCTTAACTGAACTTGAGCCGTCGTGGTCGTATGGTAGTTGAATTTACAACTTCATGTGCAATCGTTGCCTATCACCACTATTGAATGCTGGAACTGTTCCGGCAGAGTGCTATATATTTTTTTCATTTTATTATAGGTTATGAAATTGTTAAAAAAAAAATATGGCTGTGATTTTCTCCCGTAATCAAAATCGTCAAAATGAAATACAACCGAATTAATATCAAATGGTGACTTGTTTCAACCTCATTTAAAATATACCTTGACATTCTTTCAAACTTGTATATCACGTTCACGATCTTTTATTAGAACACTATTTCACTCAAGTGTACATATTTTTCCTGTTCTAGTTAAAGGACTTTATCAAACAGAATCATACAGTTTACATGTAATGCAGTTAATACGCATTTAAGCCACAGAAAAATATTTCTATGTTCCACACCTTGTGGTGTGGGGTCGCTATTGTGCATGCGAAATATTAATTGCAAACCCCATTGACTGGCTATTTGCTGCCTGTCTAGAAATTTTTTTTTTTCTCGATCGACAGTTCAGAAGCTAGAAAACAATATGATGAATATTGTCTGTCAATCATGCAAACAATAACTTACGCACATGACAGAACGCATTTTCAATGCACTACATACACAAACTTTTGATCCATCATTTGTCCATCGGAGGTTGATTTAAGAGAATGGAACTGATAGAAGTTGAAAAGCTTAATTTGGGCGCAAAAGGGGAAACTTTATATAATTTATGAAAATGTGATATGAATTTTAGGGATCCTCAGATTCAAATCCATTCATCTACTTTTCTACACTTTTATACATATTATACATATGTATACCCGTTATTTCAAATGATAGTAATGTTATTTTAAAATATTTCACTTTGTTTTACTGGTCATTTTCTTTTAAGAGCACCAGCTTTATACTGCATATGCTCAGCAACGGACCACCTTCGTCAATTGTTTTAGCTCATCGATGATCATGAGATTCACGCAGATAAATAATACGAACCGTGCAATATTTATTCATTTATTTATTTATGCTTTGGTGTCAGTGTTTCAACTGTTGACAGAGTTTTAAATTCAACATGGGTAGACTTATAGAAAGTGTGTAATCGTAAAATTCAGTGGCCAACCATCCCAGTCTGGTGGCAAAAGAAAATGTATTGTTCTTATATGCCTAGCGTTGTGTCTGCAATTGACGGAACTTCACATGAGATACTAATTCCATCGAATGAACCCCAACAAAAAAACATACTTTCAGCAAACCAATTCTTTTCATTGATTGATATGAAAAGAAAGTTTATAAACAGTGATAATCATAAATTCCATCAATATCAATAAAACAATTACCTTTCATCTTGACTGAACTTGAGCCGTCGTGGTCATATGGTAGTTGAATTTACAACTACCTGTGCAATCGTTGCCTATCACCACTTAAGTTGTGAGTTTGAACCACATTCATGTCGAGGTGTACAAGATAAAACATTATGTGATAAAGTTTGTCAGTGACTTGCGACAGATCTGTGGATTTCTCTGGGTACTTCAATTTCCGCCACAAAAGCAGTAACTGAAATATTTTTGAAAGTGGTGTTAAACACCTAACCTCCAATGGACAAATGATGGATCAAAAGTAGTGCATAGCATAAAACACCTTTGGGTCATAATGTGGCATATCTTTGCAAGTACCAATAATACTACAACAATATTGTTTCCCACACAATTATGGAATTGTTATACACATATCATGTCATTAAACAATGTACTGAAAAAGAAACAACTTCACTTTAAATTTTTTTTTATTAACAATTAAATTAAATGATCTCCATGATCTCAAAATTATGTTTCAGTGTTTACTGCATCTTATCACATATTTTATTGAAATAACGCCGAAGTTGCATGTGTAATAAAAGCATAATTTGCGGCGTGTTATTTGCCTCCGGGGTAATAACATTTTACGAGGGCAATAACATGTTATCTGCCCTCTTGTGGTTTTTATTAACCCTATACCATGGACAGGAATAATTACATAGAGATCCACCCAACCCAAGCACAAGTTGCAAAAATTTCATATCACCACCTATCAAAATATCTAAATCAAAATGTTTCCCCTCAACTTCAATACTTGCTTTTTCGTATAATGTGTTTATTTTCTGAAAAATGGGTTTGCAAGCAAGTTTTAAATGATCATAATCCTCTTTGCAGTTTACAATGCAAAAAACATTTTGATCTTTTGATGATAATATCAAATCATCGGTAATTACAGAAAAGGACAACACGACAAAGTTTGAAATTCTACTAACTTTTGACCCGTCCCCCAAAATTTTAATTTTTATCTTGTCTGTTTCAGGATTTACACGATACTTGATGTACCGGATAATTTCGCTTTCTAAACTAACATATGCGCCAGTGATATTTCCCGGAATTCTTTCAAAATGATATAAACTGTTAATATCTTCCTGGCATTGATGAAACCAGATATGTTCGTGGTAGCCCATCACAAAATACTGTCAGTTCCCTGTAAGCGCTCTCGCTAACATTAAATTTTTCCAAAATAAATAACAAATCTTTCATTTTTTGTCTTTCTTCTTCAGGCAAATCTTGGTATGAAGATTTGCTGGACGACGGATTGAAATCGACTTTAACAGTCTGCCCATCAGTACTTTCTAATTTTAAGTACTGGGGTACAAGGCCATAGGACTCTACAAACCAAAGCGCAGTTTCAGCCTTCGTTTTAAATTCTTTTATTTTCCTTAATTTGTTATTTTCGGTAATTTCCGAAAACTATTTTTCACTATTCGCGGTTCCAACTTTTTTATTTATTGATTTTACATAATCTATAAGGCGACTATTCGTATCTTTCAGACTGTCAAGTTGATTTGACAGATTCTGGTTTTTTGCTAGCAAAACCCCATTAAGACATATTTCTTCCTGTAAACTATTATGTAAATCAGAACACTTTTTTTCAAATTCTATGTTGTCGCTTTCAAACTTTTGTAAACAAACATTTAATTGTTTTACATTTTCAAAAGCAATTCGCTTCCCCCCTGTCAATTTTCTATTTGATAACAAAACTTTAATAGTCTTACTTGAAAGTCTGTTTTCAAGTCTCTCTGTGAATTTTAACTGAAATGATTGTAATTGGGAATTTAAAATATCTATATATTTAAAATCGGGGTATTTGTCCTTTGCTTTGGAGAGCACCTTGAATAAGGAGCTTGTAGTTGAAAATGTGAGAGCTATCTGTTGGATTGTGCCCAAAAAATATCTACTCCTTTTGGATCAAACTATTTTACTTCATTTTAGAGGTAGCATCGATAGATCATTAAACCTACCTCAGTATCCCGGTAGTAATAACTATTTCAGTATCCCGGAAGAAAATATATAATCAATAACTGGGAGCTTATGAAAAAAAAACTATTTTGTATGAAGTGGTGTTTATTTTTTTTTATCTTACATTTGTATATAACTGTTACGTGCCGACATACCATCGTTTTTTACGGCAAAGATTGCTTCTCAAATATCAAAACGTCATCTAAGCGCTTGGAATATTCCCGTCGTTTTTCAAGAAATTTAACACCTCGTGCACCAAAAAAATACTTTAACAGTATTTTTGTTTTATTTATTTTAATAATCTGGTAAAATATTTTTCTGGTGCACGACTGCGGAGGTGCTTAATTTCTTCGAAAACCGTCGAAATATCGCGGGCAAAATTCCACGAAATACGGAAAACAAATAACGCTCATGACGTCACAATGACGTCAAATACGTATCGATTTTGTTGGAAACAAGTTTTAACATCAAAAGTATGATGTCGTCTATAATATAAAACACATCAAATTTTAATCAAGTATTTTCTAAGATAATGATTCATTAAATATGGGGCCATATATGGCACTTATAGTCTCCAGTTCTTTTTATGGCATTGACGCCGGATTGCATGCAATGAGTTTTTCTGTTGATTTCAATGTACACAAACTGTATTTAAAATAAATACAATTATTTACATGAAATGTACAGAGATTGTGTATATATGTCTCATATATACAATCAGAAGAGTGAAAATATTGATTTTAAGGGTCTGGCTGAGGTTATAAATAAATTAATATTTAACAACCTCCACAATCCTCCACCAACAAAATATTTTGATATAATCATTAACCCTCTATACTCAAAACAACTGCTCAATTTGGTGTTGGTGGAAGACTGTGGAGGTATATAAAATAGCTAAAATGTACATTAAATATGTCGTTTATAGTCCATTTTTAGCATTATCCGTCTAATTATTATGTCATTATGATGTCATAACGCACCCAATTTCACGGAAAGATATATTTTTTGAAAATTTGTTTATATAACAATTAAATTAGTATATTGTTTTTATTCTATGTTAAACATTATTTTTTAATATAATGTGGGGCCAATTTTGCACCTTAACGCCTCTCCCTCTTTCAAAATGATAAAATTTTCAATTTTGTTTTTAAATTTCAGTTTTCATAAAATTTCAAAATTTTAAGACATGTATTTAAATAATAATATTGAAAAATGAAAAAATAATTATAGCCTACCTTGAAAATTATTTATGCAATGGTCAGAATATAGAAGCAAACATGTGATAATATTTATCAAAATATACAATTAACATTTACATTAATTGTTATGTTTTTATCTTGTTAAAGGAGTGGGTATGATAAGGGTAGATGTTGGCCCAATCTCAGAAACTGTTTATATAGATATAATATTAAACACAATCATTGAAAGGTAAGAAGAATATTTTTTTTGATGATTTCACTTTGTCCTTTGTTGCTTAGCAACGTAAATGGAGGAGGGTCCAATTAATCATTGGAAATTCAAATATGGTGATTTTATTTTACATATCTTGCAGTCTTTTCGACAAAATGTTATATTCTGTGTATGTACACACTAAAAATAATATTCCAATTCTCTATGATAGCCTATACTATTTTTGTGTAGTTTTGTCACCCTAGCAACGGTCTTGTAAACATTAAATTAGCCTATATTATTGTAATTAATGGTTGAATTTTGACATCTACGATCTTTTGACTTGATATTTGATTAAGCGGTACATTTTTGTCAAGCTATACACACTACAAATGTCATTTCATATTTCAAAAATACATTTTTATATTTTTATTCATAGCTATGCCCCGTCCATAGCAACAGGTTTCCCTATGCACAGTATTTTCCTGTATTTCTCATGGACCTTTTATTCAAAGTAATATGAAATGCCAAAATCATTATTTTCAGTTTTCTAAAAATTTCTGATATATGTAAAGATTAAAGATATAAAGAACGTAAACCATTCACTTTTTGAGAGCTACGATGTATAATTCAGGAGAAAACGTCATTTTATTCTGTCTTCGATAATTCTTGCTACCCGGACAATAATGCAAATCATATGCTACTGACCTCAGATTTGAACTCATTCGGTAGAGATTGTGCGCATGCTCCGTTATAGTTTTGACAGATAACATCATTTTCGTTTCGATTTACATTCCATTATTTTCCATTCAATCCACGATTAAAAATCTTAGCGAAACGTTAAACAAGGATCTCTTTACCTGGAAAATAAATATATATCACCATCTATGATCTAAACCGCCGTAAATGTCTGTTAACGGCATTATGTGTATAATCAAGGACGTATATAGAATCTTATATACGTCCTTGGTATAATTCAGCAAATTTCGCGGGGCCCAGTAAGGGGACACTGTATACGCAACTTGTAATTATGCTAAAACATTATTTTTTAAGACCCGTTGTTGATCCAATTAACAACTGGGATTTGCTTGCTTAACAAACACTTCAGAATAATAATAACTGTATTCAATGCACAATTTTACCCCGAAGGGTTGAAGGCATATACAACTTTATAAGGAATATATACAAAGTAAACAACGTACACAAGTCAAATAGACAAAGACATAGTAACAACATACAAATAAAATGAAAATAAATTCAGACTTGTCATTTACTCTTTACGAAATACTGAAAGAGTCCCTTTTGGTACGACACAAACGAGACGATCTCTGAGAAAGGGATTAGAAAACATAAAAGCACATCTGAAATTAAGCTTTGTCAGGGACAAGTACATTCCATTAAAAAGAGAATACATAAAATCATTAAGCGGACGTTCTAATGTACAACTGATGGTCGCAAAATACGGAGTGTAACCTCAAATATATACCAATTATTATGGAATTTTGAAAACTCCAATCAACTACCGCAACAACTTATGCATATGCGTACCAATTTCTACATCTATGCAATTCCAGAATATCGTGTTCCATGGCTCGACATATACAAGTACCATTTACCAAATACGTGTACCAGATGGGGGGGGGGGGGGGGGGGGGGGGGGGGGGTGTCTCCTGAGATGTTTTAACCAAGTGGTGTACTGTAGAGGAATAAACAATCTGTTGTTAGTGTAGAAATTCCAAAGATTGGTACTTACACAATGTAGGTATACACGCATCAGAAACAAAAAATAACATAATATCATAAAAGATCATCTAACAAGTGTTTTATGCATATTACATGTAGGAAGCAATGTACGGGTTAAACTAGAAAAAAAATCATCATTGCCTGCAATTTCGGTACTTTGTTTTTTTATACCTTAATTTCTAGTAACACTACTTTAAGATACACGTTTGCACAAGGATGGACGTACGAACGCAGACCATTACTATGCCACTCCATCGCTTCGCGGCGGGGGACAAAAAGGGTATACGGGTTGAATATATACGTTTATTCAAACCAGAAATAACAGAGTTCAAACGTATGGGTGGCCGACATTAGGGCAAACGGACCTTCGGACTAATGGACCTTCGGATTAACGAACCTTCAGACTAACGAACCTTCGGACTAATGGACCTTCGAACTAGCGCCACGGAACCTGACAGCAGAACTAGAAAATCACACAATCAGACATTTAGGCATATAACAGCGCAAAAATATACATACAAATGGTCATTTTTTCCACACACTATAGTACAATGGAACATCTTACCACAGAAAATTATCTCAAGTCCATCTATAGACTCTTTCAGAGAACAGCTAACACCCGCTGTTCTCTTAAACATTTAAATTTCAAATACAATTGTACATAGTTTTAAATTTGTTGTTTTATTCACACTTTTGATTTCACTTTATTTCACTTTCAATTTATGTAAATATTTTAGTAAATACCCACGCATGCAACAGTACGTAATCTTCAACGTCTTGAATGAGTACTGTGTACCTAAAGAAGAAGAAGATTTGAATAATAAACAGAATGTTTTGAAGTCCAAATATTTAAATGATCTCCTGATTATCCCAACTATTTGATTTGCCTTGTTTACTTGTGTCTGGATGTTTTTCGAAGTTAAGCTTTGAGTCTATTGTAACTCCAATGTCTTTTTCCGATTCAACTGATTCTAAGGTGACGTATGATCCCTAGTATGTTGGCATCGTGTAATTTGTAGTTCTTTGTTGATTGACAGGACTTTACACTTATCAGGATGAAAGCGCAAAAGCCATTTTTCACTCCTCTTAAAGAGGTTGTTGATATCATTTTGGATTATTTCAATGTCACTATGGTTGGCAATATCCCTATATAGTTTAGTATCGTCTGCAAACATGTATGCATCAGATTCTACGTTCAGCGGCAAGTCGTTGATAAATAATACAACAATACTGGTCCAAGTACCGAGCTTTGCGGTATACCACTCGTCACATTATGCCATTTTGATACAGATCCATTTAGTTGTACTCTTTGCTTGCGGTTACTCAGAAAGTTCTTAACCCATACACAAGTCTGGTTGCTTATTCCATATGAACCAAATGTCACCCTCAGAAGGAGAGAAGCATAATTCATTCACATCAGGTTTTTGAGAAGACCATATTTAAAGTAATATTACACCAGTTTTGTGTGAAGAAATATGTTCCCAACAACTAGAAATCTGCAAATCCGTGTGCATGTTTATCGTCCTCGCCATTGTTGTGGAGACAGATTAACTTTCGGTTGTTTTGTTCCGATGATTGCCGATCATGACCTCGTGAAAAAAAGATAAACAATCATGGATGTGAGGTAAGCACGCACACTTTCCTGACAATGATTATTGAGGAATCTGTCTGTTTCATGTCGTGTGAACCAATTTTTGTTTTGCAATTGTTTCATCAACTGAACAGATGAGCGATAATCTCCCCGAAAGAGTTCAAATCTTGGGTCACGTGCATATCTTTTGCATTACTGCCGGGATGACAGAATTATCTACTGTCAAATATTTTCCGATTTGCTCTTAAAATCTGCTTTTGAAATATTTCAGATATATCATGGCGGTCAGTTTTATTGGTGGAGGAAACTGGAGTACCTGGAGAAAACCATGACCTGTTGCAAGTCACTTACAAACTTTATCACATAATGTTGTATCAAGTACACCTCGCCATGAATGGGGTTCGAACTCACATCTTTAGTGGGGATAGGCACAAGTAGTTGTAAATCCAATTACCATACAATCACGGCTACGACGGCCCCTGACATTCAGTAACAGTCAATAAAGGCATGTTGTCGACAGCAAATCATAGTAATGACTTTAACTTGTCCACTAAGAACACTTGGCTAAATAGCTTCCTTGCTAGCAGATAATACACAGACTACCAAGTGTTTCTCTTGATTTCGTCAAAGTGTTTTAAGAGTATGTGGAGTTGTTCATGTTAATATGTTTACTACATGTATACCGTTAGTGGTAAAACATGACTGCTTATTATAACGGGGGAATTGGGAAAACAAGTTTGAAGGTAATCAGAAGCTGTAAATACAATAAAGACATTAGCCAAAAGAAAGGGACAAAAGGACAAACAACGATCTACAAAACATTACACAGAAAACTAAAAATATCTAGCAACACGAAAACGGGCTTTGGACATATGCAAAAGGGGGGATATGACGGCCCCAGATTCTATTTGGTATAGTGGTTTCTGGGAAATATATTGAAATATGTAAAGCATACGATGAATGCCATGTGATGACAATACCTAATATAGCCCTTTAGGTCAGGTGACCTTAAACTAGATGTGTCGGAAAGACACGAGTGTCCCCGCCATGAATATTAAGGGGACTCACAATGGCTGTAAGTTGGCCAAAAATCATTCAACCGAAACGAATTTCAAAGTTGATCTGTAACTTATATATGATTATACACTCTCATAAAGTCCAAGGGCCATAACTCGGCCAAAAACCATTGGACTGGAACGAAACGTACACTTGATCTGTAATTTATCATTATACACCCACATACCATATATCAAGTCAATATCTCAAAGCATAGCGAAAAAAAGTGGTGACGACTTTTATTTCGGAATTACGGACATGGGTAACACTATATGTCCCGGCCACTTAGTGGCGGGGACATAAAAATGATTCATCAATTCAACAAACTCCATGATGTATGTAAGTGTTAATATTTCAACTTTAACATAAAAATATACAAAATTAGGTCTGGATTTTACAACAAGATTAAAAATTTATACAAATGATTAAATATTTTAAAATACAAAAATCATAACACACATAATTATCACAGTACAATTCTGTACACACACACTCTTCTCCTTTTAAATGCTTTATAGTCTATTTACTATGCCTACACAAATGGGTGCCATTAGTGGAGCAGGAACTGCTTACCCTTCTGGAGCATCTGAGTTCTTTAGCGGGGTTCATGCTAATCGATCTTTAGTTTTATGTGTATGTTTTGTAGAAGGTTGTTTGTCCTTTTTCATTTGGACATTGTGTTGTCTGTCCTTCTGCAATTTACAGAGTCTGATTACCCATTTGGTATCTTCAAACTCTTCTTTTGAAGAAATCTCTTTTAAAATGTAGGAGGGGTTGCCCATACAATCAGGGGTCGTGCTGGGCTTTGCCAATGACGCATTTGGCGATTTTTGTTTCTATCTGGCTCCAAAAAACGGTTGCTGGCAATAATTCTGGAGCCAACATTTTCATTATCAAAAATTATCTAAATTCAATTAAAGGTAATTAAGTGGTCGTTTGCAGGCACAGGTAAGCTACATGATTGATACTTGAACACCTTGTATAAACATCCTGAGTGACACTTATAATTGTATATTGTAAATAACCGGAGGTACGTGACCTTTCACACCTGTCACAGGTAGATGTAATTAAAGAAAATTTAACCCACAGGTAATTGGATCAGTGCTAACTTGCCTGATTGTTTTATGAATGTAAATAAAATCAATAATGCTTATCATTTGGAGATAAAGATATTTAATCATCATGATCATGGTCATGGATGTTTACAAATTCACGCACATGGTTCAACCCGTCAAGGATCAATCTACGCATGTGTGAATAATAAATGTTTACTTTCAGACTGATATGTCTTTTTATAAATAAATTAAGTCTTCATATCGATAACATGCACTTAATAAGCCATGAAATAGTAGATATCATCTGGAATCAAAATATTTTTGTGTCAATCATGATAAGTTAAAATCCGTAACAGATGTCCGGAATAATTCTTTGTTTACACGCTGTAGTTAAATTCCGGTTGTTCTCAGACGAAGTTTCTGTTTCATTTTCAGCATGAAAATGGCCCCAAAGTAAACAAAACGTCCAGTATAACAGAAAAGATCATAATAAACATAACAATTTACCCTTTTGACATGTAACCAGTAATAAAACAACAGTATCATCACTTCAAAGCCTGGCGTCATGAGTGATAAAATTTGGCGCCAACATTTTTGGAGCTGACAATCTTTTTGATGAAAGAAAAAGGGAAATAACTCCTTCAAAAAGTGAAGTATAAAAACTTTAAAAAATAGAATAAATAAATACAAAAGTAAAAACACAAATATCACAGCTCAATACTTCCATAGGTACTTTTCTCAATTAATATGTTCTATACACTTTGTAATTATGTCTATACAGCATGATATGACCACATCAAGTTAACAAATACACCATCAAATGAGTGTGGGAACACTAATATTGTCATCACTAAATTTCTTTTCAACCTAACATAAATTAACAATTTAAGCTGATTAAAATCATAAATTAACAATTCAAAGCTCATTAAAATCATAAATTAACAATTCAAGCTGATTAAAATAAAAAATTCACAATTAAATTGAATTACAATAACAAATTTAACAATTAAATTGGATCAAAATCATAAATTTAACAATTAAATTGGATTAAAATAATAAATATAACTATTAAATTGGATTAAAATCACAAATTTAACAATTCAATCTGATTAAAATCATAAATTAACAATTCAAGCTGATTAAAATCATAAATTTAACAAGTAAATTGTATTAAAATCATAAATTTTACAATTAAATTGGATTAAAATCAGAAATTTCACAATTAAATTGGATTAAAATCAGAAATTTCACAATTAAATTGGATTAAAATCATAAATTTAACAATCGAATTGGATTAATATCATAAATTTAACAATTAAATTGGATTAAAATCATAAATATAACTATTAAATTGAATTAAAATCATAAATTTTACAATGAAATTGGATTAAAATCATAAATTTAATACTTAAATTGGATTAAAATAATAAATTTAACAATTAAATTGGATTAAAATCATAAATTTAACAATTAAATTGGATTAAAATTATAAATTTAACAATTAAATTGGATTGAAATCATAAATTTTACAATTAAATTGGATTAAAATCATAAATTTAATACTTAAATTGGATTAAAATCATAAATTTAACAATTAAATTAGATTAAAATCATAAATTTAACAATTAAATTGGATGTATTAAAATCATAAATTTAACAATTCAATTTGATCAAAAATCATAAATTAACAGCCACAATGACCTTGACCTTATATCCAGTTATGTCAGCTGTCAATGAGAACTTTACATTATTTTAATAAGATTAATAAAAAAATATGTTTTTGAGTTAAATATGCATATTACATACAGTATATGGTCATATGACCTACATTCATATATCAATATATAATTTTGCATCATTTTGAGCATTTTTATACAATTTTTCTTACTATTTAACAATAAAGTGATCACTTTAAAATAAATATAATACTTGTGTATGTACAGAGACATCTATCTTGAAAGACTGTAGGACTACGGTACTTTAAAATCTCCCAACCCTCCATTACTTGTATATGAATCAAGACAGACCAGCTGTCTTGTAAGGTCACATTTTGTTAAATGGTTATCTCCCTTGACAGGAATGTATAACTTAAGGTTAATTGGTATATTGATGTTTAACGCCAACTTTAGCAATATTTCAGCTCTATCGTGGCAAATTTTATAAACTTAAGAGAAATATGAAGGTATAAACATATGAACAAAATAAACTATTTGTCACTGTTGTTAAAAGGTGCGGTCACACACTACAATTTTAATTTCCATTTGATTTTTCCAAATGATTTACCTTTCGACACGCTTTGGACAACGAAAATCATATCATGTGAACATAAAATTTGAAATGTGGAAACTAGATGGAAAATGAGTTTTGATATTGGATGACACCCTATTTTCATCCGACATATTTTCACCGACAGTTTGATGAGAATCATATCGTGAGTATCATAACATGAGAATGGTAAAATAAACTTGATTCAACTTTTTTAACAGAATCGTTTTCATAAATGAATGAACAGATACAAACAGATAAATAAAAAAAATATGTAATCGGGGGCCAGAATCTTTCTTTTCTCTCATGTCTTTGACACTAGCACCATAATACTAATCTTTTCTTTTCTGTTTGATGTTCATGATATCACGTTGACGACCATCTATGATGTCATTTGTGAAAATCTAAGACATCAGAATACTTTCGTAATGAATTTCAGAATTTCATTTACAGGATCAATCTCCCTCTGATTCATATTCCAATCTATTGTTAAGCATCTGTTAATTAAAATTTGCATCAAATTAAAAGAAAAAGTCAGATTGTGAAAACAAATGGCCATTTGACTTGCCTATGTTGCTGACACCATATCAAGAGGAAATCGGACAGAAAATTGTATGAAAGTAAAGAAGTGAGTGTTTATCAGTAATATCATGGAGAGAACAGAAAGTAAAGCCTTAAGTGAGTGTTTATCAGTAATATCATGGAGAGAACAGATTACATTTAATTGTATGAAAGTAAAGAAGTGAGTATTTATCAGTAATATCATGGAGAGAACAGATTACATTTGATGAAATGATGATCATGAAATGAAAATTTAAACATGGTACAGTGTTTTTACAATTCAATCAATATCAACTAAACAAACAATCACCTCTCATGATTTCTTTGTACATATAATTTGTAAACAATTAAAAACTGTGTTTCTTTCCTCGTAATTTCTTCGGACACAACATGTTCTATCATTAGCGATCAAGCACTCTGTCATTTCACGTGTTAAAATTATTTTCGTAATGTCTTTCTGTTCAATTTATCAATCTTTGTTGAATAAATATAGAATATCTGACGTTTGAATGGTTGAGATATACATTATCACTAGTATCACAGCAAGTGTGATAGGAAGAGCTGTACGTGATACTAGTGATAATGTATGTTGGGAACTTCAAATCTGACGTTATTATTTAAATCGGTATTAAATGTTATAATGTAACGTCACACTGAACAATATTTTCCAGTATCAGAGTCACTAAATTGATACTGACTATATCACCTGGTGAGATCAAATGAAATATGTCCAAATTACTGATAGGCAAAAATGTCTACTCGGTTTTTCTTTTTATTCCTGATAATAATTGATCATGGGACATATGACATGCTCTGTCCCTTTTGTGTTTTCGAATAGTATCGCTGTTTACTAAAGCATCTTTAGAAAATGAAACGACATCCACCGTATCTAATAAGCTCTCTTTTGATTGGCCGTCAGGTATAGGTACATCAAATATGATTGGAGGGTTCGATAGTTTGTAGCCTTTAGTACAAGATGCTGCATTAATGAAGGTTGTAACACCATCAGTGGTCATTCCATAACCTAAAAATAGATCAAATGCTGCATTAATGAAGGTTGTAACACCATCAGTGGTCATTCCATAACCTAAAAATAGATCAAATGCTGCATTAATGAAGGTTGTAACACCATTAGTGGTCATTCCATAACCTAAAAATAGATCAAATGCTGCATTAATGAAAGTTGTAACACCATCAGTGGTCATTCCATAACCTAAAAATAGATCAAATGCTGCATTAATGAAGGTTGTAACACCATTAGTGGTCATTCCATAACCTAAAAATAGATCAAATGCTGCATTAATGAAGGTTGTAACACCATCAGTGGTCATTCCATAACCTAAAAATAGATCAAATGCTGCATTAATGAAGGTTGTAACACCATCAGTGGTCATTCCATAACCTAAAAATAGATCAAATGCTGCATTAATGAAGGTTGTAACACCATCAGTGGTCATTCCATAACCTAAAAATAGATCAAATGCTGCATTAATGAAGGTTGTAACACCATTAGTGGTCATTCCATAACCTAAAAATAGATCAAATGCTGCATTAATGAAGGTTGTAACACCATCAGTGGTCATTCCATAACCTAAAAATAGATCAAATGCTGCATTAACGAAGGTTGTAACACCATTAGTGGTCATTCCATAACCTAAAAATAGATCAAATCCAATCAATTCTATTTTTGGAACATAGATTGTAGATATCTATGTTTTTACCTTTGCTGGTGGATCATCAGCCCAGAGGGGGTTAGTGTTATGGTGTTTAATGCCACTTTCAATAATATTTCAGCTATATCGTGGTAGTCAGTTTTATTAGTGAAGAAAACAGGAGTACCCGGAGCAAACCATCGACCTGCCGCAAGTCACTGACAAACTTTATCACATAATGTTGTATTGAGTACACCTTGCCTGAGTGGGATTCGAACTCACAACGTTAGTGATGATAGGCACTGATTGAATAGGTAGTTGTAAATTCAATTACCATACGATCACAACCATGAGGCCTGTGCTAACTAATAAAAATAGTCCACATATGATTCTGGTATTAGATATATCTTATTTTATAAAAATAGTCCACATATGATTCTGGTATTAGATATATCTTATTTTATAAAAATAGTCCACATATGATTCTGGTATTAGATATATCTTATTTTATAAAAATAGTCCACATATGATTCTGGTATTAGATATATCTTATTTTATAAAAATAGTCCACATATGATTCTGGTATTAGATATATCTTATTTTATAAAAATAGTCCACATATGATTCTGGTATTAGATATATCTTATTTTATAAAAATAGTCCACATATGATTCTGGTATTAGATATATCTTATTTTATAAAAATAGTCCACATATGATTCTGGTATTAGATATATCTTATTTTATAAAAATAGTCCACATATGATTCTGGTATTAGTTATATCTTATTTTATAAAAATAGTCCACATATGATTCTGGTATTAGATATATCTTATTTTATAAAAATAGTCGGCCCTGTCAGTATTTTGGCATAAATACTAAAATTAAATATAGAGACATCTACATTATTTTGGATGTCATGGAAACAGCTACATGATTTTAGATGTCATGGAGACATCTACATGATTTTGGATGTCATGGAGAGAGCTACAAGATTTTAGATGTCATGGAGAGAGCTACATGATTTTAGATATCATGGTGACAGCTACATGATTTTGGATGTCATGGAGACAGCTACATGATATTAGATGTCATGGAGACATCTACATGATTTTGGATGTCATGGAGACAGCTACATGATTTTGGATGTCATGGAGAGAGCTACATGATTTTGGATGTCATGGAGACAGCTACATGATTTTAGATGTCATGGAGAGAGTTACATGATTTTGGATGTCATGGAGACAGCTACATGATTTTGGATGTCATGGAGAGAGCTACATGATTTTGGATGTCATGGAGACAGCTACATGATTTTAGATGTCATGGAGAGAGCTACATGATTTTGGATGTCATGGAGAGAGCTACATGATTTTGGATGTCATGGAGACAGCTACATGATTTTGGATGTCATGGAGAGAGCTACATGATTTTGGATGTCATGGAGAGAGCTACATGATTTTGGATGTCATGGAGACAGCTACATGATTTTGGATGTCATGGAGAGCTACATGATTTTGGATGTCATGGAGAGAGCTACATGATTTTAGATGTCATGGAGACAGCTACATGATTTTAGATGTCATGGAGACAGCTACATGATTTTGGATGTCATGGAGACAACTACATGATATTAGATGTCATGGAGACAGCTATATGATTTTGGATGTCATGGAGACAGCTACATGATTTTGGATGTCATGGAGACAGCTATATGATTTTAGATGTCATGGAGAGAGCTACATGATTTTGGATGTCATGGAGACAGCTACATGATTTTGGATGTCATGGAGACAGCTATATGATTTTGGATGTCATGGAGAAAGCTACATGATTTTGGATGTCATGGAGAGAGCTACATGATTTTGGATGTCATGGAAAGAGCTACATGATTTTGGATGTCATGGAGACAGCTACATGATTTTGGATGTCATGGAGACAGCTACATGATTTTGGATGTCATGGAGACAGCTACATGATTTTGGATGTCATGGAGACTGCTACATGATTTTGGATGTCATGGAGAGCTACATGATTTTGGATGTCATGGAGACAGCTACATGACTTTAGATGTCATGGAGACAGCTACATGATTTTGGATGTCATGGAGAGCTACATGATTTTGGATGTCATGGAGACAGCTATATGATTTTAGATGTCATGGAGAGAGCTACATGATTTTGGATGTCATGGAGACAGCTACATGATTTTGGATGTCATGGAGACAGCTATATGATTTTGGATGTCATGGAGAAAGCTACATGATTTTGGATGTCATGGAGAGAGCTACATGATTTTGGATGTCATGGAAAGAGCTACATGATTTTGGATGTCATGGAGACAGCTACATGATTTTGGATGTCATGGAGACAGCTACATGATTTTGGATGTCATGTAGACAGCTACATGATTTTGGATGTCATGGAGACAGCTACATGATTTTGGATGTCATGGAGAGCTACATGATTTTGGATGTCATGGAGACAGCTACATGACTTTAGATGTCATGGAGACAGCTACATGATTTTGGATGTCATGGAGACAGCTACATGATTTTGGATGTCATGGAGACAGCTACATGATTTTGGATGTCATGGAGACAGCTACATGATTTTGGATGTCATGGAGAGAGCTACATGATTTTGGATGTCATGGAGACAGCTACATGATTTTGGATGTCATGGAGACATCTACATGATTTTAGATGTCATGGAGACAGCTACGTGATTTTAGATGTCATGGAGAGAGCTACATGATTTTGGATGTCATGGAGACAGCTACATGATTTTAGATGTCATGGAGACAGCTACATGATTTTGGATGTCATGGAGACAGCTACATGATTTTGGATGTCATGACATGTATATTTATCCATAATTTGACTGTGTTTGTTTTCTAAGAAAATTATTATTGTTCTGAAAAACACGGGCAGTAAATATGAATTGCATGTCTCAACAGAATATCAACAAATCAAAGCACATTTTATCAAGAGAAAACAAAATATTTTTTTTATTTCTCACGAATTGTGACCTGTCAATCAAACAGTTTTTGTTCTTCTGTTTTACAAACCTAATGTATCAAACAATTATTTCTGGAGAAAACATAAAACAAAGATAAAACAATTTTTTTTTCAACAAAAAAAATCATCTATAAAATACTATGGAATCATTAGTAATCGTGGGATTCTAATTTTCGTGGATTAGGTGGTTCACTAAAACCATGAAAATTAAAATCCAACAAAATACAATTTTCCCATTGATTGTTACCTGTATTGGCTGTAATGCTTGAAACCAGGAATTCAAGAACCCATAGATCAATGCATTTTGTAGAAACCACGAAAATTGGTGTCAACAAATAAAAGTACTTTGACAGTAAAGTTATTTTAAACTTACTTTCATGTATATGACCAAAGACATGATATTGTGGTTTAACTCTTCTCTGTACTGTATTAAGTAATTCTAAACAACCAACGTTTATACCGCCTTTAGTTGTATCACCGTGACCTACAATAGACAAAATTAATACACAATTAAAGGTTGTTTTTGATATATGGTGTTTAATGCTACTTTCAAGATATATCCTGACGGTCAGTTTTACTGGTAGAGGAAACCGGAGTAGACACTCGCCATGAACGGGGTTCGAACCCACAAATTTAGTGGTGATAGGCACAGATTGCACAATTAGTTGTAAATCCAACTACCATACGATCACGACCACGATGACTCCTAAAATGGCAATATCATCTTCTTAAATGATTTGATCAACATGCTGTATCGATGTCATTCTCCAATAGGCAAGCGTGCAAAGCTTAAAGGAATTCCCCTCTAAATTGATGGAGGACTTGCATGGAGAGATGAACGGACTAGATACAAACAATATGTTTCTGATACATAATTCAGTTCATTCATTCATTTCATTCGTTCTTATTCAGGCAAATATCAAGCACACACATTTAAACAAAAAACATCACAAAAACATTACATTAAATAAAATAAATAGGTTTTAGAACAGTTAGTCCAGTCCAAACAAATGTTTAGGGCCCGGATGGCTCAATGAGTTAGGTAGTTGGATTACCTAACAACTCATACAAGCCTATCACCAATATGGCATGGGTTCGCGCCCAGCTTTGTAAGTTACAAAAAAGGGTGCACTTGACTCGCAGCCGCAAGTGATAAAGTTTACCAGTTACTTGTCCATGGTCGGTGGTTCTCTCTGGGTACTTCCACCACTAAAACTGGTCGCCATGATATAGCTGAAGGTGGTGTAAAACACCAAAAATCAAAATCAAATCAAAATCGAAACCTGAATAAACCAGAATCGTGTATAAACTGAACATTTAATAAAGTCCCAATGTCGGAAATCTTTGTTAATTTAACCTGTATAAACCGAACACCTGTCTATTACAAACACAATGTGTTTGGTTTAGACAGGTTTCACTGTATACAGTTTAAAATTCACACAAAGAATATACAATGTACATTGTATTAAAATATCATGATTGCACAAGTTTGTAGGTCTTAAGAAGAGTCTGAAGATACCAAAGGGGTAATCAAAATCCGTAAATCGAAGAAGAACAGCCAACACAATGGCCAAAAGAAAAAGAACAAAAGGACAAACAACGACCTACAAAATATACATATAAAACTAAAGATTGAGTAACTCGAACCCCCGAAATTATGAATACATCTAAGAACTGGGGGTGAATTCAGGTGCTCTGGAAGGGTAAGCAGTTCCTGCTCCACTAGTGGCACCAGTCGTGTTAATCTAGTTACAAACCCGGTGAAAAGTCATGAATGAGGAAAGGACCAGGAAATGTTTACAACAAGTGGAACATATCTGTGGTCAAGTTTGTTCATACAGAAAGGTAAAAACAATATGACTTACCAACAGGTGGGCCATGTGTCATCAGTATATCTACATTTTCAGGTATCCAGTTCCATTTTTCTAAAATCTGTGCACCTCTATCTAGATTGAAAGCCCAGTTACAAAATCTGGGTGACCTTCAAATAAACAATATATAATAACTGAGCCACCCATCTAATAAGAAAACAAACTATATACAGTATTAACACTAGTAACAGGGTGTTTATGTCAGAAAAGGTTTGGTTTTGGTGTTTAATGCCACTTTCAACAATATTTCAGTTATATTATGGCGGTCAGTTCTATTGGTGGAGGAAACAGGAGTACTTGGAGAAAACCACCGACCTGCCGCAGGTCACTGACAAATTTTATGACATAATGTTGTATCAAGTACACCTCACCATCAAGGAGGTTCGAACTCACAACTTTAGTGGCGATAGGTACTGATTGCACAGGTAGTTGTAAATCCAACTACCATAGGATCACGACCACGACGGCCTCTCACTGTGACAAGTAATATTATTTATTTACTCACTATCATATATTGATGATTTGTAAATGTTCTCTTTAATCTTTATACAACATCTTTAATATAGTGTGATACTAAGTGATTAAAAATGTTTTTTTAAAACGAGAGGACATTTATCAGTCATCTCATCGAAGGGTGAAGCCCTGAGATGAGAGATGACTGAGAAACGTTCTGTCGTTTTAAAAAAAACATCTTTAATTATTTTATCGCTATGATAGTATGTTTATCAAGGATTTAGTAATGTGACGTCATTATAACGTCATATTAGAAAACAGCGATATTACTAAGCGTCTTTTACAATGCTTAGCGATTAGCGATAATTGAAATCTTCACAGCGCTTACGTGATATCAAACATATTGGTTTTAAACATCAAAGAGAAAGTAAACAAAATAGCGATGAAAATATATTATCACTGATTTCTAACATGACTTTATGTTGATGTTACTTGGACAAATCCTTGATATTCATCATACTATTTTTGATACGTTTTGTTCCTCATCACATCTCACGTCTCACATTTCACCTTCAATGTAATATTTCTCTCAGAAATCCATTCTTGCAAAATAAATCAATGATAGTACACATATAAACAACATATTTATCGTCTGGTCGAAAAGCTCCAGAATTTTTTGAAAATATTTTTTGTATTTTTACCTCTAAAGAGAGATTCTAAATTAATATATATAATTTTATAAATATATTATTACCATGGTGACCCATAAATATTGATTCCACACACAGTTACCATAGAATCTTGTAAATACACAGCATTGGTCAACAAATCTTTGACACTTTTAACTCCTTTTGAATCTAAATATCGTCTTACTGCACCAAAGTTCAGTCCAAAAACAATGTGATCCATGAAATGAATTTCGTCAAACGGTAGATCATGATTTCCCGCTATTACGATTTTCTTCTTATGGTTTAGTGTTCCTACAAAAAATAGATATTGGGTTATAATCAATATGATTAAAGTCATATCTCTCACTCGCTCCCCTTTACTGATATGTCATGGCGTGGGAGATTTGAAGAAATCACATCTCTCACTCGCTCCCCTTTACAGATATGTCATGGCGTGGGAGATCTGAAGAAATCACATCTCACTCGCTCCCCTTTACAGATATGTCATGGCGTGGGAGATCTGAAGAAATCACATCTCTCACTCGCTCCCCTTTACAGATATGTCATGACGTGGGAGATCTGAAGAAATCACATCTCTCTCTCGCTCCCCTTTACTGATATGTCATGACGTGGGAGATCTGAATAAATCACATCTCTCACTCGCTCCCCTTTACAGATATGTCATGACGTGGGAGATCTGATGAAATCACATCTCTCACTCGCTCCCCTTTACAGATATGTCATGACGTGGGAGATCTGAAGAAATCACATCTCTCACTCGCTTCCCTTTACTGATGTCGTGATGTGGGAGATCTGAAGAAATCACATCTCTCACTCGCTCCCCTTTACAGATATGTCATGACGTGTGAGATCTGAAGAAATCCAATTAAGTGTGTTGGTTTAGTACAAAGTGAACATCAGTAACATATTATCGAATGCAACTTGTTCTCGCCATGATATACAAGGTAGCTGAAATATTGCTCACTTGACATTAAACAACAATTACTCACTCACTCAAGAACGAGCAGCATTGAACTATTTGTTCAGCCTGAAGAAACCAACACAAAAATGATAACTTTTTATAATTTTAAGTCTTTTTAATATGCAGTTATTCATTGAATTCCTTGAAAAAAAAATATCTGAAGTGTTCGAAGAGATTTGTTGTAGCTTTTACCATTTCAGAGATATGAGAAGATTAAATGGTCTTACATGGAACTACTTTTTTCACGGTCGAAGGAATGTTTCCACTATTCAACCACCTGACAGTTGCTTACCGCTTACGTCATCTTGTCAATAATGTGGCAATACACATCTATGCACATGATTACATTAGAATGGAGATAATTGTATTGTATTTGAAATTTTCACAGAATCAAAAGTTGATTTAATGGTCGCAAATATCCATTTACTGGCTCCGCTAACGCGTCACCAGTAAACTCAATTTGCGACCATCAAATTTCCAATTGATGCTGTGAAATTTTCAAATACAATACAGTTATATCATAAGTATGTGTCATCTCCTAAGTACAGGTATGTGTCACATGTCATGAATATTTAATGATATCATAAATATAAGTTATGACTTTTTTAGACCAACTGAATTGCTTTTAGCAAACAAAGCATTTAATTTTAAATTATTAACCTTTCATAGACTCCTACATGTAAGCACCAATTTCATAGGACGATAAAGGGTAACTTGCATGTGACCTATAATGACGTTTCTTCAGATCTCACACGTATCCTGATTCTGACTCAACCAGTCTTTGTTCTTAGATACGATCTCTATGGATGACATATGTATGTAACCCGCCTTTATACATGGAATTTAAAAATATTTGTATGAGATGCCTCTAGGAGTTGTTGCTGATTAGTAGATTGATTGGTGTTTTACGCCAACTTTAGCAGTATTTCAGCTATATCGGGGAGTGTGCTGATAAGTACATGTTTAATATATTTGTTTATGAAATTCTGCTTTCCATACATTTTAACATAGAACCTCATTATCATTATCTTTCTATACACAGTTCAGTGAGTGAGTGAGTGATAATTGATTACGATAGTACAGTACAGTCAGAGACATAGCATGACAAATCACTATTCTAACATGATCTCCTTCTTTCGCTTTGTAGAGAAATGAGCAATCTATCAATGGTATAATCTCATTCGCACATGCGCCGGTGAATGTGACTGACTTCCATTAGCAGCATAAATTGTGTGCGATATTTTCCGGAAACGTAGATATAAATTACCGTCTTCCAATCAAAGTATACTACCGTATTTGTACTCTTAGACATATCAGAATCGAAATAAATCATGGAAGCCATCATGTGTTTTGACTTTTAACATGGATTGGCGGATATTAGTAAATTTTATCCTTCGCTTCTGGCTCAGGATAAAATACTAATATCTGCCAATCCAAGTTAAAACTCCCAATACATTCTGGTTTCCATGATTTATTTCTTAAATCTAGACATATCACTCATCTTGGTGACATAGATATATCTTTTGTTCTGTTGAATATACAAAATGTATCTTCAAAATTTATTTTGTATTTACAGTGTAACATACTATCACCCAAAATGCACAAGAAAGTGAGTAAATAAATTAAACAGAGCAAAAAAACATATCAGTATCACATCTATCACAGTGATTAATCACGCTATGTGTCTGACTGTACTGTATCAGTATCACATCTATCACAGTGATTAATCACGCTATGTGTCTGACTGTACTGTATCAGTATCACATCTATCACAGTGATTAATCACGCTATGTGTCTGACTGTACTGTATCAGTATCACATCTATCACAGTGATTAATCACGCTATGTGTCTGACTGTACTGTATCAGTATCACGTCTATCACAGTGATTAATCACGCTATGTGTCTGACTGTACTGTATCAGTATCACATCTATCACAGTGATTAATCATGCTATGTGTCTGACTGTACTGTATCAGTATCACATCTATCACAGTGATTAATCACGCTATGTGTCTGACTGTACTGTACTAATGTTGCACAATAAAATGTATACCTAGAAACGCATTGAATCTATCTATTTCTGATGTCCCTCCTTTCATTGTAAAGTCTCCAGCATGTAACAAGATATCCCCAGGAGGGATAGGAAAGTTAGGTCTAGGATCCTCTGGTTTAAGCTTGGAATGCGTGTCCGATATACAAACAAATCGAATACAATGAGGAAATATTGGCGTATGAATATTTAGCGGTTCTACTTCTTTATACACTTGTTTTACTTTCATCTTAGACCACACTCGACTCGGCATATCTGTTTCCGGATCAGGAACAATCTCAATTCCTACTGCTTTATCAGATGCTGCTGAAATATTCAGCTTCCCCATTTGTTCTGTGCGATCATCTAAACTGCTTTTGTCTTCTTTTTTTGATGACTTTCCGCTCTTTTTACCACAAAATCCCTTCAAATGCTCCATTTCATCTACAAGATATTCTTTTTCCTTGGTTTATGAGAAAACTGGAACAAATCATTACATTATTTAATTTAAAATAAAACCATATGTATCAAAATACAGAGATCTTTGAAGGATAACATTTTGACGAGTTCCAGCCAAAACAGACAAGAGTCCCCCTAGTGAATTCTTAGCTATTTTTGTTTGGACAAAATGGCAAGTCCATAGCACAAGTGATGATTCTAGAACTCACAGTCTATAGTACAAGTGATGATTCTAGAACTCACAGTCTATAGTACAAGTGATGATTCTAGAACTCACAGTCTATAGTACAAGTGATGATTCTAGAACTCAGTCTATAGTACAAGTGATGATTCTAGAACTCACAGTCTATAGTACAAGTGATGATTCTAGAACTCACAGTCTATAGTACAAGTGATGATTCTAGAACTCACAGTCTATAGTACAAGTGATGATTCTAGAACTCAGTCTATAGTACAAGTGATGATTCTAGAACTCACAGTCTATAGTAAAAGTGATGATTCTAGAACTCACAGTCTATAGCACAAGTGATGATTCTAGAACTCAGTCTATAGTACAAGTGATGATTCTAGAACTCAGTCTATAGTACAAGTGACGATTCTAGAACTCACAGTCTATAGTACAAGTGATGATTCTAGAACTCAGTCTATAGTACAAGTGATGATTCTAGAACTCACAGTCTATAGTACAAGTGATGATTCTAGAACTCACAGTCTATAGTACAAGTGATGATTCTAGAACTCACAGTCTATAGTACAAGTGATGATTCTAGAACTCAGTCTATAGTACAAGTGATGATTCTAGAACTCACAGTCTATAGTACAAGTGATGATTCTAGAACTCACAGTCTATAGTACAAGTGATGATTCTAGAACTCAGTCTATAGTACAAGTGATGATTCTAGAACTCACAGTCTATAGTACAAGTGATGATTCTAGAACTCACAGTCTATAGTACAAGTGATGATTCTAGAACTCACAGTCTATAGTACAAGTGATGATTCTAGAACTCACAGTCTATAGTACAAGTGGTGATTCTAGAACTCAGTCTATAGTACAAGTGATGATTCTAGAACTCACAGTCTATAGTACAAGTGATGATTCTAGAACTCACAGTCTATAGTACAAGTGATGATTCTAGAACTCACAGTCTATAGTACAAGTGATGATTCTAGAACTCACAGTCTATAGTACAAGTGATGATTCTAGAACTCACAGTCTATAGTACAAGTGATGATTCTAGAACTCACAGTCTATAGTACAAGTGATGATTCTAGAACTCACAGTCTATAGTACAAGTGATGATTCTAGAACTCAGTCTATAGTACAAGTGATGATTCTAGAACTCACAGTCTATAGTACAAGTGATCATTCTAGAACTCACAGTCTATAGTACAAGTGATGATTCTAGAACTCAGTCTATAGTACAAGTGATGATTCTAGAACTCACAGTCTATAGTACAAGTGATGATTCTAGAACTGTATAGTACAAGTGATGATTCTAGAACTCACAGTCTATAGTACAAGTGATGATTCTAGAACTGTATAGTACAAGTGATGATTCTAGAACTCACAGTCTATAGTACAAGTGATGATTCTAGAACTGTATAGTACAAGTGATGATTCTAGAACTCACAGTCTATAGTACAAGTGATGATTCTAGAACTCACAGTCTATAGTACAAGTGATGATTCTAGAACTGTATAGTACAAGTGATGATTCTAGAACTCACAGTCTATAGTACAAGTGATGATTCTAGAACTCACAGTCTATAGTACAAGTGATGATTCTAGAACTCACAGTCTATAGTACAAGTGATGATTCTAGAACTCACAGTCTATAGCACAAGTGATGATTCTAGAACTCACAGTCTATAGTACAAGTGATGATTCTAGAACTGTGTGTTACAAGTGATGATTCTAGAACTCACAGTCAATAGTACAAGTGATGATTCTAGAACTCACAGTCTATAGTACAAGTGATGATTCTAGAACTCACAGTCTATAGTACAAGTGATGATTCTAGAACTCACAGTCTATAGTACAAGTGGTGATTCTAGAACTCAGTCTATAGTACAAGTGATGATTCTAGAACTCACAGTCTATAGTACAAGTGATGATTCTAGAACTCACAGTCTATAGTACAAGTGATGATTCTAGAACTCATAGTCTATAGTACAAGTGATGATTCTAGAACTCACAGTCTATAGTACAAGTGATGATTCTAGAACTCATAGTCTATAGTACAAGTGATGATTCTAGAACTCACAGTCTATAGTACAAGTGATGATTCTAGAACTCACAGTCTATAGTACAAGTGATGATTCTAGAACTCACAGTCTATAGTACAAGTGATGATTCTAGAACTCACAGTCTATAGTACAAGTGATGATTCTAGAACTCATAGTCTATAGTACAAGTGATGATTCTAGAACTGTGTGTTACAAGTGATGATTCTAGAACTCACAGTCAATAGTACAAGTGATGATTCTAGAACTCACAGTCTATAGTACAAGTGATGATTCTAGAACTCACAGTCTATAGTACAAGTGATGATTCTAGAACTGTATAGTACAAGTGATGATTCTAGAACTCACAGTCTATAGTACAAGTGATGATTCTAGAACTCATAGTCTATAGTACAAGTGATGATTCTAGAACTCACAGTCTATAGTACAAGTGATGATTCTAGAACTCACAGTCTATAGTACAAGTGATGATTCTAGAACTCATAGTCTATAGTACAAGTGATGATTCTAGAACTCACAGTCTATAGTACAAGTGATGATTCTAGAACTCACAGTCTATAGCACAAGTGATGATTCTAGAACTCACAGTCTATAGTACAAGTGATGATTCTAGAACTCACAGTCTATAGTACAAGTGATGATTCTAGAACTCACAGTCTATAGTACAAGTGATGATTCTAGAACTCATAGTCTATAGTACAAGTGATGATTCTAGAACTCACAGTCTATAGTACAAGTGATGATTCTAGAACTGTATAGTACAAGTGATGATTCTAGAACTCACAGTCTATAGTACAAGTGATGATTCTAGAACTCATAGTCTATAGTACAAGTGATGATTCTAGAACTCACAGTCTATAGTACAAGTGATGATTCTAGAACTCACAGTCTATAGTACAAGTGATGATTCTAGAACTCACAGTCTATAGTACAAGTGATGATTCTAGAACTCACAGTCTATAGTACAAGTGATGATTCTAGAACTCATAGTCTATAGTACAAGTGATGATTCTAGAACTCACAGTCTATAGTACAAGTGATGATTCTAGAACTAACATACTGTGATGGGTCATATCTCCTACACTAACATCTAACAACATACTGTGATGGGTCATATCACCTACACTAACATCTAACAACATACAGTGATGGGTCATATCACCTACACTAACATCTAACAACATACTGTGATGGGTCATATCACCTACACTAACATCTAACAACATACAGTGATGGGTCATATCACCTACACTAACATCTAACAACATACTGTGACGGGTCATATCACCTACACTAACATCTAACAACATACTGTGACGGGTCATATCTCCTACACTAACATCTAACAACATACCGCGATGGGTCATATCACCTACACTAACATCTAACAATATACAGTGATGGGTCATATCACCTACACTAACATCTAACAATATACAGTGATGGGTCATATCACCTACACTAACATCTAACAACATACTGTGACGGGTCATATCTCCTACACTAACATCTAACAACATACCGCGATGGGTCATATCACCTACACTAACATCTAACAACATACAGTGATGGGTCATATCACCTACACTAACATCTAACAACATACAGTGATGGGTCATATCACCTACACTAACATCTAACAATATACAGTGATGGGTCATATCACCTACACTAACATCTAACAACATACTGTGACGGGTCATATCTCCTACACTAACATCTAACAACATACCGCGATGGGTCATATCACCTACACTAACATCTAACAACATACAGTGATGGGTCATATCACCTACACTAACATCTAACAATATACCGCGATGGGTCATATCACCTACACTAACATCTAACAATATACGGTGATGGGTCATATCACCTACACTAACATCTAACAACATACAGTGATGGGTCATATCACCTACACTAACATCTAACAACATACAGTGATGGGTCATATCACCTACACTAACATCTAACAACATACTGTGACGGGTCATATTTCCTACACTAACATCTAACAACATACAGTGATGGGTCATATCTCCTACACTAACATCTAACAACATACTGTGATGGGTCATATCTCCTACACTAACATCTAACAACATACCGCGATGGGTCATATCACCTACACCAACATCTAACAACATACTGTGATGGGTCATATCTCCTACACTAACATCTAACAACATACAGTGATGGGTCATATCTCCTACACTAACATCTAACAACATACCGCGATGGGTCATATCACCTACACTAACATCTAACAACATACCGCGATGGGTCATATCACCTACACTAACATCTAACAACATACAGTGATGGGTCATATCTCCTACACTAACATCTAACAACATACAGTGATGGGTCATATCACCTACACTAACATCTAACAACATACAGTGATGGGTCATATCACCTACACTAACATCTAACAACATACAGTGATGGGTCATATCTCCTACACTAACATCTAACAACATACAGTGATGGGTCATATCACCTACACTAACATCTAACAACATACCGTGACGGGTCATATCTCCTACACTAACATCTAACAACATACAGTGATGGGTCATATCACCTACACTAACATCTAACAACATACTGTGACAGGTCATATCACCTACACTAACATCTAACAACATACAGTGATGGGTCATATCTCCTACACTAACATCTAACAACATACTGTGATGGGTCATATCACCTACACTAACATCTAACAATATACAGTGATGGGTCATATCACCTACACTAACATCTAACAACATACAGTGATGGGTCATATCACCTACACTAACATCTAACAACATACAGTGATGGGTCATATCTCCTACACTAACATCTAACAACATACTGTGATGGGTCATATCACCTACACTAACATCTAACAATATACAGTGATGGGTCATATCACCTACACTAACATCTAACAACATACAGTGATGGGTCATATCTCCTACACTAACATCTAACAACATACTGTGATGGGTCATATCTCCTACACTAACATCTAACAACATACAGTGATGGGTCATATCTCCTACACTAACATCTAACAACATACAGTGATGGGTCATATCTCCTACACTAACATCTAACAACATACCGCGATGGGTCATATCACCTACACTAACATCTAACAACATACAGTGATGGGTCATATCTCCTATACTAACATCTAACAACATACTGTGATGGGTCATATCTCCTACACTAACATCTAACAACATACTGTGATGGGTCATATCACCTACACTAACATCTAACAACATACTGTGACGGGTCATATCACCTACACTAACATCTAACAACATACTGTGATGGGTCATATCTCCTACACTAACATCTAACAACATACAGTGATGGGTCATATCTCCTACACTAACATCTAACAACATACAGTGATGGGTCATATCACCTACACTAACATCTAACAACATACCGTGATGGGTCATATCACCTACACTAACATCTAACAACATACAGTGATGGGTCATATCTCCTACACTAATATCTAACAACATACAGTGATGGGTCATATCACCTACACTAACATCTAACAACATACAGTGATGGGTCATATCTCCTACACTAACATCTAACAACATACAGTGATGGGTCATATCTCCTACACTAACATCTAACAACATACTGTGATGGGTCATATCACCTACACTAACATCTAACAACATACCGCGATGGGTCATATCACCTACACTAACATCTAACAACATACTGTGATGGGTCATATCTCCTACACTAACATCTAACAACATACAGTGATGGGTCATATCTCCTACACTAACATCTAACAACATACCGCGATGGGTCATATCACCTACACTAACATCTAACAACATACTGTGATGGGTCATATCTCCTACACTAACATCTAACAACATACAGTGATGGGTCATATCTCCTACACTAACATCTAACAACATACTGTGATGGGTCATATCACCTACACTAACATCTAACAACATACAGTGATGGGTCATATCACCTACACTAACATCTAACAACATACTGTGATGGGTCATATCACCTACACTAACATCTAACAACATACAGTGATGGGTCATATCACCTACACTAACATCTAACAACATACTGTGATGGGTCATATCACCTACACTAACATCTAACAACATACTGTGACGGGTCATATCTCCTACACTAACATCTAACAACATACCGCGATGGGTCATATCACCTACACTAACATCTAACAACATACAGTGATGGGTCATATCTCCTACACTAACATCTAACAACATACAGTGATGGGTCATATCACCTACACTAACATCTAACAATATACGGTGATGGGTCATATCACCTACACTAACATCTAACAACATACTGTGACGGGTCATATCACCTACACTAACATCTAACAACATACTGTGACGGGTCATATCTCCTACACTAACATCTAACAACATACCGCGATGGGTCATATCACCTACACTAACATCTAACAACATACAGTGATGGGTCATATCACCTACACTAACATCTAACAATATACCGCGATGGGTCATATCACCTACACTAACATCTAACAATATACGGTGATGGGTCATATCACCTACACTAACATCTAACAACATACAGTGATGGGTCATATCACCTACACTAACATCTAACAACATACAGTGATGGGTCATATCACCTACACTAACATCTAACAACATACTGTGACGGGTCATATCACCTACACTAACATCTAACAACATACTGTGACGGGTCATATCTCCTACACTAACATCTAACAACATACCGCGATGGGTCATATCACCTACACTAACATCTAACAACATACAGTGATGGGTCATATCACCTACACTAACATCTAACAACATACTGTGACGGGTCATATCACCTACACTAACATCTAACAACATACTGTGACGGCTCATATCTCCTACACTAACATCTAACAACATACTGTGATGGGTCATATCACCTACACTAACATCTAACAACATACCGCGATGGGTCATATCACCTACACTAACATCTAACAACATACTGTGATGGGTCATATCTCCTACACTAACATCTAACAACATACAGTGATGGGTCATATCTCCTACACTAACATCTAACAACATACAGTGATGGGTCATATCTCCTACACTAACATCTAACAACATACTGCGATGGGTCATATCACCTACACTAACATCTAACAACATACAGTGACGGGTCATATCACCTACACTAACATCTAACAACATACTGTGACGGGTCATATCACCTACACTAACATCTAACAACATACAGTGACGGGTCATATCACCTACACTAACATCTAACAACATACTGTGACGGGTCATATCATCTACACTAACATCTAACAACATACTGTGATGGGTCATATCTCCTACACTAACATCTAACAACATACAGTGATGGGTCATATCTCCTACACTAACATCTAACAACATACAGTGATGGGTCATATCTCCTACACTAACATCTAACAACATACCGCGATGGGTCATATCACCTACACTAACATCTAACAACATACAGTGATGGGTCATATCTCCTACACTAACATCTAACAACATACTGTGATGGGTCATATCTCCTACACTAACATCTAACAACATACTGTGATGGGTCATATCACCTACACTAACATCTAACAATATACAGTGATGGGTCATATCACCTACACTAACATCTAACAACATACAGTGATGGGTCATATCACCTACACTAACATCTAACAACATACAGTGATGGGTCATATCTCCTACACTAACATCTAACAACATACTGTGATGGGTCATATCACCTACACTAACATCTAACAATATACAGTGATGGGTCATATCACCTACACTAACATCTAACAACATACAGTGATGGGTCATATCTCCTACACTAACATCTAACAACATACAGTGATGGGTCATATCTCCTACACTAACATCTAACAACATACAGTGATGGGTCATATCTCCTACACTAACATCTAACAACATACTGTGATGGGTCATATCACCTACACTAACATCTAACAACATACTGTGACGGGTCATATCACCTACACTAACATCTAACAACATACTGTGATGGGTCATATCTCCTACACTAACATCTAACAACATACAGTGATGGGTCATATCTCCTACACTAACATCTAACAACATACAGTGATGGGTCATATCACCTACACTAACATCTAACAACATACCGTGATGGGTCATATCACCTACACTAACATCTAACAACATACAGTGATGGGTCATATCTCCTACACTAACATCTAACAACATACTGTGATGGGTCATATCACCTACACTAACATCTAACAACATACAGTGATGGGTCATATCACCTACACTAACATCTAACAACATACAGTGATGGGTCATATCTCCTACACTAACATCTAACAACATACAGTGATGGGTCATATCACCTACACTAACATCTAACAACATACTGTGACGGGTCATATCTCCTACACTAACATCTAACAACATACTGTGATGGGTCATATCACCTACACTAACATCTAACAACATACCGCGATGGGTCATATCACCTACACTAACATCTAACAACATACTGTGATGGGTCATATCTCCTACACTAACATCTAACAACATACAGTGACGGGTCATATCTCCTACACTAACATCTAACAACATACTGTGACGGGTCATATCACCTACACTAACATCTAACAACATACCGCGATGGGTCATATCACCTACACTAACATCTAACAACATACAGTGATGGGTCATATCACCTACACTAACATCTAACAACATACCGTGATGGGTCATATCACCTACACTAACATCTAACAACATACAGTGATGGGTCATATCTCCTACACTAACATCTAACAACATACTGTGATGGGTCATATCACCTACACTAACATCTAACAACATACAGTGATGGGTCATATCACCTACACTAACATCTAACAACATACAGTGATGGGTCATATCTCCTACACTAACATCTAACAACATACAGTGATGGGTCATATCACCTACACTAACATCTAACAACATACTGTGACGGGTCATATCTCCTACACTAACATCTAACAACATACTGTGATGGGTCATATCACCTACACTAACATCTAACAACATACCGCGATGGGTCATATCACCTACACTAACATCTAACAACATACTGTGATGGGTCATATCTCCTACACTAACATCTAACAACATACAGTGACGGGTCATATCTCCTACACTAACATCTAACAACATACAGTGATGGGTCATATCACCTACACTAACATCTAACAACATACTGTGACGGGTCATATCACCTACACTAACATCTAACAACATACCGCGATGGGTCATATCACCTACACTAACATCTAACAACATACTGTGATGGGTCATATCACCTACACTAACATCTAACAACATACTGTGACGGGTCATATCACCTACACTAACATCTAACAATATACCGCGATGGGTCATATCACCTACACTAACATCTAACAACATACAGTGATGGGTCATATCACCTACACTAACATCTAACAACATACTGTGACGGGTCATATCACCTACACTAACATCTAACAACATACCGCGATGGGTCATATCACCTACACTAACATCTAACAACATACCGCGATGGGTCATATCTCCTACACTAACATCTAACAACATACTGTGATGGGTCATATCACCTACACTAACATCTAACAACATACTGTGACGGGTCATATCTCCTACACTAACATCTAACAACATACTGTGATGGGTCATATCACCTACACTAACATCTAACAACATACCGCGATGGGTCATATCACCTACACTAACATCTAACAACATACTGTGATGGGTCATATCTCCTACACTAACATCTAACAACATACAGTGATGGGTCATATCACCTACACTAACATCTAACAACATACTGTGACGGGTCATATCACCTACACTAACATCTAACAACATACCGCGATGGGTCATATCACCTACACTAACATCTAACAACATACTGTGATGGGTCATATCACCTACACTAACATCTAACAACATACTGTGACGGGTCATATCACCTACACTAACATCTAACAACATACCGTGACGGGTCATATCTCCTACACTAACATCTAACAACATACTGTGATGGGTCATATCTCCTACACTAACATCTAACAACATACAGTGATGGGTCATATCTCCTACACTAACATCTAACAACATACCGTGACGGGTCATATCTCCTACACTAACATCTAACAACATACTGTGACGGGTCATATCACCTATACTAACATCTAACAACATACTGTGATGGGTCATATCACCTACACTAACATCTAACAACATACCGTCACGGGTTTTATCACCTACACTTACATCTAACATACCGTGAGGGGTCATATCACCTACACTAACATCTAACAACATACTGTGACGGGTCATATCAGCTACACTAACATCTATCATACAGTGACGGGTCATATCACCTACACTAACATCTAACAATATACCGTGACGGGTCATATCACCTACACTAACATCTAACAACATACAGTGATGGGTCATATCACCTACACTAACATCTAACAACACACCGCGATGGGTCATATCACCTACACTAACATCTAACAACATACAGTGACGGGTAATATCACCTACACTAACATCTAACAACATACCGTCACGGGTCATATCACCTACACTAACATCTAACAACATACCGTGACGGGTCATATCACCTACACTAACATCTAACAACATACTGTGACGGGTCATATCAGCTACACTAACATCTAACATACAGTGACGGGTCATATCACCTACACTAACATCTAACAACATACCGTGACGGGTCATATCACCTACACTAACATCTAACAACATACTGTGACGGGTCATATCAGCTACACTAACATCTAACAACATACAGTGACAGGTCATATCACCTACACTAACATCTAACAACATACCGTGATGGGTCATATCACCTACACTAACATCTAACAACATACCGTCACGGGTCATATCACCTACACTAACATCTAACAACATACTGTCACGGGTCATATCACCTACACTAACATCTAACAACATACCGTGACGGGTCATATCACCTACACTAACATCTAACAACATACAGTGATGGGTCATATCACCTACACTAACATCTAACAACATACTGTGACGGGTCATATCAGCTACACTAACATCTAACAACATACAGTGACAGGTCATATCACCTACACTAACATCTAACAACATACTGTCACGGGTCATATCACCTACACTAACATCTAACAACATACCGTCACGGGTCATATCACCTACACTAACATCTAACAATATACTGTGACGGGTCATATCAGCTACACTAACATCTAACATACAGTGACGGGTCATATCACCTACACTAACATCTAACAACATACCGTGACGGGTCATATCACCTACACTAACATCTAACAACATACAGTGATGGGTCATATCACCTACACTAACATCTAACAACATACAGTGATGGGTCATATCTCCTACACTAACATCTAACAACATACAGTGATGGGTCATATCACCTACACTAACATCTAACAACATACTGTGACGGGTCATATCTCCTACACTAACATCTAACAACATACTGTGATGGGTCATATCACCTACACTAACATCTAACAACATACCGCGATGGGTCATATCACCTACACTAACATCTAACAACATACTGTGATGGGTCATATCTCCTACACTAACATCTAACAACATACAGTGACGGGTCATATCTCCTACACTAACATCTAACAACATACAGTGATGGGTCATATCACCTACACTAACATCTAACAACATACTGTGACGGGTCATATCACCTACACTAACATCTAACAACATACCGCGATGGGTCATATCACCTACACTAACATCTAACAACATACAGTGATGGGTCATATCACCTACACTAACATCTAACAACATACTGTGACGGGTCATATCACCTACACTAACATCTAACAATATACCGCGATGGGTCATATCACCTACACTAACATCTAACAACATACAGTGATGGGTCATATCACCTACACTAACATCTAACAACATACTGTGACGGGTCATATCACCTACACTAACATCTAACAACATACCGCGATGGGTCATATCACCTACACTAACATCTAACAACATACCGCGATGGGTCATATCTCCTACACTAACATCTAACAACATACTGTGATGGGTCATATCACCTACACTAACATCTAACAACATACTGTGACGGGTCATATCTCCTACACTAACATCTAACAACATACTGTGATGGGTCATATCACCTACACTAACATCTAACAACATACCGCAATGGGTCATATCACCTACACTAACATCTAACAACATACTGTGATGGGTCATATCTCCTACACTAACATCTAACAACATACAGTGATGGGTCATATCACCTACACTAACATCTAACAACATACTGTGACGGGTCATATCACCTACACTAACATCTAACAACATACCGCGATGGGTCATATCACCTACACTAACATCTAACAACATACTGTGATGGGTCATATCTCCTACACTAACATCTAACAACATACTGTGACGGGTCATATCACCTACACTAACATCTAACAACATACCGTGACGGGTCATATCTCCTACACTAACATCTAACAACATACTGTGATGGGTCATATCTCCTACACTAACATCTAACAACATACAGTGATGGGTCATATCTCCTACACTAACATCTAACAACATACCGTGACGGGTCATATCTCCTACACTAACATCTAACAACATACTGTGACGGGTCATATCACCTATACTAACATCTAACAACATACTGTGATGGGTCATATCACCTACACTAACATCTAACAACATACCGTGATGGGTCATATCACCTACATCTAACATACCATGACAGGTCATATCACCTACACTAACATCTAACAACATACCGTCACGGGTTTTATCACCTACACTTACATCTAACATACCGTGAGGGGTCATATCACCTACACTAACATCTAACAACATACTGTGACGGGTCATATCAGCTACACTAACATCTAACATACAGTGACGGGTCATATCACCTACACTAACATCTAACAATATACCGTGACGGGTCATATCACCTACACTAACATCTAACAACATACAGTGATGGGTCATATCACCTACACTAACATCTAACAACACACCGCGATGGGTCATATCACCTACACTAACATCTAACAACATACAGTGACGGGTAATATCACCTACACTAACATCTAACAACATACCGTCACGGGTCATATCACCTACACTAACATCTAACAACATACCGTGACGGGTCATATCACCTACACTAACATCTAACAACATACTGTGACGGGTCATATCAGCTACACTAACATCTAACAACATACAGTGACAGGTCATATCACCTACACTAACATCTAACAACATACCGTGATGGGTCATATCACCTACACTAACATCTAACAACATACCGTCACGGGTCATATCACCTACACTAACATCTAACAATATACTGTGACGGGTCATATCAGCTACACTAACATCTAACATACAGTGATGGGTCATATCACCTACACTAACATCTAACAACATACCGTGACGGGTCATATCACCTACACTAACATCTAACAACATACTGTGACGGGTCATATCAGCTACACTAACATCTAACAACATACAGTGACAGGTCATATCACCTACACTAACATCTAACAACATACAGTGATGGGTCATATCACCTACACTAACATCTAACAACATACTGTCACGGGTCATATCACCTACACTAACATCTAACAACATACTGTCACGGGTCATATCACCTACACTAACATCTAACAACATACCGTGACGGGTCATATCACCTACACTAACATCTAACAACATACAGTGATGGGTCATATCACCTACACTAACATCTAACAACATACTGTGACGGGTCATATCAGCTACACTAACATCTAACAACATACAGTGACAGGTCATATCACCTACACTAACATCTAACAACATACTGTCACGGGTCATATCACCTACACTAACATCTAACAACATACCGTCACGGGTCATATCACCTACACTAACATCTAACAATATACTGTGACGGGTCATATCAGCTACACTAACATCTAACATACAGTGACGGGTCATATCACCTACACTAACATCTAACAACATACCGTGACGGGTCATATCACCTACACTAACATCTAACAACATACGGTGACGGGTCATATCAGCTACACTAACATCTAACAACATACAGTGACAGGTCATATCACCTACACTAACATCTAACAACATACCGTGATGGGTCATATCACCTACACTAACATCTAACAACATACCGTCACGGGTCATATCACCTACACTAACATCTAACAACATACTGTCACGGGTCATATCACCTACACTAACATCTAACAACATATCGTGACGGGTCATATCACCTACACTAACATCTAACAACATACAGTGATGGGTCATATCACCTACACTAACATCTAACAACATACTGTGACGGGTCATATCAGCTACACTAACATCTAACAACATACAGTGACAGGTCATATCACCTACACTAACATCTAACAACATACAGTGACGGGTCATATCACCTACACTAACATCTAACAACATATCGTGACGGGTCATATCAGCTACACTAACATCTAACAAAATACTGTGACGGGTCATATCACCTACACTAACATCTAACAACATACCTGATGGGTCATATCATCTACACTAACATCTAACAACATACTGTGATGGGTCATATCACCTACACTGACATCTAACAACATACCGTGACGGGTCATATCATCTACACTAACATCTAACAAAATACTGTGACAGGTCATATCACCTACACTAATATCTAACAACATACCTTGATGGGTCATATCACCTACACTAACATCTAACAACATACTGTGACGGGTCATATCATCTACACTAACATCTAACAACATACCGTGACGGGTCATATCAACTACACTAACATCTAACAACATACCGTGACAGGTCATATCTCCTACACTAACATCTAACAACATACTGTGACGGGTCATATCATCTACACTAACATCTAACGACATACTGTGACAGGTCATATCACCTACACTAACATCTAACAACATACCGTGACGGGTCATATCACCTACACTAACATCTAACAACATACTGTGACAGGTCATATCACCTACACTAACATCTAACAACATACCGTGACGGGTCATATCATCTACACTAACATCTAACAACATACTGTGACAGGTCATATCACCTACACTAACATCTAACAACATACCGTGACGGGTCATATCACCTACACTAACATCTAACAACATACCGTGACGGGTCATATCATCTACACTAACATCTAACAACATACTGTGACAGGTCATATCACCTACACTAACATCTAACAACTTACCGTGACGGGTCATATCACCTACACTAACATCTAACAACATACCGTGATGGGTCATATCTTCTACACTAACATCTAACAACATACTGTGACGGGTCATATCTCCTACACTAACATCTAACAACATACTGTGACGGGTCATATCTCCTACACTAACATCTAACAACATACCGTGATGGGTCATATCTTCTACACTAACATCTAACAACATACTGTGACGGGTCATATCTCCTACACTAACATCTAACAACATACTGTGACGGGTCATATCACCTACACTAACATCTAACAACATACTGTGATGGGTCATATCTCCTACACTAACATCTAACAACATACTGTGACGGGTCATATCACCTACACTAACATCTAACAACATACCGTGACGGGTCATATCTCCTACACTAACATCTAACAACATACTGTGATGGGTCATATCTCCTACACTAACATCTAACAACATACTGTGACGGGTCATATCACCTATACTAACATCTAACAACATACTGTGATGGGTCATATCACCTACACTAACATCTAACAACATACCGTGATGGGTCATATCACCTACATCTAACATACCATGACAGGTCATATCACCTACACTAACATCTAACAACATACCGTCACGGGTCTTATCACCTACACTTACATCTAACATACCGTGAGGGGTCATATCACCTACACTAACATCTAACAACATACTGTGACGGGTCATATCAGCTACACTAACATCTAACATACAGTGACGGGTCATATCACCTACACTAACATCTAACAATATACCGTGACGGGTCATATCACCTACACTAACATCTAACAACATACAGTGATGGGTCATATCACCTACACTAACATCTAACAACACACCGCGATGGGTCATATCACCTACACTAACATCTAACAACACACCGCGACGGGTCATATCACCTACACTAACATCTAACAACATACAGTGACGGGTCATATCACCTACACTAACATCTAACAACATACTGTGACGGGTCATATCAGCTACACTAACATCTAACAACATACCGTGATGGGTCATATCACCTACACTAACATCTAACAACATACCGTGATGGGTCATATCACCTACACTAACATCTAACAACATACCGTCACGGGTCATATCACCTACACTAACATCTAACAACATACTGTGACGGGTCATATCAGCTACACTAACATCTAACATACATTGACGGGTCATATCACCTACACTAACATCTAACAACATACCGTGACAGGTCATATCATCTACACTAACATCTAACAACATACTGTGACAGGTCATATCACCTACACTAACATCTAACAACATACCGTGACGGGTCATATCACCTACACTAACATCTAACAACATACCGTGACGGGTCATATCATCTACACTAACATCTAACAACATACTGTGACAGGTCATATCTCCTACACTAACATCTAACAACATACCGTGACGGGTCATATCACCTACACTAACATCTAACAACATACCGTGATGGGTCAAATCTTCTACACTAACATCTAACAACATACTGTGATGGGTCATATCTCCTACACTAACATCTAACAACATACCGTGATGGGTCATATCTCCTACACTAACATCTAACAACATACTGTGACGGGTCATGTCACCTACACTAACATCTAACAACATACCGCGATGGGTCATATCACCTACACTAACATCTAACAACATACTGTGATGGGTCATATCTCCTACACTAACATCTAACAACATACTGTGACGGGTCATATCACCTATACTAACATCTAACAACATACTGTGATGGGTCATATCTCCTACACTAACATCTAACAACATACTGTGATGGGTCATATCTCCTACACTAACATCTAACAACATACTGTGACGGGTCATATCACCTATACTAACATCTAACAACATACTGTGATGGGTCATATCACCTACACTAACATCTAACAACATACCGTGATGGGTCATATCACCTACATCTAACATACCATGACAGGTCATATCACCTACACTAACATCTAACAACACACCGCGATGGGTCATATCACCTACACTAACATCTAACAACACACCACGACGGGTCATATCACCTACACTAACATCTAACAACATACAGTGACGGGTCATATCACCTACACTAACATCTAACAACATACTGTGACGGGTCATATCAGCTACACTAACATCTAACAACATACCGTGATGGGTCATATCACCTACACTAACATCTAACAACACACTGTGATGGGTCATATCACCTACACTAACATCTAACAACATACAGTGACGGGTCATATCACCTACACTAACATCTAACAACATACTGTGACGGGCCATTACACCTACACTAACATCTAACAACTCTTGGTCGACACATTTCCACGTTTTGTGGCTATCAAATTTTATTTTCTATCAGAAACCCTAATATAAATTGCTTCACCAATCATTTTTCTATTCATTCATAACCATCTTACCCTCAGAAAGTGGTGTTACACTCCATTACAGCACAATTTTGCCTTAGATCCTATTATTCCTCCATTTGACTTCCATTTTACATTTTTTCAAACATTTGTCACGTGACATTGAGAAAACTATGATTACCGCAATGTATCATGGGAAATGATTTGCATATAAACAAACAAACAAATATTTTTATTGCCAATCATAGGCGTCTGTTAAGGCAGAACAATTGACATAAAATTTAGTACAGTTGATTACATTGATTGGTAATGATTTTAACAGCAATAGTGAATTACAGATAACCATAAGAAAAAAAAAAGATCTTATCTTGTCCAAAAAGGGGGGAGAAAACACATGCTCTTTCCGAAGCCTGTGGGTAACACTGCCATTGAATCTTTTCTTTCCAACACATTTTGTATTATTTCCTTCTGCTCTGATTTGAGCTGTAGATGGACTGTTTGTCCTGCAGAATACACTTAAATGTATCGTCTTCCATGTGATTTAAATGTTGTTTACGTATGCAAATAATGCTTCAAATAATTTGGCGTGCTGCATTAAGTAGCTCCCATCATACAATGCATTGCTGTCATCATTCAGTTAGTTTCGCGAGATCACGTTTGTAGATTTCAAAATGGAAGTCAAATGGCGGAATAATAGGATCTAAGGCAAAATCGTGCTGTAATGGAGTGTAACACCACTTTCTGAGGGTAAGATGGTTATGAATGAATAGAAAAATGATTGGTGAAGCGATTTATATAAGAGTTCCTGATAGAAAATAAAATCTGATAGCCACAAAACGTGGAAATGTGCCGACCAAGAGTTGGAGAGGCAAATCTGCCGTTTTCCTTATGTAGAGTTCTCTGACGTCCCACTGCTCTAGCAAACAAAAAAAAAAGCTGTCGGACGGCAGAGGAATCTTGGACTAATGGCACCCAACCCAAAAATAGTATAATTACTCGAACAGAGAAGATTCTGAAAACCCTAACCCTAACCCATGATCAAATTGATATTCTTATTAATATGAAACCGGCACGGCCATGAATGCTTGCGCATCTGAAAATCATCTGGCAATTTCACGCTCATCCAGTGCATCAAAAAATGTCAAGATTTTTTGGGCCGAGATATATTGGGGAAGACTTTTTTAGGGCCGAATCTAGTCTCATTAAATCGAGCTGTCGTTCCTTTATTCGAGTTATCGTTCCTTACTAAATCTCAAAATTTAACTTCCGCGTAAAAACAAAAATTCTTGTCAGTATGTCAGAAGAGATTTAATAAATTAAAAAATATCAATACAAGTTAAACAAGCTAACAAACTGACTTTTATTACACACGGGTTCCAGGTTTCAGTGGTATCGGACATATGAGAGATGGTACGAGACTTCATGATCACCCTTGGCTTTGCACTTTATGATAAGAAGATCTTCTTTAGTTGAGTGTGTTACTGTTAGTGTGTTACACGGAACCGGTGTTTACAAAGCATTGAATTTTTTTTTATTCGTCAATATGTACAGCCATGTTTGTCAAAAAATCCTAAGTACACATTTTATACCATAAAGAGCTCACTTACGCTTGCATATTAAATATACAAATTCCATAGAACTCTTACGTCAAAGTCAAATATGAAAGAACTTGTCATTCCAATTATATTTTGATAACAACAGCTATGAAACTTTTTTTCAACTTCAATGTTTAATATCATGTCAGCATTACTTACCAGACAGGCATGAAACGTGTTCATTACATAGATAACACTATCATTGTTATTTATAAACATTTCATGTTTTTACAACGGGGAAAATAAAGTGTCAGGAAAGGAAACCTTAAAGTTGTTGTTCTGTCCTTTAGTGTGTATTTTCCTCCATTAACTATGGAGCACTAATTGAGGTATCAATGATCGTCAGTTATTCTGATTATTCCTTTCGTATCTTCAAGCTTTTCTGATACTATTTGATTCTAACATGATCATAGTAATAACAGACCAGGTAACAGGTAACAGATCAATCTGTGATTCTTGTAACCAGAAAATATAGTTTATTACTTTTGTTAATGCAAATGTCCGTTCTTGTCTTAGTTTGTTTTTATTGTGCGTCACTTGTTGGTGTGTAGTTGTTCCTTTCAACGTTTTGATTTCCCTGATTTTCTCCATCCATGTAAACAGTGTTTTAGTAGGTAATTTCTTACAATACAATACAAAGCAATACAATACAATAAGCTTTATTTAAAGTGGGAAAACATCAAACATTACAACACAAGCTCTAATGAGCTTTTAAATCCGACATAAGAATATGCATATATAAACAATAAAACAAAAACATGCACATAATATTTGTAAAAAAAAACCACCCAAAAACCATTGTCATATTAAAATTTTCTATGAAATTTCAAACCAAATTAAAATATGAAAGCAATTTAAAACACAGCGGTAGCAGAAGCATAATTTAAAAGCACCTTATTTCAAGAGGGTGACACAGGTTAGCAATAATACTTGTAAGAGCTAATGTTTTACTATGGCTATGCCCTCGATCAACGGGTGAGTCTAATTGAAGAATAATGAAGAAAAGAACCTCTAACTACTATTTGTGTTGTTTTATGTGTTATTTATAACAATACTATGTATTTAATAATAATTTTTTTTTTTTTTTTTTTTTTTAAGAAAAACGATATAGTATAGCAAATATTATCACTTCTTCTTTTCCCAATCGCGGCGATTTGCAGGTCCACATGACACTGTCATGAGGAAAAGAAGCCATAACATACGATTTACATAGTTTTAATTGTTATTTATATGAAAATCTTGATTTAATGATCATTTTCTTTACTTTACTACAAAAACAAATTGTCTAAAATGATATATTTTAGCAAATATTATCATTGTTCTTCTTTTCCCAATCGCGGCGATTTGCAGATCGACATGAAGAAAAGAAGTCATAATCTACGTTTTACATAGTTTTAAGTGTTATTTACATGAAAATCTGGATTTAATCATCATTTTCTTTACTTTATTACAAAATTTTTTATGTAAAACGATATATTTTAGCAAATATTATCTTGTTCTTCTTTTCGACTTTTCTGATATTTTTGTTTTTCTGGTGTATAAGTAACGAAGTGAAATCGGTAAACGTATGAATATTATCCGGGGTTATCTATTGTGGCGATAACGTGGTTCTGCTATTTATGTCGTTTTAAATGCTACCTATAGTAGAATTATGTATTTAATCATCATTTTGACTATAGAAATAAATAATAATAATAATAAAAACGATATAGTTTGGCTAATATTATCATTGTTCTTTTCCCAATCGCAGCGATGTGCAGATCGACATGTAGAAAAGAAGTCATAATCTACGTTTTAGATAGTTATTAGTGTTATTTATGTGATTATATGAAAATCTGGATTTCATAATCATTTTCTGTACGTTATAACAAAAAGAATTGTCTAAAACGATGTATTTTAGCAAATATTATCATTCAAATCAAATAAGTTTTATTTAAAGTCGGCAAGTTAAATAACAATATAACATAAGCTCTTAATTTCGAAGTAAAAATAAAAAAATGCATAAATAGACACTGACATAAACAGAAATGGAATTTCCAGCTTTAAGTAAACTCAGTAAACTTTTACATGCCTGAAGCGTAACCCTCCTCCTTTTTCATCCGGGCTTGGGACCGGCGTTGGCGGAATTAAATTTTTTTTTTTTTTTTTTTTTTAATGTACATTATTTACAACACGTTTGTTCATTCTCTTTCAGTCACTGGTCATAACTGGTAACTGGATGACGTGATAAAGACTGCCATACTTATACTGACATAAAGCCTGATTTTTCAATTGAAAAATCCTTGTAAATTTAATAGAGATGCCAACTCCAGTGAAAAATGTCGGCCATTTTGTTTTCTTTTTTAAATTTCTGACAAAATGGAGATTTTTGTAAGACCAGATTTGATATCTAAAGTAAATTAATTCTGAACAATAATATTATATTTTATTGTTATTTTTGCATTCAAAATTATTATTAAATGCATAATATTGTTATAAATAACACATAAAACAACACAAATAGTAGTTTTGGGTTCTTTTCTTCATTATTCTTCAATTAGACTCACCGTCGATCAACAAACAATAATTAAAGTGTGATTAATAATAAATACAATAATTATATTAAATATATTAAACAGAACAACAGTGGTAAATAAAGATTTTATTTAATAAAAAAATTGGCGATTTTGAACTACAAAGATATTTAAAAGGCACAGGCTACGAATACGACCTAAAAAGGACCATAAAACAAGGTGGTGGGGATTAAATTTTATGGCTCTCGGTCACCTGTGCGCCGATTGATATTTTACCGCCAATTAAGAGATTAGCGTTACCTGTTCTACCTGTTGACTTTTAATATCGTAAGCCGTAATTATTGCTACTGAAGGATGTATTTTTGACAATTAATTTTGTATCCTCTTGCTGTTAATATTTGACTGTTTGTTGCTTTTCATTGCCAAAGAATGTCTGTCTTGTTATCGTTTTCGTTTGTTTTAGAAAGTTCTACTTTATGACCTCGAGTTCTATATTAAGAATTTTGTTGAAACCGCAACTGAACTTAAAATTATTAAAATCTTGTTTAATTTTAATTTCTCATTTTTTTTCTACTGTTGGGTTGTATTCAGTATGTATTGAAATATTCGTAAATACGGGCTACTTCATCAATGTATTTTTTGTTTATAAGTTAAACCGCAGTCGCGGGTTTTTGAAGCACAGACTTTGCAAGCGCGGGTTTTTAGTGTTTAGTTGGTAAAGAGCAGACTTAAAATTGATTATTGGTTTATTTTGTGTTTTGGACTTTTACCTCTCGTATTGAAAAAAAAATTAACAATTCAAGTAAACTGTTTTACGCACATGGCTTGTTACGTAATTTCGTTATAGATGAAAATAATTTTCTTTAAAATTGCAAACAAAAACCTATAACAATCCAAATTTACGTAGCCTAATGGCTACAAAATGAACAAAAAGCGGAAAACTATGAGCATGCTTTTAATTTGTTCCATGAACTTTGAGTTTTTTTTACTGTATTTTGTCATAAATCTATTGGGTTGAAAGCCAATTAAGATTTGAATTTGAATAAATAAATAAACTGGTGACATTTGATTTTGGTCAGATACTGTGTAATGTCAAACATTTGTAGGGGTAAAATCATGATAAAGGTCAATTCCTTATTTCCTTTCACGTTTCTAAACTTTCTGCAGATTAGTCGCTAATTTCCAAAATATATCCGTAAATTTAGTGACTTTTGGACATGTAGTACTTCTTTGAACGATCTGTTTATAAATATTTGTTTCGTTAATTTTTAATCAAATTCTTCAATGACCGTATACAGGTATAAAAATTATTTAGTACGTATTTCTACAACGAAAAGGGTTTTAACTGGGTTTTCTACGAAGATTAAAATAAAAAAAATTACTGAACGTATACAAAATATTAGTGAACTAAAATGTAATATTGAACTGGAAATACGCTTTAAAACGTAAAATATTAGTGAACTAAAATGTAATGTTGAACTGGAAATATGCTTTAAAACGTAACAAATCACGCATATCGCGCATGTGTTTATGCAACTTCATTTGTGCACAAGCCAGGTCACGTGTACACGTGTCAATAAAATACTAGGTGTAGATACGCAATACACAGCCAAGGTTAAAAAATTTTGAAACATATTTGCACAACCCATGATTTCACTGAATTGAAGTTGAATATTCATTTATTATTTACATTTTATTCATCAATTCAAATGAACTCTCCGTTCTCGTGCTATTTTCTCGATCTCAGGATTTCATTCGCGGGATTACGTTCAAGGATGTTTTACGTTTTGAGGAAAGAAATAAAAATGTTTTTGTTTTAATTCTGAGGCGAATCGGAGACAGTACCTGAAAAAAAAAATAGGCGATTTAAAAACGTAATTTCACCTGTACATCTTATCTGACTAGTTTACCTGTAAAACGACACACTTGATTACAAGATTAACACCTGGTGTTTTATTGCCCCCTGATCACCGACATGAATTAAAATTTGTAATCCCCATCACTCTCCTAGACATGACCACTATCACAGTGATTGATCACGGCATGTCCCTTTCTGTACTGTACCAGCTGATCAAAGATTTGTAAATTCTGCCCCACAAATGTGGAAGATGAGGTACATTTTTTTTTTCAGGTCCTCAATACAATTTATTAAGAAATGAATATAATATTCCTTTTATAAACATATATGATTTTTAATAAAAATCAATGATTTTATTAATCCTGCAGTAATACATGATGCAAAATTAGTTTGTAAATTTATCAAAGAATCCATGTTTTTGAGAGAACATCCATCAGTCGACCAATGGGTAACAGGTCAAAACACCCCCACTTTTCACCAAAATGCCCTCAATTTTTATCAAAGCGCTCTACTTTTTTCCAAAATAAATCGTTATAAAATAAATATTTAATATTTTTTGTGATTCAACTGTTTATAAATGTTTTCCCGCGATTCGTTTTTGTTCGAATATTTTGTTTTTGTTTAATTATATTTTTATTAATCTATTTATTAAAATTATAAATCTAATTAATGATGATTGCATATGTTTCATTAATTATTAGAATAATTATATACCTTTATCCGTGCCGATTGTCTTTGATGAGCTTAATTACCGGAAAGAAAGTAAAAACACACAAGCCAAGGTATTGTGAAAAACAAATGTACAAAGCCAACAAAAGAATTTTGAGAAGTTTAAGCTTTGATAACAATGGCTTGATGTGGCCGTATGGCTTAATATTTAGTGAATACTGCAAATTTTTTATATTTTGTCACGTAAATTCGGTCCTGTAAATTAGAATTCTTATATTTTTGGTTAACTTTATAGGTGAATTTGAAGTGATTTAAATTGTTACTAAATATTTATGGGTTAAAAAGTACACCTTTGGACCTCTTGTGTGTTATTTTGCATGTTATGTAACAATGTAATACTACTTTAGACTTTAATAAGCATGTAACTAAAAGTCCCGTTGGTTATAAATGTATTGACATTTCGTACTCCCCTGTACACAAACGTGTCTAATTTTTATTCACGTAGTCATTTCTGGTCTCTAGGAAGTTGGTATTCATGAGAAAATTGTTATTCCAAGCAGATAAGGAAAAAGTAATCCATGGAGTAAACTGGTTGGTACCTGGGATACCCTTTATTATCGGTAACGTTTCCGTGAGAATGAGTCTATATTTTATTGTCACAAAAAATAAAGACAAAGGAATAAGACACAAGTTGTAAACTTATGAAGTTTTCTGCAAAAATTGAAAATAACCATAACAGGACAAAACACATATTGTCTAGAATATAAGTCAGTTTTATATACTTATAAACACAATTACTGGAGCGTATATAAGTTCTTTGTGGTCTGATGTAAGATAAACATGTATATTTACAATATATAAATTTACTGGACAAATCTTGAATTACAAGACATCACACATGATATCATCGTTTGAGTAGAAAAAAATTAAACACAATTACCGGCACGTATATAATACATGTAAGTTCGTTGTCGTCTGATGTAAGATAAACATGTATATACAATATATATATAAATTTACTGGACAAATCTTCTTGAATTACAAGACATCACACATAATATCATTGTTTGAGTAGAAAAAAAAATAAAACGTGCCATTTTTTGCAATGAGGGCATTTTGGTAAAATAATTTTTATTCTGAAAAAAATAGTGAGGGCGTTTTGGTAAAAGACGGGGGTGTTTTGACATGTATTCGATCAAAGCTAATCTTCACACTGCATTATCTTTCACTATTAGTAGTGACTTATTATTATTATCAGAGATGTGTACATGTCTCCGTTTTTATATACAATGTATGAATACTTTAACAATAACAATTATGTTATAACTAAATGTCTTATCTTGTGATGTACTTTTAATGCTAATTGGATCACGCCAATATACTGCTATTTCCATTAAAATATTGACGGAATCTTCAATTTATTAGTTGAACTTGAAGGCAACCTATACTAGTAGAAATACAATTTCACAAAAAGACAATAAATATACACATACTGACATAGCCTGAGCGAAGACAAATACCAACAATAGTCCTAGGATTTGTTGCATCAACCTGTAAAAAAGTAATTTGTAATTGCATTTTAAGGTTTGGTTTGGTTTGTGGTGTTTAATGCCACGTTCAACAATATTTCAGTTATATTGTGGCGGTCAGTTTTATTGGTGGAGGAAAGTGGAGCAGAACCACCTGCCTGTCGCAAGTCACTGACAAACTTTATCACATAAATTCATAATGTTGTATCGAGTACACCCCACCATCAATAGGGCTTGAACTGACTACTGACCCTCGAGAACCAATAGTCCACCAGCAGAGGTATCGACCCAGTACTGGTTAGGGTTAGGGTTATCACTAGTGAACCAATAGTCCACCAGCAGAGGTATCGGCCCAGTACTGGTTAGGGTTAGGGTTATCACTAGTGAACCAATAGTCCACCAGCAGAGGTATCGACCCAGTACTGGTTAGGGTTAGGGTTATCACTAGTGAACCAATAGTCCACCAGCAGAGGTATCGACCCAGTACTGGTTAGGGTTAGGGTTATCACTAGTGAACCGATAGTCCATCAGCAGAGGTATCGACCCAGTACTGGTTAGGGTTAGGGTTATCACTAGTGAACCAATAGTCCACCAGCAGAGGTATCGACCCAGTACTGGTTAGGGTTAGGGTTATCACTAGTGAACCAATAGTCCACCAGCAGAGGTATCGACCCAGTACTGGTTAGGGTTAGGGTTATCACTAGTGAACCAATAGTCCACCAGCAGAGGTATCGACCCAGTACTGGTTAGGGTTAGGGTTATCACTAGTGAACCAATAGTCCACCAGCAGAGGTATCGACCCAGTACTGGTTAGGGTTAGGGTTATCACTAGTGAACCAATAGTCCACCAGCAGAGGTATCGACCCAGTACTGGTTAGGATTAGGGTTATCACTAGTGAACCAATAGTCCACCAGCAGAGGTATCGACCCAGTACTGGTTAGGGTTAGGATTATCACTAGTGAACCAATAGTCCACCAGCAGAGGTATCGACCCAGTACTGGTTAGGGTTAGGGTTATCACTAGTGATAGTAATGAAAACTTAGATATAAAATTTAGTTCACAGGACACATTTCTGGAATAACATGTTTTGTTTTTTTAGGAAATATTACAATGCCCACTAGAAGGAGAGCTGCAGGAAGTAAAGGTCAGAAGTCAAGTAGTAGGCAGATCAAACCTGTTAATTACTCAGAAGGTGAAAATGACGAAGACAAAAGTGACGTCAGTGAAAGTGAAAATGATACGAATGAAGAAGAAAGTGTAGAAAGTAAAGGTAACAATACTTGTAAACAGAGTTCTATATACTAGAGGTATTTTACTAGAATATTCTATATACTAGAGGTATTTTGTTAGAATATTCTATATACTAGAGGTATTTTGTTAGAATATTCTATATACTAGAGGTATTTTGTTAGAATATTCTATATACTAGAGGTATTTTGTTAGAATATTCTATATACTAGAGGTATTTTACTAGAATATTCTATATACTAGAGGTATTGTATATAGAATATTCTATATACTAGAGGTATTTTACTAGAATATTCTATATACTAGAGGTATTTTACTAGAATATTCTATATACTAGAGGTATTGTATATAGAATATTCTATATACTAGAGGTATTTTACTAGAATATTCTATATACTAGAGGTATTTTACTAGAATATTCTATATACTAGAGGTATTGTATTTTATTTAAAGAAAAATTCACTGTCCTCGTTACCAGAGGTTTTTCATATAAAAGTATTTAATATTCTTGTAACCAGAGGTATTTGATTAAAATGTTCACTATCCTCATAACTAGAGGTAAAATCGGTATTTAATTAAAAAAGAATATTCTTTTTATAGAAAAGACCCCAGTGAAGAGGTCACTAGTAAAGCGTTCACCTGTGAATAGAAAGAATATGAAAAATGGAGGAAATCAGGAGAAAAGGAAAATTGATGATAGTGAAAGTGATGAGGAAATGGACGATGAAGAGGAAGAGGCCACAGGTTTGTTTTATAGGGTTAATAGGTCAGGGTTATGTTGTTTAATGAAGAGGAAGAAGTCACAGGTTTGTTTTATAGGGTTAAGAGGTCAGGGTTATGTTGTTTAATGAAGAGGAAGAGGCCACAGGTTTGTTTTATAGGGTTAAGAGGTCAGGGTTATGTTGTTTAATGAAGAGGAAGAAGTCACAGGTTTGTTTTATAGGGTTAAGAGGTCAGGGTTATGTTGTTTAATGAAGAGGAAGAAGTCACAGGTTTGTTTTATAGGGTTAAGAGGTCAGGGTTATGTTGTTTAATGAAGAGGAAGAAGTCACAGGTTTGTTTTATAGGGTTAAGAGGTCAGGGTTATGTTGTTTAATGAAGAGGAAGAAGTCACAGGTTTGTTTTATAGGGTTAATAGGTCAGGGTTATGGTGTTTAATGAAGAGGAAGAAGTCACAGGTTTGTTTTATAGGGTTAAGAGGTCAGGGTTATGTTGTTTAATGAAGAGGAAGAAGTCACAGGTTTGTTTTATAGGGTTAATAGGTCAGGGTTATGGTGTTTAATGAAGAGGAAGAAGTCACAGGTTTGTTTTATAGGGTTAATAGGTCAGGGTTATGTTGTTTAATGAAGAGGAAGAAGTCACAGGTTTGTTTTATAGGGTTAAGAGGTCAGGGTTATGTTGTTTAATGAAGAGGAAGAAGTCACAGGTTTGTTTTATAGGGTTAATAGGTCAGGGCTATGGTGTTTAATGAAGAGGAAGAAGCCACAGGTTTGTTTTATAGGGTTAGGGGGTCAGGGTTATGGTGTTTAATGAAGAAGAAGAAGTCACAGGTTTGTTTTATAGGGTTAATAGGTCAGGGTTATGGTGTTTAATGAAGAGGAAGAAGCCACAGGTTTGTTTTATAGGGTTAAGAGGTCAGGGTTATGGTGTTTAATGCCACTTTCAACAATATTTCAGTTATATTGTGGCAGTCAGTTTTATTGGTGGAGGAAACTGGACAAAACCACAGAACTGTCACAAGTAAGTGACAAACTTTATCACATAATGTTGTATCAAGTACACCTCGCCATGAGCTGGATTCAAACTCACAACGTTAGTGGTGATAGGCACTGATTACACAGGTAGATGTCTAGCTACCATCTAACTGTAATAATGACCACGGCAATTCCTCCTCCATATGTATACATGGATATGTACTGATACAGAAATCATGTGACATGTACCTTAATTTAAACGTAATGTCAAAGTTAGTACAAACAACAGTTTTCTGGAATAACCTTCATCAAGTATACTCTAAATCACAAGATTGGATTGCCAGAAAATTTAAAGGTATTTGGGAGCAATACAACCCAAGTGCTGAAGGGAAACTATATATTATGCCTTAGTTTTGAAAATAATTACATTTTTTTAGGGACTGTAAATTTCAGTAATAAATATTTCTAATGCCAGAACACTGACTATTGGGCAGATGATATCCTCAGAAACTAATAGTCCACCAGCAGAGGTATCAACCCAGTGATAGTAAAAACAACCCAGAAGATATCAAATTTAGTGTGCATGATGACACATTTCTGGAATAACATGTCTTGTTTTTTTAGTAAATATGACAATGTCCTCTAGAAGGAAATCTGCAGGAAGTAAAGGTCGGAGGTCAGGTAGGCCGAAGGTGAAACCTGGTAATTACTCAGAAGGTGAAAACGACGAAGACAACAGTGACGTCAGTGAAAGTGAAAATGATACGAATGAAGAAGAAAGTGTTAAAAGTAAAGGTAACTTTACTTTAATTATATAAAAATCAGAGATCCTTGTAATTCACCGAGATGAGTCCAGTTGGAACTCACCAAAGGTTTCAAATCTTACTCATAAAAAATATGTTTTCTGAACTCATCAAAATAAATTGCTACAAGTATCCTGACTATGGTACTCTTCCTCAAATTGAATAAACTTCCTCAGTGGTTTAATGGATAGTTAACATCTGATCAAGTGCAATCAGGTCAAACCAATGACTACAGTACAGTCAGGTCAATCCAATGACTACAGTACACAGTCAGGTCAAACCAATGACTACAGTACACAATCAGGTCAAACCAATGACTACAGTACAGTCAGGTCAAACCAATGACTACAGTACACAGTCAGGTCAAACCAATGACTACAGTACACAGGTCAAACCAATGACTACAGTACACAGTCAAGTCAAATCAATGACTACAGTACACAGTCAGGTCAAACCAATGACTACAGTACACAGTCAGGTCAAGCCAATGACTACAGTATGCAGTCAGGTCAAACTAATGACTACAGTACACAGTCAGGTCAAACCAATGACTACAGTACAGTCAGGTCAAACCAATGACTACAGTACACAGTCAGGTCAAACCAATGACTACAGTACACAGTCAGGTCAAACCAATGACTACAGTACACAGTCAGGTCAAACCAATGACTACAGTACACAGTCAGATCAAATCAATGACTACAGTACACAGTCAGGTCAAACCAATGACTACAGTACACAGTCAGGTCAAGCCAATGACTACAGTATGCAGTCAGGTCAAACTAATGACTACAGTACACAGTCAGGTCAAACTAATGACTACAGTACACAGTCAGGTCAAACCAATGACTACAGTACAGTCAGGTCAAACCAATGACTACAGTACACAGTCAGATCAAACTAATGACTACAGTACACAGTCAGATCAAACCAATGACTACAGTACACAGTCAGGTCAAACCAATGACTACAGTACACAGTCAGATCAAACCAATGACTACAGTACACAGTCAGATCAAACCAATGACTCTAGTACAGTCAGGTCAAACTAATGACTACAGTACAGTCAGGTCAAACCAATGACTACAGTACACAGTCAGGTCAAACCAATGACTACAGTACACAGTCAGGTCAAACTAATGACTACAGTAGTCAGGTCAAACCAATGACTACAGTACACAGTCAGATCAAATGAATGACTACAGTACATAGTCGGGTCAAACCAATGACTACAGTACAGTCAGGTTAAACCAATGACTACAGTACACAGTCAGGTCAAACCAATGACTACAGTACACAGCCAGGTCAAACCAATGACTACAATACACAGTCAGGTCAAACCAATGACTACAGTACACAGTCAGGTCAAACTAATGACTACAGTACACAGTCAGGTCAAACCAATGACTACAGTACACAGTCAGATCAAACCAATGACTGCAGTACACAGCCAGGTCAAACCAATGACTACAGTACAGTCAGGTCAAACTAATGACTACAGTACACAGTCAGGTCAAACCAATGACTACAGTACACAGTCAGATCAAAACAATGACTACAGTACACAGTTGGGTCAAACTAATGACTACAGTACACAGTCAGGTCAAACCAATGACTACAGTACACAGTCAGATCAAACCAATGACTACAGTACACAGTCAGGTCAAACTAATGACTACAGTACACAGTCAGGTCAAACCAATGACTACAGTACACAGCCAGGTCAAACCAATGACTACAGTACACAGTCAGATCAAATCAATGACTACAGTACATAGTCAGGTCAAACCAATGACTACAGTACAGTCAGGTCAAACTAATGACTACAGTACACAGTCAGGTCAAACCAATGACTACAGTACACAGTCAGGTCAAACCAATGACTACAGTACAGTCAGGTCAAACCAATGACTACAGTACACAGTAAGGTCAAACCAATGACTACAGTACACAGTCAGGTCAAACCAATGACTACAGTACACAGTCAGGTCAAACCAATGACTACAGTACACAGTCAGGTCAAACTAATGACTACAGTACACAGTGAGGTCAAACCAATGACTACAGTATACAGCCAGGTCAAACCAATGACTACAGTACACAGTCAGATCAAATCAATGACTACAGTACATAGTCAGGTCAAACCAATGACTACAGTACAGTCAGGTCAAACTAATGACTACAGTACATAGTCAGGTCAAACCAATGACTACAGTACAGTCAGGTCAAACCAATGACTACAGTACACAGTCAGGTCAAACTAATGACTATAGTACACAGTCAGGTCAAACCAATGACTACAGTACACAGTCAGGTCAAACCAATGACTACAGTACACAGTCAGGTCAAACCAATGACTACAGTACACAGTCAGGTCAAACCAATGATTACAGTACACAGCCAGGTCAAACCAATGACTACAGTACACAGTCAGATCAAACCAATGACTACAGTACACAGTCAGGTCAAACCAATGACTACAGTACAGTCAGGTCAAACTAATGACTACAGTACACAGTCAGGTCAAACCAATGACTACAGTACAGTCAGGTCAAACCAATGACTACAGTACACAGTCAGGTCAAACTAATGACTATAGTACACAGTCAGGTCAAACCAATGACTACAGTACACAGTCAGGTCAAACCAATGACTACAGTACACAGTCAGGTCAAACCAATGACTACAGTACACAGTCAGGTCAAACCAATGATTACAGTACACAGCCAGGTTAAACCAATGACTACAGTACACAGTCAGATCAAACCAATGACTACAGTACACAGCCAGGTCAAACCAGTGACTACAGTACAGTCAGGTCAAACTAATGACTACAGTACACAGTCAGGTCAAACCAATGACTACAGTACACAGTCAGATCAAACCAATGACTACAGTACACAGTCAGATCAAACTAATGACTACAGTACACAGCCAGGTCAAACCAATGACTACAGTACACAGTCAGGTCAAACCAATGACTACAGTACAGTCAGGTCAAACCAATGACTACAGTACACAGTCAGATCAAACCAATGACTACAGTACACAGTCAGGTCAAACTAATGACTACAGTACACAGTCAGGTCAAACCAATGACTACAATACACAGTCAGGTCAAACCAATGACTACAGTACACAGTCAGGTCAAACCAATGACAACAGTACACAGTCAGATCAAACCAATGACTACAGTACACAGCCAAGTCAAACCAATGACTACAGTACACAGTCAGGTCAAACCAATGACTACAGTACAGTCAGGTCAAACCAATGACTACAGTACAGTCAGGTCAAACCAATGACTACAGTAGACAGTCGGGTCAAACCAATGACTACAGTACACAGTCAGATCAAACCAATGACTACAGTACACAGTCAGGTCAAACCAATGACTACAGTACAGTCAGGTCAAACCAATGACTACAGTACACAGTCAGATCAAACCAATGACTACAGTACACAGTCAGGTCAAACCAATGACTACAGTACAGTCAGGTCAAACCAATGACTACAGTACACAGTCAGATCAAACCAATGACTACAGTACACAGTCAGGTCAAACCAATGACTACAGTACACAGTCAGGTCAAACCAATGACTACAGTACACAGTCAGGTCAAACCAATGACTACAGTACACAGGTCAAACCAATGACTACAGTACACAGTCAAGTCAAATCAATGACTACAGTACACAGTCAGGTCAAACCAATGACTACAGTACACAGTCAGGTCAAACCAATGACTACAGTATGCAGTCAGGTCAAACCAATGACTACAGTACACAGTCAGGTCAAACCAATGACTACAGTACACAGTCAGATCAAACCAATGACTCTAGTACACAGTCAGGTCAAACCAATGACTACATTACACAGTCAGGTCATACCAATGACTACAGTACACAGTCAGGTCAAACCAATGACTACAGTACACAGTCAGGTCATACCAATGACTACAGTATACAGTCAGGTCAAACCAATGACTACAGTACACAGTCAGATCAAACCAATGACTACAGTACACAGTCAGGTCAAACCTATGACTACAGTACACAGTCAGGTCATACCAATGACTACAGTACACAGTCAGGTCAAACCAATGACTACAGTACACAGTCAGGTCATACCAATGACTACAGTACACAGTCAGGTCAAACCAATGACTACAGTACACAGTCAGGTCAAACTAATGACTACAGTACACAGTCAGGTCAAACCAATGACTAAAGTACACAGTCAGGTCATACCAATGACTACAGTACACAGTCAGGTCAAACCAATGACTACAGTACACAGTCAGGTCATACCAATGACTACAGTACACAGTCAGGTCAAACTAATGACTACAGTACAAACATGGCTCTTTACATTGTTGTGTTGTTTTTGCTAAATATTATTTTAAATAAATTGTATTTTCTGATTTAGGAAGAATTCCTGCAGGCAAACAGAATAAACATAAGAAGAATGAACATGTAAAGAAGACAGGAAGGAAAAAGAAAAGTAGTGAAGATGAAACAGACGATGAAAATGAAGAGATTATTGTTTCCAAAGGTATTTACTTTAAATAGTTACTATCCTGGTAACCAGAGGTATTTAGTTAAAATTAATTGTATCCCAGAATTATTGAATCAAAATGTTGATTTATTATGACCCTATGGAAGAGAGAGGTTTAAAAAATTACATCGTTGCCAATTGTTTTGACTGATATTTTTGTTTATGATAAATTGTATTTTATTTCAGAAAAGACTCCTGCAGGCAAACAGAAGACAGTACAAAGAGGAAGGAAAAGGAAAAGTAATGATAGTGAAAATGAATCAGATGATGAAAATGAAGAGATTATTGTTTCCACAGGTATTTCATTAAAATATTCACTATCCTCGTAACCAGAGGTCTTTGTTTTAAAATGTTTATTCTCCTCTTAACCAGAGGTATTTGTCTTAAAATATTCACTATCCTCATAACTAGAGGTATTTGATTTAAGTAGTCACTATCCTCGTAACAAGAGGTATTTTATTGAAACATACCCTGTCCTTGTAATCACAGGTATTAAATTATTCACTGTCCTCATAATCAGAGGTATTTAATTAAAATGTTCTCTATCCTCGTAATCACAGGTATTTTTAATTGAAATATTCACTCGTCATAACCAGAGATATTTTGCTAGAATATTCAATATTCTTGTAACCAGAGGTATTTTATTATTTAAGAAAATCACTGTTCTCGTTACCAGAGGTATTTCATTAAAGTATTCAATATTCTTATAACCATTTATTAAGATGTTGACTGCTCATAACCAGAGGTATTTAAAGAATTCAAAAAGGATTTTTTTTTTGTTATAGAAAAAACTCCAGCAAAGAGTTCTCCTGTCAAGTGTTCACCTGTGAAGAGATCAGTAGTGAAGAGAAAGAATGTGAAAAATGGAGGAAATTCAGAGAAAAGGAAAATTGATGATAGTGAAAGTGATGAGGAAATGGACGATGAAGAGGAAGAGGCCACAGGTTTGTTTGATAGGGTTAGGGTTATAGAGGGTGAAGAGGAAGAGGCCACAGGTTTGTTTGATAGGGTTAGGGTTATAGAGGGTGAAGAGGAAGAGGCCACAGGTTTGTTTGATAGGGTTAGGGTTATAGAGGGTGAAGAGGAAGAGGCCACAGGTTTGTTTGATAGGGTTAGGGTTATAGAGGGTGAAGAGGAAGAGGCCACAGGTTTGTTTGATAGGGTTAGGGTTATAGAGGGTGAAGAGGAAGAGGCCACAGGTTTGTTTGATAGGGTTAGGGTTATAGAGGGGGGAGTGTGGGTGTATATCACCAGTCAACAATATTTCAGTTATATTGCGGTGGTAAGTTTTATTTGAATAAACTGGAGAAAACCACAGACCTACCTCAAGTCACTGACAAACTTTATCACATAATGTTGTTTTTTAGTACACCTCACCTTAGTGATGATAGAAACTGATTGCACAGAAAATTGTAAATCCAACTACCATACAACCATGACGAGTGATGAATAGAAATTATGGTCATCACCAATATCAACAAAACGGAACAATCACGTCAAGTCATTGAACATTTTTGGAAACCCATGTTCGGGCTTGGGACAGGCACAAAAAGATGGCAGGGTTAAATCAATTAATGGAATCTCAACTGAAATCTTGATGTTACATTTTACTTGTTTTCTTTAGTAGAGACTTTATCACCAAAGAAAAGCAGTAAAGGAGCAACACCCAAAAAGAGCCCAGCGGAGAAAGAAAAGAAGAAAATGAGAATTGGAGGTATTAGTATAGTGAAGCATATAACATACAGTCTAACCTGGTGGAGGGGGATCTCTATATACAGTCTAACCTGGTGGAGGGGGGATCTCTATATACAGTCTAACCTGGTGGAGGGGGGATCTCTATATACAGTCTAACCTGGTGGAGGGGGGATCTCTATATACAGTCTAACCTGGTGGAGGGGGGATCTCTATATACAGTCTAACCTGGTGGAGGGGGGATCTCTATATACAGTCTAACCTGGTGGAGGGGGGATCTCTATATACAGTCTAACCTGGTGGAGGGGTGATCTTTATATACAGTCTAACCTGGTGGAGGGGGGATCTCTATATACAGTCTAACCTGGTGGAGGGGGGATCTCTATATACAGTCTAACCTGGTGGAAGGGGGATCTCTATATACAGTCTAACCTGGTGGAGGGGGGATCTCTATATACAGTCTAACCTGGTGGAGGGGGGATCTCTATATACAGTCTAACCTGGTGGAGGGGTGATCTTTATATACAGTCTAACCTGGTGGAGGGGGGATCTCTATATACAGTCTAACCTGGTGGAGGGGGGATCTCTATATACAGTCTAACCTGGTGGAGGGGGGATCTCTATATACAGTCTAACCTGGTGGAGGGGGGATCTCTATATACAGTCTAACCTGGTGGAGGGGGGATCTCTATATACAGTCTAACCTGGTGGAGGGGTGATCTTTATATACAGTCTAACCTGGTAGAGGGGTGATCTCTATATACAGTCTAACCTGGTGGAGGGGGGATCTCTATATACAGTCTAACCTGGTGGAGGGGGGATCTCTATATACAGTCAAACCTGGTGGAGGGGGGATCTCTATATACAGTCTAACCTGGTGGAGGAGGGATCTCTATATACAGTCTAACCTGGTGGAGGGGGGATCTCTATATACAGTCTAACCTTGTGGAGGGGGGATCTCTATATACAGTCTAACCTGGTGGAGGGGGGATCTCTATATACAGTCTAACCTGGTGGAGGGGGGATCTCTATATACAGTCTAACCTGGTGGAGGGGGGATCTCTATATACAGTCTAACCTGGTGGAGGAGGGATCTCTATATACAGTCTAACCTGGTGGAGGGGGGATCTCTATATACAGTCTAACCTGGTGGAGGGGGGATCTCTATATACAGTCTAACCTGGTGGAGGGGGGATCTCTATATACAGTCTAACCTGGTGGAGGGGGGATCTCTATATACAGTCTAACCTGGTGGAGGGGGGATCTCTATATACAGTCTACCCTGGTGGAGGGGGGATCTCTATATACAGTCTAACTTGGTGGAGGGGGGATCTCTATATACAGTCTAACCTGGTGGAGGGGGGATCTCTATATACAGTCTAACCTGGTGGAGAGGGGATCTCTATATACAGTCTAACCTGGTGGAGGGAGGATCTCTATATACAGTCTAACCTGGTGGAGGGGGGATCTCTATATACAGTCTAACCTGGTGGAGGGGGGATCTCTATATACAGTCTAACCTGGTAGAGGGGGGATCTCTATATACAGTCTAACCTGGTGGAGGGAGGATCTCTATATACAGTCTAACCTGGTGGAGGGGGGGGATCTATATATACAGTCTAACCTGGTGGAGGGGGGATCTCTATATACAGTCTAACCTGGTGGAGGGGGGATCTCTATATACAGTCTAACCTGGTGGAGGGGTGATCTCTATATACAGTCTAACCTGGTGGAGGGGGGATCTCTATATACAGTCTAACCTGGTGGAGGGGGGATCTCTATATACAGTATAACCTGGTGGAGGGGGGATCTCTATATACAGTCTAACCTGGTGGAGGGGGGATCTCTATATACAGTCTAACCTGGTGGAGGGGGGATCTCTATATACAGTCTAACCTGGTGGAGGAGGGATCTCTATATACAGTCTCACCTGGTGGAGGGGGGATCTCTATATACAGTCTAACCTGGTGGAGGGGGGATCTCTATATACAGTCTAACCTGGTGGAGGGGGGATCTCTATATACAGTCTAACCTGGTGGAGGGGGGATCTCTATATACAGTCTAACCTGGTGGAGGAGGGATCTCTATATACAGTCTAACCTGGTGGAGGGGGGATCTCTATATACAGTTTAACCTGGTGGAGGGGGGATCTCTATATACAGTCTAACCTGGTGGAGAGGGGATCTCTATATACAGTCTAACCTGGTGGAGGAGGGATCTCTATATACAGTCTAACCTGGTGGAGGGAGGATCTCTATATACAGTCAAACCTGCCTTAAGGTGGACGGGGGATCTCTATATACAGTCTAACCTGCTTTAAGGTGGAGGGGGAATCTCTATATACAGTCAAACCTGCCTTAAGGTGGGGGGATCTCTATATACAGTAAAGCCTACCTTAAGGTGGGGGGATCTCTATATACAGTCAAACCTGCCTGAAGGTGGAGGGGGATCTCTATATACAGTCTAACCTGCTTAAAGGTGAAGGGGGAATCTCTATATACAGTCAAACCTGCCTTAAGGTGGGGGGGATCTCTATATACAGTCAAGCCTACCTTAAGGGGGGGGGGGGATTTCTATATACAGTCAAACCTGCCTGAAGGTGGAGGGGGATCTCTATATACAGTCAAACCTGCCTTAAGGTGGAGAAGGATCTCTATATACAGTCAAACCTGCCTGAAGGTGGAGGGGGATCTCTATATACAGTCAAACCTGTCATAAGGTGGAGGGGGATCTCTATATACAGTCAAACCTGCCTGAAGGTAGAGGGGGGATCTCTATATACAGTCAAACCTGCCTGAAGGTGGAGGGAGGATCTCTATATACAGTCAAACCTGCCTGAAGGTGGAGGGGGGGATCTCTATATACAGTCAAACCTGCCTGAAGGTGGAGGGGGATCTCTATGTACAGTCAAACCTGCCTGAAGGTGGAGGGGGAATCTCTATATACAGTCAAACCTGCCTTAAGGTGGAGGGGGATCTCTATATACAGTCAAACCTGCCTGAAGGTGGAGGGGGATCTCTATATACAGTCAAACCTGCCTGAAGGTGGAGGGATCTCTATATACAGTCAAGCCTGCCTTAAGGTCGAGGAGGGATCTCTATATACAGTCAAACCTGCCTGAAGATGGAGGGATCTCTATATACAGTCAAATCTGCCTTAAGGTGGAGGGGGGATCTCTATATACAGTCAAACCTGCTTTAAGGTGGAGGGGGAATCTCTATATACAGTCAAACCTGCCTGAAGGTGGAGGGGGATCTCTATATACAGTCAAACATGCCTGAAGGTGGAGGGGGGATCTCTATGTACAGTCAAACCTGCCTGAAGGTGGAGGGGGGATCTCTATATACAGTCAAACCTGCCTGAAGGTGGAGGGGCGATCTCTATATACAGTCAAACCTGCCTGAAGGTGGAGGGGGAATCTCTATATACAGTCAAACCTGCCTGAAGGTGGAGGGGGATCTCTAAATACAGTCAAACCTGTCTTAAGGTGGAGGGGGATCTCTATATACAGTCAAACCTGCCTGAAGGTAGAGGGGGGATCTCTATATACAGTCAAACCTGCCTAAAGGTGGAGGGGGGATCTCTATATACAGTCAAACCTGCCTGAAGGTGGAGGGGGATCTCTATATACAGTCAAACCTGCCTGAAGGTGGAGGGGGATCTCTATATACAGTCAAACTTGCCTGAGGGTGGAGGGGGATCTCTATATACAGTCAAACCTGCCTTAAGGTGGAGGGGGATCTCTATATACAGTCAAACCAGCCTGAAGGTGGAGGGGGATCTCTATATACAGTCAAGCCTGCCTTAAGGTGGGGGGAGCTCTATATACAGTCAAACCTGCATGAAGGTGGAGTGGGGATCTCTATATACAGTCAAACCTGCCTGAAGGTGGAGGGGGATCTCTATATACAGTCAAACCTGCCTGAAGGTGGAGGGGGGATATCTATATACAGTCAAACATGCCTGAAAGTGGGGGGTCTTTATATACAGTCAAACCTGCCTGAAGGTGGAGGGGGATCTCTATATACAGTCAAACCTGCCTTATGGTGGAGGGTGATCTCTATGTACAGTCAAACCTGCCTTAAGGTGGTGGGGGGATCTCTATATTCAGTCAAACCTGCCTGAGGGTGGAGGGGGGATCTCTATTTACAGTCAAACCTGCCTGAAGATGGATGGGGGATCTCTATATACAGTCAAACCTGCCTGAAGGTGGGAGGGATAAGTAGTCACTATCCTCGTAGCAAGAGGTATTTTATTGAAACATACCCTGTCCTTGTAATCACAGGTATTAAATTATTCACTGTCCTCATAATCAGAGGTATGTAATTAAAATGTTCTCCATCCTCGTAATCACAGGTATTTTTAATTGAAATATTCACTCGTCATAACCAGAGATATTTTGCTAGAATATTCAATATTCCTGTAACCAGAGGTATTTTATTTTTTAAGAAAATAACAGTTCTCGTTACCAGAGGTATTTCATTAAAGTATTCAATATTCTTGTAACCATTTATTAAGATGTTGACTGCTAATAACCAGAGGTATTTAAAGAATTCAAAAAGGATTTTTTTTTGTTATAGAAAAGACTCCAGCAAAGAGTTCTCCTGTCAAGAGAAAGAATGTGAAAAATGGAGGAAATTCAGAGAAAAAGAAAATTGATGATAGTGAAAGTGATGAGGAAATGGACGATGAAGAGGAAGAGGCCACAGGTTTGTTTGATAGGGTTAGGGTTATAGAGGGTGAAGAGGAAGAGGCCACAGGTTTGTTTGATAGGGTTAGGGTTATAGAGGGTGAAGAGGAAGAGGCCACAGGTTTGTTTGATAGGGTTAGGGTTATAGAGGGTGAAGAGGAAGAGGCCACAGGTTTGTTTGATAGGGTTAGGGTTATAGAGGGTGAAGAGGAAGAGGCCACAGGTTTGTTTGATAGGGTTAGGGTTATAGAGGGTGAAGAGGAAGAGGCCACAGGTTTGTTTGATAGGGTTAGGGTTATAGAGGGTGAAGAGGAAGAGGCCACAGGTTTGTTTGATAGGGTTAGGGTTATAGAGGGTGAAGAGGAAGAGGCCACAGGTTTGTTTGATAGGGTTAGGGTTATAGAGGGTGAAGAGGAAGAGGCCACAGGTTTGTTTGATAGGGTTAGGGTTATAGAGGGTGAAGAGGAAGAGGCCACAGGTTTGTTTGATAGGGTTAGGGTTATAGAGGGTGAAGAGGAAGAGGCCACAGGTTTGTTTGATAGGGTTAGGGTTATAGAGGGTGAAGAGGAAGAGGCCACAGGTTTGTTTGATAGGGTTAGGGTTATAGAGGGTGAAGAGGAAGAGGCCACAGGTTTGTTTGATAGGGTTAGGGTTATAGAGGGTGAAGAGGAAGAGGCCACAGGTTTGTTTGATAGGGTTAGGGTTATAGAGGGTGAAGAGGAAGAGGCCACAGGTTTGTTTGATAGGGTTAGGGTTATAGAGGGTGAAGAGGAAGAGGCCACAGGTTTGTTTGATAGGGTTAGGGTTATAGAGGGTGAAGAGGAAGAGGCCACAGGTTTGTTTGATAGGGTTAGGGTTATAGAGGGTGAAGAGGAAGAGGCCACAGGTTTGTTTGATAGGGTTAGGGTTATAGAGGGTGAAGAGGAAGAGGCCACAGGTTTGTTTGATAGGGTTAGGGTTATAGAGGGTGAAGAGGAAGAGGCCACAGGTTTGTTTGATAGGGTTAGGGTTATAGAGGGTGAAGAGGAAGAGGCCACAGGTTTGTTTGATAGGGTTAGGGTTATAGAGGGTGAAGAGGAAGAGGCCACAGGTTTGTTTGATAGGGTTAGGGTTATAGAGGGTGAAGAGGAAGAGGCCACAGGTTTGTTTGATAGGGTTAGGGTTATAGAGGGTGAAGAGGAAGAGGCCACAGGTTTGTTTGATAGGGTTAGGGTTATAGAGGGTGAAGAGGAAGAGGCCACAGGTTTGTTTGATAGGGTTAGGGTTATAGAGGGTGAAGAGGAAGAGGCCACAGGTTTGTTTGATAGGGTTAGGGTTATAGAGGGTGAAGAGGAAGAGGCCACAGGTTTGTTTGATAGGGTTAGGGTTATAGAGGGTGAAGAGGAAGAGGCCACAGGTTTGTTTGATAGGGTTAGGGTTATAGAGGGTGAAGAGGAAGAGGCCACAGGTTTGTTTGATAGGGTTAGGGTTATAGAGGGTGAAGAGGAAGAGGCCACAGGTTTGTTTGATAGGGTTAGGGTTATAGAGGGTGAAGAGGAAGAGGCCACAGGTTTGTTTGATAGGGTTAGGGTTATAGAGGGTGAAGAGGAAGAGGCCACAGGTTTGTTTGATAGGGTTAGGGTTATAGAGGGTGAAGAGGAAGAGGCCACAGGTTTGTTTGATAGGGTTAGGGTTATAGAGGGTGAAGAGGAAGAGGCCACAGGTTTGTTTGATAGGGTTAGGGTTATAGAGGGTGAAGAGGAAGAGGCCACAGGTTTGTTTGATAGGGTTAGGGTTATAGAGGGTGAAGAGGAAGAGGCCACAGGTTTGTTTGATAGGGTTAGGGTTATAGAGGGTGAAGAGGAAGAGGCCACAGGTTTGTTTGATAGGGTTAGGGTTATAGAGGGTGAAGAGGAAGAGGCCACAGGTTTGTTTGATAGGGTTAGGGTTATAGAGGGTGAAGAGGAAGAGGCCACAGGTTTGTTTGATAGGGTTAGGGTTATAGAGGGTGAAGAGGAAGAGGCCACAGGTTTGTTTGATAGGGTTAGTGTTATAGAGGGTGAAGAGGAAGAGGCCACAGGTTTGTTTGATAGGGTTAGGGTTATAGAGGGTGAAGAGGAAGAGGCCACAGGTTTGTTTGATAGGGTTAGGGTTATAGAGGGTGAAGAGGAAGAGGCCACAGGTTTGTTTGATAGGGTTAGGGTTATAGAGGGTGAAGAGGAAGAGGCCACAGGTTTGTTTGATAGGGTTAGGGTTATAGAGGGTGAAGAGGAAGAGGCCACAGGTTTGTTTGATAGGGTTAGGGTTATAGAGGGTGAAGAGGAAGAGGCCACAGGTTTGTTTGATAGGGTTAGGGTTATAGAGGGTGAAGAGGAAGAGGCCACAGGTTTGTTTGATAGGGTTAGGGTTATAGAGGGTGAAGAGGAAGAGGCCACAGGTTTGTTTGATAGGGTTAGGGTTATAGAGGGTGAAGAGGAAGAGGCCACAGGTTTGTTTGATAGGGTTAGGGTTATAGAGGGTGAAGAGGAAGAGGCCACAGGTTTGTTTGATAGGGTTAGGGTGAAGAGGAAGAGGCCACAGGTTTGTTTGATAGGGTTAGGGTTATAGAGGGTGAAGAGGAAGAGGCCACAGGTTTGTTTGATAGGGTTAGGGTTATAGAGGGTGAAGAGGAAGAGGCCACAGGTTTGTTTGATAGGGTTAGGGTTATAGAGGGTGAAGAGGAAGAGGCCACAGGTTTGTTTGATAGGGTTAGGGTTATAGAGGGTGAAGAGGAAGAGGCCACAGGTTTGTTTGATAGGGTTAGGGTTATAGAGGGGGGAGTGTGGGTGTATATCACCAGTCAACAATATTTCAGTTATATCGCGGTGGTAAGTTTTATTTGAATAAACTGAAGAAAACCACAGACCTACCTCAAGTCACTGACAAACTTTATCACATAATGTTGTTTTTTAGTACACCTCACCTTAGTGATGATAGAAACTGATTGCACAGAAAATTGTAAATCCAACTACCATGCAACCATGACGAGTGATGAATAGAAATTATGGTCATCACCAATATCAACAAAACGGAACAATCACGTCAAGTCATTGAACATTTTTGGAAATCCATGTTCGGGCTTGGGACAGGCACAAAAAGGTGGCAGGGTTAAATCAATTAATGGAATCTCAACTGAAATCTTGATGTTACATTTTACTTGTTTTCTTTAGTAGAGACTTTATCACCAAAGAAAAGCAGTAAAGGAGCAACACCCAAAAAGAGCCCAGCGGAGAAAGAAAAGAAGAAAATGAGAATTGGAGGTATTAGTATAGTGAAGCATATAACATACAGTCTAACCTGGTGGAGGGGGGATCTCTATATACAGTCTAACCTGGTGGAGGGGGGATCTCTATATACAGTCTAACCTGGTGGAGGGGGGATCTCTATATACAGTCTAACCTGGTGGAGGGGTGATCTCTATATACAGTCTAACCTGGTGGAGGGGAGATCTCTATATACAGTCTAACCTGGTGGAGGCGGGATCTCTATATACAGTCTAACCTGGTGGAGAGGGGTTCTCTATATACAGTCTAACCTGGTGGAGGGGTGATCTCTATATACAGTCTAACCTGGTGGAGGGGTGATCTCTATATACAGTCAAACCTGCCTTAAGGTGGAGGGGGGATCTCTATATACAGTCTAACCTGCCTTAAGGCGGAGGGGGGGTCTCTATTTACAGTCTAACCTGGTGGAGGGGAGATCTCTATATACAGTCTAACCTGGTGGAGGGGTGATCTCTATATACAGTTTAACCTGGTGGAGGGGAGATCTCTATATACAGTCTAACCTGGTGGAGGAGGGATATCTATATACAGTCTAACCTGGTGGAGAGGGGTTCTCTATATACAGTCTAACCTGGTGGAGGGGGGATCTCTATATACAGTCTAACCTGGTGGAGGGGTGATCTCTATATACAGTCAAACCTGCCTTAAGGTGGAGGGGGGATCTCTATATACAGTCTAACCTGCCTTAAGGCGGAGGGGGGTCTCTATTTACAGTCTAACCTGGTGGAGGGGAGATCTCTATATACAGTCTAACCTGGTGGAGGGGGGATCTCTATATACAGTCTAACCTGGTGGAGGGGGGATCTCTATATACAGTCAAGCCTACCTTAAGGTGGAGGGGGATCTCTATATACAGTCAAACCTGCCTTAAGGTGGACGGGGGATCTCTATATAGTCAAACCTGCCTGAAGGTGGAGGGGGATCTCTATATACAGTCAAACCTGCCTTAAGGTGGAGGGGGATCTCTATATACAGTCAAACCTGTCTGAAGGTGGAGAGAGGATCTCTATATACAGTCAAACCTGCCTGAAGGTGGAGGGGGATCTATATACAGTCAAACCTGCCTGAGGGTGGAGGGGGATCTCTATATACAGTCAAACCTGCCTTAAGGTGGAGGGTGGATCTCTATATAGTCAAACCTGCCTGAAGGTGGAGGGGGATCTCTATATACAGTCAAACCTGCCTGAAGGTGGGGGGATCTCTATATACAGTCAAACCTGCCTAAGGGTGGAGGGGGATATCTATATAGTCAAGCCTGACTGAAGGTGGAGTGGGGATCTCTATATAGTCAAACCCGCCTGAAGGTGGAGGGGGATCTCTATATACAGTCAAACCTGCCTTAAGGTGGAGTGGATCTCTATATACAGTCAAACCTGCCTGAAGGTGGAGGTGGGATCTCTATATAGTCAAACCTGCCTTAAGGTGGAGAGAGGATCTCTATATACAGTCAAACCTGCCTGAAGGTGGAGGGGGATCTCTATATACAGTCAAACCTGCCTGAAGGTGGAGGGGGGATCTCTATATAGTCAAACCTGCCTGAAGGTGGAGGGGGATCTTTATATACAGTCAAACCTGCCTTAAGGTGGAGGGGGATCTCTATATACAGTCAAACCTGCCTTAAGGTGGAGGGAGGATCTCTATATAGTCAAACCTGCCTTAAGGTGGAGGGAGGATCTCTATATACAGTCAAACCTGCCTTAATGTGGGGAGGATCTCTATATAGTCAAACCTGCCTGAAGGTGGAGGGGGGATCTATATATACAGTCAAACCTGCCTGAAGGTGGGGAGGATCTCTATATAGTCAAACCTGCCTGAAGGTGGAGGGGGGATCTATATATACAGTCAAACCTGCCTGAAGGTGGAGGGGGATCTCTATATACAGTCAAACCTGCCTGAAGGTGGAGGGGGAATCTCTATATACAGTCAAACCTGCCGGAAGGTGGAGGGGGGATCTCTATATACAGTCAAACTTGCCTTAATGTGGAGGGGGGATCTCTATATACAGTCAAACCTGCCTTATGGTGGAGGGAGGATCTATATATACAGTCAAACCTGCCTGAAGGTGGAGGGGGGATCTCTATATACAGTCAAACCTGCCTGAAGGTGGAGGGGGGATCTCTATATACAGTCAAACCTGCCTGAAGGTGGAAGGGGATCTCTATATACAGTCAAACCTGTCTGAAGGTGGAGGGGGGGATCTTTATATACAGTCAAACCTGCCTTAAGGTGGAGGGGGGTCTCTATATACAGTCAAACCCGCCTTAAGGTGGGGGGATCTCTATATACAGTCAAGCCTGCCTGAGGGTGGAGGGGGATCTCTATATATAGTCAAACCTGCCTGAAGGTGGAGGGTGGGATCTCTATATACAGTCAAACCTGCCTGAAGGTGGGAGGATCTCTATATACAGTCAAACCTGCCTGAGGGTGGAGGGGGGTCTCTATATACAGTCAAATCTGCCTGAAGGTGGAGGGGGAATCTCTATATAGTCAAACCTGCTTGAAGGTGGAGGGGGGATCTCCATATACAGTCAAACCTGCCTGAAGGTGGAGGGGGAATCTCTATTTACAGTCAAACCTGCCTGAAGGTGGAGGGGGGATCTCTATATACAGTTAAAACAGCCTGAGGGTGGAGAGGGATCTCTATATACAGTCAAACCTGCCTGAAGGTGGAGGGGGGGATCTCTATATACAGTCAAACCTGCCTTAAGGTGGATGGGGGAACTCTATATACAGTCAAACCTGCCTGAAGGTGGAGGGGGGATCTCTATATACAGTCAAACCTGCCTGAAGGTGGAGGGAGGATCTATATATACAGTCAAATCTGCCTGAAGGTGAAGGGGTATCTCTATATACAGTCAAACCTGCCTTAATGTGGAGGGGGATCTCTATATACAGTCAAACCTGCCCTAAGGTGGGGGGATCTCTATACAGTCAAACCTGCCTGAAGGTGGAAGGGATCTCTATATAGTCAAACCTGCCTTAAGGTGGGGGGGATCTCTATATACAGTCAAACCTGCCTGAATGTGGAGGGGGATCTCTATATACAGTCAAACTTGCCTTAAGATGGAGGGGGGATCTCTATTTACAGTCAAACCTGCCTGAAGGTGGAGGGGGGATCTCTATATAAAGTCAAACCTGCCTGAAGGTGGAGGGGGATCTCTATTTACAGTCAAACCTGCCTGAAGGTGGAGGGAGGATCTCTATATACAGTCAAACCTGCCTGAATGTGGAGGGGGAATCTCTATGTACAGTCAAACCTGCCTTAAGGTTGGGGATCTCTATATACACTCAAACCTGCCTGAAAGTGGAGGGGGATCTCTATATACAGTCAAACCTGCCTGAAGGTGGAGGGGGGATCTCTTTATACAGTCAAACCTGCCTGAAGGTGGAGGGAATCTCTATATACAGTCAAACCTGCCTGAAGGTGGAGGAGGGTCTCTATATACAGTCAAACCTGCCTTAAGGTGGGGGGGGATCTCTATATACAGTCAAACCTGCCTTAAGGTGAAGGGTGATCTCTATATACAGTCAAACCTGCCTGAAGGTGGAAGGGGATCTCTATATACAGTGAAACCTGCCTTAAGGTGGAGTGGGGATCTCTATATAGTCAAACCTGCCTTAAGGTGGGGGGATCTCTATATACTTTCAAACCTGCCTGAAGTGCAGCTTCATTTTTCCCATTAATGAATAATGCATATAATTTTAACCTATATATAAAGGGCAACTGTTGATAAAGGACACATTATATATTATGCCCTTTATATATAGGTTTGATAGTATGTAAATTTCCTTTAGAATAGCATTGGACTAGCTTTTGTGATCAGAATAGACATGCGTTTGGTTTATGCAGGTTAAATTGGTGCCAGGGCTCACCAAACCAAGCAAAGTGGATGAATTGTTTGCCCTAGTTTCAATATATTTGCCTACATCACCTCTAAGGTTAGGTTTTCACCACCGTCAGTATTTGGAAGTTAGTCTCTTGTCATTAACCGTACACATTGTTTATTGAATTAGGATCTTTTTACTTTACACACCGGTATTTAATTGGTAGTCAAAATGCTAAACAGTAATATGAGTGAGTGAGTGATTGTTGTTTAATGACAACTCAGCAATTTCTAAGCTATATCATGGCGAGAACAAATAAATTTTCAATGAAATGATGATGATGTCCGCTTTGTACTAGACCAACAAGCTTAGTTGGATTTTTATAGTGCTAGCACACTGAAACAACAGTCTGTGGATAGACATGTCGCCCCACTCGGACAGGTTATCCTGATTCCAAGCCAACTAGCCTTTGCTATTTCTCCTTAATGCTGTGTGCATAGCGGAGAAGCAACAAAAACCAATTTTATAGTCTTTGGTTTGCCTCGATCGGGGCTTCAGCCCATGATCTACTGCACTCGAGGTGAGCAAACTAACCATTTCACCACCGATGTGGTTCTAAGCAAAATGGGGTTTAAAGAAACCTTAATATTAAATTATAGTCTTTTTTGGAAACTCACGATCAGGTTAACAAAGTCACAAGTCAAAGACACCTGTCATTAAATGTATCAAAATGGACTGTACAATAAACTTAAGCAATTTGCAAACAATTCATCATGCAGACATGATCATTTTTTTTTAGATTGAAAGAAATACAGTGCCTTTCTTTAAGTATTTCAAACCAAACAGAAGATGGCTTAAAATCATTAATTTCCCATTCATCTGCAAGGAATTTGAAATTTTGCATACACAAAAAATCTACATTATTTGTGAATGGATGATGTTTGAAAAACATGTTGGAATTAATTTTGTACTATTATGTATTTTAGATGGAGAGAAGTGTCTGATATGTAATCGTACTACTATAACTGGCATTAATTATGGAGTTGAAAGTTGTAGCAACTGTAAGGTGAGAGGTCAAGTATTTATGCATTGTACAGTTGTCCCCCTTTATAAGGCCACTCTCATCAGGCCAGATATCAGATTTACTGAGACAGTAAAATACTACTAAATTATGCCTTGACCTTAGTAAAATGTAAGCCTTGAGATTAATAAGATGTAAGCCTTGACCTTAATAAGAGGTAAGCCTTGACCTCAATGACATGTATGCCTTGACCTTAATAAGATGTATGCCTTGACCTTAATAAGATGTATGCCTTGACCTTAATAAGATGTAAGCCTTGACCTCAGTAACATGTAAGCCTTGACCTCAATAACATGTAAGCCTTGACCTTAATAACATGTAAGCCTTGACCTTAATAACATGTAAGCCTTGACCTTAATAACATGTAAGCCTTGAGATTAATAAGATGTAAGCCTTGACCTTAATAAGAGGTAAGCCTTGACCTCAATGACATGTATGCCTTGACCTTAATAAGATGTATGCCTTGACCTTAATAAGATGTAAGCCTTGACCTCAGTAACATGTATGCCTTGACCTCAATAACATGTAAGCCTTGACCTCAATAAGATGTAAGCCTTGACCTTAATAACATGTAAGCCTTGGCCTTAATAACATGTAAGCCTTGACCTTAGTAAAATGTAAGCCTTGACCTTAGTAAAATGTAATCCTTGACCTTAATAAGATGTAAGCCTTGACCTTAATAAAATGTAAGCCTTGACCTCAGTAACATGTATGCCTTGACCTCAATAACATGTAAGCCTTGACCTCAATAACATGTATGTCTTGACCTTAATAAGATGTAAGCCTTGACCTTAATAACAGTAAGCCTTGACCTTAATAGCATGTAAGCCTTGACCTTAGTCAAATGTAAGCCTTGACCTTAGTAAAATGTAAGCCCTGACCTTAGAAAAATGTAAGCCCTGACCATCGTAAAAATATGTTTTTTTTATTGTAGACATTCTTTACTAGGCACAGTGCAAATGATGGACAAGAATTAACATGTAGAGTCAATGACTCATGTGATCTGGACTCCACAAAGCATACCAGTATTTGTCCGTCTTGCAGATATCAGAAGTGTGTAGAGTTGGGCATGGATACAGGTAATTAACTTGTCAGAAGTGTGTAGAGTTGGGCATGGATACAGGTAATTAGCTTGTCAGAAGTGTGTAGAGTTGGGCATGGATACAGGTAATTATCTTGTCAGAAGTGTCTAGAGTTGGGCATGGATACATGTAATTAGCTTGTCAGAAGTGTGTAGAGTTGGGCATGGATATAGGTAATTAGCTTGTCAGAAGTGTGTAGAGTTGGGTATGGATACAGGTAATTAGCTTGTCAGAAGTGTGTAGAACTGGGCATGGATACAGGTAATTAGCTTGTCAGAAGTTTGTAGAACTGGGCATGAATACAGGTAATTAACTTGTCAGAAGTGTGTAGAGTTGGGCATGGATACAGGTAATTAGCTTGTCAGAAGTGTCTAGAGTTGGGTATGGATACAGGTAATTAGCTTGTCAGAAGTGTGTAGAACTGGGCATGGATACAGGTAATTAGCTTGTCAGAAGTGTGTAGAACTGGGCATGAATACAGGTAATTAGCTTGTCAGAAGTGTGTAGAACTGGGCATGGATACAGGTAATTAGCTTGTCAGAAGTGTGTAGAACTGGGCATGGATACAGGTAATTAGCTTGTCAGAAGTGTGTAGAACTGGGCATGGATACAAGTAATTAGCTTGTCAAGTGTGTAGAACTGGGCATGGATACAGGTAATTAGCTTGTCAGAAGTGTGTAGAACTGGGCATGGATACAGGTAATTAGTATGTGTAAATTTAACTATGGAAAGAGGTAAATAAAACATGAAGATTTGTTCATGAAAAGATGTGCAGTCAAATCTCTATTAAGAGGTCACCTTTGAAACAAAGAAATGGTGCCCTTATAAAACAGGTGACCTCTTAAAAGAGGTTCAATCTATATGAAATCTTGCATGACAGGACAAGAAAAAAGTCACCCTTTAATACAGGTGACCACATGGGGATGTCTGATAGTATGTACTAGTCAAACCTGACTTCAAGAGAATATTGAATTATGGTCACATAAAACAGGTGGTTGCTTAATAGAGGTGGTCACTAAAGCATGTTGTATTGTACATGTAGATTTTGACATGGAAAAAATCAAATAAAATGTGTAGGTTTAACCATGGAAAGAGGTCAACAAGACATTTGTAGGTTTGTCGACTGAAAGTTGTAAATAACATTTGTCTTGATACGTTACAGCCTTTCTACATTGATTATTTGTTTGATGGTGTTTAATGCCACTTGTGACAGGTCAGTGGTTTTCTCCGGATACTCCGGTTTCCTCCACCAATAAACCTGACCACTTGTATGTTACACACTATAAACTTAACCCTATCTTACACTTATAATAGAGATTTAATCATTTTCAGATTGTTTTCGTTGATTATTTCTTTACTGTGTACGATTACAATTTATGGTATTCTAGCCAGCCTGAATGGAATCCAGACAATGTTAAATTCATTTCTGTTCCGATTTAACTCCCGTTTTTTTAGCTCACCTGGCCATAGGCCATGTGAACTTTTGTCATGGGTAAGCGTCCGTCCGTCCGTCCGTTAGCTTTTCACATTTAAATCTTCTTCTCTGAAACCGCTGAACAGAAATCAGCCAAACTTGCCAGAAATGTTCACTGGATGGTCCTCTACCAGATTTGTGTTTTTGGTGCTGATTTGAAATCCAACATGGCTGCCAGGGTCCATAATGTGTTCTCATTGGCTGAAATTTTAAAAATCTTCTTGTCAGAAACCACTAAGTCAATTGAATTGTGACTTTGCAGGAATGATCATTGGGTGGTCCTGTACTAAAATTGTGAATCGTTTGCCGATCGGAAATTCAAGATGGCCACCATGACTCGACTTAGTTTAACATTGGACCCTATGGGAAGTTCACATTTTCATCTTTTTAGCTCACCTGGCCATAGGCCATGTGAGCTTTTGTCATGGGTAAGCGTCCGTCCGTCTGTTAGCTTTTCACATTTAAATCTTCTTCTCTGAAACCACTGAACAGATTTCAACCAAGCTTGCCAGAAATGTTCACTGGATGGTCCTCTACCAGATTTGTGTTTTTTGTGCTGATTTGAAATCCAACATGGCTGCCAGGGTCTATAATGTGTTCTCATTGGTTGAAATTTTAAAAATCATCTTGTCAGAAACCACTAAGTCAATTGAATTGTGACTTTGCAGGAATGATCATTGGGTGGTCCTGTACTAAACTTGTGAATCGTTTGCCGATCAGAAATTCAAGATGGCCGCCATGACTCGACTTAGTTTAACATAGGACCCTATGGGAATTTCACATTTTCATCTTTTTTTCTGAAACCACATAACAGATTTGAATCAAACTTGGCAGAAATGTTCATTGTATGGTCATATACAAGATTTTTGTTTTTGGCGCTGATCGGAAATCCAACATGGCTGCCAGGGCCCATAATGTGTTCTGATTGATCGAAATTTAAAAAATCTTCTTGTTAGAAACCACTAAGCCAATTGAATTGTGACTTTGCAGGATTGATCATTGGGTGGTCCTGTACTAAACTTGTGAATCGTTTGCCAATCGGAAATTCAAGATGGCCGCCATGACTCGACTTAGTTTAACATTGGACCCTATGGGAATTTCACATTTTCATCTTTTTTTCTGAAACCACATAACAGATTTGAATCAAACTTGGCAGAAATGTTCATTGGATGGTCATATACAAGATTTGTGTTTTTGGTGCTGATCGGAAATCCAGCATGGCTGCCAGGGCCCATAATGTGTTCTGATTGGTCGAAATTTTTAAAATCTTCTTGTTAGAAACCACTAAGCCAATTGAATTGTGGCTTTGCAGGAATGATCATTGGGTGGTCCTGTACTAAATTTTTGAATCGTTTGCTGATAGGAAATTCAAGATGGCCACCATGACTCGACTTAATTTTAACATAGGACCCTATGGAAAAAATGTTTAAAAGTCTTCTCCTCTGAAACCAGTAAGTCAATTTAAAGCAAACATGGCATGAATGGTCCTTAGGTGGTCAACTTTCAAAATTATGTCCTGTGACCCCAACCTCCATCCAAGATGGCCACCATCAGCAAACATATTTTTAACATAGGACCCTATGGGAAAAATGTTTAAAAAAAATTTCCTCTGAAATTTAAAGCAAACATGGCATGAATAGTCCTTAAATGGTCAACTTTCAAAATTATATCCAGTGACCCATAACTCCATCCAAGATAGCCACCATCAATGGACATAGTTTTAACATAGGACCCTATGGGAAATATGTTTAAAAATCTTCTTCTATGAAACCAGTAAGCCAATTTAAAGCAAACATGGCATGGATGGTCCTTAAGTGGTCAATTTTCAAAATTGTGTCCAGTGACCCTGACCTCCATCCAAGATGGCCACCTTCAGCGGACATACTGTAGTTTTAACATAGGACCTTATGGGAAAAAATGTTTTAAAATCTTCTCCTCTGAAACCAGTAAGCCAATATAGCAAACATGTCATCGATGGTCCTTAGGTGGTCAACTTCCAAAATTGTGTTCAGTGATCCCGATCTCGGTTCAAAATGGCCGCCGTCAGCAGACATAGTTTTAACATAGGACCCTATGGGAAAATTGTTTAAAAGTCTTCTCTTCTGAAACCAGTCAGCCAATTTAAAGCAAACATGGCATGGATGGTCCTTGGGTAGTATACTTTCAAAATTGTGTCCGGTGACCACGACCTCCATCTAAGATGGCTGCCATGAGCAGACATAGTTTTAACATAGAACCCTATGGCAGTATGGGATTTGAATAGTAACTTAGATGTATTCGCTATGCAGACATTCTTAAGAGGACTTATTTATGTCAAGTGAGCGATACAGGCTCACCTGAGCCTCTAGTTTTCTGAAACCACAAAACAGATTTGAACCAAACTTGGCAGCAATGTTCATTGGATGGTCATATACAAGATTTTTGTTTTTGGCGCTGATCGGAAATCCAACATGGCTGCCAGGGCCCATAATGTGTTCTGATTGGTCGAAATTTTTAAAATCTTCTTGTTAGAAACCACTAAGCTAATTGAATTGTGACTTTGCAGGAATGATCATTGGGTGGTCCTGTACTAAACTTGTGAATCGTTTGCCGATCGGAAATTCAAGATGGCCACCATGACTCGACTTAGTTTAACATGGACCCTATGGGAATTTCACATTTTCATCTTTTTTTCTGAAACCACAAAACAGATTTGAATCAAACTTGGTAGAAATGTTCATTGAATGATCATATAGAAGATTGTGTTTTTGGCGCTGATCGGAAATCCAACATGGCTGCCAGGGCCCATAATGTGTTCTGATTGGTTGAAATTTTAAAAATCTTCTTGTTAGAAACCACTAAGCCAATTGAATTGTGACTTTGCAGGAATGATCATTGGGTGGTCCTGTACTAAACTTGTGAATCGTTTGCCGATCGGAAATTCAAGATGGCCGCCATGACTCGACTTAGTTTAACATTGGACCCTATGGGAATTTCACATTTTCATCTTTTTTTCTGAAACCACAAAACAGATTTGAATCAAACTTGGCAGAAATGTTCATTGGATGGTCATATACAAGATTTTTGTTTTTGGCGCTGATCGGAAATCCAACATGGCTGCCAGGGCCCATAATGTGCTCTGATTGGTCGAAATTAAAAAAATCTTCTTGTTAGAAACCACCAAGCCAATTGAATTGTGACTTTGCAGGAATGATCATTGGGTGGTCCTGTACTAAACTTGTGAATCGTTTGCCGATCGGAAATTCAAGATGGCCGCCATGACTCGACTTAGTTTAACATTGAACCCTATGGGAATTTCACATTTTCATCTTTTTTTCTGAAACCACAAAACAGATTTGAATCAAACTTGGCAGAAATGTTCATTGGATGGTCATATACAAGATTGTGTTTTTGGTGCTGATCGGAAATCCAACATGGCTGCCAGGGCCTATAATGTGTTCTGATTGGTCAAAATTTAAAAAATCTACTTGTTAGAAACCACTAAACCAATTGAATTGTGGCTTTGCAGGAATGATCATTGGGTGGTCCTGTACTAAACTTGTGAATCGTTTGCTGATCGGAAATTCAAGATGGCCACCATGACTCGACTTAATTTTGACATGGACCCTATGGAAAAAATGTTTAAAAGTCTTCTCCTCTGAAACCAGTAAGTCAGTTTAAAGCAAACATGGGATGAATGGTCCTTAGGTGGTCAACTTTCAAAATTATGTCCTGTGACCCCGACCTCCATCCAAGATGGCCACCATCAGCGAACATAGTTTTAACATAGGACCCTATGGGAAATATATTTAAAAATCTTCTTCTCTGAAACCAGTAAGCCAATTTAAAGCAAACATGGCATGGATGGTCCTTAAGTGGTCAATTTTCAAAATTGTGTCCAGTGACCCTGACCTCCATCCAAGATGGCCACCTTCAGCAGACATACTGTAGTTTTAACATAGGAACCTATGGGGAAAAATGTTTTAAAATCTTCTCCTCTGAAACTAGTAAGCCAATATAGCAAACATGTCATCGATGGTCCTTAGGTGGTCAACTTCCAAAATTGTGTTCAGTGATTGCGATCTCGGTTCAAAATGGCCGCCGTCAGCAGACATAGTTTTAACATAGGACCCTATGAGAAAATTGTTTAAAAGTCTTCTCTTCTGAAACCAGTCAGCCAATTTAAAGCAAACATGGCATGGATGGTTCTTGGGTAGTATACTTTCAAAATTGTGTCCGGTGACCACGACCTCCATCCAAGATGGCTGCCATGAGCAGACATAGTTTTAACATAGAACCCTATGGCAGTATGGGATTTGAATAGTAACTTAGATGTATTCAGCATGCAGACATTCTTAAGAGGACTTATTTATGTCAGGTGAGCGATACAGGCTCACCTGAGCCTCTAGTTTAATTTCATTATTCTTGTACAAAAATAGGAAATATTTGAGGTATTGACAGAGGTTGATGAGAGAGCAAGGAATTGGTTGGTAAGTTGGTTTCATGGTGTTTAATGCCACTTTCAACAATATTTCAGTTATATCGTGGCAGTCAGTTTTATTGGTGGAGGAAACCGGAGTACCCGGAGAAAACCAACGACCTACAACAAGTCACTGACAAACATTATCACATAATGTTGTTCACCTCTCCCTGAGCAGGATTCGAACCAACAACATCAGTAGTGACAGGCACAGATTGCAAAGGTAGTTGTAAGTCCAACTACCATACGATCACGACCACGACAACATTTAAAAAGGAAGGATAACTCTTGTAGAGGTTAATGAAAACTCACTTTGTCTCATTTGTTTTGTACATATTACAGAGGAAGAAATCACAGAAGGAAGTCGTAAGAGTACCAGGATTGTGTCTCTAGAAAAAATTTATAAAGAATCTGACGAAGATGAAGATGACATTTATCTCCCCTTCAGTAAGTCATGCATGGGACAATACTCAAATTTATGTAGCTTTAATTACAATTATCTCACTTTATGGTAGCAGGCCTGATTAACTAGGTGATTACCGCCATATTGGAAATTTGTCGATGAAGGCGAGAGCGAAGGAAAAAATCAGATTTATCAAAAATTGAAATTCGCAAATATATAGAGAATGTATAATCTTATTTAGCAATGAATCAATTATATGTATGATTATTGATCTATTAAACTGTTTTCAGATATTTTGTGTGATAGCCGTACTATTCATACATTTAAAAAATAGTCATCTCTATTAACCCAATGTTGGTTATTTGGATTTTTTTGCTTTGTAGTGCACAATTAATATTTTTATTTAATGAGATACAGTGGAACTTGCGCAATCCGACCCCTGAGTTTTCCGACATCCTGTGACATCCGACAAAGATTTATAGTCCCAAAGTATTTCTTTTAACTAAAATAAACCCTGAGTATTCCGACATCTTGTACAATCCGACACATTTCCCTGGTCCCTTGGTGTGTCGGATTAGACAGGTTCCACTGTATGTACATACGATAGACTGTACATGAATTTGTTCAGAATAATGAATATAGAAGGAATTAATAGATGCAAGCAAGGGAGATAATTGAGCGTGACCATCATATCAGCATCCATCGAATACACGTTAAACTCCCCTATCTATCTCTCCTGATGTTAGTCAGATATTTATCTCCCGTTCTGTTAGTAAGGGGGCATTACTCAAGTGTATGTAGCTTTAATTACATTTATCTCCCCTTACATATGTCAGGAAACATGCCTGAACCCAACAAAAGTGAAACTTCACAGTTTTCCGGTTGTTGACTGATTTTGTCTGTTTATATACTTATGAGTTTTGACTTTCCCTTTGGAAGATTGTTCGGTAATTTTGTTATTACCCTTATTTTCTAAAGCGAACACTGAATAAACCAGAATCCTGTATTGACTGAATTTTTTTAATTTACAACTACCTATGCAATCAGTGCCTATCAGCACTGATGGTGTGAGTTTGAATCTTGTTCAGGGCGAAGTGTACTATACATGACATGGGGCCCTTTCAACCTCCAGTAAAGGGAAATAACTCTTACAAAAATATGTTACGACATTTATTTTTAGAACCAAATTGGAAATGTGAAAAATTAGCAGAAATGGTGATTATATGACACCTATAAATTTATTATATATGTTATGGAGAACAGTACAAAAAAAAACCTTTGACAAAAAAGTTATGTTAGACATCACTGCTGTCAATCCAAGATGGCCACTGGTAGTAATAATGCAGAAATGTTTGTTTATAAGTCATCATGGTCATGTAGAATCAACTTCCTTGATTTATTTATAGTTGTGAACATTAAAACCAGGATGTTATTTCCCATTCATTTTTATTTGTCAGAGTCGAGAATGTTCAGTCATCGAGCAAATACCAGTCTTAACCCAGGGGAGCCAGTTGTGTGCATGGAGGTTGCTCATTTATATGACAATTTATTTTCTAGCAAAAAAGAAAAGAAGGCCAAATTACTATGAAAGCAGTGATTCTGAAATAGGTAAGATTACAATTAAGTTGAAAGGTTTAATAATGTCATTTTTTTCTTTTCTTCCAACAGCACAAGCAATGTATTTATCTGAAATTAGCTGCCTTTAATAATTAAGTTCATACAATCCTTTGGTGAAGTCAACTTCCAGTTGAATTTCGTTATACATGTATCAAAATCAGTTCACTCGAAATTTCGGCTTTGTCTAAATTTATCTGTTGACTCAGAAATTTCGGTCCATATAATATTTTTTGGGTGACGGACCGGTCCATATACTGCCATATGACCCTCAATGCCATGAACTATTTGCTATATAGTAATCTTTTATGGTACATGTCCACTTTAATAGTGGCGTGCTACTCGGTACTGGTTCCTTGGTTTAGGATAAAAATGTCTTGAATACAGCCAAACCTGTCTTATGTGACCTTCCAAGGGAACAGTGAAATATGGACACATAAGACAGGTGGTCACTTAATACAGGTTTAATTGATATGAAATGCACTGTGAATGGAAATAAAAATTAAGGTCACATAATACAAGTTATTAAGAGGTGGTCACTAAAGCAGGTTTGACTGTACAATATTTAATGGTCTATAACATAGAAACTACCAAGTTACCTCTCAGGGCTTTTGGACAAACCCAGTTTATTACTACATGTATCTTTTGAAAGAGTTGTTGAAAAAAATGTAAACCCTTCGTCTTGCTACAGAGCATTCGTGGCAACATACTATGTAAAATTGAAAAGGTACCTTTTTCCTCACAAAAAATATTATATATAATTTAGTGATGATTTCAAAGACATTATATCAAAATTTGTCCTTTTAAAGTAGTTGTCATGTTCTTGTAATGTTCCATCTTTTGAAAAAGACAAATGTTGATTATAATTTGTTGTCCATATTTTCTTTATATGTTTTATTCTTTATGTCACAATATTTATTTTGTAGAAAGAGCAATATATGGAGACTAGAGTTTAATGATACTGGTTTTTTTCATTCGTCGGTAAAAAGGGGTGAGGCATGACTACAGGTGAGGTGGAGGCCATGTTTGCTAAATATACCTTAAATTTACACTATTTTTATCCTATATTTTCATTTAAAAAAATCCTATATTCCTATATAATTTTTGTCAAAAGTGGCTTGACACCCATATATTGTGGTACAGTTACTGAGATGTAGTTGTTATTAAGAAGTGTAATATTGTACATTTTTTTCTCTCATAAAGTCATGTTTATTTTTAGAATTATCAGATGAAAGTGATGACGGTGACGACCCTAATGATGTAGACTGGAACACAAATACTCGTATGACATTTGAAGAAGTTTCATACCGTAAGAAAACAATTTAAATGTAAAATTAGAATTTTATGAAAAACAGCTGTTATACCCTACATTCTAATGTAGTTGTTTAATATTCCTGGTTTGTGATTGGACAATGCTATAATTTTCAATTTACCTGTGCAATCGATACAATATTATGTGATAAAGCTTTTCAGTGACTTTCGACAGGTCGGTGGTTTTCTCCAGGTATTCTGCTTTCACCAATAAAACTAACAACCACAATATAACTGATATATAGTGGTGTTAAACACTATAGCCGCTAGCTGTATTATACACAAGAAATACTTTTATTAGAATATATTAAGGTTTTGGTTTAGATTTATGGTGTTTAAATCCACTTTCAACAATATTTACGTTATATCTTGGCGGTCAGTTTTATTGGTGGAGGAAACAAGAGTACCCGGAGAAAACTACCATCCTTTCGCAAGTCACTGATAAACTTTATCTTTCAAGCAGGCCCTTATTTTCCTAATTTTTCTTATTTTTTGACAGCAGCCCTAATATTCCTTATTAAAACTTCAAAATCATAAAAAAAAACCTAATTTTTTGGTGAAAATCCTAAATTTTTTAATTTTGAAAATTTTTGATAAATGCAACATAAAATAAGTGTTGGAATTAATGAAATCTAGCCTTAGTATACTTTCAGATAATGATATTGAATTAATGTATTTCTCAGAAGACATCTTGGTGGTTATCAGCATCATATTCAGTATGGATTTGCACCATATCAGATTACTGTAATCTAGTTGTATTGATATGCTGAATATCGCTGTTGATGACCATTGGCATGATCTTCTGAGTTGGTAATTAGCTTTTTAGTTCACCTGGACCAAAGGTCCATGGGAACTATTGCCATCACTTGGCATCCGTCGTCTGTAAGCTTTTCACATTTCAAGCTTCTTCTCCGAAACCACTGGGCCAATTGGAACCAAACTTAGCAGGAATGTTCCTTGGATGGTCCTCTGCAAAGTTTCTGTTTTTCGTTCCAGTCAGATATTCAACATGGCTGCCAGGGCCAATAATATGCTCTGATTGGCTGAAATTTCAAAGATCTTCTTCTCTGAAACTAATGAACTGACTGAACCCAAACTGTAAATGATTGATCATTGGAATGTCCTTTACCAAGTTTCTGTTTTTTATGCCGATTGAAAATCCAAGATGGCCACCACCGCAGGACATAGATTAACATTGGACCTTATTGGAAAATTTTCAAATGCCTTCTTCTCGGAAACTACTAATATGATTAAAGCCAAACTGTACATGAGTGTTCATTGGATGGTCCTCTACACACTTTAGGTTTTTTGTTACGATATGAAATTCAAAATGACGGCTACGGCAGGACTTAGTTTAACATTGGACCCTATGGAGAAAATGTTTCAAAACGCTTCTTCTCTTAAACCACTTTGACAATTGAAACCAAACTGCCCAGGAATAATCATTTGAAGGTCCTCTAAAAAGTTTGGGTTTTTTATGCCGATCCGAAATCCAAGATGGCTGCCTATGCAGGACATAGTTTTAACACAGTACCATATTGGAAAATATAGAAAAAATCTTTTTTCTTAAAAACTACTGAGCTGAATGAACCCATTCTGTGCATGAATGATCATCGAATGGTCTCTTGTTAAGCTTGTGTTTTTTGTGATGATCTGAAATCCAAGATGGCAACCACCACAGGTCATAGTATTAACACAGGATCATATGGGAAAATACAGAACAATTTCTTCTCTGAAGCTATTGCACTGATTGAACATAAACTGTGCATCAATCATTGGAAGGTCCTTTACAAACTTCATGTTTTTTATGTTGATCAGAATTCCAAGATGACTACCACTGCAGGACATAGTTTTTACATAGGACCAATTGGTTCTTTTTATAATCAAGTGAACGATACAGGCTCTTGAGAGCCTCTGGTGTATTTATGTTCTTCCTGCAGGTGAGTACAGAATGTTTTTCTTTTATATTGATTATTGAATTTCAGCCCTTATTTTTGTCAAAAAATTCCTAAAAATAGCCCTTATTTTTTAAGAATTTTGCCCTAAAAAAAGCCCTTATTTTTCACAAAATCTTGCTTGAAAGCCTGTTTCTGTCTATGGGAAGTTTATTTGTATCTAATTTGTTGTAGGAACTGCGAAGCAGAGGAAAGTTTGTGCCGTGTGCAAGTCGTTGACAACGCCTTCAAATCGTTATGGCTTAAATACTTGTGTCTACTGCTATGTGAGTATAGTTGTGTAATAGAATTGAAAACTGAACTTGAAAGAATGATTTATTCGTTTCAACCCAAATCTGTAATCAGCAAAGCTAATATCAGTTTTGTAAACACAAATATTAGTGAAATTATTGTACAGTACTAACATGGTATTTCTGATGAAAATCACACTTTCAGGCTCGTAAATATAGGTCATATTTGAAAAACACCAGCAATAAATAACATTAGTAGCACAGTATTCCACTGTGATTCACTTATATGAGACCAAGATGTTTTATAACAGAAACACCTTGCTAGTACTGTATGTATATGTGTATTCTATGTAAAAGTTTGATTGGCCACAACTTGATTTGACCTTTCATGAACTTTAGCTTAGCCATTCCATTCTCTCTGGCTTTTTCTCTAACCAAGTCTGCTTGAAGGATTTTGTCAATGGTATTTTCATTAGTTTTTAAAGATCACCTGGGATGCATTCAAGATCATAGAATCTTTGTACATCTTTATAGACTTTTCATAGTGGAACTCATGTCTTTGAATCATATCTTTATAGATATCTTAAGGTGTATTTGAAGATGATTAAGAAGCTTTTTAAAATGGCATACAAAGAAAAATGTGATGAATGATAGATTATTTTTCTTATTTCGTTATAACCACGTGTACGGAGTTTAATATGTTTTATTCCTAAGAGTCTTGTAGGTGTCTAATGTTAATATAAAATTTGAACCCGAAGAAAACCACCGACCCGCCACAAATCACTGACAAATTTATCACATAATGTTGTATCGAGTACACCTTGCCATGAACGGGGTTCAAACTCACAACTTTAGTGGGCATATTTAGTAAGTTGATGTTCTTGCTGTTATGAGTTTGTACATTTATTCATTAATAGTCATGATATTCTTACTTTTAGGAAACGTTCCGTAAAGCGTTGAATAACGTCTATGTTCCACGATGTATTAGCAAGAACAGAAAATGTGACGTCAAAGGTGGAAAGAGCAAGTGTAGATTCTGTACGATATCACGATATCTAGATCTTTGCATGGAATCCAATCGTAAGTATTTACCAGTGACTTTGTGTAGAGTGAGTGAATGATTGTTGTTTAACGTAAAATGAGCAAGTTTTCAGCTATATCATGGCGAGAGTTAGTTTTGATGATATGATAATGATGCTGACCAACATGTTTTAGTTAGATTTTTATAGTGCTAGCTCACTGATACAACATATTGCACCACTCAGACATATTATCATGAATCCGAGCCAACCGGTCTTTATTCTTATTCCTAGATGCTGCATGCTTACGGGAGAAGCAGCAAATACCAATGTTATAGTCTTTGCCACATGATTGAGGAAAGCATGCTAACCATTAAACCACCAATGTGTATTTTTTTGTGAAGACTGCATTAACCTCAGCAGAATATTTGGATCACTATGTATATACCCATTACATACATAGTGTGGTGGTACAAGACTTTGTATCAGGTCGAGTCTGTTGTATGAACCAGTATCACTACGAGCCGTGATAGCGACGAGTTGTGATACAGTTAGTTCACGCAACAGGCAAGACATGATATATAGTCTTGTACCAACACACTATGTATGTAATAAATTTATCTAACATTTCAATAACAAGGGTTGAATTAAAATTAGTACAATAGGAAGACTACATTATGTGCATGACGTCACGTTATTTTGTCCGTTCATTCACCAATGTCGGGTTACTGTATTTTGTCTCACATTCCAATGGTGTGACGTCATGTCAAAGTAGTTCGGCAGAGAACGTCTCGTGCAATGTCGCACCATTCTTTTATCACCACAGTGTGTGGTGATGCAACATCTTGTATCAGACAGGCGACTTTCTTTAATTTCAAAGGAAAACGTACATAATGTTAGATAAATTCTTTTATCATGCAATTGTGTTATCATTTCATTTGCTGTGCAATAATCTCTCTCTTGTAAGCCCAACCATTCTGCAATAAACAAAATATTGGCCTTATAGGGGTGACATGTGAGGGGGACATTTGTCAGCTCTAAAATCTAATTCTAACACTGTTGGGTTAAAGGTTCAGACCTATATGAATATTTAGTATTAACCTAGTATTTCAAGAAATCCAGTGGGTGAGATATATTGTATGGTTGTCACTTAGACTTTGTATTATCTCCTGTGATTGTATAATGAATTCTTATACAATATTAAAATTGCTGAGTTAGATTGCTGTCAAATTAGAAATAAAATAAAGTTATATATATACCATCTACACACACTTAAACACATGTCTTATGTCTATCTCTAGATTCACTAACATATGTACCATCTACACACACTTAAACACATGTCTTATGTCTATCTCTAGATTCACTAACATATGTACCATCTACACACACTTAAGCACATGTCTTATGTCTATTTCTAGATTCACTAACATATGTACCACCTACACACACTTAAGCACATGTCTTATGTCTATCTCTAGATTCACTAACATATGTACCATCTACACACACTTAAACACATGTCTTATGTCTATCTCTAGATTCACTAACATATGTACCATCTACACACACTTAAACACATGTCTTATGTCTATCTCTAGATTCACTAACATATGTACCATCTACACACACTTAAGCACATGTCTTATGTCTATCTCTAGATTCACTAACATATGTACCATCTACACACACTTAAGCACATGTCTTATGTCTATCTCTAGATTCACTAACATATGTACCATCTACACACACTTAAACACATGTCTTATGTCTATCTCTAGATTCACTAACATATGTACCACCTACACACACTTAAACACATGTCTTATGTCTATCTCTAGATTCACTAACATATGTACCATCTACACACACTTAAACACATGTCTTATGTCTATCTCTAGATTCACTAACATATGTACCATCTACACACACTTAAACACATGTCTTATGTCTATCTCTAGATTCACTAACATATGTACCATCTACACACACTTAAGCACATGTCTTATGTCTATTTCTAGATTCACTAACATATGTACCACCTACACACACTTAAACACATGTCTTATGTCTATCTCTAGATTCACTAACATATGTACCATCTACACACACTTAAACACATGTCTTATGTCTATCTCTAGATTCACTAACATATGTTCCACCTACACACACTTAAGCACATGTCTTATGTCTATCTCTAGATTCACTAACATATGTACCATCTACACACACTTAAGCACATGTCTTATGTCTATCTCTAGATTCACTAAGATATGTACCATCTACACACACTTAAGCACATGTCTTATGTCTATCTCTAGATTCACTAACATATGTACCATCTACACGCTTAAATACATGTCTTATGTCTATCTCTAGATTCACTAACATATGTACCATCTACACACACTTAAGCACATGTCTTATTTCTATCTCTAGATTCACTAACATATGTACCATCTACACACACTTAAGCACATGTCTTATGTCTATCTCTAGATTCACTAACATATGTACCATCTACACACACTTAAGCACATGTCTTATGTCTATCTCTAGATTCACTAACATATGTACCATCTACACACACTTAAGCACATGTCTTTTGTCTATCTCTAGATTCACTAACATATGTACCATCTACGCACACTTAAACACATGTCTTATGTCTATCTCTAGATTCACTAACATATGTACCATCTACACACACTTAAGCACATGTCTTATGTCTATCTCTAGATTCACTAACATATGTACCATCAACACACACTTAAGCACATGTCTTATGTCTATCTCTAGATTCACTAACATATGTACCATCTACACACACTTAAACACATGTCTTATGTCTATCTCTAGATTCACTAGCATATGTACCATCTACACACACTTAAACACATGTCTTATGTCTATCTCTAGATTCACTAACATATGTACCATCTACACACACTTAAACACATGTCTTATGTCTATCTCTAGATTCACTAACATATGTACCATCTACACACACTTAAACACATGTCTTATGTCTATCTCTAGATTCACTAACATATGTACCATCTACACACACTTAAGCACATGTCTTATGTCTATCTCTAGATTCACTAACATATGTACCATCTACACACACTTAAACACATGTCTTATGTCTATCTCTAGATTCACTAACATATGTACCATCTACACACACGTAAGCACATGTCTTATGTCTATCTCTAGATTCACTAACATATGTACCATCTACACACACTTAAGCACATGTCTTATGTCTATCTCTAGATTCACTAACATATGTACCATCTACACACACTTAAACACATGTCTTATGTCTATCTCTAGATTCACTAACATATGTACCATCTACACACACTTAAACACATGTCTTATGTCTATCTCTAGATTCACTAACATATGGACCATCTACACACACTTAAGCACATGTCTTATGTCTATCTCTTTATTCACTAACATATGTACCATCTACACACACTTAAACACATGTCTTATGTCTATCCATATGTACCATCTACACACACTTAAACACATGTCTTATGTCTATCCATATGTACCATCTACACACACTTAAGCACATGTATTATGTCTATCTCTAGATTCACTAACATATGTACCATCTACACACACTTAAGCACATGTCTTATGTCTATCTCTAGATTCACTAACATATGTACCATCTACACACACTTAAACACATGTCTTATGTCTATCTCTAGATTCACTAACATATGTACCATCTACACACACTTAAACACATGTCTTATGTCTATCTCTAGATTCACTAACATATGTACCATCTACACACACTTAAGCACATGTCTTATGTCTATCTCTAGATTCACTAACATATGTACCATCTACACACACTTAAACACATGTCTTATGTCTATCTCTAGATTCACTAACATATGTACCATCTACACACACTTAAACACATGTCTTATGTCTATCTCTAGATTCACTAACATATGTACCATCTACACACACTTAAACACATATCTTATGTCTATCTCTAGATTCACTAACATATGTACCATCTACACACACTTAAACACATGTCTTATGTCTATCTCTAGATTCACTAACATATGTACCATCTACACACACTTAAACACATGTCTTCAGAGATGCAGCTAACCGTCGGCCCTGTCGGACCTAGGAGACAGAATTTTAGAGGGTCCGGCAAATGACGTCTTTGTGTCAGACCTAATGACCGGCAAACATTTTTACTGCTTGGGGCTGTCAAAAATCAAATTTCTGTCGGTCCTGGTTACCTCTTAGACCCCTAAGCGAAGGATCTTTGATTATCGTTAATAAAGTCAAAATTCGTAAACAAATCGGTAAAAATTTCTGTTCCTTTCTGTTTATGGTAAGTTTCGGGAACCAGTTCCCATTCCGGATTTTATTTCGTATCCTATCGGTAATCGTTGTAAATTGTAATTTGATCATTTCCGTTATGGCTGCATGGCCAATTAAATTTACGGAGGGGTCTAAATCTGGAAAAAAGCACCCACTACCTATCGATTTATCTACAGAGAATGAAAAAAACAAAAGGTCGCCATATGAGGAGAGGCGACCGGGGCGGTCCTTTAATCGAAAATGGAAGGACAAAATGAACAAACAAATGACGACTTGATATCAAAATACTCATTAGAGGAATAATAAAATCTTAATAATATGAAGTATTGATTATTTGATGCTGCAGGGCTATATAAATTGAATGTGGTCTCAGTCACTAACCCCCTTTGGCAATATCCTTAATCTGATTCTGGTCGTAGTAGTCGTTAGCTGTGTCAAGGCTTTAAGCTTGTCCCTTTAATCATACTGTATCATCACGGTATGTGTTTTTGTGTGTCATGTCTTTTCGTATCATCCATTTTATTTTGATTTCCACAGCGCACGCATTATTTTTGACGTGTCCTTCGGTTTCCATTTATGGAACGTAAATAGGACTACAACGTGACATCTGTGAAAAATGTTAAAGTTTGCTTTTAAAGACGTAAGTACCAAAAACAGTGAACCTACCTAATGACCCATACTTTTTGTAATGCTAAAAATTTACTTCATTTATAAAGTAGCTGGAAAAAAATCCAGAAGGGCTATATAAAATTGAGCTATGTCGTCTGCCTCTCAGACACCGACTCTTCCTGTCATGTAGCTGTCATGGGGTCACTGATCGTACTTGTAAACAAAAGAGCTGACTGAAATGTGCCTGTTTCTTATATAAAATACATGTCACTTTGCAGTGCATTGTGGTTTCAGCACTTAAAAAAACATCAAAAGTAAACACAATTTTGAAAGTGGTCATTTTCAAACATTCAGTTATTTTATTTAGATGTAGTATGATTTGGTAGATGGCCAGAACCATGAAATTTTAAAACCAGCCATTTCCGGATTATATATTCGTTTCCATCCCGTATATCAGCCTTGTTTTTACTTCACACGAAAACAGATGACGCCATTTTACTGACAGCAAAAGTTGCCAGATAATCGAGAGTATATTAAAATACAAGAATGGCTTTAAAAACAATCTTATGTACAAAGAAATATTTAACTAGCCATTCTTTGAAAATTCCAATCGTCATATGAATGAAGGGTTAACACTGTTAATCGCTATATCGGAAAATCGATAATAGCACGAAAACCGATAACACGATGCTATTGAAAGTGAAATATTAAAAAATTTCTAAAAAAAGTAGGTCTGGCAAAAATTTGATAGGTCTGGCAAAACTCTTTTACTTGCAGGACCCAATGTCTGACAGGAATTTTTTTTTATCTGCAACACTGTGTCTTATGTCTATCTCTAGATTCACTAACATATGTACCATCTACACACACTTAAACACATGTCTTATGTCTATCTCTAGATTCACTAACATATGTACCATCTACACACACTTAAACACATGTCTTATGTCTATCTCTAGATTCACTAACATATGTACCATCTACACACACTTAAGCACATGTCTTATGTCTATCTCTAGATTCACTAACATATGTACCATCTACACACTTAAACACATGTCTTATGTCTATCTTAGATTCACTAACATATGTACCATCTACACACACTTAAACACATGTCTTATGTCTATCTCTAGATTCACTAACATATGTACCATCTACACACACTTAAACACATGTCTTATGTCTATCTCTAGATTCACTAACATATGTACCATCTACACACACTTAAGCACATGTCTTATGTCTATCTCTAGATTCACTAGCATATGTACCATCTACACACACTTAAACACATATCTTATGTCTATCTCTAAATTCACTAACATATGTACCATCTACACACACTTAAGCACATGTCTTATGTCTATCTCTAGATTCACTAACATATGTACCATCTACACACACTTAAACACATGTCTTATGTCTATCTTTTGATTCACTAACATATGTACCATCTACACACACTTAAACACATGTCTTATGTCTATCTCTAGATTCACTAACATATGTACCATCTACACACACTTAAACACATGTCTTATGTCTATCTCTTGATTCACTAATATATGTACCATCTACACACACTTAAACACATGTCTTATGTCTATCTCTAGATTCACTAACATATGTACCATCTACACACACTTAAACACATGTCTTATGTCTATCTCTAGATTCACTAACATATGTACCATCTACACACACTTAAACACATGTCTTATGTCTATCTCTAGATTCACTAACATATGTACCATCTACACACACTTAAGCACATGTCTTATGTCTATCTCTAGATTCACTAACATATGTACCATCTACACACACTTAAACACATGTCTTATGTCTATCTTTTGATTCACTAACATATGTACCATCTATACACACTTAAACACATGTCTTATGTCTATCTCTAGATTCACTAACATATGTACCATCTACACACACTTAAACACATGTCTTATGTCTATCTCTAGATTCACTAACATATGTACCATCTACACACACTTAAGCACATGTCTTATGTCTATCTCTAGATTCACTAACATATGTACCATCTACACACACTTAAACACATGTCTTATGTCTATCTCTTGATTCACTAACATATGTACCATCTACACACACTTAAACACATGTCTTATGTCTATCTCTAGATTCACTAACATATGTACCATCTACACACACTTAAGCACATGTCTTATGTCTATCTCTTGATTCACTAACATATGTACCATCTACACACACTTAAACACATGTCTTATGTCTATCTCTAGATTCACTAACATATGTACCATCTACACACACTTAAACACATGTCTTATGTCTATCTCTTGATTCACTAACATATGTACCATCTACACACACTTAAACACATGTCTTATGTCTATCTCTAGATTCACTAACATATGTACCATCTACACACACTTAAACACATGTCTTATGTCTATCTCTTGATTCACTAACATATGTACCATCTACACACACTTAAACACATATCTTATGTCTATCTCTAGATTCACTAACATATGTACCATCTACACACACTTAAACACATGTCTTATGTCTATCTTTTGATTCACTAACATATGTACCATCTACACACACTTAAACACATGTCTTATGTCTATCTCTAGATTCACTAACATATGTACCATCTACACACACTTAAACACATGTCTTATGTCTATCTCTTGATTCACTAATATATGTACCATCTACACACACTTAAACACATGTCTTATGTCTATCTCTAGATTCACTAACATATGTACCATCTACACACACTTAAACACATGTCTTATGTCTATCTCTAGATTCACTAACATATGTACCATCTACACACACTTAAACACATGTCTTATGTCTATCTCTAGATTCACTAACATATGTACCATCTACACACACTTAAGCACATGTCTTATGTCTATCTCTAGATTCACTAACATATGTACCATCTACACACACTTAAACACATGTCTTATGTCTATCTTTTGATTCACTAACATATGTACCATCTATACACACTTAAACACATGTCTTATGTCTATCTCTAGATTCACTAACATATGTACCATCTACACACACTTAAACACATGTCTTATGTCTATCTCTAGATTCACTAACATATGTACCATCTACACACACTTAAGCACATGTCTTATGTCTATCTCTAGATTCACTAACATATGTACCATCTACACACACTTAAACACATGTCTTATGTCTATCTCTTGATTCACTAACATATGTACCATCTACACACACTTAAACACATGTCTTATGTCTATCTCTAGATTCACTAACATATGTACCATCTACACACACTTAAGCACATGTCTTATGTCTATCTCTTGATTCACTAACATATGTACCATCTACACACACTTAAACACATGTCTTATGTCTATCTCTAGATTCACTAACATATGTACCATCTACACACACTTAAACACATGTCTTATGTCTATCTCTTGATTCACTAACATATGTACCATCTACACACACTTAAACACATGTCTTATGTCTATCTCTAGATTCACTAACATATGTACCATCTACACACACTTAAACACATGTCTTATGTCTATCTCTTGATTCACTAACATATGTACCATCTACACACACTTAAACACATGTCTTATGTCTATCTCTAGATTCACTAACAAGACAAGGTAACAAACACTTTGAACAAACAATTTTTTAAATTTTGAAAGTGTAATAGTTTCTTTTATTTCACTTACAAATTTGTGTTTGCGGTATTGTTGTACACTTTGTAGATGCTAACATACATGTATAAATATATCATTTTTTTCTTTAGCTAATATGGAGAATGAGAAGTACAAGGAGAAAGTAGAACGTCTAGAGGAAGTTCTATATTCTGGTAATATTTTTATCATTTTTAAAGCCTGCAGTGAAGAAATGTCTGTTTATTTAAGTTTATTAAATTGGTACATGTATATCAGATATACATGTATATGTTTATTGGTCATAAGAATGATGACTTACTTCTATGCCCAAAACATACAAGGGTCTGGATGGCTCAATGAGTTAGGTAGTTGGATTACCTAACAACTCATACAAGCCTATCACCAGTACGGCTTTGTAAATTACAAAAAGGGTGCACTCGACTCACAGCCGCAAGTGATCAAATTTACCGTTGCTTGCCCATGGTCAGTGGTTCTCTCCGGGTACTCCGGCTTCTTCCACCACTAAGACTGGTAGCCATGATATAGCTGAAATATTGCTGAAAGTGGTGTTAAGCACCACAAATCAAATCAAAACCAAAAGATACAATGTATTCACATGACCACTCATTTTCCTGGCTGGATATTGCCACTTAAAAGTGGTAGGGTTAATTTAGTTTCATTGGTCCAATCTGCTCTTAGTGAAATGATGCAGTCATGCAAATATTTTCCGTGTGTGTAAAATGCCAAACCTCACATAACTGAGTGAGCTTGTAAAGAAAGTGGAGTCTTAATCTTATACTTTATACATAATTTATCCTGTAACTGTGTGATTTTGAGTCTAATAAAGGTGGTCAAATAAACTTGTTATTAGGTCATGGACTTAATAAAGCATTTCTGGTACCTGATTCATGTGGAGCGACAGAAAAAAAATGTTAACAGTATAAGCTCTGACATCATAGACGACACCATTGAAAACAATTACAACGTGCTTGTTTCAATTATTTTCAAACAATTTGGACTTTTTGATATTGCAGAATAAACACAATATACGTACATTGTCATTAAATGTCAAATTTATTTGCACTCGCTACGAAACAGGCTAGAAAAGCTTGCCGAAGGCTTGCTTTTCTATCTGTTTCTAGGTCGTGCAAAGACATTTTATATTTTCCTACAATGTATGTATATTGTATATGTATTAATCTTTATGGCACAGAATGTATGACATTAGTTCTATAAAAGAAAGAGCCAATGGCCTTAATCATCATTTAAATCTTTAAATGGATTCTGACTTGACCAATCCTTCAATTACTTGTCTTTTAACAGATAATCCACAAAAGTTGGCGTTGGAGAAGAATCCGTGTAAGATATGTGGTGCCATCGCAGAAGGTGTTAACCTGGGCGTGTCTTCTTGTCATTGTTGTACCGTAAGTTTAATAATACAGTCAAACCTGTTCATGTGGTCACCTCTATTAAGCAGACACCTGTATCAAAAGTTTTTTTTTTTTTTTGTCTTGTCCTGTTATAGAACATTCATATGAATTAAACCTCTTTTAAGAGTTCACCTGTCTTATAAGGCAACTTTGTCTTTGTCCCGAATGTGACCTCTTAATACATGTTGGATTATAATTACATATTCATTTGTTGATGGTTCCACCATCACAAAATTCCATTTAAATTTGCATAATCTCTGTTGCCTTGCAGTTCATTGGACTAAACAGCGAAATTTAAAAAGTTTAGCTGTATCAATAAAGCTGACTGCCACAATATAACTGAAATATTGTTGAAAGTGGTGTTAAACACCATAATCCCAATCTGAGTGATTCCAGGTACTCCCGATGTCCTCTCTCAATAAACTGACTGCCACGATGTAACTGAAATATTGTTGAAAGTGGCGTTAAACACCATATTCCCAACCTGAGTGATTCCAGGTACTCCCGATGTCCTCCCTCAATTAACTGACTGTCACGATGTAACTGAAATATTGTTGATTGTGGTATTAAACACCTTAATCCATGAACTGTTTATATAATTACACATCAATAAATCCATTCTGCTAAGCTGTATGCCTTAGTATCATATTTTACAGTTCAATTTTTAAAACAATGAGAGGGGTTTATCATGTTTAACACCACTTTTAACAACATTTCAGTTATATTGTGGTGGTCAGTTATATTGTGGTGGTCAGTTATATTGTGGTGGTCAGTTATATTGTGGTGGTCAGTTATATTGTGGTGGTCAGTTATATTGTGGTGGTCAGTTATATTGTGGCGGTCAGTTTTATTGTGGCGGTCAGTTATTTTGTGGCGGTCAGTTATATTGTGGCAGTCAGTTTTATTGTGGCGGTCAGTTATATTGTAGCGGTCAGTTATATTGTGGCGGTCAGTTATATTGTGGTGGTCAGTTTTATTGGTGGAGAAAACCAGAGTACCCGAAGAAAACCACCGACTTCTCACAAGTCAATGACAATCTTTATCACATGATGTATCTAGTACACCTCGCCATGAGTGGAATTCGAACTCTCAACCTCTCAAGGTGATATGCACTGATAATGATTGCACAGGTAGTTGTAAGACCAACTACCATACAATCATGACCATGACTGCCCCTAAAAAACAATGAGGAATGATATATACGTACCTTGTAAGTAACAAAGTGGAGATATTTCATGGAATCAGTTATAATATACAAAGAAAAAACTCAAATGAGTGATTATTGTTTCACAACATATGAGCAATATTTCATGGTGGGAGCAAGTTACATTTGAATGATGATGATGATGTTTGCTTTGTACTAGACCAACACACGCTGAGTAGGATTTTTATAGTGCTAGCTCACTGAAACAACAGTCCTAGGATAGGAAATATAAATAGACCTTCCCGTATCACTACACACTATTTGTGGAAAATCACGCTATTTCTATAAAACTGTGTTTTCCGGAATTTTACCGCTCAAATCAAGAATACGCATTAATGTAATCCCATCACCTGGCTTCAAGCTTGTCATTTTAATTGGTTTCCATGACGATTCATGGGTTTTCCTGAACATATTTCTTAATGGGCATAACATCAAACGTGTCCGCTTATGTTCTATATTAAAAATTATGAAAATAAAAAATCACAACATCACGTGATCAGCCGTCGGTCGCCAGTGACCTTGATCATTGCCAGTTCAACAAGATGCCGGGAAAATATAAATTCCTGAACAAATGGCTAGAGCAGCCACAATACCATGCCTGGCTTAGAAATAGCCCAGATATTCATAAAGCACACTGCAAATGCTGCAACAAAAGTTTTGACATTTCCTCCATGGGAGAATCGGCCCTCCAAAGTCATATGAAAGGTTTTTTTATATCTTTATTTCTGCCATGTGTGAAAGGATCTGAAAGGGGGAGTTAAAACAGTTTTGGGCATTAAGAAAAAAACAGGCAAAATGTGTAGGGACTGGGTACAGGCATTTTCACTTGAAGAAAGGTAAGGTTAAACAAGGTTTTATATATGAAAATGCTCAGAAAAAGGTGCTTGAAAACTGTAATATTTGTCCTGGAAAGTATTTGAAAAGTCCTTGATTTTGCTCAACAAAAAAGTGTATGAACCCTGATTGTGATAAAGTTTGTCAGTGAATTGTGACAGGTTGATGGTTTTCTCTGGGTCCTCTGGTTTCCTCCATCAATAAATCTGACCGCCACAATATAGCTGCGTTAAACACCATCACACAAACAAACAAACAAAGATAGTTAAACTTGTGTAAATAGAACATCTTATCAGTATGAAGTTATAACATTATTTGTATTTATTGCAGGCATTTTTCCGTAATTGTTTGAAGGGGAAGGGGAAATTGAATCCTGAAAAATTTGTCTGCCTTAAGAACGAGATGTGTAAACTGAACAGAGGCAAGGATCCTGTGAAGTATAAATCAAACTTCTGTAAAGACTGTCGGTTTAAAAAATGTCTGAAAATGGGTATGACCATAGGTAAATATTAATAGGCATGACCACAGGTAAATATTAATAGGCATGACCATAGGTAAATATTAATAGGCATGACCATAGGTAAATATTAATAGGCATGACCATAGGTAAATATTAATAGGCATGACCATAGGTAAATATTAATAGGCATGACCATAGGTAAATATTAATAGGCATGACCATAGGTAAATATTAATAGGCATGACCACAGGTAAATATTAATAGGCATTACCATAGGTAAATATTAATAGGCATGACCATAGGTAAATATTAGTAGGCATGACCACAGGTAAATATTAATAGGCATGACCATAGGTAAATATTAATAGGCATGACCATAGGTAAATATTAATAGGCATGACCATAGTTAAATATTAATAGGCATGACCACAGGTAAATATTAATAGGCATGACCATAGGTAAATATTAATAGGCATGACCATAGTTAAATATTAATAGGCATGACCACAGGTAAATATTAATAGGCATGATCACAGGTAATTATTAATATGCATGACCATAGGTAAATATTAATAGGCATGACCACAGGTAAATATTAATAGGCATGACCACAGGTAAATATTAATAGGCATGACAACAGGTAAATATTTTATGAACATTTATTGTTGCCCATGTACTTTTGCGTCGTGATCGTATGGTAGTTGGGTTTCTAACTACCTATGCAATCAGTGCCTATCACCACTAACATTGTGAGTTTGAATCCTGCTCAGACGAGGAGTACTTGATATTACATTATGTGATAAAGTTTGTCTGCGGCAGGTCGGAGGGTTTCTACGGATGCTGACCCCCACGGTATAACTGAAATATTGTTGAAGGTGGCATAAAACACTATGGGCATAACCACAGGTAAAAATGATGGAACATTTATTGTTACCCATGTACATCCAGACATCTTAGTCCCAGATTTGGTTCCCCATAAGCAAATAATTTGAAATTTATACACAAGGTCAAGAACCATAAAAAAAAGGCTTTTTCTGTTTTGGAGTTATGCCCCCTTATTTGCAGAAGAAATACCTGTTGGACACAGGACTTCAGATAATGTCTTTTCTGATTGGCTGATGTCCCTAGTAACGTTCTTTGATAAAATCTTATATTCACCTCACACAGTGTAACACATGGTGAATATAACATTTGAATGTCTTGCACAAAGATAAACCAAAGAAAAAGTCTTGATAATAGCTTGTTTTAAGGGTGAAAGCAACATATAAAAATGTGTCATATAATTATGATTTATTAACCCAAGAATAATATATTTACCATGGCCTCATTAATTGTATATTATTATGTGTAAAGATGAAAGGGAAAATGTACAAATCATCGTTAAAAAAATTATATTGCCAATATATAATGTATTTGTTTTTTTATTTTTCAGATAAACAACCTGCAGATGAATAGGTTCTAAAAACATATGAGAATAAATACATTTGTAAAAAATACTGTGGAAGATCTCGAACATTTTATTGTTATGTGTTCAGAAGTGAGACATTATGAAAGAGAATTTTTTTTTTTATTTGGTGATCATTGTTTTATTAGTTAGTTCATTATTTGATGATTTTAGCATGATAACTTCAGTCTGCGACAAAAACTACTAGCCCTAAACCCTAGTTTAGTAAAAATTGCATAAAATTTGCTTAATCAAATAGAAAAAATTCTTCTAAGATGCAGTTGGGGCTAGTTTGTCAAAATGTTTTTGCCACAGACAGTAACTTAAATATAATGGTTATATATTATTAGTTTGTTCGTTATTTTATGATGTCAGCATGATAAGTTGATTATAATGGTTATATATTCAAGAATGCTGACTCGTTTTTACTGCTGCCTTGTATTTGATTTTATCTTGTTTTTGGTTGGGTTGCGAGTAGTGCAAATTGGGTTACAAAATGGTATGGTGGAATGGTATAAATCTGGGGTGAAACAGGGTATCTGTGTAGATCATTAGCACCAGTCAGGTCAATCCAAAGATTAAAATTTTTACAGAAATTATGACTAAGAAATAAATCATGGAAGCCAGAATGTGTTGGGAGTTTTAACTTGGATTGGCAGATATTAGTATTTTATCCCGAGCCAGGAACGAGGTATAAAATTTACTAATATCCGCCAATCCATGTTAAAACTCAAAACACATTCTGGATTCCATGATTTATTTCGATTCTGATATGTCTAAGAGTACAAATACGCTAGTATACTTTGATTGGAAGACGGTAATTTATATTTACGTTTCCAGAAAATGTCGCACACAATTTATGCTGCCAATGGAAAAGTCAGTCACATTCATTTAAACATGCTTACAGTCATTCCAAAGGACTATTAGACATTGGGGAAAGTACGTTTTTTTAGGGATAAATATAATATTTACTTGGCGAGTGAACTGCTACGTTGTTAAGTTAAAATCACTTCTGGAATCTTTAGCTTGGTGTTGTTTGTTTGTTTGATGGTGTTTCACGCCACTTTCAACAATATTTTAGTTATATCGTGGCAGTCAGTTTTATTGATGGAGGAAAGCGGAGGACCTGGAGAACACCACCGACCTGTCGCAAGTCACTGACAAACTTTATCACATAATGTTGTACATCTCGCCCTGATCGAGATTCCAACTCACAGCATCAGTGGTGATGGGCACTGATTGCATATGTAGTTGTAAATCCAACTACTATGCGATCACAGCCACGATGGTCCCATATTTGACTTGGTAATTTCAGGAGTAGCTAAAAACAATTGAAGCGACATTTCGTTTTTGTTTGAATAAAAGAAATATTCGGAGCTGTTATGTAAAAATATCCAAATGCTGTTTTATCATTTTACAAGGAACATTGTAAAGCTTTATAAGGATCTAGGACAAAAGCTACCTGACGAAAAGCCCCACAATAATAAGTTAATGTTTTTTGTGCCATATATTTTTTTCTGTGTCTCTTTTTATCTCAATATGTAAAAATTTCTTTGTATTTTCTAACATGATTATACTTTTTTTTTACCTCTGTATTTTAATATTTTTTTTTTTAATTGAACTATATTTATATATTTGTATCTTTGCACATATTTTGGACTTATTGTACTGCTATTTATGGGTTAACATTATTTTTTAATATCATTTATCATAATAAGTTATTTTTGAAGATATCATAAACAGTTGAAGCTTGTGTTTAGGAATTTTAATAACACTTGTCAAAAAAGGTAAAAACAAACAAAATTATTATAATTTATCAAACATGATGAGAAAATAACTCCCTCACTACTTTTAATAACTTCTTATAACGGTAATTATCAAGAGATTATCATTACAAACAGTTCCTGATTAACTTTACCTGATTAATTTCAATTTAAACAATTAAGCAGTATTTTATTTATATTCACATTTTATAAATGAACATAACTATGAACAAAATGTGGAAAAATGTGTTTTTTTAATGTATTTATACCCCCACAACAAAGTTGTAGGGGGGTATACTGGTTTTTTATATTTGGTATTTATTCCCCCACCCCTCCTTTTTTAATAAGGGTGGGTTTTATTTTGAAGATATTTTTAAAATCACCATCAATATAAAAAATGTAATATGATTGTATGATTATTTCATTACGGGGGGCTTTTTTGTGTTGTTTTGTAATTATAATGCACTTTTTACAGTAACTGTACAAATCAAAGACTATTAAATTTGTATTTCTTGTATCTCTGGTAAGCATGCAGCTTTATGGAAAAAGAGCAAAGACTCGGTTGGCTTAGAATCGGGATAATGTGTCCGAGTGTCTATCCACGGAATATTGTTTCAGAGAGCTATCACTATAAAAATCTGACTAAGCCTGTTAGTCTAGTACAAAGCGGAAATGAACTCCTCGTCATGATATAGCTGAACAATTGCTGAGTTGACATTAAACAACAATCATTCACTCACCTAATTGTATAATGTAATGTAATGTAATGTAATGCTTGGAAAAAAAATACATTATATATACTTCAGTACCATATTTATGTATAGAATAAACTACATAATTGTTTTAAGTCTTGTCATTTTATATTCATTGTACAACATATATGTAATGCCTTTATCAAGAGGGGGAGGATCCCATTAACTGGTTTCACCCTGCCACATTTTGTGCCTGTCCTAAGCCAGGACCTGGATTTTTATTGTCACATGTCATGGTCTTTTTTGTGTTTGACGAGTTCAATTAAGATGGTGAGGTGTACTTGATACATCATTACATGATAAAGTTTGTAAGTGACTTGTGGCAGATCAATGGTTTTCTCTATACATCATTACATGATAAAGTTTGTAAGTGACTTGTGGCAGATCAGTGGTTTTCTCTATACATCATTACATGATAAAGTTTGTAAGGGACTTGTGGCAGATCAGGGGTTTTCTCTATACATCATTACATGATAAAGTTTGTAAGTGACTTGGGGCAGATCAGGGGTTTTCTCTATACATCATTACATGATAAAGTTTGTAAGTGACTTGTGGCAGATCAGTGGTTTTCTCTATACATCATTACATGATAAAGTTTGTAAGTGACTTGTGGCAGATCAGTGGTTTTCTCTATGCATCATTACATGATAAAGTTTGTAAGTGACTTGTGGCAGATCAGGGGTTTTCTCTATATATCATTACATGATAAAATTTGTAAGTGACTTGTGGCAGATCAGTGGTTTTCTCTATGCATCATTACATGATAAAGTTTGTAAGTAACTTGTGGCAGATCAGGGGTTTTCTCTATGCATCATTACATGATAAAGTTTGTAAGTGACTTGTGGCAGATCGTTGGTTTTCTCTATACATCATTACATGATAAAGTTTGTAAGTGACTTGTGGCAGATCGGTGGTTTTCTCTATGCATCATTACATGATAAAGTTTGTAAGTGACTTGTGGCAGATCAGGGGTTTTCTCTATGCATCATTACATGATAAAGTTTGTAAGTGACTTGTGGCAGATCAGGGGTTTTCTCTATGCATCATTACATGATAAAGTTTGTAAGTAACTTGTGGCAGATCAGTGGTTTTCTCTATGCATCATTACATGATAAAGTTTGTAAGTAGCTTGTGGCAGATCGGTGGTTTTCTCTGTGCATCATTGCATGATAAAGTTTGTAAGGGACTTGTGGCAGATCAGGGGTTTTCTCTATGCATCATTACATGATAAAGTTTGTAAGTAACTTGTGGCAGATCAGTGGTTTTCTCTGTGCATCATTGCATGATAAAGTTTGTAAGTGACTTGTGGCAGATCAGTGGTTTTCTCTATGCATCATTACATGATAAAGTTTGTAAGTAACTTGTGGCAGATCGGTGGTTTTCTCTGTGCATCATTGCATGATAAAGTTTGTAAGGGACTTGTGGCAGATCAGGGGTTTTCTCTGTGCATCATTGCATGATAAAGTTTGTAAGTGATTTGTGGCAGATCAGTGGTTTTCTCTATACATCATTACATGATAAAGTTTGTAAGTAACTTGTGGCAGATCAGGGGTTTTCTCTATACATCATTACATGATAAAGTTTGTAAGTGACTTGTGGCAGATCGGTGGTTTTCTCTATACATCATTACATGATAAAGTTTGTAAGTAACTTGTGGCAGATCGGTGGTTTTCTCTATACATCATTACATGATAAAGTTTGTAAGTGACTTGTGGCAGATCGGTGGTTTTCTCTATACATCATTACATGATAAAGTTTGTAAGTGACTTGTGGCAGATCAGGGGTTTTCTCTATACATCATTACATGATAAAGTTTGTAAGTGACTTGTGGCAGATCAGGGGTTTTCTCTATACATCATTACATGATAAAGTTTGTAAGTGACTTGTGGCAGATCAGTGGTTTTCTCTATACATCATTACATGATAAAGTTTGTAAGTGACTTGTGGCAGATCGGTGGTTTTCTCTATACATCATTACATGATAAAGTTTGTAAGTGACTTGTGGCAGATCAGGGGTTTTCTCTATACATCATTACATGATAAAGTTTGTAAGTGACTTGTGGCAGATCGGTGGTTTTCTCTATATATCATTACATGATAAAGTTTGTAAGTGACTTGGGGCAGATCAGGGGTTTTCTCTATACATCATTACATGATAAAGTTTGTAAGTGACTTGTGGCAGATCAGTGGTTTTCTCTATACATCATTACATGATAAAGTTTGTAAGTGACTTGTGGCAGATCAGTGGTTTTCTCTATACATCATTACATGATAAAGTTTGTAAGTGACTTGTGGCAGATCAGGGGTTTTCTCTATACATCATTACATGATAAAGTTTGTAAGTAACTTGTGGCAGATCAAGGGTTTTCTCTATGCATCATTACATGATAAAGTTTGTAAGTGACTTGTGGCAGATCGGTGGTTTTCTCTATACATCATTACATGATAAAGTTTGTAAGTGACTTGTGGCAGATCAGGGGTTTTCTCTATATATCATTACATGATAAAGTTTGTAAGTGACTTGTGGCAGATCAGGGGTTTTCTCTATACATCATTACATGATAAAGTTTGTAAGTGACTTGTGGCAGATCAGGGGTTTTCTCTATACATCATTACATGATAAAGTTTGTAAGTGACTTGCGGCAGATCGGTGGTTTTCTCAATACATCATTACATGATAAAGTTTGTAAGTGACTTGTGGCAGATCAGGGGTTTTCTCTATACATCATTACATGATAAAGTTTGTAAGTGACTTGTGGCAGATCGGTGGTTTTCTCTATACATCATTACATGATAAAGATTGTAAGTGACTTGTGGCAGATCAGGGGTTTTCTCTATACATCATTACATGATAAAGTTTGTAAGTAACTTGTGGCAGATCGGTGGTTTTCTCTATACATCATTACATGATAAAGTTTGTAAGTGACTTGTGGCAGATCAGGGGTTTTCTCTATACATCATTACATGATAAAGTTTGTAAGTGACTTGTGGCAGATCAGTGGTTTTCTCTATACATCATTACATGATAAAGTTTGTAAGTAACTTGTGGCAGATCAGTGGTTTTCTCTATGCATCATTACATGATAAAGTTTGTAAGTGACTTGTGGCAGATCAGGGGTTTTCTCTATACATCATTACATGATAAAGTTTGTAAGTGACTTGTGGCAGATCAGGGGTTTTCTCTATACATCATTACATGATAAAGTTTGTAAGTGACTTGTGGCAGATCAGTGGTTTTTTCTATACATCATTACATGATAAAGTTTGTAAGTGACTTGTGGCAGATCAGGGGTTTTCTCTATACATCATTACATGATAAAGTTTGTAAGTGACTTGTGGCAGATCGGTGGTTTTCTCTATACATCATTACATGATAAAGTTTGTAAGTGACTTGCGGCAGATCGGTGGTTTTCTGAGTACTCTCTTATTTCCTCCACCTATAATTGAAATATTGTTGAAAGTGGCGTTAATCACCATAACCCGAACGTCTTTACCTTATACTAGTATATATAGTATACTACCAAGCCACATGCACAAATAAAATCTAGACTCGGTTTTTCTTCTGGTATTGGTAGAGATGTGTCTTATATTTGCTAATGGCATTAATGCTAAAATTGCACATGTAATGATAACTTGGGGCCGTCTTGGTCGTATGGTAGTTGGGTTTACAACTATCTGTGCAATCAGTGACTATCACTACTAAAGTTGTAAGTACTAACCCCGTTCATGGTGAGGTGTACTTGATACAACATTATGTGATAAAGTTTGTCAGTGACTTGCGACAGGTCGGTGGATTTCTCTGTTTTTTTCCACTAATAAAACTGACCGCCACGATATAACTTGAAAAATGTTGAAAGTGGCATTTAACACCACAAGTCTAATGATAACATAGTTTGCTCTTATTAAATCATTTAAAAGTACACTTGCTATTTTTTATGTCAATTTGAAGAGGTCATGTGAGCTTTTGTCATCTCTTCAAGTCTGTCCATAAACTGACAATTATTTTGTATGGATTAATTAACAGTAACATGAGGAGCCCTTCTGGAACCACCCATATCAACGAACAATCACTTCTCAGCTAAAGAAAGTTTAAACAATGATGGTTAACAATTTAGTCCAATCAATCTATGATAAAAATAGCCGAACCGGGAGCAAATTGCAAAAGAATTTCTAAGTGGTGTCTTAGCAAATTTACAGTATCCCCTTTTACAGAAAAAAAAAGTCGCCATGGATATATTGAGGATTAAGTATATAATATTTTTGATGCTTTATAATTTGGTACATTTTTGCCCTTGAAAGGGAGATAATTTCTTCAGTTCTGTAGTACAATTTTGCATATTAAAATATTGATGCCTATTTTTAAGCATATCTTCAGAAACAAATATGGTTTTGTTTTAAATATCATAATTAATTAAAATTACAATATGATGATACACATGGCAACAAGGAGAACTAAGTGAATTAGTTGTCCAACATCACCGGTTCTCTGTAGGTACTCCAACTTCCTCCACCAATAAAACTGGTTGTCATGATATAGCTGAACTACTGTTCAGTTCAAAGTGGCATTAAATAATAATAATCTTTATTGCAAATAAAACCCTTACGGGTAAAGCAATACAATACAATACAACATTACAAAACATATATACATGAACAACATAAAGAAATGTCATACAACAAAAAACAAACAAACAATCTTACACTGGTGTGCCACCTGATTTTGTGGGGAAGTTTTTTTTTGCAGTGTGTTCTCTTTTATTTAATTTTCTCTTATTATGCTATAGTGAGGCCCCAGGTCTCTATGAGCCAGGGTTTCATGGTTAACCAGGTAAATTGTAACAGATAGCTTTGGAGCACAACCAAAAACACGTTGAAATATCCCAACTCAATACAGGGGAGGTAACTCTTACAACAAGGAGACACAACCAAAAACACGTTGGAATATCCCAACTCAATACAGGGGGGTAACTCTTACAACAAGGGGACACAACCAAAAACACGTTGGAATATCCCAACTCAATACAGGGGAGGTAACTCTTACAACAAGGGGACACAACCAAAAACACGTTGGAATATCCCAACTCAATACAGGGGAGGTAACTCTTACAACAAGGGGACACAACCAAAAACACGTTGGAATATCCCAACTCAATACAGGGGAGGTAACTCTTACAACAAGGGGACACAACCAAAAACACGTTGGAATATCCCAACTCAATACAGGGGAGGTAACTCTTACAACAAGGGGACACAACCAAAAACACGTTGGAATATCCCAACTCAATACAGGGGAGGTAACTCTTACAACAAGGGGACACAACCAAAAACACGTTGGAATATCCCAACTCAATACAGGGGAGGTAACTCTTACAACAAGGGGACACAACCAAAAACACGTTGGAATATCCCAACTCAATACAGGGGAGGTAACTCTTACAACAAGGGGACACAACCAAAAACACGTTGGAATATCCCAACTCAATACAGGGGAGGTAACTCTTACAACAAGGGGACACAACCAAAAACACGTTGGAATATCCCAACTCAATACAGGGGAGGTAACTCTTACAACAAGGGGACACAACCAAAAACACGTTGGAATATCCCAACTCAATACAGGGGAGGTAACTCTTACAACAAGGGGACACAACCAAAAACACGTTGGAATATCCCAACTCAATACAGGGGAGGTAACTCTTACAACAAGGGGACACAACCAAAAACACGTTGGAATATCCCAACTCAATACAGGGGAGGTAACTCTTACAACAAGGGGACACAACCAAAAACACGTTGGATTATCCCAACTCAATACAGGGGAGGTAACTCTTACAACAAGGGGACACAACCAAAAACACGTTGGAATATCCCAACTCACTACTGTATTAGAGCAGTGTAGTGTAGAAACAAAGCAATTCTAATGTACTCTGGTTACAACATTTACTCCACTTTAATTAATATATAACTTGAAATTCCAAGGTATATAAAAATTAAATGCAAGTCCTTTCTGACCTCTTCCCCTATTTTTTGGAAGGGTTCGGATGAAATGTTTAATCTTAACTAATGCTTCTTTTATAAATAAATATTTTTTTATTAACTACTGGTTTGTAAAAAGTGGAGTAGACTTTGCACCATACGTAAAAGCACAAGTTAAGCACATGCAAACAACTGTTAATTTATTAAGTCAACCAAATTTGGTATCTCAAGTTCTTGGTAAGTAATTAAAATTTACTGAAAAAAATATATATACAAAAGCTTCATTATTACATCCCTTCTTGTCACAGTTGTCTAACAACAATTCTGAACTTTGAGAATTTGCAATCCAATTGATTTGGTATTCTCAGGCAGGTATAAATGATTTTCACAATCTTTTGTACAATAATCCAGGATAAAAATTTGGACACCATAGGAGTTCATTTGTCCGTTATCTAAGTCTTCAGGGGGGGGGGGGGGGGGCGTGGTCGTGATCACATGATAGTTGGATTTTATAACTCCCTGTGCAAGCAGTGCCTATCACCACTAATGTTATGAGTTTGAATCACACTCGACCTAAGTGTACTCGATACAACATTATGTGATATATTGTGTCAGTGACTTACGACAGGTCGGTGGTTTTCTCCTGGTACTCCGGTTTCCTCCACCAATAAATCTGACCGTCACAATATAGCTGAAATATTGTTGAAAGTGGCGTTAAGCACCATAAAACCAAACCAATCAGCATATGCTTAACGACCAACGTAGCAAAGGATATTAATATTTTCCACTAATCCCAAAATGTGATACAACCAGGTGAGTGATACAGGTGCTCGTGAATTTCAGTACTCATTGCAGAAGATTATTGTGTAAATAAGACATAATTCTCAAAATTCTTGTTTTTTCATAAAAAAACTAGAATTTCCCCCAAAAATGCTGTTCATATCTCTTAAGTTTTCAAAATAAATTAATATCATAAGTATCATACCAAAAACTTTATGGGTTCTTTTCCTCAACTTATTGCTTCAGTAAGACTCAATTCTCAAAATCCCTGTAATTTCAACAACAAACTTAAGATTTCCCCAAAAAATAATGTAGAAGATCTCTTTCATCTGAAACCTCATACAAGACCTTTGTATTTGAAAGTTCTATTCCAAATAGTCTTTAAAACAAATAATTTATGTTCTAGTTATTGTTAAAACAAGTGCATACTCAAAATCCCTCTTTTTTCAACTAAAACATTTGATTTATATTTAATCAAAGATTTAACTGAAATATTGTTGAAAGTGGCTTTAACCACCATGACCCTAACACTATATTTAATAATGATGGTTTTTTGAGAATAAAAGATATATGTTTAACAATCATACACACATGTACTTATAATATTATTATTTTTAGTTTAATTAGAGTTACCTGTATGTTTATATTCCTTATATGTTAATTAGGTCGTGACATTTAAACCTTTCAATTTTCATTTTGCATTCTGATAGGTCACTTTGGGTCATATGTTTTTTGGAGGGAACTCTTTGTTCTTCACTAGGCTCTTGAAAATCTACCTGATAGTTGTGGTCATCCATTTTGTTCACATATTTTGGATATTTTCCTTGATTCTTCTAAATATATTCTTATATATTTCTATACTATTTTAATAATCTAAATCATATAATTTGAGTAAGAAAATGAGTTTCTGTATGAAAGTTTATAAAAATGGATTAAAAAGTTATAAAACAATAATAAAAGTTATATATTCATGATATAAACAGTTTAAGTGATAATCTTATAAAATAAACAGTAAAAATATGTTCATAAGAGTAAAGGACTTTCTAGTTTTTTAGTCAAACTGTAACTTTTATATTTTTGTGCAAATATATTTGCAGATAATATTATTAGTTAATTTAAGATTGAGTGAGGGATTGTTGTTTAATGCCACATCAGCAATTGTTCAGCTATATCATGGCGAGAACAAGTCAATTTTCAATGAGATGATGATGAGGTCCGCTTTGTTCTAGACCAACACGCTTAGTTGGTTTTTAATAGCGCTAGCTCACTGAAACAACAGTCCGCAGGTAAACATGTTGCTCCACTCTGACACATTATTCTGATTCAGAGCCAACCAGTCTTTGTTTTGACTCCTTAATGCTGTATGCGGAGAAGAAACACAAAGTGTCCTAGTCTTTGGTTTGACCGGGGCTCGAACACACGATCTACCGCACTCGAGGCGAGCACGCCTATCATTACGCCACTGATGCGGTTAGTTAATTTAAGACATATAGTTATGAGCTCTACATTTTTTTTATTCAGGTTGTGTCTAGAATTAGCAATAATGTACAACACATAGATCTAATCATAAGATCAATGAGGATCATTGCACCTTGTGTGAGGTAAGCATTGTTCTTTTTATGCTTTTTTATTATTTGCTTATATTAATGGAGTCAAACCAAAGACTATGAAATTGATATTTGATGCTGCTCCGCTAAGCACACAACATTAAGGAGAAAGAGCAAAGACTGGTTGGCGCAGAATCAGAATAATGTGTCCGAGTGGAGCGACAGGTCAAGCCGCAGGCTGTCAAACTCAGCGTGTTGGTCTAGAACAAAGTGGACCTTATCATCAACTCATTGAAAATTAACTTGTTCTCGCCATGATATAGCTGAAAGATTGCTGATTTGGCGTTAAACAACAATCACTCACTCACTTATATTAATGTTTATTTGCATACTAATGTCTATTCCTGTGCTAATGTTTATTCATAATCTGCTTTGATATCGCTTGTGTCATTATTGCTAACTTTTTTTAATCCTAGCTGTTTATGAAATGTATACATTCACGTACAAACAAACAAAACAACTCTGTTTATATTTGTTTTACACTCACAGTGCAATAGTTAACATATTAAAGAAGCATTAGCTACGATTTTGACCAAAAAATTATATGTTTTGGAAATTGGTAAATAGCTTTAAAATGATGAAATAAAGGTAAAGAGTTCACATTAAACAGCTTATCGTACCACTTTTCACCTTTTGAGAACGAAAATTACCATCGATTTATTGTTTCCTTGCAAGCATATAATTTGACCTCGCTTTCTCCGTATGCAACCGACCTTACTAGTGACAGGAACAAACGAATAATTTGTATTTTGTCGCTTATTTACTGCAAACTTGCATGGTTCTTTGTCCGTAATTAACGCCAACTAAAAGCAGATTCACAGAAAATAAGAAATAAGTGCATTGGTGTACTGATTTAATGATGATTCGGCAAACTCCGTAAGCAATGCCGAAAATTAATAAGATGGCGTCCATTTCTTGATCGATCTCAAAACACGAGCAGTTGCACCTTTTTTATACCGATGCGCGTACATTTCATAGCATTAATAAGTTACAGAAACACGTTATATTAAGGCATCAATCGTATCTGATAGTTTTTATGGGTAACAAAAATTTACTATTTTGGCAGATAATGCCCCTTTAAATAAATAAGAATTATTATTTTTTATTTTCTTTATTTTATTACGGAATACTAAAACATTCATTTAATAAAAATGCATTTATCATGTTGCACAAATTGCTTTTTTTTCATATTTTTTTTTATTGTTCATACATTTTTGCTGAATATCTCTCCTCATTGATTATACATTTTTGCCACTAATTTCCCCTCATCGTTCTTGCATCGTTTTTCTTTACCTATTGAGCACTACAGGATATAAATAAATGGATATAATATTTGAGGTGAAAGTTTACAGAGCCAAATTAATATATTTTATTTCTTTGCAGTAATGTGATAACAGACATATATTGCCTCCAACATCAAGCTGTTTAAAGAAACTTTGACAGGTAGATAATTTGACAGGTAGATAATTTGTTTACATTGCTGTACATTATACTTTAATGAATAGAATTTTTAGCTCACCTGACCCTAAGGATCATGTAAGGTATTGCCATCACTTAGGGTCCCTCGTCCGTAAATTTTAACCTTTTATTTTAATCTTCCTCTCCTCACTAGGCCAATTGAAACCAAACTTGGTAGGAATTTTTTATTGGATGGTCCCCTTCAAAGTTTATGTTTTTTATTTTGTTGATCAGAAATACACAAAAGAAATAAAAGGCCCAAAGTTATCAAAAAGGGTGTTTCCATATATATGGGTATTTATCATATACTTCTAGATAATATAGCTAAAATTTTACCCTGTAATAAAACTTTTAAGTTTTGTTTAGAATACTAAGAGGAATCATGTTTATTTCCCTCAGTTTCACAAGAATGGCCCAAGCGGGCTGATAAAGCAGTTTCGAGAAAAATTGTTTTTACAAACATGCTTAAACTGTTTTATTGAATATTTGCAGAGGAAATTATTAACTGAGTTTTTCTCTCTTATGATCAAAGGCTAACCAAAAAACTGGCATCAGAGAGTTACCAACAGGTCTTAGAGATCAGAGGCTAACCAACAGACTGGGATCAGAGTTACCAACAGGTCTTAGTTCGGAGGCTTTCCAACAGATTTAAATATACGCTTGAGCTTTGAAAATAGACTTATAAGTAATACATCTGTGCGAAAATTAACATTACTACGTCTCTCTCTCTCTCTCTGTGTGTGTGTCACACACACACACACACACACACACACACACACACACACACACACACACACACACACACACACACACACACACACACACACACACACACACACACACACACACACACACACACACACACACACACACACACACACACACACACACACACACACACACACACACACACACACACACACACACACACACACACACACACACACACACACACACACACACACACACACACACACACACACACACACACACACACACACACACACACACACACACACACACACACACACACACACACACACACACACACACACACACACACACACACACTGTGTAACTTATATTATTGGAAATCATGGTGACATGTATTATATCTATGACAGCTAAGTACAATTACTTCTAAATCCCTCATGATAGACAACACAATGACCAAATGAAAAATACATAAGGACAAACAACGATCTACAAAACATACATAAAACTAAAGATCGAGTAACACGAACCTCAATAAAAACCGGGGATACACTTAGATGAAACCGTCTCGGTGTTGTAATGGTTAGTGTGTTCGTTCGTCGCGAGTGCAGTGTGGCAGATAATGGACTATATCCCCTGTGCAGTGTGGTAGATAATGGACTTGATCACCTGTGCAGTGTGGTAGATAATGGACTAGATCACCTGTGCAGTGTGGCAGATAATGGACTATATCCCCTGTACAGTGTGGTAGATAATGGACTAGATTCCCCGTGCAGTGTGGTAGATAATGGACTAGATCACCTGTGCAGTGTGGTAGATAATGGACTAGATCCCCCGTGCAGTGTGGTAGATAATGGACTAGATCCCCCGTGCAGTGTGGTAGATAATGGACTAGATCCCCCGTGCAGTGTGGTAGATAATGGACTAGATCCCCCGTGCAGTGTGGTAGATAATGGACTAGATCCCCCGTGCAGTGTGGTAGATAATGGACTAGATCCCCCGTGCAGTGTGGTAGATAATGGACTAGATCCCCCGTGCAGTGTGGTAGATAATGGACTAGATCCCCCGTGCAGTGTGGTAGATAATGGACTAGATCACCTGTGCAGTGTGGCAGATAATGGACTATATCCCCTGTGCAGTGTGGTAGATAATGGACTAGATCCCCCGTGCAGTGTGGTAGATAATGGACTAGATCACCTGTGCAGTGTGGTAGATAATGGACTAGATCCCCTGTACAGTGTGGTAGATAATGAACTAGATCCCCTGTTCAGTGTGGTAGATAATGGACTAGATCACCTGTGCAGTGTGGTAGATAATGAACTAGATCACCTGTGCAGTGTGGTAGATAATGAACTAGATCACCTGTGCAGTGTGGTAGATAATGAACTAGATCCCTTGTACAGTATGGTAGATAATGAACTAGATCACCTGTACAGTATGGTATATTATGGACTAGATCCCCTGTACAGTATGGTAGATAATGGATTAGATCCCCTGTACAGTATGGTAGATAATGGACTATATCCCCTGTACAGTATGGTAGATAATGAACTAGATCCCCTGTACAGTGTGGTAGATAATGGACTAGATCCCCCGTGCAGTGTGGTAGATAATGGACTAGATCACCTGTGCAGTGTGGTAGATAATGGACTAGATCCCCTGTACAGTGTGGTAGATAATGAACTAGATCCCCTGTTCAGTGTGGTAGATAATGGACTAGATCACCTGTGCAGTGTGGTAGATAATGAACTAGATCACCTGTGCAGTGTGGTAGATAATGAACTAGATCACCTGTGCAGTGTGGTAGATAATGAACTAGATCCCTTGTACAGTATGGTAGATAATGAACTAGATCACCTGTACAGTATGGTAGATTATGGACTAGATCCCCTGTACAGTATGGTAGATAATGGATTAGATCCCCTGTACAGTATGGTAGATAATGGACTATATCCCCTGTACAGTATGGTAGATAATGAACTAGATCCCCTGTACAGTGTGGTAGATAATAGACTAGATCCCCTGTACATTATGGTAGATAATGGACTACATCCCCTGTGCAGTGTGGTAGATAATGGACTAGATCCTCTACAGTGTGGTAGATAATGGACTAGATCCCCTGTGCAGTGTGGTAGATACTGGACTAGATCCCCTGTACAGTGTGGTAGATAATGGACTAGATCCCCTGTATAGTGTGGTAGATAATGGACTAGATCCCCTGTACAGTGTGGTAGATAATGGACTAGATCGCCCGTGCAGTGTGGTAGATAATGGACTAGATCACCTGTGCAGTGTGGTAGATAATGGACTAGATCCCCCGTGCAGTGTGGTAGATAATGGACTAGATCCCCCGTGCAGTGTGGTAGATAATGGACTAGATCCCCCGTGCAGTGTGGTAGATAATGGACTAGATCCCCCGTGCAGTGTGGTAGATAATGGACTAGATCCCCCGTGCAGTGTGGTAGATAATGGACTAGATCCCCCGTGCAGTGTGGTAGATAATGGACTAGATCCCCCGTGCAGTGTGGTAGATAATGGACTAGATCCCCCGTGCAGTGTGGTAGATAATGGACTAGATCCCCCGTGCAGTGTGGTAGATAATGGACTAGATCACCTGTGCAGTGTGGCAGATAATGGACTATATCCCCTGTGCAGTGTGGTAGATAATGGACTAGATCACCTGTGCAGTGTGGTAGATAATGGACTAGATCCCCCGTGCAGTATGGTAGATAATGGACTAGATCCCCCGTGCAGTGTGGTAGATAATGGACTAGATCCCCCGTGCAGTGTGGTAGATAATGGACTAGATCCCCCGTGTAGTGTGGTAGATAATGGACTAGATCCCCCGTGCAGTGTGGTAGATAATGGACTAGATCCCCCGTGCAGTGTGGTAGATAATGAACTAGATCCCCCGTGCAGTGTGGTAGATAATGGACTAGATCCCCCGTGCAGTGTGGTAGATAATGGACTAGATCCCCCGTGCAGTGTGGTATATAATGGACTAGATCACCTGTGCAGTGTGGTAGATAATGGACTAGATCCCCTGTACAGTGTGGTAGATAATGAACTAGATCCCCTGTTCAGTGTGGTAGATAATGGACTAGATCACCTGTGCAGTGTGGTAGATAATGAACTAGATCACCTGTGCAGTGTGGTAGATAATGAACTAGATCACCTGTGCAGTGTGGTAGATAATGAACTAGATCCCTTGTACAGTATGGTAGATAATGAACTAGATCACCTGTACAGTATGGTAGATTATGGACTAGATCCCCTGTACAGTATGGTAGATAATGGATTAGATCTCCTGTACAGTATGGTAGATAATGGACTATATCCCCTGTACAGTATGGTAGATAATGAACTAGATCCCCTGTACAGTGTGGTAGATAATGGACTAGATCCCCCGTGCAGTGTGGTAGATAATGGACTAGATCACCTGTGCAGTGTGGTAGATAATGGACTAGATCCCCTGTACAGTGTGGTAGATAATGAACTAGATCCCCTGTTCAGTGTGGTAGATAATGGACTAGATCACCTGTGCAGTGTGGTAGATAATGAACTAGATCACCTGTGCAGTGTGGTAGATAATGAACTAGATCACCTGTGCAGTGTGGTAGATAATGAACTAGATCCCTTGTACAGTATGGTAGATAATGAACTAGATCACCTGTACAGTATGGTAGATTATGGACTAGATCCCCTGTACAGTATGGTAGATAATGGATTAGATCCCCTGTACAGTATGGTAGATAATGGACTATATCCCCTGTACAGTATGGTAGATAATGAACTAGATCCCCTGTTCAGTGTGGTAGATAATGGACTAGATCACCTGTGCAGTGTGGTAGATAATGAACTAGATCACCTGTGCAGTGTGGTAGATAATGAACTAGATCACCTGTGCAGTGTGGTAGATAATGAACTAGATCCCTTGTACAGTATGGTAGATAATGAACTAGATCACCTGTACAGTATGGTAGATTATGGACTAGATCCCCTGTACAGTATGGTAGATAATGGATTAGATCCCCTGTACAGTATGGTAGATAATGGACTATATCCCCTGTACAGTATGGTAGATAATGAACTAGATCCCCTGTACAGTGTGGTAGATAATAGACTAGATCCCCTGTACAGTATGGTAGATAATGGACTAGATCCCCTGTGCAGTGTGGTAGATAATGGACTAGATCCTCTACAGTGTGGTAGATAATGGACTAGATCCCCTGTGCAGTGTGGTAGATACTGGACTAGATCCCCTGTACAGTGTGGTAGATAATGGACTAGATCCCCTGTATAGTGTGGTAGATAATGGACTAGATCCCCTGTATAGTGTGGTAGATAATGGACTAGATCCCCTGTACAGTGTGGTAGATAATGGACTAGATCGCCTGTGCAGTGTGGTAGATAATGGACTAGATCCCCTGTACAGTGTGGTAGATACACTGTCGTCAAAGAGCTCCGGTCGAAAATGCTCTGTCATCTTTCGGTACAAGTCAATTAGGCATGTTTGACATACAGGCGACGACAAAAAGTAAGTATTATGATCATATAGTATTATTATATCTTGAATCCAGAAGATGTCGTTATGGGTCCATTAATTTTGCTTGTTTTTACCTATATATTACTGTAGTTAGCTTCATCGATTACTCAGATATAGATAAAATGATGGACATAAACAATGAAAAATGCAAATAATGAGATTGAAATCATCAAATAAAGCTATAAAAAGTAGTTTATATGTGTAATTAAAGTACACAAACCCTTTGTAATGCTTATATACATGATAGTTTGCACTGGTGTGCCACCATGAATAGTTTTAGATTTACTACAGTGAAAAACACAATGCTTATTTACGTACATTCGTTCCGGCTCTGTCAGCCACTACTTTCCGGTTGGGTCGCAAAAATTATGTTTCAGTAGAACCGGTTTTGTCTATGTAAAAAATTGAAAGAATAGCGAAAACAGCTCAATATCACAATTATGTTTCCTTTCTGTAATTTATTTAAGGTTCATTATAACACTTGTCAAGGGTATGTTCGACTTGCAAATTGATAAAAAAAAAATTGTCTTCAATGAATAAAAGTTGTGAAAAAAAAACCAACAGCACATAGTCAAAATATGTTACATGTGGATGTTTTGTATACCATTAAAAGGAAGAAATACAAAACGGTTTGTGCAGAATTGGCATTCACCAAGTCACCTTCGACAGAATGGTCATGATTTTGTATAGAACTTATAATTCTTTTTCTTTATTTGCTAGACAGTTGGATTATTGCATATTCAAAGAGTGTTTGATCAAAAGTAGGAACGCTCACTGTTTATATAGATATCAAGTAACTCTTATTGTTTTGGATTAATTTTTGTTTTCAAATAATATATTGAAGGACAAGAAGAAATTTTGATTAAAAAAATAAATAAAAATTAAATACAAATAGGGAACCGCATCGGTAGCGTAATGGCTAGCGTGCTCGCCTCGAGTGCGATAAATTGTGGGTACGAGCCGCGGTCTTGTCAAACAAAACAATATAAAATTGGTATTTGTTGCTTCTCCGCTAAGAACGCAGCATTAAGGAGAAAGAGCAAAGACTGGTTGGCTCGAAATCAGAATAATGTGTCCGAGTGGAGCGACATATCTACCCAATGACTGTTGTTAGCTCACCTTGCCAAAGGCAACGTGAGTTTTTACCATCACTTGACGCCCGTCGTCCGTCGTCTTTCGTTCGTCGTCTGTCGTCCATTAACTATTCACATTTTAATCTTCTCCTCTGAAACGCCTCAATCAAATGAAGTGAAACTTAGTAGGAAGCATCTATGGAAGGTCCTCTGTAACGATTACTCATTTCGTCCCGATCCGTTAACAAACATGGTCGCCACAAGCGATTCTTGTTTCTAATTGGCCAATTTTATCAAATCTTTTCCTCTCAAACTGCTAAGTCAAATGAATATGGGTAATAACAAAATTACCGAACTCCGAACAATCTTCCAAAGGGAAAGTCAAAACTCATAAGTATATAAACAGACAAAATCTGTACACATTATGTCACTAAAGCTAGATACAATAAAAACCGAAACTTTGTAGGAAGCAACTATGGAAGGTCTTCTATAAAGATTGCTCATTTCATCCCGATCCGTTGACAAACATGGTCGCCACGTACAATTCTTGTTTCTGAATGACCGATTTTTAACAAGACTGACTGACTGACTGACCGACTGACCGACCGACCGACCGACCCACCCACACACCTATCGCCTTTGAGATATTTCCTAATCACAACTATTGTTAAATTGCAATATAATGCTCAATAACAATAAGATCAGTGGTATTTACATACTGACAAACCCGTTTTTTATAAATGACACAACCGGTTTCTATACATGTTTACATTTTGACCAAACCGGATTTCAAAAACATCTGTTGACATCATGTTTTAGGGTATAATTAGTTACTAATTGACTTTTCATCAACAACATTTTATTTTTAAGTAAAATCAATCATTCATCAATATTTTTTTTCTTTTTGGGCAACATTTAATTCATTCGTAAATGCAAGATATAGCGATATTTCAGTTGATTGTAATGATTTTGAATCCGGATTCCTTATAACTTATAGAAAAATCTAATTTTACACTGCAAAAATAAATGATATTTGGACAAAAAATGAAATTAATAATAATAACAATCATAAAGCATCATAATTCAAAACATTATATACACAGTATATTTATAAATACTTACGATAATTATCCGTGTCTGCTTTAAAAATACCGCTTTAAAATATCCCGGATGTTGACCAAACATTTTCGATCGGAGTTCTTTGACGACAGTGAGATAATGGACTAGATCCCCTGTGCCAGTGTGGTAGATAATGGACTAGATCCCCTTTCGTATCAAATCAAAGACTATACAATTGGTATTTGTTGCTTCTCTGCTTAACATACAACGTTAGGAAATATGAACAAATACTATATCAGGATACTATGTCCGAGTGGACTGTTGTTTCAGTGAGCTAGGACTATAAAAATCCAACTAAGTATGTTGGTCTATAGTGGGAACGTCATCATCATCTCATCGAAATATATTCTCGCTATTATATGGCTGAAACATACTCACTTTGCGCTAAAACAACTATCACACACTCACCCACTCCACCCCCATTCGAGTCAAACAAATCAAACACTATAAAATTGATATGTGTTGCTTCTTAGGAAATGGACATGCCTTTATAGTTCTGTAAACAACAGCTTGAATTTCATGTACATTTTTAATGTTTTATATTCGTTTTTTTAATATTTTTATACATTGCCGAAATGTCTGGATTCAGCAATCAATAAAAAAATTAAATCTAACTCCGAGTCCGATATCGGACAACATGTCTCGTCGATCCACTGTCTGGCACTGTCTAGCACAAAACAGATACATGCATCTTCATTTCATCGAAACGTAATTTGTTCTCGCCATGATATAGCTGAAAAGTGCTCACTTGCCACTCAACGACAATCACTCACTCAAAAAGTTATGGCATTTTAAAATTATATTCAACAACCGTCGGCTTTAAACCAAAGGGACTTTGGACTCTCCAGTAATGAACCATACATATAATTTCACGTGAAATAGGCATAATTTGCAATATATTTTGTTTATTTATTCCTGAAAAATTATTGTCGCCAATTTATATGCAAAAAAAAATCCGTTTTCATTGATAATTTTTTTGGGGTATAATTTGAAGAAAAAATAGTTAATTTTTATGTCCGAAAGAATATAATCCGATTCTTGTCTAGCGTGAAGAAAAAATTACGGTGCAGTGGTAAAACATCCCCCCTTTTTCCAAAAGTTAAATGGTGGATCCCTCATTCCATATTAATATATCAAATTCCTGAAAGTATCAATATATTTAATCAAGCTGGTTTTTAGAGTCAGACTAATCGATCACACTGCTGATCAAGATATATTGAACATATTGCTCCCTTTAAAATGTGTATTAATCTACAAAAATTGTATTAACCTATTAAACTATTGTAGTTACCAGTCTGAATCAATAATCTACACAAATTCCTACACCAGGTATTATGAAGTAAAAATAAATACAATTTAAAAAATAAATAAAATAAAATGTCTATGACACAAATTGTCTAACCCCAATCGTTTATCTTAGACGAGATCACTATTTTATAAGTTATCATTAAAATCCACCTGTGATGTAAATCTATTGTCTAAACTCTCCATTATTTTTAAGGAATGTAGTTATGAACAATGTGGACAGGTGCGGAGTTATTGTTCTCTTTGTACTTTAGATACTATACACAGACTTGATTTGGTTACAAGATTAATAATAAATAAAATTAATAAAGTACAATGGGTGGATTTTAAGTTGGAGAATGTCCTCGTATCTCTCCATTCCTTAAAAACAATGGGCCTCAGCTTTTGAAGTAATGGAGAGTTACTTGTGACATTCTCCTATGCGTAATTCTTACCAATGCTTTAGACATTTAATAATTTCTGCAAACTTGTTTCACAAGAATATTAGATGAATTACACAACATAATACACGGTAGAATTCATGTATGTGTGTGCTATTGTTACAATTTAAAGTTGTAGAATTTAGTACACAATAATGCTACGCGAGGTAGTCATCAATGAAGTATTTATTTTCGGTTTACCTGCGATCCCAAAAGAATCAAATAAGGTTTTCTAAAAATTATTTTAATGACGAAAATGGTAGAGACACAAAACTTTCCCTAGGGACGTTATGTACACGAGTGCTTCGTGTTTGGAGTAAGTTATTATCATCTTACGTACAATGCAGTCTACAGCAGCTCAATGAGCACGTTTGTTGAGAGTGGTCGATACAGGTCCGTTACCAGGAAATATTTCCAACCATTTCCATAATATCACCTATTTCCCTATTGTATACAATATAATTATAGGTTACGAAAATGTACTCTCTGTGTAGATAATATATCATGAATACTATCCAAAACGAACGTATTTAAATAGGATATCAGTGACACAGAAGAAAGATGGATATTAAAATCGGTCATAGCATTCATCACCTGTCAGGTCGGCACATTCTTTATTAATGTGTTGCTTGTCTGAACGGCCCACAACGAATTTCTCAAATGCTCGTATGGCAAGTCCGCTTCTGGATGTATGTTATATTTTATCCCGACAGAATAAATATCGTCATACATATCCATGGGAAACACTTTTATTTGGGATAGAATTTATGTTTACACCTCTCAGACGCGGATCCAGGATTTTACGTCAGGTGGGCGCACTTCTTGGCGAGGGGTCTGGGGACCGCCTAGGTGCCCTTCGGGTCCAGGACAGCGCCCCCGCCTGGATCCGCGCCTGCCTCTAACATTACGATTCTTTATTGTTTGTGAACTTTTTCTGGTTGTGAATCTTGACTAAAATAGTGTTCGCTTAATGCTAAAGTCAATATATCGAAAATGCTGATACATATTTTCGATTTCCTTACAAATAAGGAAGGTTTTCTTAAGTAGAAACGTAACATGTTTTGTGTTCAATCAAATATTTCCCCGTTACATGTATGTGCAAGCAATGTGCAAGCAATGGATGGCATTAGTGCATTTTTAGGTAGAGATAAATTTTAACATCATATAAATACTATGCAGAATTGAAGTAGGAATGGGACGACCGGGGTTGGGGGTCTAAGCTTTCAAATCTGACAAGCAAAAAAATGTCATTTGGCTTCAAAAACACACTTTTACCTCTTGATTTATTAATATTCGGCTTCATGGATAACATTTCATTTTTTTTCTAAATTTTTGCAATAAAGTGTTTGGGGAGGGTGGCGGGGCATATGACGCCTTGTTCCTACGCCTATGAAATATACACGTAAAGGATATATTTCAAATAAGTAAAGAGACGTGTGGTGGCTAATTTATCGACGTAATTTATCTACGAAGTGGACGTCATATCAAGCAATAGGTGGCAATGTATCAATACAATGAAGCCACATACGATTAATTTATGAAGGGGCCGTCATGGTCGTGATTGCATGGTAGCTGGATTTTCAAAGATCAGTGCAATCAGTGTCTATCACCACTAAGGTTGTGAGTTCGAATCACACTAATGACTAGGTGTACTCGATACAACATTATGTGATAAAGTTTGTCAGTGACTTGCGACAGGTTGGTGGTTTTCTCCACCAATGGAATTGACCGTCAGTATATATCTGAAATATAGTTGAAAGTGGCGTTAAACACCATAATACTAACCCTAACCCATTAATTTATTGATAGCATGTAGTAGTATATAGGTACGGACAAAACCACATTTGAGGAGGTGCGATGAGAAGCTACCGGAAGTGATACCGTGCGCATGAGCTATAGTACTATAGTAGTAGTACCGTAGTACACGTGACCTCGTGACCCCGAAGGGGTTCCCTCGGGTGCGCGCATGCACAACTGTGTTTCCCGTACTTTTTTCCATTTTTTTTTTTTTTTTTTTTTCGTACTCTTTCCTCCGTACTTTTTTTCCCGTACTATTTTGTTGTGTACTTTTTTTTCCCGTACTTTTTTTCCCATACTTTTTAATGTTCCCGTACTATTTTTTCGTACTTTTTTCCCGTATTTTGTTCCCCACAGTTTTTTTCCCCTACTTTTTTTTTCCACGTATTTTTTTTCCCGTACTTTTTTTCCCTGTACTTTTTTTTCCGGTACTTTTTCAAAAGTCGCGACGTTTGAAATCCAACGTGTTAAAATATAGGTTAGTTGTTTTTATAGTATATGTCGTTATAACACAGTTCATGTTCCTTGCGGAATATTCATTCAAACGTCACCCGTAGGGCTTCCCCTGGACGGGTGGGGTGCGCGCAAGCGCGATCTGAAGGGATCAAAAATGAATTTATTTAACCCAAAAGAGGATTGAAATGTTTTATAGTACCAACCAATCATATGACTGGAAATCTGACCAATCAGAAGTCGCCATTTCCGGCCGATTAGCTAATCAGAAGCCAGGAAAAAAGAACCAATCAGAAAGGAGGATATAAAAAGAAATAACCAATCGACTTTCTTTTTTTCTTTACCTCATTTTTTTTTATTTTATTTTCATTTTTATTTTCACTTTTTTTTTCTTTTTTTTTTCATAACACATGTTTAACAAGTAATAACACAAAATTCTGTACAATAGTCGTCGCTTCCACGCGATTTTCCTTTCCCGCCATTTTATTTTCATTATCCGCGTCCTATAACCTTATTATTTTCTGCGAACTAGCCCTTTTAATGGTTATCTGCCCCTTCCCCGCCATTTTATTTTCATTATCCGCGTCCTATAACCTTATTATTTCCAAAGAACTAGCTCTTTCACTAGTTATCTACCCCTTCCCTGCCATTTTGTTTTCATAATTACATTATTTATTTCAATAATTACATTTCTTTCAAAAGTTTGCCACCACCACCCACCTTTCTTCCGTATTTTCCCTATCTTTTCAGTATTCACCTTACTTTTCTTCTGTATTTTCCAAATGTTTTCATTATTCAACTTTCCTTTCTTCCATATTGTCCATATCTTATCACTATTTACTTCCATATTTTCCATATCATTTCACAATTTTCTTCCGCATTTTCCATATCTTTTCACTATTCAACTTACTTTTCTTCTGTATTTTCCATATCTTTTTCACATGCATTGTAATAACGTGTAACTATATAATAGGTTTTCACAAATTCATAAGGCCTAAAAATATAATAGTTTGTTTAGGGTAATCCGGCACTACCTGAAATGTTATGCCTATCCAAACATTTTTCGCCATTTTACAACAAGCACTGATTGTCTCCCATTAACTCAATGCAAAATGAAAATAGAAAATTAAAAAGAATGTCCTTTCTCTCCTAGCTAACTTTTTTCAGCATGTAACCCTAAACACACAATATTTTTTCTAGGCCTAGCCAAAAAATATAATTAAGATTTTACGAAGTGTAAAACACCTTGCACATAGGATACAATTCTGATACAGTAGTCTTCAACTACCAAAGGAGTGAAATACTGCATCATTACATACTTGAGATTTGAATTTTTTTGTTTTAACCACTTTATATGAATTAATTTTGATCTTTTACCTTGATTTATTTGCATTGGATTGCACTATTAAAGCTCAGCTAAATATTTGGTTGTCCAAAACCATGGTTATCAATAGAAAAAATACAATATTTCATTTTTTAAAAATCATGTCATTCAGTTGGACTTTTATTATAGTATTTAGGTTTTAGGCCAAAATAAAATATAGTTGTGTTTCCTATTACCATACCTACCCTATTTTAAGGCCCCGACCCTAATCATTTTTTGGCCATTTCCCAATCAACAACGTTAAAGTCACAAACTCTGGCCTATTAAGTCTATATAAAATGTTTTAACAAAATAAAATAAAATACCTACCTACCGTACCCTAATTGTTCTCAGCATGTAATAGGAAACACACATATATTTTATTTTGGCCTTATTATTTTACAGGACACATTTGTATTTCTATCACTGTTATTGTATTTATATTGAAATCAGAATGCAATATACATGTTATACATGTTGTTCAACTTCTAACACTGTAATAAACTCCTACCATTCTTTTATTTATTCTTATATTATGTAGTACTTTATCTGAAAACAATTCTTAGATTGTACAGGTTGGAGACAACCCCTCATTTGGGGAATATTTCCCATATGGACACAGTCACTTGATGTTTCAAAAATAACGTCGAAAATGAGAAAAACTTTTTACAAATTTTTAGAAGTTTTTCTCATTTTTTCCCTCTTATTTTTGAAAACGTCAAGTGACTGATTTGGGTAACAACTATCCCAATGGGTATATGTTCCAAACAGAAAATAATTATAAAATTTGGAGTTGACACATTTTACTTTAAAAGACACATCTTTATGTGAAATGGAGGAACTTTGACAATGGAAAAAGTATTTCTCATTTGGGTAAGTTCCCAAAGCGAGTGGTTGTCCCCAACCTGTTATAATCAAATATTTAAACTGAAATATCAGCTAGAATCGACGACAATCAAACATTTTTAGTTTCATTCAAGTAAGAAACACTCTTATTAAAATAATAATTAACCTGAATACGGGGTAAAGGAAATTACCATCTAACCTGATATCGTTTCCTTATAGTCATTCTCTCTGAAGTGGGCTTTACAAACGACGTCGTACTTTCCTGGTGTCCAGAGGTTTTTTGACTTTCATCAAGCCGCTTGTTGGCCACTCTCCGTTTTTTCTGCAGTTCTGGGTCTGAAGGGAACACATGACTCCCAAAATTTGTGCAACCCGGCACACAACAGTACTGAGGCATACTATTTATATGATCCACCAGTCTATCGCGACTTGTAATGGCGGAAACATAACGATAAGCTCCGATGCGACCCGGGAGAGCTCCGAATGTATAACTGATTAGTACACTAACGCCATCTATCGTAGAAAATATCGTAGGTGAAATCCATTGAGCCATGTTTTATCTATACATCGTGACGATAACAAGTTACATTTCGATGTAATGAGGATTTTGTTCACTTTGTACTAAGTAAACCTATGGTGAGGCTTAGTTTGATTTTCAGCTTTTAGGCTAGCACTCGCTCACTGAAGCACTGTCAGCTTGTGGGTAGACATGTCGCTTCATTCGAACACATTATCGTGATTCGAAACCAAGCACTCTAAGTTGATTGTATTCCTTGTGCTGCATGCTTAGCGAAAAAACAGCAAATTACAATGTTATTGTCTTTGGTTTGACCCGACCTTGACCCGACCGACATAGAACCCACGGTCTACCGCACTGAAGACTTTGGTTTGACCCGACCGACATAGAACCCACGATCTACCGCACTGAAGACTTTGGTTTGACCCGACCGACATAGAACCCACGATCTACCGCACTGAAGACTTTGGTTTGACCCGACCGAAATAGAACCCACGATCTACCGCACTCGAGACGAGAACGCACTAATCATTTAACTTTCGATATGATCGCTGGTCGGTCTTTTTAAATGTAAATATAACTCCCGCACGATCGTGGTTTCCTCCATCAATAAAAATGACATTCACAATATAAATGAAATATTGTTGAAAAAGGCGAGAGAACAATAACAGTAACCTTAGTCGTACAATGGTGGTTATGTCACATGGTAATAGTCATGAAATGAAGATATATACACCGCAGCTTTAGAAATTCTTTGAATTGAATTCAAATTTTTTAAATCGAGGAATTGAACAGGTTATTTGATTAAATTTTGCAAGGTACATATGATTCGACCAGGAAATAAAACATTTGACAGTGGTTATTTTTTTCCTATTGAAGATCAAGAGTTTTAAATACACCTGGATAGACATAGCACGTGCATTTGTGCGCCTCTCAAAACAGGTTTGACTATATTTATTTTATTACTTGTATACTTATTTTTAATTATATGCATAATGCGTCTATGGACAAATATGTCATTTCAATTAAGTATGTGAAAATGTTTCTCATTAATTAAACGAGCATTTGTTGTCGATCGTATGGTAACGGCATAGAAGTGGAAGGGACAGTGTGTGGGTCATTCTCTGACAACCTTTACAATAGTGATGGTAAAGACTGCAATTGTGTCCCATTAATATTACAGAAAAACTACAAACTTAAATTACAATAAAAGTTGATATGTCGTTTGTTCATGTCAAAGTGTATTTATTTCATTAAAAGATTTATAGAATACATTAAGGGCACAGGCACTTGTTTCATTAACAAAATTATATGTCCCCTCCTCTTCCTTACTTCAATGTAAACATCTTCCCTTTTCCCCTTCCCCATTTCGCTTCAATATTTTTCGCTTATTTGTGATCCTTTCGCTGACTCAATTATATCGTTACACTCCCGAGATATTTTTTCTTTTCGACTGCCACATTTAGATATACCTACCGGGCCCCCCTCAGACGAATTGGACAAGAATATTCAGCGAAAGTCGCTTCGTCTACTTTTCAGTCATTGACACGGATACAGCCACTTCCGGTTTGAGCTGGATTTTTCATATGCATTCGGAATTCTCTAGACCGGCCATGTGTAACAATGCCATCATGATCATCTCCTCTCAAATGTAAAGTAAGCCTTTAAAATACAGATAATTGTTCCAATGCAGATTATTAAAATATGTTCAACTCCAAATTACTGACATTTGATTTTTAAAGCACCTTTTTTTTATTTTCTAAATCAATTTAGACCGGACCGGAAGTGGCTGTATCCGTTTCAATGACTGAAAAGTAGACGAAGCGACTTTCGCTGAATATTCTTGTCCAATTCGTCTGAGGGGGGCCCGGTAGCTATATTTAAATGTGGCAGTCGAAAAGAGAAATATCTCGGGAGTGTAACGATATAATTGGGTCAGCGAATAAGCGAACAATATTGAAACGAAATCAAATCAAATCAAATCAAATCAAAAGTTTTATTTAAAGTCGGTACATTTACAAATAGTACAAACATAAGCTCTCATGAGCTTTTAAAACCGACATGCATTTTAAGATATGAATTACAACACAATAAAATAAAGCTTTTTAAACCGACATGCATTTTAAGATATAAATTACAACACAATAAAATAAAGCTTTTTAAACCGACATGCATTTTAAGATATGAATTACAACACAATAAAATAAACTTTTTAAACCGACATGCATTTTAAGATATAAATTACTACACAATAAAAATTAAAAAAATAAACCGACATGCATTTTAAGATATAAAATCTTATGTGCGCGGTGATACTAAACAGAATCGACTAGAGTCGATTAGGGTCTACTAGAGTCAACTACTGAAATAACGCAAAATAAACTTGTAAAAGTATTGCATTACTTTGTAAATGATATTAAATGACTTAAATGATATTTATAAGTTAATTTTATTGATGTTTTAGTTCTCACGGAGTGAAAATATACAAGAAAGATCGGCGCGATTTACTTCCGGTTTACCAAAAAAAGACAAGTAACTGTTATAGTTCTTTTCGACTGAGATATGAAATATCTATCTATCTAACTATGGTGTTGACTTGAAAAAGGTCGTTGACCCATCACTCAAGTATTTGTGACGTCCTCCAACATGACAAAATTATTAGTATATACAGTAAAGTCCCAAAAGTGTGTGTATTTACAAGTGATTAAAATCAGGATAAAATCATCATCTTTTGTTCATGTTGTTCAGCCACCGTAGTAGAGCTTAGTGAGTCTGCTCTTAAATTCTTCACTGCTCTCTATGTCTAACAGTTCATCTGATAGTTGGTTCCAACCCCTGATTGTACGTGGGAAGAAACTGTATTTGTAAACATCTGTTTTCTATCTGATTTGTATGTATCTCTTCGGATGATGGAATCTCGAAGTTCTCGTTGGTTTAATGATGTAGGATGGTATTGGTATCGCTACTTTTTCATGGATGGCTTTATGTAAAAGTGTGATACGGGCTATTTTTCTCCTTGTTGAAAGTGGTGGTAATTCCAGTTGTTCAAGTAATGTTGTCACTGTACCAGGGTCTCTTGAGTAGTTGCTTTTGATGAAGCGTGCTGCTCGGCGTTGGACCATCTCAATCTGTAGAATATGTTTTTGGAGATGAGGGTCCCAAGCGCTGCTGGTATACTCAAGGTGAGGTCGGACATGTTTGTCAATAACCCATTAGTGGTATTTGAAACGCTGGCAAGTTTTACACATGCACATTTTTTTTATCCTTATTAATGATGTTTCATACATTTTTTGCATGAACATTTGTTTTGATTTGACTATTTTAATCTTTAAATAAAGGTCAATATGTATTTTATCGTGTCTTGTTTATTTAACTTCGGCTGGATATTGATTGAATTAATGGTATGATATGACTTGGATATTTTATGGCAGGCATAATGTGACACTTGAATAAACAAATTTATCACTGCAATACTGTTGTATGAATTTTATTTTATATAAGGGCATTAAGAAAGGATTTAGGATATAATTTAAAAATATGAAAAAAAAAAATGCTCATGTTAAACTATCATTCTGTTGTGTTCGTAAGTTTGAGATATAGTTTTTATTGGAAATAACATTGATGAGAATATGATGCCAATGGTAGAAGTTATATGATAAATTAAACATTGAAGCAGAATCATATCATAAATTACAGTGTATTTAAAAAAGGACTGTACAGAATGTTAGAGCCCCCACGCCACGTCAAGACCATGAGCAATGTGGGGGTAGGCCCTCCCTTTCCCTTGATTGAAAAAAATAAATGTTGAAGAAATTAAGTTTAATAAATGGGGACTTTTTAACCTACCAAGTTGTCCTGCACGTGGCCCGGGACTTCTTAGGTAGTCCGCGATCATTTCTATTTACCTTTTTTTTTTAAGTCTATTGAAAGTTATAACCACTTAGACATCCTGCACGAGGCTCGGGACATCAATTATGGTCCGCGATTAAAAAGTTTATTTTAAAACAGGAATGAAAAAAGTAATAGTAATAATATCTAGCATTTTGAGCGTGTTGCTAGATATTTGTTTGATATAATGTCATCAAGAGTAGCCGTGTTAACGTCTCTCCTGATCTCCCTCACCTGATATTTTTTTAATGGAACAAGTGCCTGTGATTAAGGGATACGCCAAATAACGGATTTACAAATTCTCTTTTTTACCGTCACATATAGAATAATACACGTGACGGTAATGTCCCACAGCAGGGATGATTATAGAAAAAAGAATTAAGACTTCAAAAATTGTGTTTTTTTTATGTTTTAAAGGTTTATTCATTACAGTAAACATTAAATAATGATATGCTTAAAGATTTATATATATTTTACATAAAATATTTCCTTTATTTACTCTGAAATGTGTGTCCCATGAATTTCTATCTTTATCGTCACGAAAATTTGGTGGTCGGTAAAAAGTGTAACCCGAACCCGAACCCGTCTATTTATTGTGTATTTTTATATACCCGAGACACATAGATTATAATAAGATGTCGAAATGTATTCAAAAAGTTGAAAGGTGCAGTTTTCTGATTTCAAGATTGGTAAAATGTGTAACCAGAACCGGAAATCTTTTATTGTTGATATCTTCTTTAATTTTACGATGTTTTGCAAAAACTTTTTCATTTATTGTGTATTTTTATATACTTGAGACACATAGATTATAATAAGATGTCGAAATATATTCAAAAAGTTAAAAGGTGCAGTTTTCTGATTTCAAGGTCGGTTAAATGTGTAACCCGAACCACAAAGGTAGATAACTCTGTTCTTCCCGAACCGTAAATCTTTTCTTTTATTATGAGATTTTTATTGGAAAACCGTCTATTTTTTCACTTAAAACGTATAAATCATAATAATTTATTTTAATACATATTTTTTTTACCTTATGGAATTTAATAAATATATATTGTAATTCAATGCGCTATTATGACAGTTAGAATATACGAGACATGAAGGCGCCCAAGTCAACGGGCGCATTTCATTTGCGCAGATTTGGGGATTAACTACCCTTTCACTTGCGCGACTAAAGTGCCCTACATTTGCGTCGATTTTTTTTACCTGTTGCAATCCTTCAATTGCGCGAAAAAAAAAATTATATTTAATATTTGTAACTTTACATATTAAATGTACATAAATGTATAAACATTTAGGATTTCAATTTTAATAAGAAAAATCTAAAAAAAAATATATTTCCGAGTTTAATTGATGAAAAAGCATTTTAACTTAAATAAATAATTATAATCTTAATTTATGTTTTAAGCAGAAATATAAACTTTATTATTTTAATGTAAAAATACCACTGAATAAGAAATGACAATTTGAAACATAGCTGAACAGATTTATACGTAGCGAGTTTCAGACAGGAGAGGAGCAACATTTGACGGACAATGACCTGAAAAGTCTGTCACTAGCGATATATAGGCAGCGAAGGAAGAGACATCCGACTTTACCAAAATGCATAATAGACGTTCATGAGGCATTAGGTACTATGACAGTTAAAACATCAAAGTCTGAGGATATGTGCTTAGTAAATGATGTAGATTCGCATATCATTATTTTCTCCTGAACTTCGAATCTTCGTGTACTCTGTACTCAAGTGAAAGAAATTTTCATTGATGGGACATTCAAATGCTGTTCGAAATTCTTTGAACAATTGTATACTATACATGGGTACAGCAATAGTCACTACATACCACTTGTCTTCGCTTTGTTAGTTTCGAAATCAGAAGATCCGCGATGTACTTTGTTCGCTGATTATATATTGGAAAATTACATTGTGCCGGATTCAAGGTGTCCTCCAACATTGTGGTCTTCATTACCGTCACTCAACGCAAAACGCACAACTAATGGAGCGGAGTCGTTCCATGCACACTACAACGAACAATTATATGCAGCTCATCCCACGCTATTTATTTTCTTAGATGTTCTGACGAAAATTCAAACAACAACATATGTAAAAGTCAGAACAATCCATATGCCAGCAGTCATCCGAAGATCTGAGATGGGAAAGCTTTCTAACCTGATGGACCAATCCAGCAACCTACAGGCTAACGAGATCGACAGATACCAGTTTGTGAAAGCGATAGGTTACAAATACTCTGCTAAAACCGACATCTAAATGTTTTGTGACTGAACTGTATTTTATGCTTTTTAAACTAGTGCTTATATATATCTTGCCCAAAATCCTACTTCCACCTCCCCGCGGTGGGCAGGGGCAACAGAAATTAATTATCAATTAACTAATTTCTGGCTGACGGAAGAAGTATTATTATAATATATATTATATAAATATTACCAAAAATACCATAATCATTATTAAAAAATTACAGGTAATCTGCGCAATTGAAGGATTGCAACAGGTAAATCTCAGGTAAAAAATCAGCGCAAATGAAAGGTGTTTTGCAGCGCAAATGAAGGATTTTTTCCGCTCAATTGTAAGGCTAATCCGCGCAAATGAAATGTACAGAAGTCAACAGGTCAATTAATATTGACAGTTGAATGTATTCATCTTGTGTATTGATAGCATGAAAAAAAGTTTCAAAAATGATAACTGACAAGCGATGTGTTTATTATTTCATTATTTCTTTCCTTTTTTTTCTTTTTTTTTAAAGGGGTGTATATTAATTTGTATTCATTTAGTTAATCTTTTTTGTAGGGGAACTCGAAAAGCCGAAATACAGAGGAAGATAACTCTGTTCTTCCTGAACCGGAAATTTTCATTACTTACAATTATCAATTGATAAGTTCACTGTGCAAATAAATTGTAATAAACAAGTAATAGTTCATTCAAATATATTCATCTGCAGAATTTAAATGTGTTAAAATCATACGTGTTGTATTTTATTAGAAAATTATAATAAATATTTAAATAGTTTCATTTTAATTTCGGGAAAATTTTGAATTTATCCTTTTTTTTTGTCAATTTACATCATGTATATCTTATTTTTATTAAAGATATTCATCTGCAGAATTACTTGTTGTATTTTATTAGAAAATTATAATAAATTATTCAAAGTTTTATTTTGATTTCAGGAACATTTTTTATTGATCTGTTTACAAAACCGATAATTTACTTTTTATTAAAGATATTTATCTGTAGAATTTTTATGGTGTTAAATTCATACTTGTTGTATTTTAAGTAAATTGTAATAGAATTTTCAAATCATTTCAATTTAATTTCAGGAAAATTGTTTATTGTTTTTTTTTTGTGTTTTTTTTTTTTTCTTTTATTTTAAATTTACAAAATGTACATCTTATCTATTGGGAAGGTCATCATATGTTCAGTAAAGATGTAGCTCTTTATTTAATTGAAATTCTGATCAAAATCTAAAGAAAATTATCATGGCTGAACTAATTGTCTGACCTTAAATGAAAATGAAATATTTTAAGCATAAAAATCAGCTTGTAAAGTAATGATGGAAATTTAATACAATTTAACAAAAATAAGAATATCAACTTTTTATCAATGTGTCCAATAATGAGTTATTTCACTATTTTCTATCCATTGCAAGTTCATTTAAATTTATTAAATTCCAGTAAGGTAAAACAAAATATGTATTAATATAAATTATTATGATTTATAAGTTTTAAGTGAAAAAATACACGGTTTTCCAATAAAAATCTCATAATAAAAGAAAAGATTTCCGGTTCGGGAAGAACAGAGTTATCTACCTTTGTGGTTCGGGTTACACATTTTACCGACCTTGAAATCAGAAAACTGCACCTTTCAACTTTTTGAATATATTTCAACATCTTATTAGGGACCGACCATTTAACTTGAAGGGTGTGTGGGGGGTTATGGTTATTTGTTTCATTCAGAAAAATAGTATCTTCGGACAACACAAGAGGTAGAATTTTTTTTTTTTGTCACGCGAAGCGCGAATTTTTTTTTCAGAATTTAACATTAGGTTATATGCCAAAATCTCTGAATCAGATTATTTTTTTTTCCTCCGCCAAAATCAGAATATTTTTTTCAGCAACATTGGGAATCAGAATATTTTTTTAGAAAAAAAACATCTACCCCCACCCGAAAAATGACAACAAAAAAGGACCAAGATGCAAAATTTCATCGGAGTGCAGCCTCAGCCAAAACAATAAGAAGCATTACAATAACATTTTCAGTTAGCACTCCTAATTCTAAATAAAACTCTCGTTTATTTTGCTGTTCAAAAATCTATAGTTTAAAAGATATTTGGATTTTTCGTTATTCTAATAAAAAAATTATTACTTTAGTACCTTTATTCAACGTCTTTACCAAACATAATACAAGTTCCTCTGTTCATCTGCTACAACATTTTAGACGTCATGTAGAAATAAAACGTTGTTCCCGATAGCAATGCATATAATTCACCATTAGAAATGTTTTCTGTAATACACGGAATCAATACCGAAATGCGGAATTATCTCTACCGTAACAGTCTTTACCGACACAATTTCATATTACAGTCGTGACAGTAAAGACAACCACACTTTTAATCACTTTTACTTAGCATCAGAAATGACTTTGAGCACGGTTAAAGGTGTTATATTCAACCTCGTGCATTTGATGTATGTGGGTAGTTGTTCAATCGTAACTACTCGGCAATTCTCGCTATCCTGCAAATAACCTCGTATGCATTAGGCGTATAAATCGCACTACTTTTCACATGTCAGTTACATGAAAGTTTGATAAAGTTATATTTTAAGCAATTTTCTATATTTCAATTAAAGTTTTAATTAGTTTTGCATGATTAGATTTTACTTAGTATGTCTTCCATATTGGATTTTCGTGGACTATATTTTTGTGCAGCTTAACTTAACTTAACTTCCGGCAAACAATTTAAGAAGAATTTCTACTATGTACGTACGAGGTTATTTGCAGGGTAGCGAGAATGGCCGAGTAGTTACGATTGGGTAGTTGTTATTATAAACCAAAATGTCTTTACCGTCACACACGTTTTCTTTACCGTCACCAATATTCCTTTCCGTCACGAACTCAAAAATGTTTTTTGTATATTATATTTGTAATTATACAACATATGTAATCTTAAATGACACTGTAGTAGCACATCTATAGCCCAGTTCAGTTATTTTTTACCATTGAGCACTAGTTAAAGAATATAGCAAAAATATATACATCCCGGATCTCAGCTTTGAGATTATGACACACAAACCTTTTCAATACTCCATAGATATAGGACAAATTATATAAGTAATTCCACGTATATCAACAGAACAACTTATTCGTTTATATTCATATAGGTTTTATGGTTTATGTTGAAGAAAAAGTAAGAAAATTTGCGTTTAAGGTATTGTGACGGTAAAGACAAATATTCCCACCCCACGGGAATAAAAGACGTAGAAAAAAATTATTTTTGATAAAACAGCTTGCCAAACACTTAATTCTGTCTCAAGAATGATTAATTAAACGAACTGTAGCAAATGAAATGTTTGTGACAAATCTTCCTTTCATATAGACAAAATTCGGTATTTTGAAAAGTTGCCAGAGAATGACCCGAGTGTGTGTTGAGGAGGGAGGAGGATTCAAGTTTTAGTACTATACCAAAAAGTGTGAGGGCCAAGTTTCCAAAGCCGACAATCAAAAACATAGTGGTGTAATGGTTAGCGTGCTCGCCTCCACTACAGTATTTCGTGGGTTCGAACCCCTGTCGGGGCAAAGCAAAGACTATGAAATGATATGTGTCGCTTCTCCGCTAAACACACAGTATTAAGGAGAAAGGGCAAAGAGTGGTTGGCTCGGAATCAGGATGATGTGTTCGAGTGGGGCGACATGAGTATCCATGTACTGTTGTTCAGTGAGTACAATGAAATCCAAGTAAGCGTGTTGGTCTAGTACAATGTGGACATCATTATCACCTCATCGAATGTAACATATTCTCTCCATGATATCTAGGTGAAAAATTGCTTATTTGGTGTTTAAAAACAATCATTTATTCATTCACTCACTTCTTTATCGAAAATTAACCCTTATTTTCAACATATTTCAAAAGGTCAGTCCGTGACTAAGAATGTTGGCCACGCGTCCATATTAATCAAAACTTTAATGGGATTTGTTATTACTGGTTGTGCAAATTTAATGATTTTAGGAGAAATACCATCATACCCTGTAGCTTTTTTAATGTTTAATTTGTTTATTTGTTTAGTGACAAAATGTTCATTTATTGGTTTAAAGAATAACTTATCTTTATTTGTTCTGTTGGTTTCAATTTTATTTATACTAGGATGGGTTTTATCTATTTTGATGTTCTTATCTCCTATATCTTTCGTTACATTCACAAAAAAGTTGTTAAATATTTCAGTAACCTCCTTTGGATTATTTACAATCTTATCATTTTCACATAAAATTATGCTGTTATTTGATTTCATACCTTTATTTGATAAGAAGGGGCTTAATGGTTGGATAGAAAGTGGATGATTTTGGACCACCTGCTGTTCTTTCAAAAAAGGATGTTTTTATGGAATTTTTTTTTTCAATTTTGTCACAAGGTTCCTTTGTTTTCTGTATGTTTCCCAATTTTTATCATTTTTATGTTTAAGAAATTTATTATGGTACATCCTTTTCTTATAGATCGCGTTTCTTAGATTTTGATTCATATAAGGTACATGATATGCTACAGGCTTCCTCTTTTTTTATTAGTATATGTTTACCAATTATTTCTATAAAAGATGTTTCAAACTTTGAGTATGCCCTAATTACATCATCATCTGCAATTTGGTTTTCAAAATTCCCAGACTGTAGATCATTTAAAAAAAATTCATGATTAAAATCTTTAAAGCTTCTATACAGAATTAAATCTTTTTTTTAATTTAAGTACATAACCTTTCAGTTGAAAGAGTGATGTCATGTTAGATTAAGGCATCAATCATATCTGATAGTTTTCATGGGTAACAAAAATTTACGATTTTGGCAGATGATGCCACTTTAAATATCTTTAATAAAATTGCGACTTTAACAAGAAAGCTCATGAGATGTTTTGTTTTTGTTATGCTAAAATTGCTCTAAATTATGAATGTACATCATGTTAGAAGTGATATTTTTTTTTCAATCATTAGGATTCAAACATCACTTCACGGGTTAAAGAACGAAAACAAAACTAAGTCAAATGAATTTTAGACGACTCATAATTTAAATATACATGTGCATACAGTAACATTCTTGTATAACTGATCAGTACACTTGCAGACAAAACAAGACTGTTATAATTAACCTCAATATCGAGAATCGATCGTTTCAAACATGTCCAAAAGAAGCCATGAGACACAATTTGACAATCTGATTTTCAGTTTAACTCATGAAAAGTCTAAACGTCTGTTCTTTCTGTTTATAAATTCACTCAAGACCTTATCGATTTCTACCGGTATTTGTCTGTGTACATGCATTAGAGACAAGCTTGACAATCTTTCATCTCCCATTGTTGACCTCAGATAACTTTTTATCCTTCGCATGGCACTGAACGATCTCTCACTGGTAGCCGAGGATACCGGCATTGTCAGTAAAATGGTCAGGATTCGATGAATCGATGGATACAAATCAACATTAGTTGCATTCAATACAGCAATCAGACGTTCTGGTTTATCAATGTTCTGTTGCCACCTTATTTTCCACCGGTCGATCTCGTCTATAAACTCGTCAATTCTACCTAAATCGGTTGCGTAAGCGGCAAAAACGCGATCTACGATGTCAGGTGTCAAACTCTGATGTTTAACGGGACTGAGGCAAGAAGCAAGAAACCGTTCCTCATTACTAATTACCCGGTTTGATATCTCCGATACCAAATGGTCAAGGAAGACCAGGTAGAGCGAGACGCGCCAATAGTCTTTCGGATTTTGGGCAGGGTGATTTGCACGATTTCTTTGACGGCCAACGACTCTTGGTGTACATGGCTCAATATCGAACTCCGACGCAATATCGCAAGCTCTGGTATACAATGCATCCCACACTTGGTCATCATTTCGTTCATCAGAAAGTCGGCTAACCACTATCTTCGCCTCAGTCACGGCTTCTACCAAATCTATTTCTGGTTTCTGGAGATAATTAGTCAGCGCTACAGTTGAACTTAGTATATGCTCGGCGACAACAAGTACAACTATGAAGTCAAACTTCAATATGGCAGTAAGATAAAGTCCAGCCTTTTCGTCTTTATCATTTTTCAGGGTCTCTAGTGCTGATACGACGACAGAAAAAGCCGTGCGGAAGGTAAAGAGTGAATCAGCACGGCTTGACCAACGTGTCTCGCATAATGTTCTCAATTTCCATCGGCGTTCCATCTCTCCCTGAACGTTCTGATTATCAGCTAATTCGGCCGAAAATGCTGTCAATCGCTTTGCGGAGTAATCGAAGCTAAACGCTATCTCTTGTACCGTTGACATCATGTTTCTAACGCATAACTCCTTACTACTGTGCACCAGTGCCAAGTTAAGCTGGTGGGCTTTACAATGAATATACGATGCCTGAGGGGATAGTTCAGTAATCTTTGCCTGCACACCGTTGTACTTTCCGGCCATATTAGCGGCACCGTCGTAGCATTGCGCTCTTACGTTTCTAATGTCTAGATGTACTTCATTCAAGAACTGAACTATTATATCTGCTATCCGTTCACCCCTGATGCTCTTTGCATGTCTAAACCCAATTAATTCCTCTCTGATTTCAATGTTTTCATTGGTTTTGTGTAGGAATCTGACGCAAACCGATAACTGTTCCTTTGTAGCTACATCGGTGCATTCATCTGCGATTATGGCAAAATAAATCGATCTGCGACAATCGTCCACAATTTCAGTCAATATTTGTTGTCCGCAAATATAGATCAGTTCGTTGTGAATATCAGGCGATAGGTATGTCGATCGAGTCCCTGAGCGTAACGCAAGCCAATCAGATAATGCCTGATCACCCTTCGCTACCTCATGTAAAATTGCCAAAAAGTTACTTCTCTCTTCCACGTGACCTCTGATTGGAATATTCTGTCGACCGCAGAGAATTATCACATCGATAATTCTCGTCAAAGCATGCCGATTTTCAGCTACAATTTTCTTATGGCTACTGGAGATCATGCTAGCAACCGATTCATGCTTCCCCTGTTTTGCACGAATAAAGTTGTCGGCCATCACCACACATCCTCTATGATGCGAAAGGTTTTCATGTCGTTTCGCAAGTGAAATTAAATTTTTCCAGTCCGTCACTTCACTTGATGAGAAAGCCTTCTCGCATGAAACAGGGGGATTGAACGAACAACATTGCGCACAAAATACTGCATCAAGTGATATCGAGTACCGCATCCAACGAAATTCTTGCAGCCATGTTGCCTGGAACCTTCTATTCTTGACACCAAAGGAACTGAAAATAAAGAATAACTAGAGGTACTTCGAGCACCGCTCTGTCCGACTAACATATATACCCTCACATTCCCATTGACACAAAACCTAAATTTGACGCAATAGGGTACCTCAAGTTTAACTAAGTTTATGACCTTGAGCTTCCACCAGCGCTTTCAGCACTTTGATTACCTTGCCCTTTTTAAATCTGTGGGAAATACTATACCAAGTATCATCAACATCCAACAAGGTATTCAAACGATATGTACCGGACACAATTTGCACACAGACAGACGGACGAACAAATTTCTTGGGGGGGATGGGTATAATTACATCTTTGGCTACTTCGAGTACTTGTGTAAAACCGGCTCTTATCACTTGTGACCTGCCGAAATCCTTCATTCATTTGGCAGCGATCAGATACAGAGTTTCAAACAGCTGAAAATGTTCATGCAACGTTTGATTTCGGTTATCTATTGCAATTCACATTTTGTTTCGGTCATAATAGTAAGTACATATATGAAAAATAACCAAACATTTAAAATGTTCATTCAGAGTCCATGACACACAATTCATGATATCACATATTTCTTATTTCAAAATCGCATGGCTTTTCCGCCTGATTTAAAAGTGAGGGGGGGGGGGGGGTCTGCGAATTAGCAATAACCAAAACAGTTATTATTATTAATAGAATATAGGATATTTTGTTTTTTAGACTGGCTTTATCACGGCAAGTATCAGGCTAGCCAGCCAGGGCGAGCTTGATGCGTGAAGCCGTGATAAAGCCTGGCTCAAAAACAAAATGTTCTATATTTCTTTAATCGGTAATTTGAAATATAGTTGAAATTATTTTATTTTATTGATCAGATTTTTATTTTTGAAAAATATCTATATTAGCAGAAGCATTTTGGTTGTGCGTAGTACAATTCTATGAATGACGTTCCTTTCTTTTCATTCATAAAATGACGCGTATGAACACAAATGATATTTATTTATTTCCGGGTCTTTTTAAGTTAAGCATACCGATTTAAATAGATTTCTAGGGGGTGTAACGAACTGGTGTCTATCTACATGTTGCAAATTAAGAGTAAATTTCATACCGTGCTGGAAACTTGTAACTGAATGCTTCAGTCCATTTTGAAGTGAGAATATCATTTTTTTCTTTATCTGTCAAGTTTTTCGTCCGACAATCGGCTAAATCTGGGTATGGTGGCAAACTTTGGTACACAAAGCCAGAGGCAGACGCCCGAGTAGACGGATTTGACTGATGTGATTCAGTTGATCTCGCTATCGGAGCCTGGTAGTCGGCATCAACGTCTTTGCTAGGACTAACATCTTCCGTTGTATCTATTTCTTCTGTAGATTCTGACGTCTTTTTCCTTTTATTACCCTTTATTAGAAACTTGTCCATTGTTTACAAAAATAATTCCTTCGTAACTAAGAGTTATCGGACTTAAGCGTAAGTTAACGTTGAAATCAAATACGGAAAAGAACCGGTTTTCGATTTCGCACTGTAACGGGTTAATGTGGAAATTTTTGTAGTACTTATATAGCATTGCCGTACGATTTGGTACGGAATTCTCAAATAGGTTATTCTCCGAATGCAGAGCGTACAGACATTATTTATTTAAAAAAAAAAAAAAAAGGCCAAATTTGAGTGTAGGCACGTGCCTACTCGGGCCTTACGTAGCTACGCCCCTGGAAGTATAGTAAATTCTAAATTTTGGATAAACATTAAAAGTCCTGTTAAATCAATATTTTTTTTTTATATTATTTTCCTTTATAAATTCACGCAATCATTGCGTATAAATTAGCCAAGAATGAAATAGAATTGATTTGGTTTTAGACGGCGACTTTCTCAGTGAGAAATTGCGCCCTTAAAAAAAATTTATTTGAGTTTTGGTGATTCTCTTATTATTTTCTTACTTTTTTATGCCTTATTATTACATATTGTGAGATTTTAGAATAATTGAAATTTGTAAATGATGAAGTTTATTTAAGTATTTAATTAATTGATTGACTTTAATATATAGTTTGTCATATTTATTATGTGAACCAAAAATTTTAATTGCTGTCATTTATGAATTTAGCATACAAGTTGTTTAAATAGTGTGACAAATCCCAATTTAATAGGTATAGTGTATCATAATGAGTTGGGCACTACGACCTTCCTCTAGATACACATTAACCCTATTTTGGTGTTAATGAGGTACTTGACATCGATAGCATCTCCGCGCAAAAATTGCCAAAATTATAACTTTGTTAACATAGAAAAGTAAATTAATAGTTAATTAAATAAAGTAAATAATGATAATATGTATTTAGCATTTACGCCTAATGATCTAATTACTATATAGGGAGTTACCAATTTAATGTCTGGGTTGTTGCCCCACGTTCAGTGTGGATACACGGAAACTAGTATTGTTTACGCATGCCCACACTGGCCGTCTGCCAACAATGATCCCAGACACCACATGGCAACTCGCCATACATGTGTTTACCTTTAGTTTTGAGATATATAGATGTCAAGCCCTTACATACTAAGGTAAATTACCAGGAGTTATATTACATAGTCCCAGTTCATTAACTAGAAAATAAAAATAAAAAAATGAAATAGAAATAAAATGTTTGAGATTAAATATCTATCTTGACAAAGGATATTATTTACCCAATGACAGATTTGTTATTTAGAAAGTGAGTACAAACTCACTGAGTTGAATTTACACCAGATTAAATATATTTATTCTTACTATTATTATTTTATTATTTGATTAAATTCTCAGCATAATCAATTACATAGTTTTTAATACAAATATCACCTTGAACACCTCGATCTCAGTCGGTAACTATTACATAATTTGTATTTTATCGCTTATTAAATGCAAACTTGCATGTTTCTTTGTCCGTAATTAACGCCGACTAAAAGCAGATTCACAGAAAATAAGAAATAAGTGCATTGTTGTACTGATTTAATGACGATTCGGCAAACTCCGTAAACAATGCCGAAAATTAATAAGATGGCGTCCATTTCTTGATCGATCTCAAAACACGAGCAGTTGCACCTTTTTTCCCCGATGCGCGAACATTTCATAACATTTATAAGTTACAGAAACACGTTTTATTTAAGAGATAAATCATGGAAGCGAGAATGTGTTTTGAGTTTAAACATGGATTGGCGGATATTAGTATTTTATCCCGAGCCAGAAGCGAGGGATAAGATTTACTAATATCCACCAATCCATGTTAAAAATCAAAACACATTCTGGCTTCCATGATTTATTTCGATTCTGATATGTCTAAGAGTACAAATACGGTAGTATACTTTGACTGGAAGACGGTAATTTATACATACGCTTGCTTACTTGTGAGAATGATTACTAGTATATAAATCCGAAAGAACGAGCCCAATAACAAGAATACAAATCAATCAGAGTTCAGTAATTGAACGAAATGGGATATATAGTAATATTTCGGAAATAAATAAAAACAAGCAATATATTTTATATGTATTGCCATTAATATAAATATATATATACAAAAATATATAACATTATCATATAAATAATGAAAAACACATTAAATAATAAAAATTACATCAATATTTTGACCACAAAGTCCGCCAAGCCGAAAGGCCGCCAAAAATTGATGAAATAATAACCTTGTACGTGTATACTAAATGCTTATTGGAAAAAATTCCTTCTCTAATCCACAAAATTATTTCTCTCTTCAAAACCCATAAGTGTAATGAAGGGGAAAACAAATCTACTCTAAGTATATATAGACCTAGAATAGACTCTGACAAAGGAACAGCACCGTGTTCTGGGTGTCAACTCCCTGAAAAGAGAAAGAATAAATTCCAATAAGTAAAAGCAACACATACATGATACAAATGTATGCATTTATAACTGAAACAATTAATATATGAAATGAATATATAATTTACACTGACATGTTTGATAATGTTTTATAAACTTTTCCCTTAATAGTGGAAGTCCCAGTAAAATTTAAATGTAACCCATCTCTTGGAGCATATAAAGAAGAATCAGGACGATTATTTAATAAAAAACTACGATATAAATTTGTATACTGTATCTTTTTCTAATGCATAATTTTTTCAATTCCAAATTTACTTTATTAATTTTATTTACAGTTTTGTCATGATCACATAAACGAGGTAGTATTGAAGTACAGACAATATGAGCATTTGTTGTATATTTAAGTTTGTGTATTAAATCTCCATAATAAGAAATGATTGTATCCACATTTTGAGCTGATGGAATATTATTAGTTCCTACATGAATAATAACTATATCAATATTATTTATATTTATCTTTCCTCTAGAGAGTAATTCTGTAATTCTACCTATTGTAGCCCCCGGAAATGCTTGTGTTGTGCACCCTCTAATCCCATCAACATATTTTGGTATTGATGCAGAAATTATTGTCGCTCTCTTTTCATAGTAAATGCCTGTAATATCCAACAAAAAACAAATTAAAGATCATTTAAAATACGATTTCTCATCTTTTCAGCGACAGCAATTTTATCATCCAATTTGAACCTAAGATATTTTTTATAAGCATCACTACTCTAGTCTCCGTAAAGTTGGATTAATTCACTAGGAACTTCGGCTGAGAAAGCCTAAGATGCACCCCTTCTTCGAAACCTGTGAGAGGAATACTCATCTGGGTCTTTTCTTATACTCTTACTTAAAGATTGTAATACTTTTTGAAATTGCAAATAAGTAACTGGTAATACCTTATGATGCTTAAATAAACAAAAAGCTGGAGAATTCTTGGAAGTTGGAACTAATGAAATCATATTATGATACGCTTTAACTGGACATAGAGGGGAATCAGGAATGCCAATTAGCGGTACAACTAAATTTCGTTCTCCAAATTGTATTGTTTTTGACCATGATATGTTGATTAGAAGAATTTTTTTTTTACTGTTAATCTCAATGTTACTTCTACATAACTGTTTATTTGGATTGAATGTTTTTACAGAATTAGGAACTAAATTACTTTTTCTGCTCATTAAGAAAAATGCGTGTAAAAATAAACACCAAAAAGTCGCGTCGCAAGCTTCTGCCACATCAAGTTTCTTATAAAATTCTAATAATATGTTGGGAGTAATCGGTGACGCTTGTTTTGGACAATGTGGATTTAATCTAGATAACGCTTTTAATATCAAATTTAATTGAAATGTAAACTTCTGTGGAAATTCATTTTTAGTATATAAATGTAAAGTTTTGACTCCACTAATATAATTCTTAATGGACTGAACAGATACAAAACTTTTACTCAGAAATTGTGTATATAATGTTAAAACCTTTACAGAAGATGGAAGAAACTGAAATCCAAAATAAAAACAAAGCATAAAATAAGTCTCCCATTGAATCTTCAAATTTTGATTTGTGCCTTCTGCAAATGCATGTCTTACAGATATCTTTGATTGTAGATGAAGTAATTTTAATTCCGTAATAAAAAAAAAAAATTAATAAAAAAATTAATTACCATTTATGAATGAAATTAAAGTGATCAACAGTAATATCAATTTCATGACAAATACGATCCCTCATACTAATTTTGAATAAAGTCCTGTATTTTTTTTTATATATTTCCCGTCTAGACAAATAATCCGGTAAGCGATTAATTTCTTCACTAATGTGCTTAGCCTTGACTTCAAACTGTAAATTTATTGCCCTTTTGGTTATGTTTAAATATCAGATCAACTGCAATACAATGTTTACAATTGTATATCGTCCTAATTGTTTTCTTAATATTCTCATCCCATATTACATTTTCATAAAACAAATGAGTTTATTATTGTTGCTGTTGGGGGGGGGGGGGGGGGGGGGGGGGGGGGAGGGGGGGGATCTACGTATAATTTCATATTTTACGTGAATGTCCGTAGGTTAAATAACTGTCAGTTTTAACTTATTTTATGCGTACACATACTTATTTCTTTTTTGTCGCCAATGCTATCGTATTTTCTCGTGTTTTTCGTGGTCACTGGTCGATGTGATGACAATTACACAAAAAAGTCTTCTCACACTTTCCCTTTTCGTGCTTTAGTGTAATAAAATGCATGACATGAAGCCATAATGATATTGTAAATATCAAAAGATAAATATACGACGTTATTTTACGATTTACATAATTTTTAATGACAAAATTGCACCTGATCAATGCCGACATATTATACCATACCGATTGTACGACGTCACGGGCAGGATAAATCCGAGAATGGATTATGCCTTTTGTCTCCTCCACATTGAAGAGTTTTGAAAAATGACGATCCCATTATCTGGTGCTACAGGCAACTTCAATCACCAAATTCTACCTTACGGTATACTATTTTTAACATTCATTAGCACAAATGTCTTTTATTTACTGTCATTTAAATTTACACACTAGCTTGTTAAGACCATGGCCTTTTCCTTTAAACAATTTTGCATAAATGCATCTCTTGTGTGTCCCGAAATTAAAACTTGAACCGAAACCTCATTATCACAAAAAACCATAATTCTCTTACCAGTCATATATTTACCCCATGTTCTAAGGGAGACAACTATTGTAAGTAATTCTAAACAGTTGATATGCAAATTTTGCTCTGTAATTAAAGGAGGGAAAATAGCATGGAAAAAATGATCTTCAAACATTCCACCCAATCCTTCTAAGCACGCATCACATGAAAAAACTGTATCTGGATAAGACCATTCTTCAACAGCCATCATAGAAACACCATTAAATACTGGTAAAAATTCATACCACACTTCAAATCCTTTGTAATTTCTATTGGAATATACCTGTCATTTTTTTGTTTATTAACAACTGTATCTGAAAGAAATACTGAACGTAACCAATTTAGAAGACGACTAACAAATATTCGACCAGGCCTAACACAACCAGCTGTACAATGCAACTTTCCTAAAAGAGATTGAAGTTCTTTTAAAGATGTTTTTTTTTTCTTTTTTAACCAAGATTCTACCAGCAGCGAAATTTCTACCACCCCGTCTAGTGTGACTTCTAGTGTCATTTTTTCTGAGTCAAATGTTACTCCTAAAAATCTCCTGGACAAATCGGAAATTGTCTGTATGCCCTTTTCAAATCTTTTTTAAACATGAGACTGCCTCTCCCTTTATTTTTTAAAATACCAACCAAATCGTCTATTTTGGGATATGTCACTTCAATTTTTTCACCCAAATAAATATCTTTTGATATATTATCATTTACTGAACACCCGGGAGGAAAACTTAAATCCAAAATTACCCTTCTTTCTGATGAGTCTTTCTTTGTAACTGAATTCAAATGAGAAATTTTGAACTGATAATCAAAAGGATTTGATTCAAATGAACCAATACTAGAACCATATGAATCTTCTTTTCTCAAATAGTTATATATATCTGAGGAAAACTCACTAGCCCCTTTGTGATTTTTAATGTCTATCTCACTTACATTTAAACAACATTGAAAACCTATTGGTGCCCCAAATTCAAGGTATTCACAAATAACTTTATCTTTATAATCTAATAAGTTTTCTCTAAAAAATTCAACATTTATTCTAGTTTGCACTGGAATCTTACAACCTTGATAATTTGGCAATCCCGAATTTACTACTTTATTGTGTGTATAAATAATGTGTGCCAATTCCTTTTCATTTAATTTAGATTGTGACAATTTTTTTAGTTCTACAATTTCATAATTACTTAAATCTTCTTTTACATTGGTATCAATAAGTTCTCTATTTAAACTTAAATCATCACAAATCACCTGTTTATTCTTTTTACAAAACCCTTCACATTTCTCTTTAAACTCTGTAATATCTGAAATACTGTCTTTGTTTTTAATATATGATGGTAAAAATATATCGACTAAAGGATTAAGTTTACTATCTATCAATTTTGAACTGTTGCCAAAGTATGTTTGCTCACTACATGTACTTTTTACCTTTATATAACCTAGTCATGCTCTTTGAAGAGGGCACATCTCAGAACATTGTGGATCATACATTATTTTACCTTCCTTCCTATAACATATAGCACAACTATGTTGTAAATATCGATCAATTCCCTTTATTTATCCATAATGAGAATTTGACTGAGAACATTTTTTACGTTGATAAAAAGGGCAATAAAACACGTTTTCATCTTTTTTTGCAATTTTCTTTTGCTCACTTTGTTTACTCCTGTATTCAATTTTCACATATTTTATGAGCAAAGGTGTTTCTACTTCACTGAAGTCATGTATCTAATCGGCCAAGCCGTTTTCAATTTGTCTAATTATGTGTGCATATAACTTTTTAATGCCTTTCCATTCGTACAATTCATAAAAATATGAAATTTTCTTTAATAATTTAATTCTGCCTTTCGTTTTTTTGTCACTGATTTTTTTACCAGATATAATTTCTAGTTCTCCGGCGATAAACAAATTAAACTCTAAATCTTCAAAACTCATTTTTGACCCTGCATACTCATATTGTAACTTTGACTGTGGCCACAATTGTTTTGTAACCACCTCATCAGAAGGTTTGTCATAAATACCAGATTTTCGTTTAGACTTTGTCTTATATTTTTTGATTTTCTTTACAGAATTATCTGAACTACTACTACTGCTTGAACTATCAGAACTACTACTATTACTACTACTACATGTACTATCAGTATCACTAGATTCTAATTCTAGTATTTTCTTAACCTTGATTTTTGCTTTTGTTTTAATTACATTGTCTGATCTCAATGTATTTAAAGTTAGTTCTTCAACATCTTTAATATTTTTCTTTACTTTTACAACATCATTTTTAACGTTTTTCTTATCTTTAACAAATTCACCTTTGTCTTTTTCTTTTTTTAACTGTTTCTTCTGTTCTTCCAGCTCTTTAAATAATTTGTTCTTCCAGCTCTTTGAATAATGTGATCTTTCACCTCTTGTAACTCTTTATTTGTTTAATTTCTTCATCTGGATCATCTTCTGGCTCATCCAAATCTGAATCTGAATCGCTTGACATATCCGATTCCATTTTTGCTTCTTTCTTCTCGATCTTATCTCCATTTCTACATGTAACTACCCTAGTCGTTTTAACCGGAGTTAGCTCTTTATCCGCCTCAAACGTAGTTCCATTGTGTATCTTCTTGTAATCAATGTCCCTTTTTTCTCTAAGTTCTCTTTCTGTTGACATTATCATTATATTTTTGCTACCAACTGACTGGATCATATAATATATTCTAGTTAGAAAACGTTTCTAGTACAAGTATTCAAGTATATTGCCTACTGTATAACACTCCGTTAAACTCCGAAGTGTAATAAATTCCAACACGTGAAAATCTAGAAAACGTTTCTAGTACAAGTATTCACGTCTACTATAATATGAGGCAGGTGCAACCTGAAACGCTCCCGAAGAACAGTAATTTTTCTTCCTGTTTACAAAATATCAAGTTTAAAAATAACACCACCTAAAACTCCAAACTCCGGACAGTCTTCGTATCCGCTACCGAACATTGTTTCATTTTTATTTGAAAAAAATCGACTAGAGTTCCGGTTTAGGTCACGTGATTTTTCTTTTAACTTATTTCCGGTTTGGCAGCCATATTGTTGAAGATTTTGAAGTGCCATAGTACCTATTTATACTTCTACCATTAACGCTCCCAACAAGGGAGCGTATAGATTCTTCGTAAAATTGCATGTATAATAACATACGAAGGGTAGTAAATTCTAAATTTTGGATAAATATTAAAAGTCCTGTTAAATCCATAATATTTTTTATAATATGAGGCAGGTGCAACCTGAAACGCTCCCGAAGAACAGTAATTTTTCTTCCTGTTTGCAAAATATCAAGCTGGCTTAAAAATAACACCACCTAAAACTCCAAACTCCGAACAGTTTTCGTATCCGCTACCGAACATTGTTTCATTTTTATTTGAAAAAAAATCGTCTAGAGTTCCGGTTTAGGTCACGTGATTTTTCTTTTGATTTATTTCCGGTTTGGCAGCCATATTGTTGAAGATTTTAAAGTGCCATAGTACCTATTCATGCTTCTACCATTAACGCTCCCAACAAGAGAGCGTATTATTTTCCTTTATAAATTCACGCAATCATTGCGTAATACGCTCCCGAAGTTCGGGAGCGTTAATGGTAGAAGTATGAATATGTACTACTATGGCACTTCAAAATCTTCAACAATATGGCTGCCAAACCGGAAATAAATTAAAAGAAAAATCACGTGACCTTAACCGGAACCCTAGTCGGAATAAAAATAAATTAAAAGAACAATCTCAAACTCTAGTCGAAATAAAAATAAAAAATTATGCCTTATTATCAAATATTGTGAGTTTTTAGAATAATAGAAATTTGCATATCAGAGGAATGAAAACTGATGAAGTTTATTTTAAATATTTGATTAAATGATTGACTTTAAGTTGATTTGAATGTTATAATTTGTCATGTATATTATTTGAACCGAACATTGTAATTGCTGTCATTTATAAATTTAGCATACAAGTTGTTTAAACAGTGTGACAAATCCCAGTTTTATACATATAGTGTATCATAATGAGTTGGGCACTACGACCTTCCCCTAGATACACATTAACCCTACTTTGGTGTTAATGAGGTACTTGACATCGATAGCATCTCCGCGCAAAAATAGAAATAGAAATAAAATGTTTGAGATTAAATATCTATCTAGACAAAGGATATTATTTACCCAATGACAGACTTGTTATTTAGAAAATGAGTACAAACTCACTGAGTTAAATTTACACCTGATTAAATATATTTATACTCTTACTAAAATTATTATTATAATTACTATTATTATTTTATTATTTGATTAAATTCTCAGCATAATCAATTGCATATATTTTAATAAAAATATCACCTTGAACACCTCGATCTCAGTCGGTAACTATTACATAATTTGTATTTTATCGCTTATTAAATGCAAACTTGCATGGTTAGTAGTATATGGGTACGGACAAATTATCATTTGAGGGGGAGTAATGGGGAGCAACCGGAAGTGACATGATGGGGTCGGTATTGGTAGGAACGTTGGAACATACAGACACGCTGAGTAGTACGTGATGACTGGTCCATTCCAACTTCTCGGATCGTCTCTTGTGAGTAGGCTGTAACATCACTTCTATGTCATAGGTAGCTCTGTACGGGTAATATCGGTCTTCTTCTGGGACGTCGATGCCTTCGTCTTCTAACCGGTCAAATATGGTCTGTGTTGTATGGTACACGCCACCAGGATACTTGTAGATTGCATCTCCGGTACAGGTTCGTTCATGTCTGTGCAGCGTCCCAACATGTTTCCACAACCGGTCACATTTCGAACACAGGAAAGTGTGGCTGTACTTCTCCATATTACTGACGTAGCTGAAGTGCTGCTCGTACAGGTTCAAATTCATGGTCTCCTGGTAACTGTAGGGAGAACGTCGTACCAATCGTGCAGCTTATGTTTCTTGTAAGTCGTAGACATATACGTTCAAGCTGAACAACTGCTCCAATACCACCAAATCATCCAACGTCATACCCTTGAAGTCTGCAGGGGTCATGTCTTGTTGTTGTAGATACTGATGGTAATACGTCTTGGCTGGAACATCTACGTTGGTCATTGGAGCTCCACGATGAACTGCCAGGCATCGGAAAAAGCATAGGTTGTCTGTATAAGGTCCATGGTATCCACCAACTAAACACACCAACCCTTGGTTTCGCAGGAAAAAGTCTGGAAGGACGACTCTGGCACCAATCGGGTGGTAAAACAGCTTGTTGACATAAAACGTCACATTGGTCAGCAGGTGAACGACCCATTTCGTATCCGGTCTCTGTTGTCGGATGTACTCCAATATGTCTTGGCCTTGTAGTTCGTCTAAATATTTCTCCAAGTCTTCTTCTGTTCTGATGAGGTGTGGAACATAAAAAAATCTGGAGTTGTTCTGGCTGGCATGGTAGTACCGTAGTTCACCAGTTTCCATATGTCGTAGGATAAAACCAAACGACATGTTGATCTTGAAGGCGGTGGTCTGTTCTCTAAAGATCTGATGAACCATCTCTGTAAAGGTGGACGCTGTCATCTCATGCAGGGTAAAGTTGTACAGGTCTTGGACACGGTTACCGGTCGCTTCCTCTGTCCGAATGGTATTCCAGTGTCTTAAATATAGGACACGGGTCTCGGGGTCGTCAGGTAGAACCTCCGTGTCGGCTGCAACTCGGCTCTTTTCTTGGTGGGTATTTGTTGGTGGTGACACGGTACGTCGCTGTTTTGGGCTGGGTCCTGCTTCAGGTGCTGCTGGTCTCTTCATCGGTAGTCTCTGCTTGGCCTCTGGTCTCTTGTGCTGGGCACGATGGCGTGCTAGGTTGTCCAGTCTGTTGAAGTACTGACCACATACTCCGCAGGTCAAGCTGTAGCTGTGGGTCGCTTCATGTCTGTTTCTGTGGTCTGGTCGACTGAACTCTTTGCTGCATACCCCACAGGAATAGGTCTGTGAGGAAACTGCATGGGTCTTTTGATGTCTGGTCAGGTTTCTCTTCTCTGTAAATTCTTTGCCGCATTTCTCACAGTTGAACATCATCATGGTCTATCAAAAGCCCAGAATGCCAATGATGATTCTGGCACCGTATATATTGTTCGGACGCGGACGTAAAAGAAGTCACCCCTCTTTTTACAATCTGATTGGATAATCGGCCGTAAATGGCGACTTCTGCTTGGTTCAAAATCCAGTGAAATGATTGGTTGGTACTATAAAACATTTCAATCCACTTTTGTGTCAAATAAATTCATTTTTGGTCCCTCATGATCGCGCATGCGCGCACCCCACCCTTCCAGGGGAAGCCCTACGGGTGACGTTTGAATGGATATTCCGCAAGGAACATGAACTGTGTTATAACGACATGTATTAGAAAATCAACTGATATTTTAAACGTCAAACGTCGCGACGTTTGAAAAAAAGCACGGGAAACTGTTTTGATGACGTCACACAACTAACTGGTATTTTAAACGTCAAACGTCGGGACGTTTGAAAAAAGCATGGGAAACTGTTTTTATGACATTTTTTTTCAATGTCCGATAATTATTTTAGAAATGTTGCACATGTAATCTTTGTTTTGTAAAACTGAACTAAGCTTTCTTTTTAATAATCTGATTTAAAACTTCTTTAATATATAGCCTGGGGCTCTATGGTACAGCGGTACTTAATGTTTAACGTCTGTGTAACGTAACTAGTTTTCGGAATTAATCCAAAAATGTTATATTTTATTCCTCGGTCTAGAAACCTATTTCCCCCCACAATTCATTTTATTCTTTGACTTTGTTTAAAAATACGTCGCCACTTTTCCCTATGACAACACCGATGTACCTCCCAGAAATGGTTTCCTATGACATCGCGGTAATTGCAAAATTAATGTTATGGGACACAATGTTTGACAAATCAAGACATCGTTTATAAATACTAAATCAAGGTGAATATCGGGCAAACTTATACCATGAAGAAAATCTTGATCACATTTATTAAAGTAAAGTTTCTTTGAAATAACAAATGTAACGAAGTGGAGTCAATTTGATATAACGTTATGTTGGTTAATATGTTTTCATAGCTTAATTTTTCCATCAACTTTGTTGGTCTAGAAAGTAACTAAAAATAGCAACAAAAATCACAAATCGGGTTGAAATGAAACTTAAACAAACGGACGATATTTCTAATAAATAGCAGACGAATTATGACAACTATGGTTTAATTATTGGACATTTTACAAAACATGGTATCAGGGTTAAATGTCCGATATTTCTAAGGAAAATACGTGTACTTACAAAAAATTCAAGACATTTGGACAGAATGACCAGACAAATGTGACTGTTGTGTTTATGCATATATAAATAGAAAAACCGGCGGGGTGACGCTTCAGTGCATAGGAACAGACAAAATAAATACCGAGGGATGACCCCGCGGTACCCTAGGAAGAGGGGTAGCCCCGTTAAAATACGATGGTTGGATTTTTTTAAAAATTTATATACATTTATCTAACCACATCGGTGGTGTAATTGGCTCGCCTTGCTGTGGTGGGTTTGATCTCCGATGGGGTCAAAATAAAAATTTCTATTTGCTAAGCCTTCCCTAAGCACACTGAAGAGAAAGACTGGTTGGTTAGGAACCGAGTGCGGCGATATGTTTACTCGCGGACTGTTGTTTCAGTTCACTAGCACTATCTATAGTTCTTCCATCATTTCATTAAAAAAGAAACATGCTATCATAACTGAAATTGTTCACTTGGCGTTAAATAACAATCAATCACTTTATAAAACCTTGCGACAAAATATAAAACGCATGTCTTATGAGATATAAAGATAGTAAATATGCCTAACATAGTAAGTAACCCACGTAACTCAGTCGGTAGAGGGTCAGACTTTTAACCTCAGGGTTAACGGTTCGACTCCCTATCGGATATATTTTTTGTTCTCGTTTCAATGTGGAATGACAATTTGATAGGCTATTAATCCATTTGTGTAGCAAAAGTCCAAGTAGTGTTGGGTTTCCCGTCAGTGAATTTACGCTAAATGATTTTCTGGGAGAAAATGATAGCCTTCATTATGGTCAGAATAGATTTTTAAGATTATAGCATTCTACAAGTACTCCTCTTTTTAACAATTACACACTATTGCAGAGAGTAAAATAAAGACAGTATCCAAAATAAATCACCGGTACAAAAAAAAAAAAAAAATAGAATCGTTAACAGGATTCGAACCTGTATCTATCCATACCACTATAGTCTAACACCTTAGCCACTCGGCCACGACGACTTATAAAGGACGAAGTCCTTCTAACGGTAAGCTGTCCGATTTTTCCTTCTATATTGATAGCCAAAAATCTGCTCACCGGAAGTTTAAAAAATAGATCAATTGATAATTTAGAAACGCAAAAGAAATCTATTTCAATGAAAAATTCCCAATTCTTTGATTATTTACTCTATGCAAAATCGAAATAAACTTTTAATAAAATTCTAATAAAAAAATCGGATTCTACGAAACTCCCGACAGGAAGAGCGGCGTACAGTACATGTAGGTAAAATGAGCCATAACAAATCGGCTACAAAATTCAATAAAAATAAAAATAATAGCCTCACCGGACGTAATTACGAACGAAATAAAAAGTATGTCTCCTAATTGTTCCTTCAAAACATGAATTCAAAAAATGCTTTTATAAATAGATACCCCGCTAAATTGCTCGTGTTTTGGGAGAAAATTATTCATGCGCAGTTTTGAATGTTGCAGACGACGGGTTTTCATATTTGTAAACAGAAAACGATCGACAATTGCACTTGGAATCTATCGCTAAAATTCATTGAGGTACGCATATTTTGTTATCTTATGCCTGTAATTGGAAAGAATATGATCTCCTAGTTCTATGCATATGTAGAACACATTGAAATTAAAACAAAAGCAGTCAATATAATACATTTTCCTTACCTTGATCTATCCCAAAATGTCAAAATCCGTGATGTACCTTATTCATTGAAGAGTCCAAGGAATTCCGAATGCAAACTGGCACACATTTATGGTAAGAATAAAGGAAAGGTTTTTATTTCATGTGTATTATATACAAATGGATATGTGAACGTAAATGAATGAATGCTCTTTCAATTTTAACAGTTGTCATTAAATAATTTACACTAGAAAGGTTATTATGATGTCGTTCGAAATTGTGTCCGGATCTAGGTCACAGAGTAACTAGAACGGGGTCATGAACATCTGTTTAAAACCCGTAACAATGCATTGAATAATAGCGAGCATCGCAAGATGCGAGCTAAACAGCAACATGTGTGTAAGGAGATTAATATATACGAACAATACCAACCGGAAGTGGTTTTTAAGTTTAGCATAGAATGTACAATCGGAGTGAATCACCGGAAATAGCCTATTAATTAGAATAACAAATAACTATCCAGCTTGAAAAAAAAAAAATAAAAAAAATAGGAATCCGTACAGCTTCTTTACATGAAACGATTAATTTGTTTAAAAAATTGACAATCGCTAGACCTTTTTGTTTCGCCCCTAAAAAAGCTGTCGTCACACGATTTCTATAGTTCACGTCACACAAGTATTGTTACGTCACGTCATTCATTCATGATCGCTGTCACTGTCAAAGTAAACAATCATTGCCCTCAGTGCGTTTCTCAAGTTGGTGGCGATTTACAGTTGGTTGCCGAATAATTGTTTATGTATTGAACGGTGCAGTTCCCAGCAATGTGAACAGAATGTCTTTAATATTTAAAATTAGTAAGATAAATCTTGAGTACGTTGCGATTTTCCTAACGGAGATTCCGCAATGTTTACAAAGACGTCACTGGGGTTTTCTCGCATTCCTAACCTATGACGTCACGAAAATTAGTTCCGACTATTTAAAGTACATCTTGCATCACATAGGTTGTATCTATTAGCAAAATAGATGTATTTCTATAGAATACATACTTAAGGTTAGATAAGTGATCATTACAGAGTGAAGTACAGGAAACAGCCTTTTAATTTAAATAAAATTAATATTCCAGTTTAAAAAATATCCCCCCCCTCCCAAAAAAAAAAGAAAATTAGAAAGGAAACTGTACAGCTTCTTTACATGAAACGATTAATTTATTTAAAAAATGGACAATCGTTAGACCTTGTTTCGCCCCTAATGCTGTCGTCACACGATTCCGTTGATCATGTCGCTCATGGTTTAAAAAAAAAAAAAAAAAGAAGGAATATAAAGATAATTTTTTTTTAAACAATATTGATTCAGTTGCCATGCAACCCGTTTTAATACATTTTTGTACACATGAGACAGAAAAAAATCATTCAAAATCTTGTCGTTTGTGTTATGAAAAAATATCGTTTGCTATGATCTAGCGTTACAAGATACAATGACGGAAAGAGCGAAAAAAAAATATAAAAGAAAACTGCTTTAAATCAGTGAAAGCGTTAAAGGTAATTGCATATCTATGATTTTCTCTTTAATTCTAAATCTACCTATCAAGCGCCCTTCCGTGCAAAAGACGTTGCATTTTTCTGCGATACGCCTAGTTTGCAGTTATAGGCCTACAAATTGACAATATATGGCCATTTATGGGGTACTACAAACGGTTTAAGTTAACTTATATTTTATAGGCAGTAAACGAGTAGAACATGGACAAAAATTATCAGAGCGATTACCAGCCTTTTCATTTGTTTTTTTACCAAAAAAGAACATATTTCAGACATAACATGACTTATAGAGGTTAAAGTAATTCAATTTTCAGTTTTCAGTGTTGTTCAAAATTGTATATATTATGTCTTTTATAGTGTGTGTCTCGAGTTTTGTTGTTTTTATGACCTTGTACTATAGGTCAATGGTTGTATGAAAGACGTCATGTCATTGGCTAATATATATACAAATAACCAATCGTGTCGTGATCGTCTTCACAAATGGGTTTGGTTGAAACCGGAAATGTATAAAAGGGGTGAAAACAATGAAAATTATGTAATTTAAAAATAAAATTAAACACTGATCAATGCCTTTCAGACAAAATCTGAGGTAACTATTATACCAAACATTCGGTATTACAGAGTTGGCGAAAACTTTTTTTTTCTGTCTGACATTGGGTCAGACAGGAACTGGGGTTCTGTCTTACCCATGGGCTTTGTATCTGTCCCACCATTTTTTTGTAATATTGTATATAACCTGTCAAATTTTGTTTTTTTTATACAGAACTGAATGCAAGATTACCTATAGTCACGATCATTAAACAACTCAATTAAATGTTTTTCTGTATGCATATTTTTATCTAAAAAGATAAGGCAGATATAGCCAACAATCCATTAAACAACTCAATTAAATGTTTTTCTGCATACATATTTTTATCTAAAAAGATAAGGCAGATATAGCCAACAATCCGTATCTAATGGTCCGATCACGTTCCGAATATTATACATCAATGTCAGTTTCCGGTTTACCTACATTTTTAATTTCAGTTAAGAATATGAATCTGCTGTCATCTTCAATATGTAAGCATCTCAAAACATATTTAATTAAACACAAACAATCTTTGATACTTGGGGAGTGTGGAAGTCAACTTATTTCTGTGCTCAGTAATATATTTCAGTTTTAATGTTCCACGTTTTGCAGGTGCTGGTTCCTACTAAAAGGATGTTTACATTTACGTACATTTGTATAGGAGTTTCTATTACAAAGAGGAACGTGTCGGTCTGACAGAATAAATAAACAAATTTCAAGTCTCTGTCTGACATTTTAATAAAACTGAAAACGGAATTTAATGCCATTGGCAGTGGAAACTGGGAGGGAATAAATTTCAATCGCCGGTCCTTTCAAATATCTATGTTTTACCGGACATTCGGTCCGATATATATTTTGAAATCGTCGGTCCTACTGCATTTCTGTCGGTCAGGACCGACGGACCGATGGTTTTCGGGAAGTCTGTCAAAGTTTGAAATATATTAGCAGGGGCTCCCAAATGCCCCTAAAATCTGGTATGTGACACCAGAATTACTGATATTCCTAATAATACTGAAGTTAATAAAATTTTGAGCGTGGGTTACCAAACCTAACGTTAAATCTAGCTGTAGAACGTAGCTCTTTATCATGGTCCTTTGTTTTGTCCACAAAAAAAATATCCAAAGGACTTATAGGAGCTACGGACCCTCAGCTACGTTAAATCTAACTGCAGAACCGTAGATATTTAGGTCCTTTTTGAGTTTTTTCGGGGTCCACCCTATCAGAAAATTTCACAAAGACCTAAAGAGCTATGGTTCCGCAGCTACATTAAATCATGCTCTTAAATATATGTAGGATGGACAGGTTGAGGTTCGGACATGAAAGACCCACTGACTCAGACTATTGTCTAATATGTATATGTCTCTCTGTAAGAAATTTTGAAAACGCAATCAATAACCCATACACACACGTACAACGGCATTGCATCTTCTTCTTCTTCTTCCAGTGTAGAACAGGAGTCGTCGCCGACTGCTTTAAGTTCTGCGGGACTAGGCATTCCAGGCACACACAGCTGATGTCCCCAAGACTGTACAACTAAACACTTCACTATGACACAGTTAAAACTATTTACACTGGTTGGCGTGGCTAACCTGTTGTTGGAGGTTAGCCCTGAACTCCTCTATGGAGCTGGCCCCAACTGTGGTGTCTGGTAGGTGGTTCCATTCTCGTGCTGTTCTTTGGAAGGAGTTTCTGAGTGTCATAATTGAACCTCTCCTGGAAGAACTTATGTTGACCTCTGGTTCTGCTGTCACCAGGTCTGAGGTATGAGTCTCGGTCGATGTCCACGAGTTGATGCTGGGTTTTATACATCATAACGAGTCTGCTTATCCTCCTCCGTTGTTCTAAAAGTCTGCCACTCAAGTGATGTTAGCATGCTTGTCACGCATCCTTGTGTTCTGCTGGTGTAGTCATTTATGACAAAGCGAGCAGCTCTTCTTTGTACATTTTCTAATGTCTGTATTAGGGTTTAGGTGGTGGGATCACAAACCATAGCTGCACACGGTATTCCAGGGTTGGTCGTAGGATCCTGAGGTAGCTGGTTTCTCTTACTTGTTTCATGTTGATCAACTGCCGATTGGTCCGATCACAATTGTTTGTTTACAACAAGAGAAGTGGATCAGCGAGGGTAAGACATTCGATATTTTATGCCTTTTCTGTCGGAGTTATGAATTTATTTTTGCGTGAAAAGGATGAGTATGTTTCTTTATGAAAGGTATTATTTGTGTTCTTATATCATTGACATTTCGGTGGACTATGAACCACATTTTTACAAATAATCATGAAAACATTTAACGTTATGAACTTTCATCATTTATTTTACAAAACATGTACATAAACACATACGAGCAACACGACCCACAGGGCCTGTGCACGACCCCCGGATGAAAAGGATACTTTTTTAAATGATAGACGTTGACTCTTCACAGTCAATTTAAGTTTCAAAAATAAGAATGAAAATAAAAATCAAAATCAAAATAAGAAAAAAATGTGTTTTTATTTTTATTTTTATTTTTCGAACTTCAAGAGACTGTGGACTCATAATCATAGACTAGTAAAATACATGTACATGTACATGTCTATGCGTAGATGCGATGCTCGCCTGTAGGCTGTGCCTAATCCATATTATATATATGGGCTATGATTCAAAAGGAATATTGGTGTTTAATCTGAAATATGAACATGCAATCAGCTTCATCAATTTGGTCAAATTTATTATCAAATGTCAATATCATCGAAATTGTTCGTAATTGCGTCCGGTGAGGCTAACGTGTACGGATCATCGTATTATTGAAATCTTAGGACTTCGTCCTTCAGACAGGTTGCCTGTCTCATATTAACAAAAGAACAAAAACTTATGTATTTATACTTGATTTTTTTTCTGTGTATCTTTGACACATTACATACATCGTGTCTTATATTTGATATGTACATGTGAATGATTTATCACTTTCTGCTTTGTTTCTCGTGTGACGTTTTTATCCTCTCGACACCTAGAAATAGTCTGGATTTTTTCAGTGACAAATAAAAATAAATAAAAACTATCCCCAAACTTATCAACATCCAATGGAATAAAGGTAGAAATAAGGTAAATAAATAAAAACTGTCCCCAACATTATCGACATTCAATGGAATAAAGATAGAAATAAGGTAGGAACTATTCGTACATGACGTCACGTTATTTTACCATTCAACGTTGCTCACATTTCAATGCTATGACGTCACGATTAAGTAGTTGGACGAAGAACGGCATGTTTACTGTGACGTCATCGATGAATGGGGGTTTTACACAAAGTTTATAAATAGGACGTTGGCAGTCGAGGGGGGTGGTTTGAAAAGCCTAAAAATAGGCTTTTTGGCATGCAAGGGTTAAATAAGTAATTCATTAATATATACAAGTATTTAAAATCTGGTATAATTTAATAGTTCCTCACAATACTAAAAATAAACCAAAAAAAAAACTAACCACAACGAATATCAGGGTTAGACATTTGGACAGAATGACCAGATAAATGTGACTGTTGTGTTTATGAATATATCAATAGAAAAACAGGCGGGGGTGACGCTTCAGTGCATAGGAACAGACAAAATAAATACAGCGGGATGGTTTTTTTGGATAGAGACTATGCAAGTAGGGATCAAATTTACCATTTGACTCTTAGAAATACCACAGTGAGAACGGAGACACCCCTTGTAGACACTATATGAAAATAAAAGGGGCGGATAACCAAGGCTTGTTCCAGTAACTAAATATAGGACGAGGGGTTCCCAGGGTTATAGGACGCGGACGTCGTAGAGAACATCCCTTCGGTCACTACAGGTGTTGCGCAATTTCCGGTTGTGCATACCCAAGGGAACTCCGAAAGGGTCAAGTAACCTTCGGTCACATCGCGGGAAAAAGCCGGGCATGCGCAGAACCTACTTCCGGTCAGGGACACTTCCGAACAGGGCCTCTTCCGGTCACGTAACTTTGTCACTTCCGGTCAAAAGGACCCCACTAGGGCGGATATGGCGCAACTTACGGTCACATCACTTCCGGTCATGTCACTTCCGGTCACGTCACATCCGGTTGCTCCCCATTGCTCCCCCTCAAATGATAATTTGTCCGTACCCATATACTACTATGGTTCTTTGTCCGTAATTAATGCCGACTAAAAGCAGATTCACAGAAAATAAGAAATACATGTAAGTGCATTGTTGTACTGATTTAATGACGATTCGGCAAACTCCATAAACAATGTCGATAAATAATAAGATGGCGTCCATTTCTTGATCGATCTCAAAACACGAGCAGTTGCACCCTTTTTCCCCGATGCGCGAACATTTCATAACATTTATAAGTTACAGAAACACGTTTTATTTAAGAAATAAATCATGGAAGCGAGAATGTGTTTTGAGTTTTAACATGGATTTGCGGATATTAGTATTTTATCCCGAGCCAGAAGCGAGGGGTAAAATTTACTAATATCCACCAATCCATGTTAAAACTCAAAACACATTCTGGTTTCCATGATTTATTTCGATTCTGATATGTCTAAGAGTACAAATACGGTAGTATACTTTGACTGGAAGACGGTAATTTATACATACGCTTGCTTACTTGTGAGAATGATTACTAGTATATAAATCCGAAAGAACGAGCCCAATAACAAGAATACAAATCAATCAGAGTTCAGTAATTGAACGAAATGGGATATATAGTAATATTTCGGAAATAAATAAAAACAAGCAATATATTTTATATGTATTGCCATTAATATAAATATATATATACAAAAATATATAACATCATCATATAAATAATGAAAAACACATTAAATAATAAAAATTACATCAATATATATCAATATTTTGGCCACAAAGTCCGCCAAGCCGAAAGGCCGCCAAAAATTGATGAAATAATAATCTTATACGTGCATACTAAATGCTTATTGGAAAAAATTACTTCTCTAATCCACAAAATTATTCTGGCTTCCATGATTGATTTCGATTCTGATATGTCTAAGAGCACAAATACGGTGGTATACTTTGATTGGAAGACGGTAATTTATACATACGCTTGCAGAAAATGTCGCACACAATTTATGTAACTCGAATAATACTGCGCCCTCTATCGGCATTATTCGGGTCACAATTTATGCTGCCAATGGAAACGTCAGTCACATTCATCGGCGCATGTGCTAATGAGATAATACGAAGAAATAATTCTGTTTTTTTAACAAAGGGAAAGAGTGAGACTATCATCACATAACCTTGGTATTGAACAAGGAAGGTATTATAATGTAAATAGAAACAATAGAAATTGTAAATTTTGTATAGATGATATGGAAGATGAAATGCATTTTATTTTACTTTGTCCTATGTATACTAATTTGCGATGTAATCTCATAAAGCCATATTATTGGAGAAAACCATCAGTTTTTAAATTATTACAATTATTTAACATAACAAATGTAAAACAATTATGTAATTTAGGTAAATATATTTGTCGTGCATTAAAACTTAGAGCTGACACTCTGTAGCTTTTACATTTTTAAATTGTATTTTCAACTGACTGTTGAATGTAGTCCACAGTTTTAGACTATAATCTGTAGTGTATTTGTAATGTTCTGTGTGGACTTATGATATATATTTTTTTGTGTGATATTTTGTATATGCTTTGTCTTATTTATGATCAGTATAATTGTAAATATTGAATATATGTATACCTATATGTTGTATGACAATTGGTTAATAAAGAATTGAATTGAATTGAATTGAATGTTAGAATAAGGCATCAATCATATCTGATAGTTTTTATGGGTAGCAAAAATTTACGATTTTGGCAGATAATGTCACTTTAAATATCTTTAATAAAATTGCGACTTTAATAAGAAAAGAAAATATTTCTATTGACATTAATATAATAGAATGTCATAGACATACCAAGTATGAATGAAATAGGATGATCTATGAACAATATGTATAGAACGAGTTCCTGCTTGAACTGGTAGATACAAATATTCTATAAATATACAAAAAATGTACTATGCAAATTAATTACCAAAGTACGCGCCTTAATTTTAAGGATGAATCCGTTTCTTATATTTAATTAATACGTTGCATAGTTTGACAATAAATAAAGTACTAACAACAAAAATATAAAACAAATCAGTAGCAATTTACGGGGGTCATGGGGGGAGGGGTAGTGTTATAGTGTTTAACGCCACTTTCAACAGTATTTTCAGTTATATATCGTGGCGGTCAGTTTACAGTAGAGCTCGTTTATAACGAAGTCCAGGGGACTCTCGATCTCAGTTCGTTATAGGCATCGTTCGTTATAAGAGAAACAATGTAGAATTACCTCCCCTTTTGAAAATCGTAGAGTAGAACTTCGCTGGTTCGAACTCGAAGGGACTGTCAAAATCTGCTCTAGCTATCGGTAGTTCGAGCCACCGAGGTCGCGTAATTTTAGAGAGAAAACAATCTGGTTCTGACCCGGGCAGTTTCATTACGCTATGATAACTGATGCACAGTAAAGTGGGCCTTTATCGTAAACAAATATTTAATCCTTTAGACAGTTCTCAAAGACTACGGCTTCTGAATACCTCTTTGGTATCTTCAAACGTTCCATAGAAACATGTTTTCAACTTTGTTCACGATCTATTTTATAAACAGGAAATATGAGGTCCGGTATTAACACTTGGATCGATAATGCTGATAATTCGGATATTCATTTTTAATGGCCAATTTTAAGATTATAGCCATTTTCCTTTTTTTTATTTGAATTTGAAGAATAATTGTTTCTTTTTGGTATTATGTACACATAAAAACTCAGGTTAATCGAAATTTCAGAACGAGTACATTTCTTTTGTTTTTGGTATTTAGATGAACCTTGAGACCACGCAGTTTGTTGTCTATCATCAAAGAAAAAATAAACAATAGCGAATGAATTAATCTCACACATGACTTTGTTTTTAATTTGTTTAGCTTGTGCATCCATTTATTAAAACTTAGATTACGTTTTATTAATTTTTAATGCAATAAATTAGCACGTGTGTTATTAATTGACAACTTTTTAATCACATCATTAATACCCATTTTATTGTTTGAATATTTTAAAGAAAAGTCTTGATTGACATCATTAGCAACATTAAAGGTGGGATTATTGATTTTTCAATTATCAATAACGGAAGTATCAAGTGCACTTGACGATTCTAATATGTGATCGTCCGTGCGTAACAGAAGACAGGTAAACGATTTGTTTGTTCAGCAATTTTCTTTGTTATATCAGGTCAATTTTGAGTAGTAAAAACGTTGTTTGGGTTTAAAATTCTCTTCGTTATAAGCCTGATTTCGTTATAAAAAATTCGTAATAGGCCTTCACAAATACGTTGTTTAAATAGCGATGGGACCGGGGATTTATCTTTACTTCGCTATAAGCCTGATTTCGCTATAAGCCTGTTCGTTATAAACGAACTCTACTGTAATTGGTGGAGAAAATTGGAGAAAACCACCGAGTCACTGACAAACTTTATCACATAATGTTGTATCGAGTACACCTCGCCTGAGCAGGATTCGAGCTCACAACTTCAGTGGTGATAGGCACTGATTGCAAAGGTAAACAATTTACAAGATAACGAAAGGCAAAATTAATTCTACATACATAGATACTGATCAACAACATAGCATTCCACCACAGAAACTGACAAACCAAGGTGGATATACAATACCTGCTGAGATAGTGAATCAACCCAACCCATTAGATATAAATCAATACAGGTACAGCAGATAGAAAACATGCATCCAAGATGCTCTGAAGAATTTGAGAACCATAATCTTCATACAGTAAATACAAAGGATAGTAAAAACTGTTTTGCTGTCCATGATCAACACAATCATTCCAACTCTGCAGTGACAGATTGTTAAAAGAGAACATCCTCCACAAGGTTAGAACAACATGATATTTCATACCCGAGAGAAGAATCAATACATAGAAAACAGCATGAGAAGTACCCTATTTTGAAACAAAATAAAGATATGGACACCAATAGTAAGAACTGTTTTGCTGTTGGCCCAACTTACCCTAGATGTTAGTGCACGATTTAATAGTATGGACAATCAGCAAAAATTTCCGCCAATAAATGAGCACCAAAAACAGAAAACTGGTTCTTTATTAGACAGAAACCAAAGAGCTATCCTAGAACCAGACCCGTTAATGCTAAGCCAAAGAATGTTGTAAAACATCAACAACATAACCTCTTGAGTCTAGAAACTTTTAATATAAAAGGTTTTCAATCGAATCAGAATTATTATAATGAACTACTTCAGAAATTTGATATACTCCTACTACAAGAACATTGGTTATTTAACTTTGAGCAAGATATATTAAAGCAGTATCAAGCCGATTTTAACATCATTTACCAGACATGTAGATGATTTTGACCCAATATCTCCTATTAGCAGACCAAGAGGATATGATGGCATCGCGGTCATATATAAGAAAACACTATCACCTTCCATAACTCAGTTACCTGACGGTGATCACAGAATTCAAGCAATAGAAATAATCACCAACGAAAAATCAATCTGTCTTGTTAATATATACTTGCCGGCAAGAGGAACTACAACAGAGTCAATAACTATATAGAAGTGCTCTGGAAACCTTACGAGAGATTATATGGAAATACGAAAACACTCACACAATAATAGTTGCTGGAGATTTTAATGCCTCTTTTGTAAGACAATACAAATATCCACAAGATGATCTATTTAAGAGCTTCTGTATTGATATGGGTTTGACAAAACCTGCGAATTATCCAGCACTACATACCTATCATCAGGGACAAACATCATCTCAAATAGACTATATTTTGGTGAAGAAAAATGAAGATACTTGTGTACCAAATATAGTTCAAATAGTAAAAGTCAGAGATGATCCAAGAAATACTTCAGATCACTTTCCGGTAACAACGAAACTATATACCTGTCCAAAGAAAACAACCAGCAACCTGTGACAGCATACACAAACTTAAGATTGATTGGGACAATGTAGATACAGAGGAATATAAGAAAAATGTAAAGGTAGAATTAGAGGACTTCAGATATCTCAAAATGAAAACACCGTACGGAGTGGAACAATATATTACCCACTTTATAAACAGCATACAGAAAGCTGTCCTCAAAATCAAGCCAAATTTCGGAGAAGGAAAAAATACTCATGGACTCCTAAATTAGCAGAAGCTGTCGCCAAATAAAAAGAATATTTTACCTATGGAAAAAGGCAGGATCCTCACAAAGTAGATCTAATATTTAGAAAATAAAAAGAACAGAAGCCAGAAAAGAGCTTAGATCAATTCAAAGGCAGCAAATTGCAGAAAAACGAACAAAGTTGCATGAGGAAATAATGGAATCATCAGATAGAGACACAAAGCTATTTTTCAAGCTAATAAAGAATCAACGCGCATCTAGCACAGCAGATACTCAAATATTGCGTGTAGAACAAAATGAGTTCACGACACCCGCTGAAATAAATGAGACTTTTAGAAACCATTTTTCGAATCTAACAGAGCCAAAACAAAATCTAAATTCAATGAGGAAGATGACAGACAAGTGAAAATAGATGTCGAGCTGATTGTTAATATCTGTGAAAATAGTTCAGTAACAATCCAACCTGTTTAAATACTCCTACAGAAATTTCAAAATTGGTGGCAACATTAAAAAAGAAAAAAGCTGAAGACATTGATAATTTGACTGCAATATGGTGGATCAACCATTTCTGACTACCTTGCATCAACCATCAATTACATATTTTACACCAAGTATGTACCAGACTCGATAAAGAAAGGATTACTAACAAAGATAAAGACCTATCAAATCCATCAAATTATAGAGGCATAACTGTTATCTCAATTATGTGTAAGCTACTAGAAATGTGCATCAGAGCAAGAATAGAAGGAACTTTAGAAAAACAACAGAATAAATTACAAAAAGGATTCACCAAAGGCACGTTCTCTATCATCATTGTTCTCCTCATAACATAATCTATAAATGAGGCCAAAGACAACAATGAAACCCTAATTATTATTGCTTTGGATGCAGAAAAAACATTCGACGTTGTAGATCATATTCATCTATTTTGGAAAATATACCATCAGGATATCACTGGATCAACCTGGCTATTAATAAAGGAATTATATATGGAAGGAAAATATACCATCAGGATATCACTGGATCAACCTGGCTGTTAATAAAGGAATTGTATAGGGAAGGAAAATATACCATCAGGATATCACTGGATTAACCTGGCTATTAATAAAGGAATTATATAGGGAAGGGAAATATACCATCAGGATATCACTGGATCAACCTGGCTATTAATAAAGGAATTATATAGGGAAGGAAAATATACCATCAGGATATCACTGGATCAACCTGGCTATTAATAAAGGCATTATATAGGGAAGGAAAATATACCATCAGGATATCACTGGATCAACCTGGCTATTAATAAAGGAATTATATAGGGAAAGAAAATATACCATCAGTATATCACTGGATCAACCTGGCTGTTAATAAAGGAATTATATAGGGAAGGAAAATATACCATCAGGATATCACTGGATCAACCTGGTTATTAATAAAGGAATTATATAGGGAAGGAAAATATACCATCAGGATATCACTGGATCAACCTGGCTATTAATAAAGGAATTATATAGGGAAGGGAAATATACCATCAGGATATCACTGGATCAACCTGGCTATTAATAAAGGAATTATATAGGGAAACAACTACTAAAGTAAAATCTGGAGGAGAAATTTCAAAACCATATGTTAAACACCAGGGTGTTAAACAAGGAGGAATATTGTCTGCAGGGTTCTACAAAGCCTACAACAATGACATCTTAAACACCTTAGAAAGAAGTGATATGAGATTTAAAATAGGAACTAGTTATGTGGGTTGTCCAACTTGTGCTAATGATATAATGCTATGTGCTAAATCTGAACAGGAAGCACAAACACAATTATATATTATAGAGCAATGTACTTCAGATGACAGAGTGAAAATTAACAGTAAGAAAACAGGAATCATTCGCATAAAAGACAACAAAGCTAAAAATAAACCACTAACTCTCTTCAACGAAATTATAAGCGGAAAACATCCTTAAAGCACTTGGGTATAAAACGACAGAAGAACAACATACCGGATATAGAAAAAACGAATCTCTATAGCAAGGGGCACTATGTATTCACTCATGGGAGCAGGTCTACACGGAATCAATGGAATAAATCCACTGATAGCTTGGAAATTATGGCGAACGTTCGTTGTACCAAGAATGCTTTATGGTATTGAAGCACTGAAGATAACAACAAGAGATATATACAAACTCGAGCAATTCCAGAAAAAAGACCCTTAAACAGTTTTGAGGCTTGCCACAACACACAGCTGATCCAAGCAATCTACATCTTGCTAGCAGCCGAGTGTATCGAGCAAATTATACATAAGACAATTATTGGATGTTTCTACGGATATTGAAAGATCCAGATCCAGTCGAGTACCAACTGGCTATACGACAATTAGCAGTCAAAGACTGTGACTCTAATAGCTGGTTTATAACAGTGAATGAAATTCTACTCTCATATGAATTGCCATTTGCTCATAAGATTTTATTAAGTCCTAAGAAAAATTGGAAACCTATAACGCATACAAAAATTGACAACTTCTGGAAAAACAAGTGGTCAGAAGATGCAAAAACAAAGTCAACGTTGAGTTATATGGAAACAGATACATGGAAATATAAACAACAAAATTTGTGTTGGAGCAGTGTCAGAGACAACAAACGAGACGTCAAAAAAGGAATAATAAAACCACGAGTTCTGACAGGAACATACAAAACCCAACATATCATCAGCCGGTATGAAAAATCTACCACATCGTCGATATGTCGATTATGTCAAAAGGACATGGAGGACTATGTACATTTTCTTCTTAGATACGATACACTGTCGACAATAAGATATAATCATCTGGTAAGATTAGCTTTATATCTTGAGAAAATACAAGTAAACACAGATTACTTAGTTAATTCTGAGAAGGACTTACTACAACTGATAATTGACTGCGGTGCAAGTAATCTGATTGACTCTCGATACAGTAAAGATGTTGACACGATCTGCAGAGATATGTTTTATGCTCTGCATGTGAAAAGAGCGGAATTACTCTTAGAGTAAAAAGTTGCTGTCGGTCAGGTTTTTAAATTAATGAAACCCTCAGACAAGTGACAAGAGCGTTATTTTAAATTTTAATATACCATATTTTATTGACTTTTAACCTTTTAATAAATCTAGAATTTTTAAGATTAAATATTTTTAATCCATGCCAGTTCAATCGTGTACAGTGTAAATACATGTTATAGTTTATTTTACCTTTTAAACCAAACCGTTTTAATTTTTAATTGTTTGGTTTTAATTATTTTAACGCGTACGTCAGCTTATAATTGACGGTGAACCTTCATATAGGGTGGAGATTCCAGAACAGAGCAGAACAGAACAGATAGCAGTGTTTATGTTATAATGCAAAAAAAGTCAAAAGTTTTTGATTTTTTTTTTTAAATTGCAAAATTGTAATATACATATACCACATCAGTACTATTGATTAATGATTGAGTGATTGATTGATGTCCAGTGATGACCATTTCAGCCATATTCAGGACGATCTCGATACCGGATAAAGTTGTCCCTTGGATAATTCGAAGCAGAAATTCGATCCAACCGTATAGAACCTTTGTCTTTAATTAAATAATAAATGTTTATCATATATAGATTTTTTTGCACGATATAACTGGAATATTGTTGAAAATGGAGTTAAACAACCATATCCCATATAGATTTTTGTTAGCTTAAAATGGATCTTCAGACGTTTGTGTATTTTTTTCAACGCGTATGGATATTTAAAAATAAATCAAAATATCTACAGCAATGTCAGCCGAAATGGCTAAAAGAAAAACAAGTACATTTTTACAGCATTAGAAAAAATGCAAACAATGTTAATTCTAATGCAATTATTGCATAGCACTTTTTTTTTCACTCGTCCATGTTTACCGTCAATCCCACAATTGTACCTAGAGGTTCTAGTGTGAATGAGTAGCCATATTTCATTCTTGAAATGGAACAAGTCCATTAAGAACGAAGCTTTACGACAAAAGAGATGATTTCAATTTTCCCATTGTGAACTTTCCATTTATATGTAGCAACATTCCAGCAGCACCTGCATATGGAGTATATATCTCTCAGTTGATACGATATGCCAGAGCTTTTAGTTCCTATCAGGATTTCCATGATAGAGGATTGGTGCTAACAAGGAAGCTATTGAACCAAGAGTTCGTCTTGGTTAAGTTGAAATTATCACTTCGAAAGTTTTACAGTCGCCACGATGACTTGGTTGACTGTTATGGAATATATGTGTCACAAATGACCACAGATATGTTCCACTTGTCGTGAACACTTCCCAGACCTTTCCTCATTCATGACTTATCACCTGGTTTGTAACTAGATTAACCCAACGGGTGCCACTAGTGGAGCAGGAACTGCTAACCCTTCTGGAGCATCTGAGATCATCCCCAGCTCTTAGTGCTTCATGTTACTCGATCTGTAGTTGTATGTGTATGTTTTGTAGATCGTTGTTTGTCCTTGTCCTTTCTCGTTTAGCCATTGTGTTGTCTGTTCTTCTTCCAATAACGAATTCTGATTACCGGTACCCCTTTGTTATCTTCAAACCAACTAGAGGTATGTTAGTCTTGCATTAAAATAGAAATACCTGTATTGTATTTGAATAGTTGTCGTTGTCAGCTGGGGATTCATGGTCTCAAATATCGCATAGCCAAGTAGAATTACTTTTTGAAGTAACTCGTGCGAAAAACAAGTAGTTCCGGTGACGAAAATCGAGATATTACACACACGAGTGAAATAAATGTGATAATTCACAAGTGATTTATCAATTTTTATCTCACATAGAAATCTCAGTATCTCACACCTATGTATATATTATTACAATTATTTTTATTAGAAGACAAAATAATTTAACTGCGAACACGTTTAGTTAGTTAACACCAGAAATGAACGATCAATGATGCGGTACGAAAAAAATTTGGGGGGAGTGGGCAAAAACACATTTTTAAATGATAGATCAATGCTGGTTGAAGATGTAAAATTATCTTTTAATTTCATTTAATTTTCTTTTTTTTATCAAAAATTGCGTTTTATCATATAAATGTAAAAAAAAATTATTAATTTTTTCAGGATTTAAAAGAATGGTCTTGGGAAGGCGAAAACCAATAACGATGACGACAGTTTCTATACTGTGCCTTCAATGGTTACTCCTCTCCGGTCCAGTCATGACATCAACTACCACTACCAAAGCTCCAACTACAACTGCCGAAGCTCCAACTACAACTATCGAAGCTCCAACTACTACTACCGAAGCTCCAACTACAACCACTGCAGCTCCAACTACAACCACTAAAGCTCCAACTACAACCACTGAATCTCCAACAACAACTACTGAAGCTCAAACTACAACTACCGTAGCTCTAAATACTACTACTGAAGCTCCAACTACTACTATCGAAGCTCCAAATACAACTACTGAAGCTCCAACTACTACTACCGCATCTCCAACTACAACCACTGAAGCTCCAACTACAAATACCGAAGCTCCAATTACCACTACTGAAGCTCCAACTACCACTACTGAAGCTCCAACTACCACTACTGAAGCTCCAACTACAACTACAGAAGATCCAACTACCACTACTGAAGCTCCAACTACAACTACTGAAGCTCCAACTACTACTACTGAAGCTCCAACTATGACTACTGAAGCTCCAACTACTGCTACCGAAGCTCCAATTACAACTACCGAAGCTCCAACTACCACTACAGAAGCTCCTACTACGACTACTGAAGCTCCAACAACAACTACTGAAGCTCCAACTACTACTACTGAAGCTCTAACTACAACTACTAATGCTCCAACTACTACTACCGCAGCTCCAACTAAAACCACTGAAGCTCCAACTACAACTACCGAAGCTCCAATTACCACTACTGAAGCTCCAACCACCACTACTGAAGCTCCAACTACAACTACGGAAGCTCCAACTACAACTACTGAAGCTCCAACTACCACTACTGAAGTTCCAACTACAACCACTGAAGCTCCAACAACAACTACTGAAGCTCCAACTACAACTACCGAAGCTCCAACTACAACTACTGAAACTCCAATTATAAATACTGAAGCTCCAACTACAACTACTGAAGCTCCAACTACAACTATAGAAACTCCAATAATAACTACAGAAGCTCCAACGACGACAACTGAAGCTCCAACGACAACTACGGAAGCTCCAACAACTACTGAAGCTCCAACAACTACTGAAGCTCCAACTACAACTACAAAAGCTCCAACAACCACTACCGAAGTTCCAACGACGACAACGAAAGCTCCAACAACTACGGAAGTTCCAACAACAACTACTGAAACTCCAACGACATTTACTGAAGCTCCAACTACAACTACAGAAGTTCCAACTACGACTACTGAAGCTCCAACTACTACCACCGAAGCTCCAACTACATCTACTGAAGCTGAAACTACTGCTACCGAAGCTCCAACTACAACTACTGAAGCTCCAACTACAACTACAGAAGTTCCAACTACGACTACTGAAGCTCCAACTACTACCACCGAAGTTCCAACTACTACTACCGAAGCTCCAACTACAACTACTGAGGCTCCAACGACAACTACAGAAGTTACAACTACGGCTACTGAAGCTCTAACTACTACCACCGGAGTTCCAACTACAACTACTGAAGCTCAAACTACTTCCACCGAAGCTCCAACTACAACTACTGAAGATCCAACTTCAACTACAGAAACTCCAACAATAACTACAGAAGCTCCAACAACTACAACGGAAGCTCCAACGACAACTACGGAAGCTCCAACAACTACTGAAGCTCCAACTACAACTACGAAAGCTGCAACCACCACTACTGAAGCTCCAACTACCACTACGGAAGCTCCAACTACAACCACTGAAACACCAACAACTAAAGAAGCTCCAAATACAACTACTGAAGCTCCAATCACTACACCTGAAACTCCAACTACTACTACTGAAGCTCCAACTACATCTACGGAAGCTCCAACTACATCTACGGAAGCTCTAACTACAACTACTGAAGCTCCAACTACAACTACAGACGTTCCAACTACGACTACTGAAGCTCCAAATACAACAACTGAATCTTCAACTACAACTACTGAAGCTCCAACTACAACCACAGAAGCTCCAACCACCACTACCGAAGTTCCAACGACAACAGAAGCTCCAACATCTACGGAAGTTCCAACAACAACTACTGAAACTGCAACGACATTTACTGAAGCTCCAACTACAACAACTGAAGTTCCAACTACGACTACTGAAGCTCCAACTACTATCACCGAAGCTCCAACTACATCTACTGAAGCTCAAACTACTGCTACCGAAGCTCCAACTACAACTACAGAAGCTCCAACCACCACTACTGAAGCTCCAATTACAACAACGGAAGCTCCAACTACAACTACAGAAGTTCCAACCACCACTAATGAAGCTCCAAATACAACTACTGAAGCTCAAACTACTGCTACAGAAGCTCTAACTACAACTACTGAGGCTCCAACTACAACTACAGAAACTCCAACTATAACTACCGAGCCTCCAACGACAACAACGAAAGCTCCAACGACAACTACGGAAGCTCCAACGACAACTACGGAAGCTCCAACAACTACTGAAGCCCCAACTACAACCACAGAAGCTCCAATCATAACTATCGAAGTTCCAACGACGACAACAGAAGCTCCAACAACTACGGAAGTTCCAACAACAACTACTGAAACTCCAACGACATTTACTGAAGCTCCAATTACAACTACAGAAGCTCCAACGACATTTACTGAAGCTCCAACTACAACTACAGAAGATCCAACTACAACTACAGAAGTTCCAACTACTACCACCGAAGCTCTAACTACATCTACTGAAGCTCAAACTACTGTTACCGAAGCTCCAACTACAACTACTGAAGCTCTAACTACAACTACAGAAATTCCTGCTATAACTACCGAAGCTCCAACGACGACAACGGAAGCTCCAACGACAACTACGGAAGCTCCAACAACTCCTGCAGCTCCAACGACAACTACAGAAACTCCAACCTCTACGGAAGTTCCAACAACAACTACTGAAACTCCAACGACATTTACTGAAGCTCCAACTACAACAACTGAAGTTCCAACTACGACTACTGAAGCTCCAACTACTACCACTGAAACTCCAACTACATCTACTGAAGCTCAAACTACTGCTACCGAAGCTCCAACTACAACTACAGAATCTCCAGTCACCACTACTGAAGCACCAATTACAACAACGGAAACTCCAATTACAACTACCGAAGCTCCAACTACAACTACTGAGGCTCCAACTACAACTACAGAAACTCCAACTATAACTACCGAGCCTTCAACGACGACAACGAAAGCTCCAGCGACAACTACGGAAGCTCCAACAACTACTGAAGCTCCAACTACAACCACAGAAGCTCCAACCACCACTACCGAAGTTCCAACGACGACAACAGAAGCTCCAACAACTACGGAAGTTCCAACAACTACTGAAACTCCAACGACATTTACTGAAGCTCCAATTACAACTACAGAAGCTCCAACAACATTTATTGAAGCTCCAACTACAACTACAGAAGCTCCAACAACATTTACTGAAGCTCCAACTACAACTACAGAAGCTCCAACTACAACTACAGAAGCTCCAACTACAACTACAGAAGTTCCAACTACTACCACCGAAGCTCCAACTACATCTACTGAAGCTCAAACTACTGCTACCGAAGCTCCAACTACATCTACTGAAGCTCAAACTACTGCTACCGAAGCTACAACTCCAACTACAGAAACTCCAACTATAACTACCGAAGCTCCAACGACGACAACGGAAGCTCCAACGACAACTACGGAAGCTCCAACAACTACTGAAGTTCCAACGACGACAACGGAAGCTCCAACTACAACTACTGAAGCTCCAACTACAACTACAGAAACTCCAACTATAACTACCGAAGCTCCAACGACGACAACGGAAGCTCCAACGACAACTACGGAAGCTCCAACAACTACTGAAGTTCCAACGACGACAACGGAAGCTCCAACAACTACGGAAGTTCCAACAACAACTACAGAAACTCCAACGAAATTTACTGAAGCTCCAACTATAACTACAGAAGCTCCAACCACCACTACTGAAGCTCCAACTACAACTACGGAAGCTCCAACAACAACTACTGAAGCTCAAACTACAACTACTGAAGCTCCAACCACTACTACTGAAGCTCCAACTACTACTACTGAAGCTCCAATTATAAATACTGAAGCTCTATCTACTACTACTGAAGCTCCAACTGCATCTACGGAAGCTCCAACTACAAGTACTGAAGCTCCAACTACAACTACAGAAGATCCAACTACGACTACTGAAGCTCCAAATACAACTACTGAAGCTCAAACTACTGCTACCGATGCTCCAACTACAACTACTGAGGCTCCAACTACAACTACAGAAACTCCAACTATAACTACCGAGCCTCCAACGACGACAACGGAAGCTCCAACAACAACTACGGAAGCTCCAACACCTACTGAAGCTCCAACTACAACTACAGAAGCTCCAACCACCACTACCGAAGTTCCAGCGACGACAACAGTAGCTCCAAATACAGGTACTGAAGCTGAAACTACTTCTACCGAAGCTCCAACTACAACTACTGGAGCTTCAACTACAACTACAGAAACTCCAACAATAACTATAGAAGCTCCAACGACGACAACAGAAGCTCCAACGACAACTACGGAAGCTCCAACAACTACTGAAGCTCCAACTACAACCACAGAAGCTCCAACCACCACTACCGAAGTTCCAACGACAACAACAGAATATCCAACAACTACGGAAGTTCCAACAACAACTACTGAAACTCCAACGACATTTACTGAAGCTCCAACTACAACTACAGAAGCTCCAACCACCACTACTGAAGCTCCAACTACAACTACGGAAGCTCCAACTACAACTACGGAAGCTCCAACTACAACTACTGAAGCTCCAACAACTACGGAAGCTCCAACCACAACTACTGAAGCTCCAATTACATCTACTGAAGCTCCAACTACAATTATAGAAGATCCACCTATATCTACTGAAGCTCTAACTACTGCTACCGAAGCTCCAACTACAACTACTGAAGCTCCAACTAGAACTACAGAAGCTCCAACTACAACTACTGAAGCTCCAACTACAACTACTGAAGCTCCAACAACTACGGAAGCTCCAACCACAACTACTGAAGCTCCAATTACAACTACGGAAACTCCAACTACAACTACAGAAGTTCCAACTACAACTACGGAAACTCCAACTACAACTACAGAGACTCCAACTATAACTACCGAGCATCCAACGACGACAACGGAAGCTCCAACGACAACTACGGAAGCTCCAACTACTGAAGCTCCAACCACAACCACAAAAGCTCCAACCACCACTACTGAAGTTCCAACGACGACAACAGAAGCTCCAACATCTAAGGAAGCTCCAACAAGAACTACTGAAACTCCAACGACATTTACTGAAGCTCCAACTACAACTACAGAAGCTCCAACCACCACTACTGAAGCTCCAACTACAACTACGGAAACTCCAACTACAACTACAGAAGTTCTAACTACGACTACTGAAGCTCCAACTACTAACACCGAAGCTCCAACTGCATCTACTGAAGCTCAAACTACTGCTACCGAAGCTCCAACTACAACTACTGAAGCTCCAACTACAACTACAGAAGCTCCAACTACAACTACTGAAGCTCCAACTACAACTAAGGAAACTCCAACTATAACTACAGAAGTTCCAACTACGACTACTGAAGCTCCAACTACGACTACTGAAGCTCCAACTACATTTACTGAAGCTCCAACTACAACTACAGAAGCTCCAACGACATTTACTGAAGCTCCAACTACAACTGCAGAAGCTCCAACCACCACTACTGAAGCTCCAATTACAACTACGGAAACTCCAACTACAACTACAGAAGTTCCAACTACGACTACTGAAGCTCCCACTACTTCCACCGAAGCTCCAACTACATCTACTGAAGCTCAAGCTACTGCTACCGAAGCTCAAACTACAACTACAGAAGCCCCAACCACCACTACTGAAGCTCCAATTACAACTACGGAAACTACAACTACAGAAGTTCCAACTACGACTACTGAAGCTCCAACTACAACTATAGAAGATCCAACTAGATCTACTGAAGCTCGAACTACTGCTACCGAATCTCCAACTACAACTACTGAAGCTCCAACTAGAACTACAGAAGCTCCAACTACAACTACTGAAGCTCCAACCATTACTACTGAAACTTCAACTACTATTACTGAAGCTCCAATTATAAATACTGAAGCTCCAACTATAATTACAGAGGTTCCATCTACGATTACTGAAGCTCCAACTACAACTACTGAAGCTCAAACTACTGCTACCGAAGCTCCAACTACAACTACTGAAACTCCAACTACAACTACAGAGACTCTAACTATAACTACCGAGCCTCCAGCGACGACGACGGAAGCTCCAACGACAACTACGGAAGCTCCAACAACTACTGCAGCTCCAACTACAACCACAGGAGCTCCAACTACAACCACAGAAGCTCCAACCACCACTACCGAAGTTCCAACGACGACAACAGAAGCTCCAACATCTACGGAAGCTCCAACAACAACTACTGAAACTCCAACGACATTTACTGAAGCTCCAACTACAACTACAGAAGCTCCAACCACCACTACTGAAGCTCCAATTACAACTACAGAAACTCCAACTACAACTACAGAAGTTCTAACTACGACTACTGAGGCTCCCACTACTTCCACCGAAGCTCCAACTACATCTACTGAAGCTCAAGCTACTGCTACCGAAGCTCAAACTACAACTACAGAAGCCCCAACCACCACTACTGAAGCTCCAATTACAACTACGGAAACTACAACTACAGAAGTTCCAACTACGACTACTGAAGCTCCAAGTACAATTATAGAAGATCCAACTAGATCTGCTGAAGCTCTAACTACTGCTACCGAAGCTCCAACTACAACTACTGAAGCTCCAACTAGAACTACAGAAGCTCCAACTACAACTACTGAAGCTCCAACTACAACTACGGAAACTCAAACTACAACTACAGAAGCTCCAACGACATTTACTGAAGCTCCAACTACAACTACAGAAGCTCCAACCACCACTACTGAAGCTCCAACTACAACTACGGAAGCTCCAACTACAACTACGGAAGCTCCAACTACAACTACTGAAGCTCCAACCACTACTACTGAAACTTCAAGTACTATTACTGAAGCTCCAATTATAAATACTGAAGCTCCAACTACAACTACAGAGGTTCCATCTACGATTACTGAAGCTCCAACTACAACTACTGAAGCTCAAACTACTGCTACCGAAGCTCCAACTACAACTACTGAAGCTCCAACTACAACTACAGAGACTCCAACTTTAACTACCGAGCCTCCAACGACGACAACGGAAGCTCCAACGACAACTACGGAAGGTCCAACAACTACTGAAGCTCCAACTACAACCACAGAAGCTCCAACCACCACTACCGAAGTTCCAACGACGACAACAGAAGCTCCAACATCTACGGAAGTTCCAACAACTACTGAAACTCCAACGACATTTACTGAAGCTCCAACTAAAACTACAGAAGCTCCAACCACCACTACTGAAGCTCCAATTACAACTACGCAAACTCCAACTACAACTACAGAAGTTCCAACTACGACTACTGAAGCTCCAACTACTACCACCGAAGCTCCAACTACATCTAATGAAGCTCAAACTACTGCTACCGAAGCTCCAACTACAACTACTGAAGCTCCAACTACAACTACAGAAGCTACAACTACAACTACTGAAGATCCAACTACAACTACGGAAACTCCAACTACAACTACAGAAGTTCCAACTACGACTACTGAAGCTCCAACTACGACTACTGAAGCTCCAACTACATTTACTGAAGCTCCAACTACAACTACAGAAGCTCCAACGACATTTACTGAAGCTCCAACTACAACTGCAGAAGCTCCAACCACCACTACTGAAGCTCCAACTACAACTACAGAGACTCCAACTATAGCTACTGAGCCTCCAACGACGACAACTGAAGCTCCAACGACAACTACGGAAGCTCCAACAACTACTGCAGCTCCAACTACAACCACAGAAGCTCCAAATACAACCACAGAAGCTCCAACCACCACTACCGAAGTTCCAACGACGACAACAGAAGCTCCAACATCTACGGAAGCTCCAACAACAACTACTGAAACTCCAACGACATTTACTGAAGCTCCAACTACAACTACAGAAGCTCCAACCACCACTACTGAAGCTCCAACTACAACTACGGAAACTCCAACTACAACTACAGAAGTTCCAACTACGACTACTGAAGCTCCAACTACGACTGTTGTAGCTAAAACTACATTTACTGAAGCTCCAACTACAACTACAGAAGCTCCAACGACATTTACTGAAGCTCCAACTACAACTACAGAAGCTCCAACCACCACTACTGAAGCTCCAACTACAACTACGGAAACTCCAACTACAACTACGGAATCTCCAACTACAACTACTGAAGCTCCAACCACTACTACTGAAACTTCAACTACTATTACTGAAGCTCCAATGATAAATACTGAAGCTCCAACTACAACTACAGAGGTTCCAACTACGATTACTGAAGCTCCAACTACAACTACTGAGGCTCAAACTACTGCTACAGAAGCTCTAACTACAACTACTGAAGCTCCAACGACAACTACAGAGACTCCAACTACAACTACCGAGCCTCCAACGACGACAATGAAAGCTCCAACGACAACTACGGAAGCTCCAACAACTACTGAAGCTCAAACTACAACTACAAAAACTCCAACTATAACTACTGAGCCTCCAACGACGACAATGAAAGCTCCAACGACAACTACGGAAGCTCCAACAACTACTGAAGCTCCAACTACAACCACAGAAGCTCCAACCATAACTACCGAAGTTCCAACGACGACAACAGAAGATCCAACAACTACGGAAGTTCCAAAAACAACTACTGAAGCTCCAACTACAACTACGGAAAATCCAACTACAACTACAAAAGTTCCAACTACGACTACTGAAGCTCCAACTACGACTACTGAAGCTCCAACTACATTTACTGAAGCTCCAACTACAACTACAGAAGCTCCAACGACATTTACTGAAGCTCCAACTACAACTACAGAAGCTCCAACCACCACTACTGAAGCTCCAACTACAACTACGGAAACTCCAACTACAACTAAGGTAGCTCCAACTACAACTACTGAAGCTCCAACCACTACTACTGAAACTTCAACTCCTATTACTGAAGCTCCAATTATAAATACTGAAGCTCCAACAACAACTACAGAGGCTCCAACTACGATTACTGAAGCTCCAACTACAACTACTGAAGCTGAAACTACTGCTACAGAAGCTCCAACTACAACTACAGAAACTCCAACTATAACTACCGAGCCTCCAACGACGACAACGAAAGCTCCAACGACAACTACGGAAGCTCCAACAACTACTGAAGCTCCAACTACAACCACAGAAGCTCCAACCATAACTACCGAAGTTCCAACGACGACAACAGAAGCTCCAACAACTACGGAAGTTCCAACAACAACTACTGAAACTCCAACCACCACTACTGAAGCTCCAATTACAACTACGGAAACGCCAACTACAACTACAGAAGTTCCAACTACGACTACTGAATTTCCAACTACTACCACCGAAGCTCCAACTACATCTACTGAAGCTCAAACTACTGCTACCGAAGCTCCAACTACAACTACTGAAGCTCCAACTACAACTACAGAAGCTCCAACTACAAATACTGAAGCTCCAACTACGACTACTGAAGCTCCAACTACATTTACTGAAGCTCCAACTACAACTACAGAAGCTCCAACTACAAATACTGAAGCTCCAACTACAACTACTGAAGCTCCAACTACAAATACGGAAACTCCAACTACAACTACAGAAGTTCCAACAACGACTACTGAAGCTGCAACTACGACTACTGAAGCTCCAACTACATTTACTGAAGCTCCAACTACAACTATAGAAGCTCCAACGACATTTACTGAAGCTACAACTACAACTACAGAAGCTCCAACCACCACTACTGAAGCTCCAACTACAACTACAGAAGTTCCAACTACAACTACTGAAGCTCCAACTACAACTACGGAAACTCCAACTACAACTACAGAAGTTCCAACTACGACTACTGAAGCTCTCACTACTACCACCGAAGCTCCAAATACATCTACTGAAGCTCAAACTACTGCTACCGAAGCTCCAACTACAACTACAGAAGCTCCAACCACCACTACTGAAGCTCCAATTACAACTACGGAAACTCCAACTACAACTACAGAAGTTCCAACTACGACTACTGAAGCTCAAATTACAACTATAGAAGATACAACTACATCTACTGAAGCTCTAACTATTGCTACCGAAGCTCCAACTACAACTACTGAAGCTCCAACTACAACTACGGAAACTCCAACTACGACTACTGAAGCTCCAACTACGACTACTGAAGCTCCAACTACATTTACTGAAGCTCCAACTACAACTACAGAAGCTCCAATGACATTTACTGAAGCTCCAACTACAACTACAGAAGATCCAACCACCACAACTGAAGCTCCAACTACAACTACGGAAGCTCCAACTACAACTACTGAAGCTCCAACCACTACTACTGAAACTTCAACTACTATTACTGAAGCTCCAATTATAAATACTGAAGCTCCAACTACAACTACAGAGGTTCCATCTACGATTACTGAAGCTCCAACTACAACTTCTGAAGCTCAAACTACTGCTACCGAAGCTCCAACTACTGAAGCTCCAACTACAACTACAGAGACTCCAACTATAACTACCGAGCCTCCAACGACGACAACGGAAGCTCCAACGACAACTACGGAAGGTCCAACAACTACTGAAGCTCCAACGACAACTACGGAAGCTCCAACTACTGAAGCTCCAACACCTACTGAAGCTCCAACGACAACTACGGAAGGTCCAACAACTACTGAATCTCCAACCACCACTACCGAAGTTCCAACGACGACAACAGAAGCTCCAACATCTACGGCAGTTCCAACAACAACTACAGAAGCTCCAACGACATTTACTGAAGCTCCAACTACAACTACAGAAGCTCCAACTACAACTACAGAAGTTCCAACTACGACTACTGAAGCTCCAACTACTACCACCGAAGCTCCAACTACATCTACTGAAGCTCAAACTACTGCTACCGAAGCTCCAAATGCAACTACTGAAGCTCCAACTATAACTACCGATGCTCCAACGACGACAACGGAAGCTCCAAAGACAACTGCGGAAGCTCCAACAACTACTGAAGCTCCAACGACAGCTACTGAAGTTCCAACCACCACTGCCGAAGTTCCAACGACGACAACGGAAGCTCCAACAACTACGGAAGTTCCAACAACAACTACTGAAACTCCAACGACATTTACTGAAGCTCCAATTACAACTAATGAAGCCCCAACGACATTTACTGAAGCTCCAACTACAACTGCAGAAGCTCCAACCACCACTACTGAAGCTCCAATTACAACTACGGAAGCTCCAAGTACAACTACTGAAGCTCCAACTACCACTACTGAAGCTCCAACTACAACCACTGAAGCTCCAACAACAACTACTGAAGCTCCAACTACAACTACTGAAGCTCCAACCACTACTACTGAAGCTCCAACTACTACTACTGAAGCTCCAATTATAAATACTGAAGCTCCAACTACTACTACTGAAGCTCCAACTACATCTACGGAAGCTCCAACTACAAGTACTGAAGCTCCAACTACAACTATAGAAGATCCAACTATAACTACCGAGCCTCCAACGACAACTGCGGAAGCTCCAACAACTACTGAAGCTCCAACTACAACTACAAAAGCTCCAACCACCACTACCGAAGTTCTAACGACGACAACGAAAGCTCCAACAACTACGGAAGTTCAAACAACAACAACTGAAACTCCAACGACATTTACTGAAGCTCCAACTACAACTACAGAAGCTCCAACCACCACTACTGAAGCTCCAACTACAACTACGGAAACTCCAACTACAACTACTGAAGCTCCAACTACTACCACCGAAGCTCCAACTACAACTACTGAAGCTCAAGTTACTGCTACCGAAGCTCCAACTACAACTACTGAAGCTCCAACTACAACTACAGAGACTCCAACTATAACTACCGAAGCTCCAACGACGACAACGGAAACTCCAACGACGACAACGGAAGCTCCAACGACAACTACGGAAGCTCCAACAACTACGGAAGCTCCAAGTACAACTACAGAAGCTCCAATCACCACTACTGAAGTTTCAACGACGACAACGGAAGCTCCAACAACTACGGAAGTTCCAACAACAACTACTGAAACTCCAACGACATATACTGAAGCTCCAACAACAACTACAGAAGCTCCAACGACATTTACTGAAGCTCCAACTACAACTACAGAAGCTCCAACCACCACTACTGAAGCTCCAACTACAACTACTGAAGTTCCAACTACGGAAGCTCCAACTACAACTACTGAAGCTCCAACTACCACTACTGAAGCTCAAACTACAACCACTGAAGCTCCAACAACAACTACTGAAGCTCCAACTACAACTACCGAAGCTCTAACTACAACTACTGAAACTCCAACTACAACTACGGAAACTCCAACTACAACCACAACTACTGAAACTCCAACTACAACTACTGAAATTCCAACTACAACTACGGAAACTCGAACTACAACTTCTGAAACTCCAACTACAACTACGGAAACTCCAACTACAACCACAACTACTAAAACTCCAACTACAACTACTGAAACTCCAACTACAACCACAACTACTAAAACTCCAACTACAACTACTGAAATTCCAAGTACAACTACGGAAACTCGAACTACAACTTCTGAAACTGCAACTACAACTACAGAAACTCCAACTATAACTACCGAAGCTCCAACGACGACAACGGAAACTCCAACGACGACAACGGAAGCTCCAACGACAACTACGGAAGCTCCAACAACTACGGAAGCTCCAACAACTACTGAAGCTCCAAGTACAACTACAGAAGCTCCAATCACCACTACTGAAGTTTCAACAGCGACAACGGAAGCTCCAACAACTACGGAAGTTCCAACAACAACTACTGAAACTCCAACGACATTTACTGAAGCTCCAACGACATTTACTGAAGCTCCAACTACAACTACAGAAGCTCCAACCACCACTACTGAAGCTACAACTACGGAAGCTCCAACTACAACTACTGAAGCTCCAACTACAACTACTGAAGCTCCAACTACAACTACTGAAGCTCCAACTACCACTACTGAAGCTCAAACTACAACCACTGAAGCTCCAACGACATTTACTGAAGCTCCAACTACAACTACAGAAGCTCCAACCACCACTACTGAAGCTCCAACTACAACTACTGAAGCTCCAACTACGGAAGCTCCAACTACAACTACTGAAGCTCCAACTACCACTACTGAAGCTCAAACTACAACCACTGAAGCTCCAACAACAACTACTGAAGCTCCAACTACAACTACCGAAGCTCTAACTACAACTACTGAAACTCCAACTACAACTACGGAAACTCCAACTACAACCACAACTACTGAAACTCCAACTACAACTACTGAAATTCCAACTACAACTACGGAAACTCGAACTACAACTTCTGAAACTCCAACTACAACTACGGAAACTCCAACTACAACCACAACTACTAAAACTCCAACTACAACTACTGAAATTCCAACTACAACTACGGAAACTCGAACTACAACTTCTGAAACTCCAACTACAACTACGGAATCTCCAACTACAACCACAACTACTGAAACTCCAACTACAACTACTGAAATTCCAAGTACAACTACGGAAACTCGAACTACAACTTCTGAAACTCCAACTACAACTACAGAAACTCCAACTATAACTACCGAAGCTCCAACGACACCTACGGAAGCTGCAACAACTACGGAAGCTCCAACAACTACTGAAGCTCCAAGTACAACTACAGAAGCTCCAATCACCACTACTGAAGTTTCAACAGCGACAACGGAAGCTCCAACAACTACGGAAGTTCCAACAACAACTACTGAAACTCCAACGACATTTACTGAAGCTCCAACGACATTTACTGAAGCTCCAACTACAACTACAGAAGCTCCAACCACCACTACTGAAGCTACAACTACGGAAGCTCCAACTACAACTACTGAAGCTCCAACTACAACTACTGAAGCTCCAACTACAACTACTGAAGCTCCAACTACCACTACTGAAGCTCAAACTACAACCACTGAAGCTCCAACAACAACTACTGAAGCTCCAACTACAACTACCGAAGCTCTAACTACAACTACTGAAACTCCAACTACAACTACGGAAACTCCAACTACAGCCACAACTACTGAAACTCCAACTACAACTACTGAAATTCCAACTACAACTACGGAAACTCGAACTACAACTTCTGAAACTCCAACTACAACTACTGAAACTACAACTAAAACCACAGAAACCCCAACTACAACTACAACTACTGAAACTCCAACTAATGCAGCTCCTCTGCCATCGGGTGAGTTTTTGTTTTTCATTGTCGAATTATTATGTAGGGGGATTTTAGTTTTAAAAGGAGAGAAGGGTGTAACAGACTTGTTTTTGTTACACTATTACTCCAGTCAATCTATGCAACCATCGGTTAAGTAATCAAAAGTTGAATTGTTTATATTGGATATGGTATCAACTACATTTGTACCTAGATCCTAAAGTTATTCAGAATTCATAGCTTTTATTAATACTGACTTTAAGATACTGCATATGAATTAATTAGTATTCGTAGTTTACCAATTGTATTCGATCAACTTAAAGAACGGAATAAATTCAACGACTATTTGTCAATTTGCATTTATTTATATATGATGTTTTTATCTACAACAGACTTTGGTTACGACGTAATTTACATTTAAAAACAGATATCTCATTGTCGGTAGCTAGCCTAACCCACGGCTGACAACACTCTGATACTCTCCACTCATCGTGAATAGATCCACAGGGGCTTGTTATTAGACGGTTGTCAGTCCAGGGATTAAACAAATCGTAACAAGCCCCTGTGTTAGATCTAGATAGTATCGAAGCATAACAAGCATTGCCCGTGTGTTACGTACCAATGCGGTGTCGGCCCAATAGTCCGAAGGCCCGATAGTCCGAAGGCCCAATAGTCCGAAGTTCGATAGTCCGAAAGCCCAATAGTTACAAATTAATTTATTTAGAATGATTTTGAATCTGCCAGCTTTCTTGTAATGAAAGGTAACACAGACAATTATGACGACCACGGGGTTTATCTAACGATTGGATACTATTTAAAAATTTCTTCAGATTGTTATATTGATAAAAAAAAAACACATTGACCACATAAAGTATACAACCCCATTTAGCAAGGAAATACTTACTGCCAATGGTATACTTCCTTTTTACTAGCAGAAAGAGTTTTAGTTTCCAAACCCCGAATATTGGCATTTAAGATATAGGAATATAGCCATTACTTGGAGTCCTTCGTATGTCCGGCAATTTCCCCCTTTCCAACTTCTTGAGAACCAATGAATAGTTTTTAAGAGATAGTCTGAACATAGCAAAGATATTGTCTAGGAGTTACTGTACATATGATGGTATTTTTGTTGTTGTTGCCATGATTGGTCAACACACATGAACGATGAAAGAGTTTCTCTTGGGGGCGGGGGATTTACTCTATTGAGAGATTGAAATGAAACTTGGTATTTATGTTCATATCAATGTTGGTACTTTGATGTCGATCGGAAATGACCGACAGTAGAGGCTATGGTTTACATAGAAACTCTATGGGAAAACAGGTTCATCTTCTTTAGAACCACTGAACAGACCTTAACCATATTTGGCAGAAATTTTTCCCAACGAGGTCTGGCACAGCAGTCACATGACTTCGGATATTTTTATGGTCTAACATGAGCATTTTTTTCTTCATATTTTTTAATTATAAATATCCTAGATGCTTTCTTAATGCCTTTATATAAAATGAAATTCATACAACAGTATTGCAGTGATAAATTTGTTTATTCAAGTGTCACATTAAGCCTGCCATAAAATATCCAAGTCATATCATACAATTAATTCAATCAATATCCAGCCGAGGTTAAATAAACAAGACACGATACAATACATATTGGCCTTTATTTAAAGATTAAAATAGTCAAATCAAAACAAAAGTTCATGATTTTTTTTTTATAAAACACGATTAATAAGGATAAAAATCCAAAGCATCAAAATATAAATATACAAATAAAAGGAAAAAAGAACTTCACTTCATTTTTTTTTAGAATTCAAATTGTACATTACAAAAATACCTATAGAAATTCAAATCTTAACATTATACACACACACACACACACACACACACACACACACATATATATATAAATGTCTGTTAAATATTAAGCTGCATGTATTTCATATTAAATATCGATGCACGTGGACGGGATCGTTATCGGGACCCGGTGATCATGTTTTTGGTATGTTCCCACATACTATTGGAAAAGCACTAAAATGACGATAAAATCATATTTTCTTAACCAATTTTCAGAAAATTTTCAGAAATTGTTTGTAATAATACATCACACCTAATTCCGGGGGGGGGGGGGGGGGGGTGAAAGAGTGTTGCGTTTATCCATTGGGCATTTCGTTAATTCGATGTACCGCGCCAGTAAAACCACGGTCACGTGATTCTATTTTGTAAATGTTGACATTTTCGTCGGTCATGAACATTGTAGAACAAAGACCTCGTTTATTTATACCGTAGACATAATCGAAACGTCTAGTATTGATTTCTTTTCAAGAATAATTACTTCCACGATTTGTTTTTTAGATTTGTGTTAAAACGGCAGATTATTATTAAATTTTTGATGATTTACAGGGTGACCCGTCGATGGAATTCTCCATCGCATTGAAATAAAATGCAAATATATTAAGTTTACAGTAGATATTTACTATATAAATCCTTGAGTAGAGTGACATTCCCAAACTTCACACTGCGCTAGGTTATATATTTATTTAACGAAATGTTTCTCTGGTACATTCATTGATATGAGTTTGTGTCAGCTTTTAGTACCGAAAAATTGTCAGTCAAGAAAGATACCGTAGTCTGGCGTAGAGCCGTAACCAACACTTTACAAATACCCGTTTTATCTTTTAATCAATAAGAGATCTTAGTGTGAATAGACTATATTTTTAATTGTTATAAACACCAAAGTTCCGTAACCAAGACTACAAAGAATACCCGTTTTACCTTTTAAACTATAGAAGATTCTTTTTAGACAACTTTTTAGTTGTATCAATAAAGGATTTTATACGTATTATGTGTACTGTGATAAAATGGATCTTACCTTTTAGCTGATGAGACGATAACTTTTAGAATTAGTAGTGAAATGCATATTTTTAGATCTAAACTAGCCAATCAGATGCGAATCTAAAATATTAATTAATTTCTTAATGGACGACACGGTTGGGGGAAACAAATGTGAAATATAGCAAAGTGATATGATACGTCAAAGACCAATCTTAGACTAACTTAATCATGTAAATAACTTTGAGCAGCAATTTGGCAAATAGTAAAATCTTAACTGTATATAGAAGGATTTTATGCGAAGTGTGTGTGGGTATACGTAGGACTTCCCTGTATATATGTGCACAACAAAATTCGAGTGGTGGAGGGAATACGAGCACTGTACATAAATGGAGGACCTGTTCTACATACTGACGTATGGTTCCTCTACAGAGGGGGTTAAAGATATAGAAGAAGCAGAAGATAACTCGGAATGAATTTTGTATTTCTAATTTTTTTTTTAGAACTAATTAGATACCAAGATCTTGTCGAAATATATTCTGCAGAAACGATAATAAACGATGCATTTTCATATAGTGAAAATGTATAAAGATAAGGAGGTCAACAAAAATGTCAAAAATATTTTTTTATCAATGTGTGACGTAAAATTGTTTTTGACATTTACTTCACTGAATTTGGTACTGCTTTGACAACTATTTCACCTATTTTGTTCCAGTATTGTTATAAATACTGTTACAGTGACAGCCGGAACATTTGAGCCGTAATGAAAGCGGGAGGTGTGGCGCTTTAAAATCTGATTCAACCCACCATTTCTTTAGAAATGCCTGTACCAAGTCAGGGTCATTACGGTTTTCAGTTTTCCGGTTGTTGACTGATTTTGTCTGTTTATATACTTATGAGTTTTGACTTTCCCTTTGTAAGATTGTTCGGAGTTCGGTAATTTTGTTATTACCTTTATTTACCGAATGACTTAAAAACACGCTGTGCACAAATGTTAATGCCGATGATGGCTGCTATTTTAATAGCATATGCATATAATTAACAATGTTAGAACAACAAATTTTGGAATATACAAACATTTATAAATGGTCTCCTATACCCCCTTTTGTAAAAGAAAGGATAGGTGACTAAAATTTACACGTCCACCGGTTTTATTGGTGGATCACTGTGAAAACTTTGAATTGTTATTTTCACAGGCCCCCTAGCGATTAAACAAAAAAAAAATCTATATTCTTTTGATGAATCATGAACAGAACTCGTGTAATTTTTTTTCTATGCATGAAAATAAAATTCAATATAAAGATAAAAAAATTGTATAAATATTTAAAGAAAATGTATACATATTAGTTTTCAAGTGTACTTCTTTTCCATAAATCTGAATATATCAAGTAAAAAAGGGTACATTTTGAAAAGAATGTTCATGCGCTTGTGCGTGCGAAAAATTTTTTTCAGGAAAATAATAGTTTGGACCAAAGGCTCCTTCCATGTCGCCCCCCCCCCCCCCCCCCTCCCCAATTAAAATCAAATGGTTGCTCCCTTAACCCTTAACACAGAATTAATATGTATACATAATATAATACTTTATTTGGTATAAGCTATATGAGTAGTATTAGGGAATTTTAATTGAATCTTGTATTGGAAAGGTAAACTAAATAAGGTACATGAATATAAACATGAAAAGTGTGAAAACTTCCAGCACCAAGTAAGTAATATAATATTTACAGATTAATACATGGGCATTTCCATATTGGCCTGGTTATCTCCCGAGACCCCCATATTGGCCCGAGACGCAATCGAGGGCCAACATGGGTCGAGGGATGATAACCAGGCCAATATGGAAATGCCCATGTATTAAACTAAGAGATTATTACATGACATTTTCCATATCGGCCCTGGTATTAGCCCGAGACTCCCATATTAAGGTCGAGGGTTGATACCAGGGACCATATGGAAAATTTCATGTCATAATCTTTTTATCACATATTTTACATTGACCTTTTCCAAGCATTTACTTTTATATTGCAAAAAAGATCTATGAACAGACAAATTACGAAAATAAATCCTTAAATCCTTGTTCCACTTGCAAATATTTTTGTTTCGAATCTGATTTCAAAAATATACCAAACAATGTCGATCTGTACAATGACGTTAGAAACTATTTGTAAAATCTACACAAGACGTTGACATTTGAATGTAAATTCCTATTCAACATGACGTATATATTTGAGCTAATTATTCCGTTTCAAGTTATTTAAAATTGATTCCAATATGTTGAAATGTGTTAATTTGATTGAAATACGATTTTATGCATATCTTTATGCATCATCTTTCCTTGTACTTTGAAACCACTGCGCAGATACCAGAAGTTGAATACGGGGACTAATACGAATATATGAGGGCAAATACGGATATTTGAGGGCAAATTACCAACACTGACTTTTAGCTATTATTGGACATGCAAAAATGAACATATTGCAACAAAATATGTGATAAAAAATGATATTGTTTGAGGCAAAGAAATATTCCAGCAAAAATAAAGAGGAAAAAATAAGATTTTAGCCAAACCCAGGTATATCCAACGTGTATATTTTTTTTACTTACTTGAAAAGTAACTATCTGAAAGTAAATGCATTGATGTTAACAATTAATTCTGTATGGTGTACAAATTTTACTGACCTATCCAGAGGGGCATAGGGTTATATCTTAACCTGTGAAATTAGATTATGAATACATAATCCCCATATCTAAATCATAAATTTACAAAAAAGCATGATATATACATGTACTTACATTTCTGTAAAGACTTTTACTAATAAATGTTGTTGCTGTACAAGATTCCTGTGCATTTTTATTTGCTTCAAATAATGAAACAAGTGGACAATTTACTTGTCAAGTTATACTTCAAATAATGAAACCAGTGGACAATTTACTTGTCAAGTTATACTTCAAATAATGAAACAAGTGGACAATTTACATGTCAAGTTATACTTCAAATAATGAAACAAGTGGACAATTTACTTGTCAAGTTATACTTCAAATAATGAAACAGTGGACAATTTACTTGACAAGTTATACTTCAAATAATGAAAGAAGTGGACAATTTACTTGTCAAGTTATACTTCAAATAATGAAAGAAGTGGACAATTTACTTGTCAAGTTATACTTCAAATAATGAAACAAGTGGACAACTTACTTGTCAAGTTATACTTCAAATAATGAAACAAGTGGACAATTTACTTGACAAGTTATACTTCAAATAATGAAACAAGTGGACAATTTACTTGTCAAGTTATACTTCAAATAATGAAACAAGTGGACAATTTACTTGACAAGTTATACTTCAAATAATGAAACAAGTGAACAATTTACTTGTCAAGTTATAATTGGTACAGTAAAACGTCCAGTCTACAGGTCCAAGCTGTTCTCACCACACAGATGTACATCAAATCAAATAAGTTTTATTTAAAGTCGAAATATCTATAACACATAACATAAGCTCTAGTGAGCTTTTGAATCGACTATTACATAAAAAGCACATACAAGTATAACATAACTTTACAAGCACATATTACATGACATCACAAAGCAAAAAAAAACAAAACAAAAAACGCATGCATAGACATTTGTATAAAACATAAGCTCATGTATACATAGACATACATAAAAGCAAACTCATGCATACATAAAACACAGTTACATATGAAATTAATCAGTACATGTATTATATGTGGGAGATATCAGTTAAAATAAATTGTGAGTAATAATTCTGACCAACCCATGTTGATCTAGTCACAATATAAGTCATAGGTCATACATTAAAATCAGTTGGTTTTCAATGAAACAAGAATAACATAAAATGTGATGAAAATATAAAAATGTGGAGTTGTGTTAAAAGTACAAAAGATCAAATTCATAAAAAATAATGAGAAATGTTGGATTTTTTGTTGGGGGAGGGTGTTCAGTGAGGTGAGCTAAAAAGGGTAGGAAATGCACGCCAAATTATAGTGGAAAAAACTTCATGACAATTCCTCTGAGGTGGCGCTGCTCTCTACTTGCACTTTCTGGTCATGATAGATCGGATTGCTACGATTAAAAAAAAACTGTGATCGAAAGGTGAAGATTATTATTTTTTTAAAAGATGAATGTCTTGTATTGTTTTAAGCATATCAGAAGTATGTAACAACAAATACGAGCGTAGGAGTGCCGGAAAGTGTAAGTGTGTGTGTGTGTAAAAAATGAGGGGATCTTTTTATGGAGTGGAACTGACCGAAAGTAGATGGCAAGGTGGCGATGTGGACTTGAAAGTGGGGCGTGGGCACAGGCACTTGTTTCTATCCATGGGAAGATCGACGATCAATGTATATGGGATAGATCGACGATCAATGTATATGGGATAGATCGACGATCAATGTATATGGGATAGATCGACGATCAATGTATATAGGATAGATCGACGATCAATGCATAATACATTGATCGTCGATCTTCCCATGGATAGAAACAAGTGCCTGTGGGCGTGGGTCATGCTTTAGTCTAAAGCCAACTGGCGGGTGAATAGATACACCCCCCCACACACACACACTTCGCAAACATTTTAGTGTTTTGAGTGGGGCACTTGACCCCACCCCATGTCTCCTACAAGGCTATGACCCTGACGATACACAAACTTAAAGTGACGTGGGGTAGAAAAACAAAGATGTCTGCCCACATAAAGACTTGTTTGTGCTTATGTAAATATATAAATCAAAATCATGTCATATGATCATGTGACTAATATGTTTTTATACTTGTAATTTAATGCTAATTTCAGACTTTTTGGTTTATGGATCTACAGTCTCTGATACACAGCTCAGTGGAGACGACAGGTCTTCGCCAAGACTTCGATGCTTCACCACAATACCATTCCTTGGAACAACACATTCATATCTAAGAGTAAGTAATTTCAATTGGCTAGATTCAACATCACATGGAACCACTGGGTATAGATATAGTACATTTCTAGTTTATCTGCCTGACGATTCCTGGGCTCACCATTTTCAGTTGAGACTCATGAAAGTTTTCAAAATTAGATTTGATCAAACTCACCAAAATGTTAAGCAATGTCTTCTGGACGCAAATTAATTGCTACAAACATCTTTAGGACTTGGATGATCACGATTATGGTGAAGCACCTGGCTAAGAAGAGTTTGAAGATATCAAAGTGGTAATCAGAATCCGTAAATCGAAGAAGAACAGACAACTAATGGCCAAAAGAAAAAGTACAAAAGGACAAACAACGATCTACAAAACATACACTTAAAACTAAAGATTAAGTAACACGAACCCCACTAAGAACTGGGGGTGAACTCAGGTGCTCTGAAAGGATAAGAAATTCCAGCTCCACTAGTGGCACCCGTCGTGTTAATCTAGTTACAAACCAGGTGATAAGTCTTGAATGCGGAAAGGAACAGGAAGTATTTACGACAGGTGGAATATATCTGTGGTCATTTGTGACACAGATATTCCATAGCAGTCAACCAAGTCATGGTGATGTCCGTAAAACTGTCGAAGTGATGACTTCAACTTAACCTAGTTAGGAATCAAATACAAAAATTGCTCTTTAGAAAAAATGTAATTGAGTGCCTTGTTTTTAGAAAATGTCATTCTCTATCATTAAACATAAGAAAACAACTTGTATCAGTTTCTGATAAGCAATATTACTTAGTTAGTAGTGTGTGTTGGTGGCCTGTTGTACTACAAAAAACACCCCAGTATGTATTGTCTCCCCTTTGTCCTTGTGACAATCAACACGTCTATCTGATAAAATCAATCCTAGCATTACCTGTTATCTGTATGTTGTTTGTAAACTTGTACTTGTAGTGAATATTTTTGTTTGTTTGTTTCATGGTGTTTAACGCCACTTTCAACAATATTTCAGTTATATCGTGGCGGTCAGTTTTATTTGTGGAGGAAACTGGAGGATCCGGAGAAAACCACCGACCTGTCGCAAATCACTGACAAACTTTATCACATAATATTGTGCACCTCGCCTTGATCGAGATTCAAACTCACAACATCAGTGGTGATAGGCACTGATTGCATAGGTAGTTGTAAATCCAACTACCAAAAGATCACGGCAACGATGGCCCCATGAATATAACTGGACATTATATAGAAATCAAGACTAGAGAGGCCATGATTTTTCACCTAAAATGTAATCAGTGTTGTTATTGAAAGATGCAACTAACATCTAATTTTCAAATTAAATTGTTACTTCTCTTTACAAGATTGTATGTGGATTGGATATGTGGATGTCATGTGATGTTAGTGAACACCTTTATTGACTTGCTGCAGTCATATCACGCTGTACACAACATAGCTCTTTATTTTGTATTAATTTGTTTATGGCCTGATATAGCTGAAACATTGCTCATTAGGTATTCATGGTATTAAGCAACAATTACCCAATCACTCATTACATTTGTTTTACTGATATTTCAGTTTTCAACTAATGGCCTTGCCTGTTTAGGATGTAGACACTCATCCTATGTTCCTGAACCATTGGACACTTTCAGACAGAAGGATATTATTGCTATATTATGGACAGATTTGATCGTCACGGGCAACAACATGATGTATTACCATGCATATACCGATGATGATGATTCTGGGGATCGGACTTTGATAGACAATGTATTGACCAAAGCTTCTTCTAACATAGATTACTATAGACAGACGAGTGGGTTTAGAGCCTCGTGTGTGTATGTCGCTACCTGGGAAAATGCACGATTGTATGGTTATACTGTAAGTATCTAAAAATACACTTAATGTGCATTTAGTTTTCTAAAATATACAGAAGTTTTCTGTCTTTGGTTCTGGAAAATGCCCTCTCAAATTGAATGTTTAGGGGTTAGGGTTATGGGGTTCAACACCACTTTCAGTTATTTCAGTTATATTATTAATTGTGGCGATCAGTTTTATTGGTGGAGGAAACCGGAGTACCCACAGGAAACCCGGCCACAAGTCACTGACAAATTTTATCGCATAATGTTGTATCGAGTACACCTCGCCATGAGCGAGATTGGAATTCACAACTTTAGTCGTGATAGGCACTGATTGCATAGGTAGATGTAAATCCAACTACCATACGATCATGACTATGATTAAACCTTATACATAAATAACAGTTTTATTATTTAGATTGCCCTGCTACCATTGGATTACGATATTTCCCCATTTGCAATAGTTAATATTCAAATTCTAAAGCTGAAAGTGGAGAAATATCGTAATCCACTGGTAGCAAATGGAGAATCTGTTTCTCCCAAGACCAAACTGAAAACGGCAAAAATATTTTTAAGCAGTTAATTTCTATCATTAATGATGTAGAAAGGAAATTGGTGGGAATTCTCATGCAGAAATTTAACTACTGGAGTGAATACCAATATTGTGAAAGTTTAACCAACTGGTTGACCACTGTTAGAAAAATTAAATATGACTCCTTACCAGGAGGATAGACCTTCTCAGAAATATATTTAATGATTTTTTTTAACGTTTTTATGACATTATGATTGGCCGTTGGTTGGTAGTTTATGGTGTTTAATGCCACAATATTTCAGTATATCATGGCGGTCAGTTTTATTGGTGGAGGAAAGCGGAGGACCCGGAGAAAACTACTGACCTGCTGCATAGGTAGTTGTAAATCCAACTACCATATGATCATGACCACGACGGCCCTATGACGTTTATATGGAGGTAAATATTTTTTTCCTTTCGTTATAAAATTTCTGAGCATTGATATCGTCATGGTCACTTTCATATTGTATTAACATTTATCAAACATCTTATGCAATCTATAAATAATTTTTCAGAGTACAGTTACTTTCCAGTTTATTTTGGCCACTGATGGTGTCAACACTTATTCTTACACGCTCTTTAAAGACGTGGACATCATTAATCCACCTAATGGACGTAACGTAGCCATTGGATATTCTGGTGTAACTGGATCTCAGTCCAGTATATTTTCCTTTACTAATGCTGGATTTGAAATGTCAGCATTGCAGGGAAACACATTTGATCGTGAGTATACTGCTGAAGTTAGTGCAGATGGTTAGGGTTAGTGCAGGGGGTTTAATGCCACTTTCTACAATATTTATGTTATTTCATGAATTTCAGTTTTATGAGGAAAATTAGTGCAGTGAAACCTGTCTAAACAGGACATTTGTGGGACAAACTTTTGTGTTTGGAATAGACAGGTGTTCAGTTTATACAGGTAAAATTAACTATTATTTCCTGCATAGGGACTTTATTTAAAGTTTGGTTCATAGAGGATTTTGTTTTTTTAGGGTACGGTTGAGATAAGCTTTACTGTACCCCTCCAGTACTAATTGTATATATTATATCGTAAATTTGTTTTATGAGAATGGATTTCTCAGAGTAATATTTCATAGAGGGTGAAGTGAGATTTGATGAGAAGTCCATTTTGAGCAAGACATATCAACGCTAGTATGTTTATAGAGAATTTTTCAAGGCGATGTGGGTGTCCTCAATATAACGTCGGAGAGTCATCGAGAAACACATTTATTTTAGAAATAAACAATATTTATGTTAATATCATGCTAGTTACTTGATAATACATTTTTTAGTATTCATTATTGTGTAAAGATCAAAAGGACAATTTTACAAATTATTGGTAATGTATATTATTTCTACTTTTTTACAGGTGTAAAAGGAGTATTTTTTGCGACCTTGTCTGTAAGCGGCTTAACAGTTAACAATCCAGCGGCTCAGTGTATTAGATGGTACCGTTCAACAGATCGTTCATTACGGTGGAAACAGAATCGGCCATCACAAATATGTCCTTGTAACCTAGGTCTTATGCGATTTGACTCGAGGTTTTTCCCGTATTCTTTTAACTATGCCAGTGGTGTTTGGTGTTATGTTAACTACAGGTTTACTACAAGTCGTGTAAGTAAATTGTTTTAAGTTAATTGCGACAACTTATATTTTGGGTCTCTGTAGAGTGCTTCTTTGTAATTGTACACACATTAATAACAGTTTTAGAAGATTTAAAAAATGAATAGAGGGTTTTGGTTAATTGGTTTATTATTTCAGCTATATCGTAGCTTTGGTTAATTGGTTTTCTCTACTTTCAATATTTCAGTTATATCATGGCATACAATTTTATTGGTGTAGTCATTAAACAGGAGTACACGGAGAAAATCACTGACCTGTCGTTGTATAAGTACACATCTACATGGACGGGAATATAAACCCTACTTCCAAACAAAGATGGCAGAGACTGCCTCTATATCAGTCTTTGCCGTTGTATTTTCCCCTTACTTACTCGAAAGCCAAATTTAGAAAAAAAAAATTATTCAAACAAATTCTTTCACAATTTTCACTTGTCCGAATCCAGTTTTACTTGTCCCGGGCTTCAGGCAAGTCAGTGGGTTAGCGCGAAGACTGCTATATTATTATAAAGTTTGACTATGATCCAACATATAATTTTTCATTATTATTACACATCCCTTAGTATCACTTTATTTACAGGATCCATGTAGGTTTGTGAGCATATATTTGTTCCGTTAGATAATTAAGGATAAATCGCAATTTTGTTCGGTTTATGAAGAAATAACCTCACAAGCAGGTTGTACACACCGGGTAACCGTTACACAAGCGTGTATACAACCTGATAGAGGTTATTTCGAATGAACCGAACAAATAATTTCGATCAATCCTTATAAATTAATTTTTTTTTTTTTACCTTTTTTTGGTATGATATTGAAAAATATATTCATTTGTTCAAAATACGGCAAATAATCGGAAATAATTTAAATAACCCCAAAGGTGCGTCATTTAAAGAAAATCACCTGATGACAATGGCACACAACGTCTATTTTTAGATTCAGTACATTGACAAATAACTTCAACTTTTTAAACCAATCAAAACACGTATAAAGTGACATGTGACTCTAAAATTAATTTATTTTTTGATAAACAATGTTCTGCATAATGGTTTTTTTCTTTGATGTACACATATTTTATGCTGTTTATTTTGTCCGAAATAAATATTTTAATATATTTGGAGTTGGAATAGTTAATGACTTATGATAAGGTTGACACAATGATTTATCAACCCAGAAGAAGTGATAATTACCGAGGCCAACGTCCGAGGTGATTATCACTTCTTGGTTTGATAAATAACGTGTCAACCAATATCAAAACTCAACAATTGTTTTATTAAATGACTTGAGCTCTATAATTCCGAAATGTTAATGGTAAAAGGAGTTGTGATTGGTTCATAGACATACACTGTCCAATCAAACATTCGATTTAAAGCAAACGTCATCAGGATTTCCCCGATCTATATTTGGGCACTTGACAGCTATGATACACTAATTGTCTAGCTCTCATGCAAGATTGTGCGGTGATCAGAATGTTTCATGAAATAAAGGCCGATGTATGGTTTTGACCAATCAAGAAATTATATTTTTTTAGTCATTTGATAAAATGTGATATTTGATCCAGTCAGAACAAAAACTATGACAAAAATTCTATCTTATTGAAGGTTTCTGTCTTGTTTATTTCTATATACATTTTTTTTTTATTAACTTTGATAATTGATTGATCTTTTCATGTAGCAGTTCAAAAACTGTATTGTTACATTTTCAGATGTGTTGCTACGATTCTTCCTTTGGTTTCATCATAAACAGTATTCCTACAGCGGGTAGTATGTTAACTGCTAATCCTTTTGTTGATCCATCTACATACTATAACGATAACGTTGTGCCGAAGGAAAACTGCTGTGACTTGTCTGATAATTGTCAGTTGTATTATGACGCACGACCAGTGGGGCGTTGTTACTTTAGATCACCTTTCGCTATTTGTAAGTATTTTTTAAATGCTGGAAAACACAGGCACTCGTGGCATGGAATTACACCCCCTTCTAGTGTGCATATCTGTAGGGTCGACACACGTAAGTTGTTGTTAACATAAGGTTGTATGAATATGGACACGAACAAGTTAAATTAAGGAAAAAGAGATGGAATATGAAAGAAATTTCATTAAAAATACATATGTAAACAGAAAATAAAAAAAAGGGGGGATATTTTTGTGCCGCAAGTGCCTATGATGCAAAAGAGATAACAATACTGCAACTAGTCTGTGAGCATCAAATAACATGAAAAACAAAAAATACCACACTGTCCGAACAATTCCAAAATCAAATATCTAAATTATAGAATGAGGCAACATTGATACCTCTAATACATAAATACATGACCTCTTACTTTCCTTACTTGGTACAAATAGAGTCAAACTTATGCTCAAATAAGTTATTTAACACAAATTGAGCAATTTTTCAGCCATATCATGGCGAGAATAGGTAACTTGTAGTCAATGGTCACCATTGTGACAAATGAAAAATGACTGTGCAAGACAAGTAACGGATTGATAGATCTAGAATTGTCAGTGCTGATTTGTAATGATTGGTAGATCTAGAATTGTCAATGCTGATCTGTAATGATTAGTAGATCTAGAATTGTCAGTGCTGATCTGTAATGATTGGTAGATCTAGAACTGTCAGTGCTGATCTGTAATGATTGGTAGATCCAGAATTGTCAGTACTGATCTGTAATGATTGGTAGATCTAGAATTGTCAATGCTGATCTGTAAAGATTGGTTTGGGTATTACAATTTATTGGACCATGGTCGTTGTTTTGTAATACTGTCAAGTTTTTTTTATTCACAGTTAATTAGTTAATTATCAATATTGAAAGTTAATTACTGATGATGTATTAAAGTCTATAATGAAAACTTACAGCGAAATTCTGCAAAATTGATATCATAGCATAAATGTTTGAGTTACCACGAATGTAGCTGTGAAACTGTAGGTCTCATGGTCCTGGTGGTGTTTTAGTGATATGTGTGGATCATAGATCTATGGTAAAAAAAAAAAAAATAAGTACCATTTTGAGCTACGGTTTCACAGCTACCACTAATGATGATGAATTCACAGAATATGTTTACGTGTAAAGATTTCTCATGTCCTTTTTATTTAAAATTTCAATTAATTCAGGCCTTTTATTAAGGGGCGGTACTAGGTACTTTTGGGAGCAGGACAATTGCCCCCCGGACAATAGCCCCTCCTCCCGGACAATTGCCCCCCTAGGACAATAGCCCCCCTAGGATAATTGCCCCCCACAATTTGTTTTCAGTTTTATATTTAGTTTCTGATTACCCCTTTCTGACTCTATGAACTCCATTGCACTACTATGCTTTCACTTCAAAATACACTCCTATTTAAGCCAGTTCTAAGCTTGTACTTAGCTTGCAATCATTTTTTCTCAAAATTCTTTTTAATTATTAACCTTTGTACTTAGCTTTGATCATTGTTTAATCAAATTCCTTTTTATAATTTTTTCTTGAAGACCAATTTTTGATGATTAATATCACAGGGGCTTGAATCGCTTTCATAGAGGTCACACTGCCTATATACCATATATACTAACGTTAGTATATATATATATATGGTATATATGCCGTGTGACCTCTATGAAAGCGACTCAAGCCCCTGTGATTAATATACAAAGAAGAAAATCCAACTTAAAGGTAATTTGAATAATTCAATCTGAGTTTATGCATATTTATTTCTCATTTAAAAAATAAATAAAAATGAAATAACAAAATTGGGGGATGGGGCAATTGACCGGGGGGCTATTGTCCTAGGGGGGCAATTGTCCGGGGGCTATTGTCCAGGGGGCAATTGTCTGGGGGGCTATTGTCCTAGACCCGGTACTTTTACCTGCCTAAAATTGTATTTGGTACCTCCTGATTTTAAAAAGCGTTGTATAAGATATTCATGAAAATTGTTCAAATCTTGATAAAAAATGTACTGCCTGTAAATATTGAAGTACTGGTACACTTGAACAATATTGAAAGCCCTGAAATTTTAATATATTTGTGTTGTTTTTACAGTTTTCTCCTTTGGAGATCCTCACATTGACACATTGGATGGTTTGCAATACACATTTAATGGTTGGGGAGAATACACAATGATCAAGATAGATAACTCTAATGTCACCTTTGAACTTCAAACAAGGACAGATTTAGCCACATCTAAGAATGGAACAGACATTAAGAGGATCAATGCTACAATATTCAGCGGTTTTGCTGCTAAGGAAGATGGAAATGCTAGCATTCGAATGGAACTTGATAGCAATTTAGAATGTAAGTAGTCTTGTCTTTAAAGTGTAATTATATAGGTGTCTAAAAGCCAGTTCACATGAAAGGAGGAATGCTACTTATTACAGTCTTCACGCTAACCCACTTGCCCGAAGTCCGGGACAAGTAAAACTGGATTAGGACAAGTAAAAATTATGAAAGAATTTGTTGGAATAAATAGAAAATTTTTCTATATTTGGCTTTCGGGCAAGTAGGTGAAAAAATTAATGCAAAGATTATTATTATGTTGTAAGTGTCTGATGGGGTGGGGGATGGGTTTCAGAACTTTATCTTAATGGCTTTTCTATGTGTATATATGTTAGCCTCCCCCCTTTTCTTCCCCAGGTAAATTTTCAATGTAAGAGTCTTAATAAATGTATTTCTTTACCATTCCAGCCTTCTGTATTAAAGAGTGCTAGTGAATTTTATACATTAAAATCTATAATTTAAGATGGCAATTAAATAAACGCAACAATATCAAATACAATCCATTTTTTAAAATTGTATTTCTAAAACAATTGTTTGTTATTTAGCTGCGTCTTGAATTGCATTGATTTTGTGGGGAAAAGTTTAAAGATACCAAAGGGGTAATCAGAAGCTGTAAATCAAAGAAGGACAGACAATATAATGGCCAAAAGTTTGAAGATACCAAAGGGGTAATCAGAAGCTGTAAATCAAAGGACAGACAATATAATGGTCAAACGTTTGAAGATACCAAAGGGGTAATCAGAAGCTGTAAATCAAAGAAGGACAGACAATATAATGGTCAAAAGTTTAAAGATACCAAAGGGGTAATCAGAAGTGTAAATCACAGAAGGACAGACAATACTATAATGGCCAAAAGTTTGAAGATACCAAAGGGGTAATCAGAAGCTGCATATCAAAGGACAGACAATATAATGGTCAAAAGTTTGAAAATACCAAAGGGGTAATCAGAAGCTGTAAGTCAAAACACAGACAATATAATGGTCAAAAGTGTGAAGATATCAAAGGGGTAATCAGAAGCTGTAAATCAAAGGACAGACAATATAATGGCCAAAAGTTTGAAAATATCAAAGGGGTAATCAGAAGCTGTAAATCAAAGGACAGACAATATAATGGCCAAAAGTTTGAAGATACCAAAGGGGTAATCAGAAGCTGTAAATCAAGGGACAGACAATATAATGGCCAACAGTTTGAAGATACCAAAGGGGTAATCAGAAGCTGTAAATCAAAGGACAGACAATATAATGGTCAAAAGTTTGAAGATACCAAAGGGGTAATCAGAAGCTGTAAATCAAAGGACAGACAATATAATGATCAAAAGTTTGAAGATACCAAAAGGGTAATCAGAAGCTGTAAATCAAGGGACAGACAATATAATGGTCAAAAGTTTGAAGATATCAAAGGGGTAATCAGAAGCTGTAAATCAAAGAAGGACAGACAATATAATGGTCAAAATTTTGAAGATATCAAAGGGGTAACCAGAAACTGTAAATCAAAGGACAGACAATATAATGGTCAAAAGTTTGAAGATACCAATGGGGTAATCAGAAGCTGTAAATCAAAGGACAGACAATATAATGGCCAAAAGTTTGAAGATACCAAAGGGGTAATCAGAAGCTGTAAATCAAAAAAGGACAGACAATATAAAGGTCAAAAGTTTGAATATATCAAAGAGGTAATCAGAAGCTGTAAATCAAAGGACAGACAATGTAATGGCCAAAAGTTTGAAGATACCAAAGGGGTAATCAGAAGTGTAAATCACAGAAGGACAGACAATACTATAATGGCCAAAAGTTTGAAGATACCAAAGGGGTAATCAGAAGCTGCATATCAAAGGACAGACAATATAATGGTCAAAAGTTTGAAGATACCAAAGGGGTATTCAGAAGCTGTAAATCAAAGCACAGACAATATAATGGTCAAAAGTGTGAAGATATCAAAGGGGTAATCAGAAGCTGTAAATCAAAGGACAGACAATATAATGGCCAAAAGTTTGAAAATATCAAAGGGGTAATCAGAAGCTGTAAATCAAAGGACAGACAATATAATGGCCAAAAGTTTGAAGATACCAAAGGGGTAATCAGAAGCTGTAAATCAAAGGACAGACAATATAATGGCCAAAAGTTTGAAAATATCAAAGGGGTAATCTAGAAGCTGTAAATCAAAGGACAGACAATATAATGGCCAAAAATTTGAAGATACCAAAGGGGTAACCAGAAGCTGTAAATCAAAGAAGGACAGACAGTATAATGGCCAAAAGTTTGAAGATACCAAAGGGGTAATCAGAAGCTGTAAATCAAAGCACAGACAATATAATGGTCAAAAGTTTGAAGATACCAAAGGGGTAATCAGAAGCTGTAAATCAAAGGACAGACAATGTATTGGTCAAAAGTTTGAAGATACCAAAGGGGTAATCAGAAGCTGTAAATCAAAGAAGGACAGACAACACAATGGTCAAAAGTGTGAAGATACCAAATGGGTATTCAGAAGCTGTAAATCAAAGAAGAACAGACAATATAATGGTCAAAAGTTTGAAGATACCAAAGGGGTAACCAGAAGCTGTAAATCAAAGGACAGACAATATAATGGTCAAAAGTTTGAAGATACCAAAGGGGTAATCAGAAGCTGTGAATCAAAGGACAGACAATATAGGTCAAAAGTTTGAAGATACCAAAGGGGTAATCAGAAGCTGTAAATCAAAGGACAGACAATATAATGGTCAAAAGTTGGAAGATACCAAAGGGGTAATCAGAAGCTGTAAATCAAAGAAGGACACACAATATAATGGTCAAATGTTTGAAGATACCAAGGGGGTAATCAGAAGCTGTAAATCAAAAGACAGACACTATAATGGTCAAAAGTTTGAAGATACCAAAGGGGTAATCAGAAGCTGTAAATCAAAGGACAGACAATATAATGGTCAAAAGTTTGAAGATACCAAAGGGGTAATCAGAAGCTGTAAATCAAAGGACAGACAATATAATAGTCAAAAGTTTGAAGATACCAAAAGGGTAAACAGAAGTGTAAATCAAAGAAGGACAGACAATATAATGGCCAAAAGTTTGAAGATACCAAAAGGGTAAACAGAAGTGTAAATCAAAGAAAGATTGACAACACAATGGTCGACAGAAAAATGATAAAAGGACAAACTATGATGTACAAAACACTACACAGAAAACTAAATATTGAACAGCATTAATACCACTAAAACAGGTAGGGGAGGGAAGATTGCTGAACTAGCGTGGCCAACAATGCATGTTTTGATATCTGCTGACCCCCACCCATCCTGCATCATTCAATTCCAGGCTTTTCAATAAGGGGTGGGACTAGGTACTTTTACCTGCCTAATATGTACCTCCTGATTTTAAAGAATGTTGTATGAGATATTCATGAAAATCGTTAAAATTTTAATAAAAAGTACTACCTGTAAATAGTGAAGTACTGGTAGACTTGAAAAATATTGAAAGCCCTGCAAGTCATGTAAGAGTGAAAAAGCTATCTAGAGGTGTCATTCATACAATAGACCTAAATGTATCTTGTAATTGTGTTTAATCTACAGTATTTTACCATCCATATCTTCTAATTGTATTGCTTTAATGCATTATATTTTCATTTGTAGCCATGGTGATATTTGGTAACGAAAACGATTACACGACTGATTTCTATGGTAGTGATAGTTTTGTTGTGTACTTGAGTGGATTAGTTCTGAGACGTAAAGCTAACATGACATTATCTGCTCAATTCTCTAACTCAGGTCAGATTATTACTTATTAATTTAATTTGATGTGAATACTGCAATCTGATTGGCTGATCTGCCTGTAGCAACATTGGTTATACTTGATAACCTGGGTTGATATTGTGATGTTACCAACATATTCATTCACCAACGACAAATTCAAATAGTCCAATGAAATATTCGTAATTAAAATCGAGGAAATATTAAATTTTGTTGTAGAAATTACATTATAAGGAATATGTTAAATTTTTGAACAGATTATACTTGTATAACCTGGTTTAGTACAGTTTACTCTTTTCATAAACCGCTTCATGATTTATTAAGGTAACCTACCTCAAAACAAGCTATATCGTATAACCTTTAAAAAAATGGGGCATATACCTTAATTAATAAAACTGGACTCTGAATACTTAATAAATAAGGGTAATAACAAAATTATCGAACTCCGAGCAATCTTTCAAAGAGAAAGTCAAAACTCATAATTATATAAACAGACAAAATCAGTCAACAACCGGAAAACTGTGAAAACGGAAAGACCCTGACTTGGTACAGGCATTTCTAAGGAAATGGTGGGTTGAATCAGATTGTAATGCGCCAAACCTCCTACTTTCATTATGGCTCAAAGTTTCCGGCTGTCACTTATAATAATAACAGTATTTATAACAATACTTGAACAAAACAGGTAAAACAGTTGAAAAAACAGCACCAAACTCAGTGAAGTAAATGTCAATGACACTTTATGCAGAATTCTGAATAAATATTAACAAAATGAACAACCACCTCTTATATCAATCCACTGAACAACAAAAGAGGCCTCGACATATGGCATTGCAAATCTAGGTCCTGGCTTGGGACAGGGACAATAAAATGTGTCAGAGTTAAACTGGTAGTTAAATTTATATTTACCACTGCAATCAGTGCTTATCTCTGCTAAAGTTGTGAATTTGATTTTCACCTTTAATGACGTGTAATCGATGTAAATTAAGTGGATACAATTTGTTTGTGGCTTAAGACAGTCATTGATATTCTCATGGTTAAGACAGTCGTTGATATTCTCATGGTACTTGGGTTTCCTGTGCCAAATAAAAAATCACTTGAAAAAGTTTATTGGAGTAAGAAGATCAAAAGGCCTAAACAGAATTGCCAAAGTCGTCCATGGTTACATATGTCTGAGGAAATGAACCTTAGTTTCCATGAGTACATATGTCTGAGGAAATGGACCTTAGTTTCCATGGTTACATATGTCTGAGGAAATGGACCTTAGTTTCCATGGTTACATATGTCTGAGAAAATGGACCTTAGTTTCCATGGTTACATATGTCTGATGAAATGGACCTTAGTTTCCATGGTTACATATGTCTGAGGAAATGGACCTTAGTTTCCATTGTTACATATGTCTGAGGAAATGGACCTTAGTTTCCATGGTTACATATGTCCGAGGAAATGGACCTTAGTTTCCATGGTTACATATGTCGGAGGAAATGGACCTTAGTTTCCATGGTTACATATGTCTGAGGAAATGGACTTTAGTTTCCATGGTTACATATGTCTGAGGAAAAGGACCTTAGATTGAATAATTATTACATTATTTAGGAACTGTAAATTTCAATAATTAGCATATCTTACTGACTACTGGGCAGATGATACCCCCAGGGACTAATAGTCCACCAGTAGAGGTATCAACCCAGTGATAGTGATAATTTTAATTTAATTTAGTATGCATGACATTTATTTTATATAAGGATTGCAGGGCCGTCGTTGTCATGATCGTATGCCAGTTGGATTTACAATTACCTTTGCAATCAGTGCCTATCACCACTAAAGTTGTGACTTCTAATCCCACTCATGGGGAGGTTTTATACGATACAACTTTATGTGATAAAGTTTGTCAGTGACTTTCGGTGGTTTTCTCCAGATATTCCGGTTTCCTCCATCAATAAAACTGTATGCCACGATATAACTGAAATATTGTTGAAAGTGGCTTTAAACACCATAAACCAAACCCTTACCCTATAAGTATTGCTGAAATTTTAAAAGACTGCAATGATTTATCTTTTCAGGAATTCAACTAAATATACAAGTTAAAACTCGTCAACTTACTCTTTCTGCAACTGTCCCTGAAGAATTCAAAGGGGAGGTAACTGGCTTGATGGGAAATTTTGATGGTGATAAAACTAATGAGTATATTTTGCCAAACGGAACCAACCTAGATAGTGGTGATACTGATACAGAGAGAAAGATACATAACAATTTTGGCCAGAAATGTAAGTAAAACTGTTCACAAATGTTAAAAATGAAGGGGGAGGGGGGTTGAAAAAAAGTGAATGAGGAAAGGTTTGTAGAGCTAGATGTATTTTTTAAACCTCCCACCAAAAAAACAAAATACAAAAAAAAAAGAAGAAAGAAAACCCTGTTGATACATTTTTGGTGAAATTCACATAACATTTGTGGGTAAAGTAGATAGGTGAATTATTTTTTTGTTTGCAATGTTAAAAAAAAAGGTTAAGAGCCGTTTTGAAATGTCAGATGAGCTACAACAAACCTTGAAAAAAACCAAGCCGACCTACGACCAAGCAAGAGCAAATCATTGTGTCTTGTAAGACAGATTTTTGGACACAAGGGGGCGTTATTTAAGAAATAAATCATGGAAGCCAGAATGTGTTGGGAGTTTTAACATGGATTGGCGGATATTAGTATTTTATCCCGAGCCAGAAGCGAGGGATACAATTTACTAATATCCGCCAATCCATGTTAAAACTCAAAACACATTCTGGCTTCCATGATTTATTTCGATTCTGATATGTCTACATATACAGTAGTATAATTTGATTGGAAGATGGTAATTTATACATACGCTTGCAGAAAATGACGCACACAATTTATGTAACTCGAATAATACTGCGCCCTCTATCGGCATTATTCGGGTCACAATGTATGCTGCCAATGGAAACGTCAGTCACATTCATCGGCGCATGTGCTAATGAGATAATACGAAGAAATAATTCAGGTTTTTTTTTTATCAAAGGGAAAGAGTGAGGTCATGTTAGAATGTCATATGTTTATTTGTTGACATAGTGTATATTTGATTAAACTTTAATTGTAATTGACCCTTAATGGGAACAAGTGACACATCTGATTTGTAAGTGACATCAAGTACTCCATTAAACACGGTCGACATGTGCAGTCACTGCCTATTACCACTGATGTTATGAGTTCAAACGCCGTTCATGGGGAGATGTACACAATACAACATTGTGTGATAAAATTTGTCAGTTATTTGCGACAGATTGGGGTTTTCTTTCCAGGTACTCCGGTTTCCTTCACCAATAAAACTGACCACCATAATATAACTGAAATATTGTTGAAAGTGGCATAAAATACCATAAAGCCAAACCAAACCAATCAATTTTATTAGTTTAAGCATATTTTATTTGTCAATAAAATAGACAAAATGGATGAGACACAAGTTAAACCAAAACACTTATGAAGTCTTCTCCAATTCATTTTTATTTCAGGGGAAACAACTGCAGAAACTTCACTCTTTGAGTACACTGATGGGAAACAGTGGTCAGATTACAGCCATCAAGACTTTGTGCCAATATTTATTGATGAGTTTAACCAGACAATGATAAACAAATCTTATGAAGTTTGTGGTGGTAGCAGTGACCAATACAAAGCTTGTATTTTTGATTACCTAGCAACAGGGGATACTTCATTTGCAGCAGATACACAGTCATCTAATACAGAGGCTGAATCAGAAACTTCACAAATACGTAAGGATATTTGTTATGTATTAGGCTCTTGCAAGTTTTGTTTAGTCCTATCACATATGATGTTTCGTGACTATGCATAGAAATGTATTGATTATGTACATACAGTAAACCCTGTATAAACTGAACCCTAAATAAACTGGATTCCTGTATAAACTGAACTTTGAATAAACTAGAATCCTGTATAGACTGAACTTTGAATAAACTGGAATCCTGTATAAACTGAACCTTTAATAAACTGGAATCCTGTATAAACTGAACCTTTAATAAACTGGAATCCCGTATAAACTCAACCCTGAAGAAACTGGAATCCTGTATAAACTGAACCCTAAATAAACTGGAATCCTGTATAAACTGAACATTCAATAAACTGGAATCCTGTATAAACTGAACTTTGAATAAACTAGAATCCTGTATAAACTGGAATCCTGTATAAAATGAACTTTGAATAAACTAGAATCCTGTATAAAATGAATTTTGAATAAACTGGATTCCTGTATAAACAGAAACTTTAATAAACTGGAATCCTGTATAAACTAACCCCTGAATAAACTGGAATCCTGTATAAACTGAACCCTGAATAAACTGCAATCCTGTATAAACTGAACCTTTAATAAACTAGAATCCTGTATTAACTGAACCGTGAATAAACTAGAATCCTGTATAAAATGAACCCTGAATAAACTGGAATCCTGTATAAACTGAACCCTGAATAAACTGGATTGCTGTATAAACTGAACCCTGAATAAACTAGAATTCTGTCAAAACTGAACCCTGAATAAACTAGAATCCTATATAAAATGAACCCTGAATAAACTATAATCCTTTATAAACTGACCCCGGAATAAACTGGAAACCTGTATAAACTGAACCCTGAATAAACTGGAATCCTGTATAAACTGAACCCTGAATAAATTGGAATCCTGTATAAACTGAACCCTGAATAAACTAGAATCCTGTATAAACTGAACCCTGAATAATCTGGAATCCTGTATAAACTGAACCCTGAATAAACTAGAATCCTGTATAAACTGAACCCTGAATAAACTAGAATCCTGTATAAACTGAACCCTGAATAAACTAGAATCCTGTATAAACTGAACCCTGAATAAACTAGAATCCTGTATAAACTGAACCCTGAATAAACTAGAATCCTGTATAAAATGAACCCTGAATAAACTAGAATCCTGTATAAACTGAACCCTGAGTAAACTAGAATCCTGTATAAACTGATCCCTGAATAAACTAGAATCCTGTATAAACTGAACCCTGAATAAACTAGAATCCTGTATAAACTGAACCCTGAATAAACTAGAATCCTGTATAAAATGAACCCTGAATAAACTAGAATCCTGTATAAACTGAACCCTGAGTAAACTAGAATCCTGTATAAACTGATCCCTGAATAAACTGGAATCCTGTATAAACTGAACCCTGAATAAACTGGAATCCTGTATAAACTGAACCCTGAATAAACTAGAATCCTGTATAAACTGAACCCTGAATAAACTGGAATCCTGTATATACTGAACTATGAATACACTGGAATCCTGTATAAACTGAACTTTGAATAAACTAGAATCCTGTATAAACTGAACTTTGAATAAACTGGAATCCTGTATCAAATGAACTTTGAATAAACTGGAATTCAGTATTAAATGAATTTTGAATAAACTGGAATCATGTATAAACTGAACCCTGAATAAACTCGAAACCTGTATAAACTGAACCCTGAATAAACTGGAATCCTGTATAAATTGAACCTTTAATAAACTGGAATCCTGTATAAACTGAACCTTGAATAAACTGGAATCCTGTATAAACTACACCCTGAATAAACTAGAATCCTGTATAAACTGAACCCAGAATAAACTGGAATCCTGTATAAACTGAACCCTGAATAAACTGGAATCCTGTATAAACAGAACCTTAAATAAACTAGAATCCTGTATAAACTGAACCCTAAATAAACTGGAATCCTGTATAAACTGAACCCTGAATAAAGTAGAATCATGTATAAACTGAACCCTGAATAAACTAGAATCATGTATAAACTGAACCCTGAATAAACTAGAATCTTGTATAAACTGAACCCTGAATAAACAAGAATCCTGTATAAACTGAACCCTGAATAAACTAGAATGCTGTATAAACTGAACCTTTAATAAACTGGAATCCTGTATAAACTGAACCCTGAATAAACTGGAATCCTGTATAAACTGAACCCTGAATAAACTGGAATCCTGTATAAACTGAACCTTTAATAAACTGGAATCTCTTTAATAAACTGGAATCCTGTATAAACTGAACTTTGAATAAACTGGAATCCTGTATAAACTGAACCTTTAATAAAATAGAATCCTGTATAAACTGAACCTTGAATAAACTAGAATCCTGTATAAACTAAACCCTGAATAAACTAGAATCCTGTATAAACTGAACCCAGAATAAACTGGAATCCTGTATAAAATGAACTTTGAATAAACTGGAATCCTGTATAAAATGAACTTTGAATAAACTAGAATCCTGTATAAAATGAAATTTGAATAAACAGAACCTTTAAAAAACTGGATTCCTGTATAATCTGAACCATGAATAAACTGGAATCCTGTATAAACTGAACCCTGAAAAAACTGGAATCCTGTATAAACTGAACCCTAAATAAACTGGAATCCTGTATAAACTGAACTTTGAATAAACTGGAATCCTGTATAAACTGAACTTTGAATAAACTAGAATCCTGTATAAACTGGAATCCTGTATCAAAAGAACTTTGAATAAACTGGAATCCTGTATAAAATGAATTTTGAACAAACCGGAATTCTGTATAAACTGAACCTTTAATAAACTGGAATCCTGTATTAACTGAACCCTGAATAAACTGGAATATTGTATAAACTGAACCCTGAATAAACTGGAATCCTGTATAAACTGAACCGTGAATAAACTGGAATCCTGTATAAACTGAACCTTTAATAAACTAGAATCCTGTATAAAATAAACCCTGAATAAACTAGAATCCTGTAAAAAATAAACCCTGAATAAACTGGAATCCTGTGTAAACTGAACCTTTAATAAACTAGAATCCTGTATAAAGTGAACCCAGAATAAACTGGAATCCTGTAGAAACTGAACCCAGAATAAACTGGAATCATGTATAAACTGAACCCTGAATAAACTGGAATCCTGTATAAACTGAACCCTGAATAAATTGGAATCCTGTATAAACTGAACCCTGAATAAACTGGAATCCTGTATAAACTGAACCCATGAATAAACTGGAATCCTGTATAAACTGAACCTTAAATAAACTGGAATCCTGTATAAAATGAACTTTGAATAAACTGGAATCCTGTATAAAATGAACTTTGAATAAACTGGAATCCTGTATAAACTGAACCCAGAATAAACTGGAATCCTGTATAAACTGAACCCAGAATAAACTGGAATCCTGTATAAACTGACTCTTTAATAAACTAGAATCCTGTATAAACTGAACCCTGAATAAACTAGAATCCTGTATAAACTAAACCCTGAATAAACTGGAATCCTGTATAAACTGAACCTTTAATAAACTATAATCCTGTATAAACTGATCCCAGAATAAACTAGAATCCTGTATAAAATGAACCCTGAATAAACTGGAATCCTGTATAAACTGAACCTTGAATAAACTGGATTCCTGTATAAACTGAACCCTGAATAAACTAGAATTCTGTCTAAACTGAACCCTGAATAAACTAGAATCCTATATAAACTGAACCCTGAATAAACTAGAATCCTTTATAAACTGACCCCGGAATAAACTGGAAACCTGTATAAACTGAACCCTGAATAAACTGGAATCCTGTATAAAACTGAACCCTGAATAAACTGGAATCCTGTATAAACTGAACCCTGAATAAACTAGAATCCTGTATAAACTGAACCCTGAATAAACTAGAATCCTGTATAAACTGAACCCTGAATAAACTAGAATCATGTATAAACTGAACCCTGAATAAACTAGAATCCTGTATAAACTGAACCCTAAATAAACTGGAATCCTGTATAAACTGAACATTCAATAAACTGGAATCCTGTATAAACTGAACTTTGAATAAACTAGAATCCTGTATAAACTGGAATCCTGTATAAAATGAACTTTGAATAAACTAGAATCCTGTATAAAATGAATTTTGAATAAACTGGATTCCTGTATAAACAGAAACTTTAATAAACTGGAATCCTGTATAAACTAAACCCTGAATAAACTGGAATCCTGTATAAACTGAACCCTGAATAAACTGCAATCCTGTATAAACTGAACCTTTAATAAACTAGAATCCTGTATTAACTGAACCTTGAATAAACTAGAATCCTGTATAAAATGAACCCTGAATAAACTGGAATCCTGTATAAACTGAACCCTGAATAAACTGGATTGCTGTATAAACTGAACCCTGAATAAACTAGAATTCTTTCTAAACTGAACCCTGAATAAACTAGAATCCTATATAAAATGAACCCTGAATAAACTATAATCCTTTATAAACTGACCCCGGAATAAACTGGAAACCTGTATAAACTGAACCCTGAATAAACTGGAATCCTGTATAAACTGAACCCTGAATAAATTGGAATCCTGTATAAACTGAACCCTGAATAAACTAGAATCCTGTATAAACTGAACCCTGAATAAACTAGAATCCTGTATAAACTGAACCCTGAATAAACTAGAATCCTGTATAAACTGAACTTTGAATAAACTGGAATCCTGTATAAACTGAACTTTGAATAAACTAGAATCCTGTATAAACTAAGCCCTGAATAAACTAGAATCCTGTATAAACTGAACCCTGAATAAACTGGAATCCTGTATATACTGAACTATGAATACACTGGAATCCTGTATAAACTGAACTTTGAATAAACTAGAATCCTGTATAAAATGAACTTTGAATAAACTGGAATCCTGTATAAAATGAACTTTGAATAAACTGGAATCCTGTATAAACTGAACCCAGAATAAACTGGAATCCTGTATAATCTGAACCATGAATAAACTGGAATCCTGTATAAACTGAACCCTGAAAAAACTGGAATCCTGTATAAACTGAACCCTAAATAAACTGGAATCCTGTATAAACTGAACTTTGAATAAACTGGAATCCTGTATAAACTGAACTTTGAATAAACTAGAATCCTGTATAAACTGGAATCCTGTATCAAAAGAACTTTGAATAAACTGGAATCCTGTATAAAATGAATTTTGAACAAACCGGAATTCTGTATAAACTGAACCTTTAATAAACTGGAATCCTGTATTAACTGAACCCTGAATAAACTGGAATATTGTATAAACTGAACCCTGAATAAACTGGAATCCTGTATAAACTGAACCCTGAATAAACTGGAATCCTGTATAAACTGAACCTTTAATAAACTAGAATCCTGTATAAAATAAACCCTGAATAAACTAGAATCCTGTAAAAAATAAACCCTGAATAAACTGGAATCCTGTGTAAACTGAACCTTTAATAAACTAGAATCCTGTATAAAGTGAACCCAGAATAAACTGGAATCCTGTAGAAACTGAACCCAGAATAAACTGGAATCCTGTATAAACTGAACCCTGAATAAACTGGAATCCTGTATAAACTGAACCCTGAATAAACTGGAATCCTGTATAAACTGAACCCTGAATAAACTGGAATCCTGTATAAACTGAACCCATGAATAAACTGGAATCCTGTATAAACTGAACCTTAAATAAACTGGAATCCTGTATAAAATGAACTTTGAATAAACTGGAATCCTGTATAAAATGAACTTTGAATAAACTGGAATCCTGTATAAACTGAACCCAGAATAAACTGGAATCCTGTATAAACTGAACCCAGAATAAACTGGAATCCTGTATAAACTGACTCTTTAATAAACTAGAATCCTGTATAAACTGAACCCTGAATAAACTAGAATCCTGTATAAACTAAACCCTGAATAAACTGGAATCCTGTATAAACTGAACCTTTAATAAACTATAATCCTGTATAAACTGATCCCAGAATAAACTAGAATCCTGTATAAAATGAACCCTGAATAAACTGGAATCCTGTATAAACTGAACCTTGAATAAACTGGATTCCTGTATAAACTGAACCCTGAATAAACTAGAATTCTGTCTAAACTGAACCCTGAATAAACTAGAATCCTATATAAACTGAACCCTGAATAAACTAGAATCCTTTATAAACTGACCCCGGAATAAACTGGAAACCTGTATAAACTGAACCCTGAATAAACTGGAATCCTGTATAAAACTGAACCCTGAATAAACTGGAATCCTGTATAAACTGAACCCTGAATAAACTAGAATCCTGTATAAACTGAACCCTGAATAAACTAGAATCCTGTATAAACTGAACCCTGAATAAACTAGAATCATGTATAAACTGAACCCTGAATAAACTAGAATCCTGTATAAACTGAACCCTAAATAAACTGGAATCCTGTATAAACTGAACATTCAATAAACTGGAATCCTGTATAAACTGAACTTTGAATAAACTAGAATCCTGTATAAACTGGAATCCTGTATAAAATGAACTTTGAATAAACTAGAATCCTGTATAAAATGAATTTTGAATAAACTGGATTCCTGTATAAACAGAAACTTTAATAAACTGGAATCCTGTATAAACTAAACCCTGAATAAACTGGAATCCTGTATAAACTGAACCCTGAATAAACTGCAATCCTGTATAAACTGAACCTTTAATAAACTAGAATCCTGTATTAACTGAACCTTGAATAAACTAGAATCCTGTATAAAATGAACCCTGAATAAACTGGAATCCTGTATAAACTGAACCCTGAATAAACTGGATTGCTGTATAAACTGAACCCTGAATAAACTAGAATTCTTTCTAAACTGAACCCTGAATAAACTAGAATCCTATATAAAATGAACCCTGAATAAACTATAATCCTTTATAAACTGACCCCGGAATAAACTGGAAACCTGTATAAACTGAACCCTGAATAAACTGGAATCCTGTATAAACTGAACCCTGAATAAATTGGAATCCTGTATAAACTGAACCCTGAATAAACTAGAATCCTGTATAAACTGAACCCTGAATAAACTAGAATCCTGTATAAACTGAACCCTGAATAAACTAGAATCCTGTATAAACTGAACTTTGAATAAACTGGAATCCTGTATAAACTGAACTTTGAATAAACTAGAATCCTGTATAAACTAAGCCCTGAATAAACTAGAATCCTGTATAAACTGAACCCTGAATAAACTGGAATCCTGTATATACTGAACTATGAATACACTGGAATCCTGTATAAACTGAACTTTGAATAAACTAGAATCCTGTATAAAATGAACTTTGAATAAACTGGAATCCTGTATAAAATGAACTTTGAATAAACTGGAATCCTGTATAAACTGAACCCAGAATAAACTGGAATCCTGTATAAACTGAACCCAGAATAAACTGGAATCCTGTATAAACTGACTCTTTAATAAACTAGAATCCTGTATAAACTGAACCCTGAATAAACTAGAATCCTGTATAAACTAAACCCTGAATAAACTGGAATCCTGTATAAACTGAACCTTTAATAAACTAATCCTGTATAAACTGATCCCAGAATAAACTAGAATCCTGTATAAAATGAACCCTGAATAAACTGGAATCCTGTATAAACTGAACCTTGAATAAACTGGATTCCTGTATAAACTGAACCCTGAATAAACTAGAATTCTGTCTAAACTGAACCCTGAATAAACTAGAATCCTATATAAACTGAACCCTGAATAAACTAGAATCCTTTATAAACTGACCCCGGAATAAACTGGAAACCTGTATAAACTGAACCCTGAATAAACTGGAATCCTGTATAAAACTGAACCCTGAATAAACTGGAATCCTGTATAAACTGAACCCTGAATAAACTAGAATCCTGTATAAACTGAACCCTGAATAAACTAGAATCCTGTATAAACTGAACCCTGAATAAACTAGAATCATGTATAAACTGAACCCTGAATAAACTAGAATCCTGTATAAACTGAACCCTAAATAAACTGGAATCCTGTATAAACTGAACATTCAATAAACTGGAATCCTGTATAAACTGAACTTTGAATAAACTAGAATCCTGTATAAACTGGAATCCTGTATAAAATGAACTTTGAATAAACTAGAATCCTGTATAAAATGAATTTTGAATAAACTGGATTCCTGTATAAACAGAAACTTTAATAAACTGGAATCCTGTATAAACTAAACCCTGAATAAACTGGAATCCTGTATAAACTGAACCCTGAATAAACTGCAATCCTGTATAAACTGAACCTTTAATAAACTAGAATCCTGTATTAACTGAACCTTGAATAAACTAGAATCCTGTATAAAATGAACCCTGAATAAACTGGAATCCTGTATAAACTGAACCCTGAATAAACTGGATTGCTGTATAAACTGAACCCTGAATAAACTAGAATTCTTTCTAAACTGAACCCTGAATAAACTAGAATCCTATATAAAATGAACCCTGAATAAACTATAATCCTTTATAAACTGACCCCGGAATAAACTGGAAACCTGTATAAACTGAACCCTGAATAAACTGGAATCCTGTATAAACTGAACCCTGAATAAATTGGAATCCTGTATAAACTGAACCCTGAATAAACTAGAATCCTGTATAAACTGAACCCTGAATAAACTAGAATCCTGTATAAACTGAACCCTGAATAAACTAGAATCCTGTATAAACTGAACTTTGAATAAACTGGAATCCTGTATAAACTGAACTTTGAATAAACTAGAATCCTGTATAAACTAAGCCCTGAATAAACTAGAATCCTGTATAAACTGAACCCTGAATAAACTGGAATCCTGTATAAACTGAACCCTGAATAATCTGGAATCCTGTATAAACTGAACCCTGAATAAACTAGAATCCTGTATAAACTGAACCCTGAATAAACTAGAATCCTGTATAAACTGAACCCTGAATAAACTAGAATCCTGTATAAACTGAACCCTGAATAAACTAGAATCCTGTATAAACTGAACCCTGAATAAACTAGAATCCTGTATAAAATGAACCCTGAATAAACTAGAATCCTGTATAAACTGAACCCTGAGTAAACTAGAATCCTGTATAAACTGATCCCTGAATAAACTGGAATCCTGTATAAACTGAACCCTGAATAAACTGGAATCCTGTATAAACTGAACCCTGAATAAACTAGAATCCTGTATAAACTGAACCCTGAATAAACTAGAATCCTGTATAAACTGAACCCTGAATAAACTAGAATCCTGTATAAACTGAACTTTGAATAAACTGGAATCCTGTATATACTGAACTTTGAATAAACTAGAATCCTGTATAAACTAAGCCCTGAATAAACTAGAATCCTGTATAAACTGAACCCTGAATAAACTGGAATCCTGTATAAACTGAACCCTGAATAATCTGGAATCCTGTATAAACTGAACCCTGAATAAACTAGAATCCTGTATAAACTGAACCCTGAATAAACTAGAATCCTGTATAAACTGAACCCTGAATAAACTAGAATCCTGTATAAACTGAACCCTGAATAAACTAGAATCCTGTATAAAGTGAACCCTGAATAAACTAGAATCCTGTATAAAATGAACCCTGAATAAACTAGAATCCTGTATAAACTGAACCCTGAGTAAATTAGAATCCTGTATAAACTGATCCCTGAATAAACTGGAATCCTGTATAAACTGAACCCTGAATAAACTGGAATCCTGTATAAACTGAACCCTGAATAAACTAGAATCCTGTATAAACTGAACCCTGAATAAACTGGAATCCTGTATATACTGAATTATGAATACACTGGAATCCTGTATAAACTGAACTTTGAATAAACTAGAATCCTGTATAAACTGAACTTTGAATAAACTGGAATCCTGTATCAAATGAACTTTGAATAAACTGGAATTCAGTATTAAATGAATTTTGAATAAACTGGAATCATGTATAAACTGAACCCTGAATAAACTCGAAACCTGTATAAACTGAACCCTGAATAAACTGGAATCCTGTATAAATTGAACCTTTAATAAACTGGAATCCTGTATAAACTGAACCTTGAATAAACTGGAATCCTGTATAAACTACACCCTGAATAAACTAGAATCCTGTATAAACTGAACCCAGAATAAACTGGAATCCTGTATAAACTGAACCCTGAATAAACTGGAATCCTGTATAAACAGAACCTTAAATAAACTAGAATCCTGTATAAACTGAACCCTAAATAAACTGGAATCCTGTATAAACTGAACCCTGAATAAACTAGAATCATGTATAAACTGAACCCTGAATAAACTAGAATCATGTATAAACTGAACCCTGAATAAACTGGAATCCTGTATAAACTGAACCCTAAATTAAATGGAATCCTGTATAAACTGAACTTTGAATAAACTGGAATCCTGTCTAAGCTGAACCCTGAATAAACAAGAATCCTGTATAAACTGAACCCTGAATAAACTAGAATCATGTATAAACTGAACCCTGAATAAACTAGAATCTTGTATAAACTGAACCCTGAATAAACAAGAATCCTGTATAAACTGAACCCTGAATAAACTAGAATGCTGTATAAACTGAACCTTTAATAAACTGGAATCCTGTATAAACTGAACCCTGAATAAACTGGAATCCTGTATAAACTGAACCCTGAATAAACTGGAATCCTGTATAAACTGAACCTTTAATAAACTGGAATCTCTTTAATAAACTGGAATCCTGTATAAACTGAACTTTGAATAAACTGGAATCCTGTATAAACTGAACCTTGAATAAACTAGAATCCTGTATAAACTAAACCCTGAATAAACTGGAATCCTGTATAAACTGAACCCTAAATAAACTGGAATCCTGTATAAACTGAACTTTGAATAAACTGGAATCCTGTATAAACTGAACTTTGAATAAACTAGAATCCTGTATAAACTGGAATCCTGTATCAAAAGAACTTTGAATAAACTGGATTCCTGTATAATCTGAACCATGAATAAACTGGAATCCTGTATAAACTGAACCCTGAAAAAACTGGAATCCTGTATAAACTGAACCCTAAATAAACTGGAATCCTGTATAAACTGAACTTTGAATAAACTGGAATCCTGTATAAACTGAACTTTGAATAAACTAGAATCCTGTATAAACTGGAATCCTGTATCAAAAGAACTTTGAATAAACTGGAATCCTGTATAAAATGAATTTTGAACAAACCGGAATTCTGTATCAACTGAACCTTTAATAAACTGGAATCCTGTATTAACTGAACCCTGAATAAACTGGAATATTGTATAAACTGAACCCTGAATAAACTGGAATCCTGTATAAACTGAACCTTGAATAAACTGGAATCCTGTATAAACTGAACCTTTAATAAACTAGAATCCTGTATGAAATAAACCCTGAATAAACTAGAATCCTGTAAAAAATAAACCCTGAATAAACTGGAATCCTGTGTAAACTGAACCTTTAATAAACTAGAATCCTGTATAAAGTGAACCCAGAATAAACTGGAATCCTGTAGAAACTGAACCCAGAATAAACTGGAATCATGTATAAACTGAACCCTGAATAAACTGGAATCCTGTATAAAGTGAACCCTGAATAAACTGGAATCCTGTATAAACTGAACCCTGAATAAACTGGAATCCTGTATAAACTGAACCCATGAATAAACTGGAATCCTGTATAAACTGAACCTTAAATAAACTGGAATCCTGTATAAAATGAACTTTGAATAAACTGGAATCCTGTATAAAATTAACTTTGAATAAACTGGAATCCTGTATAAACTGAACCCAGAATAAACTGGAATCCTGTATAAACTGAACCCAGAATAAACTGGAATCCTGTATAAACTGAACCTTTAATAAACTATAATCCTGTATAAACTGATCCCAGAATAAACTAGAATCCTGTATAAAATGAACCTGAATAAACTGGAATCCTGTATAAACTGAACCTTGAATAAACTGGATTCCTGTATAAACTGAACCCTGAATAAACTAGAATTCTGTCTAAACTGAACCCTGAATAAACTAGAATCCTATATAAACTGAACCCTGAATAAACTAGAATCCTTTATAAACTGACCCCGGAATAAACTGGAAACCTGTATAAACTGAACCCTGAATAAACTGGAATCCTGTATAAAACTGAACCCTGAATAAACTGGAATCCTGTATAAACTGAACCCTGAATAAACTAGAATCCTGTATAAACTGAACCCTGAATAAACTAGAATCCTGTATAAACTGAACCTTGAATAAACTAGAATCATGTATAAACTGAAACCTGAATAAACTAGAATCCTGTATAAACTGAACTTTGAATAAACTGGAATCCTGTATAAACTGAACTTTGAATAAACTAGAATCCTGTATAAACTAAGCCCTGGATAAACTAGAATCCTGTATAAACTGAACCCTGAATAAACTGGAATCCTGTATAAACTGAACCCTGAATAATCTGGAATCCTGTATAAACTGAACCCTGAATAAACTAGAATCCAGTATAAACTGAACCCTGAATAAACTAGAATCCTTTATAAACTGAACCCTGAATAAACTAGAATCCTGTATAAACTGAACCCTGAATAAACTGGAATCATGTATAAACTGAACTTTGAATAAACTAGAATCCTGTATAAACTAAGCCCTGAGTAAACTAGAATCCTGTATAAACTGATCCCTGAATAAACTGGATTCCTGTATAAACTGAACCCTGAATAAACTGGAATCCTGTATAAACTGAACCCTGAATAAACTGGAATCATGTATAAACTAAATCCTGAATAAACTAGAATCCTGTATAAACTGAACCCTGAATAAACTAGAATCCTGTATAAACTGAAACCTGAATAAACTGGAATCCTGTATATACTGAACTATGAATAAACTGGAATCCTGTATAAACTGAACCCTGAATAAACTGAAATCCTGTATAAACTGAACCCTGAATAAACTGGAATCCTGTATTAACTGAAGCCTGAATAAACTGGAATCCTGTATAAACTGAACCCTGAATAAACTAGAATCCTGTATAAACTGAACCCTGAATAAACTAGAATCCTGTATAAACTGAACCCTGAAAAAACTAGAATCATGTATAAACTGAACCCTGAATAAACTAGAATCCTGTATAAACTGAACTTTGAATAAACTGGAATCATGTATAAACTGAACTTTGAATAAACTAGAATCCTGTATAAACTAAGCCCTGAATAAACTAGAATCCTGTATAAACTGAACCCTGAATAATCTGGAATCCTGTATAAACTGAACCCTGAATAATCTGGAATCCTGTATAAACTGAACCCTGAATAAACTGGAATCCTGTATATACTGAACCATGAATAAACTGGAATCCTGTATAAACTGAACTTTGAATAAACTAGAATCCTGTATAAACTGAACTTTGAATAAACTGGAATCCTCTTTCAAATGAACTTTGAATAAACTGGAATCCAGTATTAAATGAATTTTGAATAAACTGGAATCATGTATAAACTGAACCCTGAATAAACTGGAATCCTGTATAAACTGAACCTTTAATAAACTGGAATCCTGTATAAACTGAACCTTGAATAAACTGGAATCCTGTATAAACTAAACCCTGAATAAACTAGATTCCTGTATAAACTGAACCCAGAATAAACTGGAATCCTGTATAAACTGAACCCTCAATAAACTGGAATCCTGTATAAACAGAACCTTAAATAAACTAGAATCCTGTATAAACTGAACCCTAAATAAACTGGAATCCTGTATAAACTGAACCCTGAATAAACTAGAATCATGTATAAACTGAACCCTGAATAAACTAGAATCATGTATAAACTGAACCCTGAATAAACTAGAATGCTGTATAAACTGAACCCTGAATAAACTAGAATGCTGTATAAACTGAACCCTGAATAAACTAGAATCCTGTATAAACTGAACCCTGAATAAACTAGAATCCTGTATAAACTGAACCCTGAATAAACTGGAATCCTGTATAAACTGAACCCTGAATAAAGTGAAATCCTGTATAAACTGAACCCTGAATAAACTGGAATCCTGTATAAACTGAACCCTGAATAAACTAGAATCATGTATAAACTGAACCCTGAATAAACTGGAATCCTGTATAAACTGAACCCTGAATAAACTAGAATCCTGTATAAACTGAACCCTAAATAAACTGGAATCCTGTATAAACTGAACCCTGAATAAACTAGAATCATGTATAAACTGAACCCTGAATAAACTAGAATCATGTATAAACTGAACCCTGAATAAACTGGAATCCTGTATAAACTGAACCCTGAATAAACTGGATTGCTGTATAAACTGAACCCTGAATAAACTAGAATTCTGTCTAAACTGAACCCTGAATAAACTAGAATCCTATATAAAATGAACCCTGAATAAACTATAATCCTTTATAAACTGACCCCGGAATAAACTGGAAACCTGTATAAACTGAACCCTGAATAAACTGGAATCCTGTATAAAACTGAACCCTGAATAAACTGGAATCCTGTATAAACTGAACCCTGAATAAACTAGAATCCTGTATAAACTGAACCCTGAATAAACTAGAATCCTGTATAAACTGAACCTTGAATAAACTAGAATCATGTATAAACTGAAACCTGAATAAACTAGAATCCTGTATAAACTGAACTTTGAATAAACTGGAATCCTGTATAAACTGAACTTTGAATAAACTAGAATCCTGTATAAACTAAGCCCTGGATAAACTAGAATCCTGTATAAACTGAACCCTGAATAAACTGGAATCCTGTATAAACTGAACCCTGAATAATCTGGAATCCTGTATAAACTGAACCCTGAATAAACTAGAATCCAGTATAAACTGAACCCTGAATAAACTAGAATCCTTTATAAACTGAACCCTGAATAAACTAGAATCCTGTATAAACTGAACCCTGAATAAACTGGAATCATGTATAAACTGAACTTTGAATAAACTAGAATCCTGTATAAACTAAGCCCTGAGTAAACTAGAATCCTGTTTAAACTGATCCCTGAATAAACTGGATTCCTGTATAAACTGAACCCTGAATAAACTGGAATCCTGTATAAACTGAACCCTGAATAAACTGGAATCATGTATAAACTAAATCCTGAATAAACTAGAATCCTGTATAAACTGAACCCTGAATAAACTAGAATCCTGTATAAACTGAAACCTGAATAAACTGGAATCCTGTATATACTGAACTATGAATAAACTGGAATCCTGTATAAACTGAACCCTGAATAAACTGAAATCCTGTATAAACTGAACCCTGAATAAACTGGAATCCTGTATTAACTGAAGCCTGAATAAACTGGAATCCTGTATAAACTGAACCCTGAATAAACTAGAATCCTGTATAAACTGAACCCTGAATAAACTAGAATCCTGTATAAACTGAACCCTGAAAAAACTAGAATCATGTATAAACTGAACCCTGAATAAACTAGAATCCTGTATAAACTGAACTTTGAATAAACTGGAATCATGTATAAACTGAACTTTGAATAAACTAGAATCCTGTATAAACTAAGCCCTGAATAAACTAGAATCCTGTATAAACTGAACCCTGAATAATCTGGAATCCTGTATAAACTGAACCCTGAATAATCTGGAATCCTGTATAAACTGAACCCTGAATAAACTGGAATCCTGTATATACTGAACCATGAATAAACTGGAATCCTGTATAAACTGAACTTTGAATAAACTAGAATCCTGTATAAACTGAACTTTGAATAAACTGGAATCCTCTTTCAAATGAACTTTGAATAAACTGGAATCCAGTATTAAATGAATTTTGAATAAACTGGAATCATGTATAAACTGAACCCTGAATAAACTGGAATCCTGTATAAACTGAACCTTTAATAAACTGGAATCCTGTATAAACTGAACCTTGAATAAACTGGAATCCTGTATAAACTAAACCCTGAATAAACTAGATTCCTGTATAAACTGAACCCAGAATAAACTGGAATCCTGTATAAACTGAACCCTCAATAAACTGGAATCCTGTATAAACAGAACCTTAAATAAACTAGAATCCTGTATAAACTGAACCCTAAATAAACTGGAATCCTGTATAAACTGAACCCTGAATAAACTAGAATCATGTATAAACTGAACCCTGAATAAACTAGAATCATGTATAAACTGAACCCTGAATAAACTAGAATGCTGTATAAACTGAACCCTGAATAAACTAGAATGCTGTATAAACTGAACCCTGAATAAACTAGAATCCTGTATAAACTGAACCCTGAATAAACTAGAATCCTGTATAAACTGAACCCTGAATAAACTGGAATCCTGTATAAACTGAACCCTGAATAAAGTGAAATCCTGTATAAACTGAACCCTGAATAAACTGGAATCCTGTATAAACTGAACCCTGAATAAACTAGAATCATGTATAAACTGAACCCTGAATAAACTGGAATCCTGTATAAACTGAACCCTGAATAAACTAGAATCCTGTATAAACTGAACCCTAAATAAACTGGAATCCTGTATAAACTGAACCCTGAATAAACTAGAATCATGTATAAACTGAACCCTGAATAAACTAGAATCATGTATAAACTGAACCCTGAATAAACTGGAATCCTGTATAAACTGAACCCTGAATAAACTGGATTGCTGTATAAACTGAACCCTGAATAAACTAGAATTCTGTCTAAACTGAACCCTGAATAAACTAGAATCCTATATAAAATGAACCCTGAATAAACTATAATCCTTTATAAACTGACCCCGGAATAAATTGGAAACCTGTATAAACTGAACCCTGAATAAACTGGAATCCTGTATAAACTGAACCCTGAATAAATTGGAATCCTGTATAAACTGAACCCTGAATAAACTAGAATCCTGTATAAACTAAACCCTGAATAAACTAGAATCCTGTATAAACTGAACCCTGAATAAACTAGAATCCTGTATAAACTGAACTTTGAATAAACTGGAATCCTGTATAAACTGAACTTTGAATAAACTAGAATCCTGTATAAACTAAGCCCTGAATAAACTAGAATCCTGTATAAACTGAACCCTGAATAAACTGGAATCCTGTATAAACTGAACCCTGAATAATCTGGAATCCTGTATAAACTGAACCCTGAATAAACTAGAATCCTGTATAAACTGAACCCTGAATAAACTAGAATCCTGTATAAACTGAACCCTGAATAAACTAGAATCCTGTATAAACTGAACCCTGAATAAACTGGAATCCTGTATAAACTGAACCCTGAATAAACTAGAATCCTGTATAAACTGAACCCTAAATAAACTGGAATCCTGTATAAATTGAACCCTGAATAAACTAGAATCATGTATAAACTGAACCCTGAATAAACTAGAATCATGTATAAACTGAACCCTGAATAAACTGGAATCCTGTATAAACTGAACCCTGAATAAACTGGATTGCTGTATAAACTGAACCCTGAATAAACTAGAATTCTGTCTAAACTGAACCCTGAATAAACTAGAATCCTATATAAAATGAACCCTGAATAAACTATAATCCTTTATAAACTGACCCCGGAATAAAATGGAAACCTGTATAAACTGAACCCTGAATAAACTGGAATCCTGTATAAACTGAACCCTGAATAAATTGGAATCCTGTATAAACTGAACCCTGAATAAACTAGAATCCTGTATAAACTGAAACCTGAATAAACTAGAATCCTGTATAAACTGAACCCTGAATAAACTAGAATCCTGTATAAACTGAACTTTGAATAAACTGGAATCCTGTATAAACTGAACTTTGAATAAACTAGAATCCTGTATAAACTAAGCCCTGAATAAACTAGAATCCTGTATAAACTGAACCCTGAATAAACTGGAATCCTGTATAAACTGAACCCTGAATAATCTGGAATCCTGTATAAACTGAACCCTGAATAAACTAGAATCCTGTATAAACTGAACCCTGAATAAACTAGAATCCTGTATAAACTGAACCCTGAATAAACTAGAATCCTGTATAAACTGAACCCTGAATAAACTAGAATCCTGTATAAACTGAACCCTGAATAAACTAGAATCCTGTATAAAATGAACCCTGAATAAACTAGAATCCTGTATAAACTGAACCCTGAGTAAACTAGAATCCTGTATAAACTGATCCCTGAATAAACTGGAATCCTGTATAAACTGAACCCTGAATAAACTGGAATCCTGTTTAAGCTGAACCCTGAATAAACTAGAATCCTGTATAAACTGAACCCTGAATAAACTGGAATCCTGTATATACTGAACTATGAATACACTGGAATCCTGTATAAACTGAACTTTGAATAAACTAAAATCCTGTATAAACTGAACTTTGAATAAACTGGAATCCTGTATCAAATGAACTTTGAATAAACTGGAATTCAGTATTAAATGAATTTTGAATAAACTGGAATCATGTATAAACTGAACCCTGAATAAACTCGAAACCTGTATAAACTGAACCCTGAATAAACTGGAATCCTGTATAAATTGAACCTTTAATAAACTGGAATCCTGTATAAACTGAACCTTGAATAAACTGGAATCCTGTATAAACTACACCCTGAATAAACTAGAATCCTGTATAAACTGAACCCAGAATAAACTGGAATCCTGTATAAACTGAACCCTGAATAAACTGGAATCCTGTATAAACAGAACCTTAAATAAACTAGAATCCTGTATAAACTGAACCCTAAATAAACTGGAATCCTGTATAAACTGAACCCTGAATAAACTAGAATCATGTATAAACTGAACCCTGAATAAACTAGAATCATGTATAAACTGAACCCTGAATAAACTGGAATCCTGTATAAACTGAACCCTAAATTAAATGGAATCCTGTATAAACTGAACTTTGAATAAACTGGAATCCTGTCTAAGCTGAACCCTGAATAAACTAGAATCCTGTATAAACTGAACCCTGAATAAACTAGAATCATGTATAAACTGAACCCTGAATAAACTAGAATCTTGTATAAACTGAACCCTGAATAAACAAGAATCCTGTATAAACTGAACCCTGAATAAACTAGAATGCTGTATAAACTGAACCTTTAATAAACTGGAATCCTGTATAAACTGAACCCTGAATAAACTGGAATCCTGTATAAACTGAACCCTGAATAAACTGGAATCCTGTATAAACTGAACCTTTAATAAACTGGAATCTCTTTAATAAACTGGAATCCTGTATAAACTGAACTTTGAATAAACTGGAATCCTGTATAAACTGAACCTTTAATAAACTAGAATCCTGTATAAACTGAACTTTGAATAAACTAGAATCCTGTATAAACTAAACCCTGAATAAACTGGAATCCTGTATAAACTGAACCCTAAATAAACTGGAATCCTGTATAAACTGAACCCTGAATAAACTAGAATCCTGTATAAACTGAACCCTGAATAAACTAGAATCCTGTATAAACTGAACTTTGAATAAACTGGAATCCTGTATAAACTGAACTTTGAATAAACTAGAATCCTGTATAAACTAAGCCCTGAATAAACTAGAATCCTGTATAAACTGAACCCTGAATAAACTGGAATCCTGTATAAACTGAACCCTGAATAATCTGGAATCCTGTATAAACTGAACCCTGAATAAACTAGAATCCTGTATAAACTGAACCCTGAATAAACTAGAATCCTGTATAAATTGAACCCTGAATAAACTAGAATCCTGTATAAACTGAACCCAGAATAAACTGGAATCCTGTATAAACTGAACCCTGAATAAACTGGAATCCTGTATAAACAGAACCTTAAATAAACTAGAATCCTGTATAAACTGAACCCTAAATAAACTGGAATCCTGTATAAACTGAACCCTGAATAAACTAGAATCATGTATAAACTGAACCCTGAATAAACTAGAATCATGTATAAACTGAACCCTGAATAAACTGGAATCCTGTATAAACTGAACCCTAAATTAAATGGAATCCTGTATAAACTGAACTTTGAATAAACTGGAATCCTGTCTAAGCTGAACCCTGAATAAACTAGAATCCTGTATAAACTGAACCCTGAATAAACTAGAATCATGTATAAACTGAACCCTGAATAAACTAGAATCTTGTATAAACTGAACCCTGAATAAACAAGAATCCTGTATAAACTGAACCCTGAATAAACTAGAATGCTGTATAAACTGAACCTTTAATAAACTGGAATCCTGTATAAACTGAACCCTGAATAAACTGGAATCCTGTATAAACTGAACCCTGAATAAACTGGAATCCTGTATAAACTGAACCTTTAATAAACTGGAATCTCTTTAATAAACTGGAATCCTGTATAAACTGAACTTTGAATAAACTGGAATCCTGTATAAACTGAACCTTTAATAAACTAGAATCCTGTATAAACTGAACTTTGAATAAACTAGAATCCTGTATAAACTAAACCCTGAATAAACTGGAATCCTGTATAAACTGAACCCTAAATAAACTGGAATCCTGTATAAACTGAACCCTGAATAAACTAGAATCCTGTATAAACTGAACCCTGAATAAACTAGAATCCTGTATAAACTGAACTTTGAATAAACTGGAATCCTGTATAAACTGAACTTTGAATAAACTAGAATCCTGTATAAACTAAGCCCTGAATAAACTAGAATCCTGTATAAACTGAACCCTGAATAAACTGGAATCCTGTATAAACTGAACCCTGAATAATCTGGAATCCTGTATAAACTGAACCCTGAATAAACTAGAATCCTGTATAAACTGAACCCTGAATAAACTAGAATCCTGTATAAATTGAACCCTGAATAAACTAGAATCCTGTATAAACTGAACCCTGAATAAACTGGAATCCTGTATAAACTGAACCCTGAATAAACTAGAATCCTGTATAAACTGAACCCTAAATAAACTGGAATCCTGTATAAACTGAACCCTGAATAAACTAGAATCATGTATAAACTGAACCCTGAATAAACTAGAATCATGTATAAACTGAACCCTGAATAAACTGGAATCCTGTATAAACTGAACCCTGAATAAACTGGATTGCTGTATAAACTGAACCCTGAATAAACTAGAATTCTGTCTAAACTGAACCCTGAATAAACTAGAATCCTATATAAAATGAACCCTGAATAAACTATAATCCTTTATAAACTGACCCCGGAATAAAATGGAAACCTGTATAAACTGAACCCTGAATAAACTGGAATCCTGTATAAACTGAACCCTGAATAAATTGGAATCCTGTATAAACTGAACCCTGAATAAACTAGAATCCTGTATAAACTGAACCCTGAATAAACTAGAATCCTGTATAAACTGAACCCTGAATAAACTAGAATCCTGTATAAACTGAACTTTGAATAAACTGGAATCCTGTATAAACTGAACTTTGAATAAACTAGAATCCTGTATAAACTAAGCCCTGAATAAACTAGAATCCTGTATAAACTGAACCCTGAATAAACTGGAATCCTGTATAAACTGAACCCTGAATAATCTGGAATCCTGTATAAACTGAACCCTGAATAAACTAGAATCCTGTATAAACTGAACCCTGAATAAACTAGAATCCTGTATAAACTGAACCCTGAATAAACTGGAATCCTGTATAAACTGAACCCTGAATAAACTAGAATCCTGTATAAACTGAACCCTGAATAAACTAGAATCCTGTATAAAATGAACCCTGAATAAACTAGAATCCTGTATAAACTGAACCCTGAGTAAACTAGAATCCTGTATAAACTGATCCCTGAATAAACTGGAATCCTGTATAAACTGAACCCTGAATAAACTGGAATCCTGTTTAAACTGAACCCTGAATAAACTAGAATCCTGTATAAACTGAACCCTGAATAAACTGGAATCCTGTATATACTGAACTATGAATACACTGGAATCCTGTATAAACTGAACTTTGAATAAACTAGAATCCTGTATAAACTGAACTTTGAATAAACTGGAATCCTGTATCAAATGAACTTTGAATAAACTGGAATTCAGTATTAAATGAATTTTGAATAAACTGGAATCATGTATAAACTGAACCCTGAATAAACTCGAAACCTGTATAAACTGAACCCTGAATAAACTGGAATCCTGTATAAATTGAACCTTTAATAAACTGGAATCCTGTATAAACTGAACCTTGAATAAACTGGAATCCTGTATAAACTACACCCTGAATAAACTAGAATCCTGTATAAACTGAACCCAGAATAAACTGGAATCCTGTATAAACTGAACCCTGAATAAACTGGAATCCTGTATAAACAGAACCTTAAATAAACTAGAATCCTGTATAAACTGAACCCTAAATAAACTGGAATCCTGTATAAACTGAACCCTGAATAAACTAGAATCATGTATAAACTGAACCCTGAATAAACTGGAATCCTGTATAAACTGAACCCTAAATTAAATGGAATCCTGTATAAACTGAACTTTGAATAAACTGGAATCCTGTCTAAGCTGAACCCTGAATAAACTAGAATCCTGTATAAACTGAACCCTGAATAAACTAGAATCATGTATAAACTGAACCCTGAATAAACTAGAATCTTGTATAAACTGAACCCTGAATAAACAAGAATCCTGTATAAACTGAACCCTGAATAAACTAGAATGCTGTATAAACTGAACCTTTAATAAACTGGAATCCTGTATAAACTGAACCCTGAATAAACTGGAATCCTGTATAAACTGAACCCTGAATAAACTGGAATCCTGTATAAGCTGAACCTTTAATAAACTGGAATCTCTTTAATAAACTGGAATCCTGTATAAACTGAACTTTGAATAAACTGGAATCCTGTATAAACTGAACCTTTAATAAACTAGAATCCTGTATAAACTGAACTTTGAATAAACTAGAATCCTGTATAAACTAAACCCTGAATAAACTGGAATCCTGTATAAACTGAACCCTAAATAAACTGGAATCCTGTATAAACTGAACTTTGAATAAACTGGAATCCTGTATAAACTGAACTTTGAATAAACTAGAATCCTGTATAAACTGGAATCCTGTATCAAAAGAACTTTGAATAAACTGGATTTCTGTATAAACTGAACCCTAAATAAACTGGAATCCTGTATAAACTGAACTTTGAATAAACTGGAATCCTGTATAAACTGAACTTTGAATGAACTAGAATCCTGTATAAACTGGAATCCTGTATCAAAAGAACTTTGAATAAACTGGAATCCTGTATAAAATGAATTTTGAACAAACCGGAATTCTGTATCAACTGAACCTTTAATAAACTGGAATCCTGTATTAACTGAACCCTGAATAAACTGGAATATTGTATAAACTGAACCCTGAATAAACTGGAATCCTGTATAAACTGAACCCTGAATAAACTGGAATCCTGTATATACTGAACTATGAATACACTGGAATCCTGTATAAACTGAACTTTGAATAAACTAGAATCCTGTATAAACTGAACTTTGAATAAACTGGAATCCTGTATCAAATGAACTTTGAATAAACTGGAATTCAGTATTAAATGAATTTTGAATAAACTGGAATCATGTATAAACTGAACCCTGAATAAACTCGAAACCTGTATAAACTGAACCCTGAATAAACTGGAATCCTGTATAAATTGAACCTTTAATAAACTGGAATCCTGTATAAACTGAACCTTGAATAAACTGGAATCCTGTATAAACTACACCCTGAATAAACTAGAATCCTGTATAAACTGAACCCAGAATAAACTGGAATCCTGTATAAACTGAACCCTGAATAAACTGGAATCCTGTATAAACAGAACCTTAAATAAACTAGAATCCTGTATAAACTGAACCCTAAATAAACTGGAATCCTGTATAAACTGAACCCTGAATAAACTAGAATCATGTATAAACTGAACCCTGAATAAACTAGAATCATGTATAAACTGAACCCTGAATAAACTGGAATCCTGTATAAACTGAACCCTAAATTAAATGGAATCCTGTATAAACTGAACTTTGAATAAACTGGAATCCTGTCTAAGCTGAACCCTGAATAAACTAGAATCCTGTATAAACTGAACCCTGAATAAACTAGAATCATGTATAAACTGAACCCTGAATAAACTAGAATCTTGTATAAACTGAACCCTGAATAAACAAGAATCCTGTATAAACTGAACCCTGAATAAACTAGAATGCTGTATAAACTGAACCTTTAATAAACTGGAATCCTGTATAAACTGAACCCTGAATAAACTGGAATCCTGTATAAACTGAACCCTGAATAAACTGGAATCCTGTATAAGCTGAACCTTTAATAAACTGGAATCTCTTTAATAAACTGGAATCCTGTATAAACTGAACTTTGAATAAACTGGAATCCTGTATAAACTGAACCTTTAATAAACTAGAATCCTGTATAAACTGAACTTTGAATAAACTAGAATCCTGTATAAACTAAACCCTGAATAAACTGGAATCCTGTATAAACTGAACCCTAAATAAACTGGAATCCTGTATAAACTGAACTTTGAATAAACTGGAATCCTGTATAAACTGAACTTTGAATAAACTAGAATCCTGTATAAACTGGAATCCTGTATCAAAAGAACTTTGAATAAACTGGATTTCTGTATAAACTGAACCCTAAATAAACTGGAATCCTGTATAAACTGAACTTTGAATAAACTGGAATCCTGTATAAACTGAACTTTGAATGAACTAGAATCCTGTATAAACTGGAATCCTGTATCAAAAGAACTTTGAATAAACTGGAATCCTGTATAAAATGAATTTTGAACAAACCGGAATTCTGTATCAACTGAACCTTTAATAAACTGGAATCCTGTATTAACTGAACCCTGAATAAACTGGAATATTGTATAAACTGAACCCTGAATAAACTGGAATCCTGTATAAACTGAACCTTGAATAAACTGGAATCCTGTATAAACTGAACCTTTAATAAACTAGAATCCTGTAAAAAATAAACCCTGAATAAACTGGAATCCTGTGTAAACTGAACCTTTAATAAACTAGAATCCTGTATAAAGTGAACCCAGAATAAACTGGAATCCTGTAGAAACTGAACCCAGAATAAACTGGAATCATGTATAAACTGAACTCTGAATAAACTGGAATCCTGTATAAAGTGAACCCTGAATAAACTGGAATCCTGTATAAACTGAACCCTGAATAAACTGGAATCCTGTATAAACTGAACCCATGAATAAACTGGAATCCTGTATAAACTGAACCTTAAATAAACTGGAATCCTGTATAAAATGAACTTTGAATAAACTGGAATCCTGTATAAAATGAACTTTGAATAAACTGGAATCCTGTATAAACTGAACCCAGAATAAACTGGAATCCTGTATAAACTGAACCCAGAATAAACTGGAATCCTGTATAAACTGACTCTTTAATAAACTAGAATCCTGTATAAACTGAACCCTGAATAAACTAGAATCCTGTATAAACTAAACCCTGAATAAACTGGAATCCTGTATAAACTGAACCTTTAATAAACTATAATCCTGTATAAACTGATCTCAGAATAAACTAGAATCCTGTATAAAATGAACCCTGAATAAACTGGAATCCTGTATAAACTGAACCTTGAATAAACTGGATTCCTGTATAAACTGAACCCTGAATAAACTAGAATTCTGTCTAAACTGAACCCTGAATAAACTAGAATCCTATATAAACTGAACCCTGAATAAACTGGAATCCTGTATAAAACTGAACCCTGAATAAACTGGAATCCTGTATAAACTGAACCCTGAATAAACTAGAATCCTGTATAAACTGAACCCTGAATAAACTAGAATCCTGTATAAACTGAACCCTGAATAAACTAGAATCATGTATAAACTGAACCCTGAATAAACTAGAATCCTGTATAAACTGAACTTTGAATAAACTGGAATCCTGTATAAACTGAACTTTGAATAAACTAGAATCTTGTATAAACTAAGCCCTGGATAAACTAGAATCCTGTATAAACTGAACCCTGAATAAACTGGAATCCTGTATAAACTGAACCCTGAATAATCTGGAATCCTGTATAAACTGAACCCTGAATAAACTAGAATCCAGTATAAACTGAACCCTGAATAAACTAGAATCCTGTATAAACTGAACCCTGAATAAACTAGAATCCTGTATAAACTGAACCCTGAATAAACTAGAATCCTGTATAAACTGAACCCTGAATAAACTAGAATCCTGTATAAAATGAACCCTGAATAAACTAGAATCCTGTATAAACTGAACCCTGAGTAAACTAGAATCCTGTATAAACTGATCCCTGAATAAACTGGAATCCTGTATAAAGTGAACCCTGAATAAACTGGAATCCTGTATAAACTGAACCCTGAATAAACTGGAATCATGTATAAACTAAATCCTGAATAAACTAGAATCCTGTATAAACTGAACCCTGAATAAACTAGAATCCTGTATAAACTGAAACCTGAATAAACTGGAATCCTGTATATACTGAACTATGAATAAACTGGAATCCTGTATAAACTGAACCCTGAATAAACTGAAATCCTGTATAAACTGAACCCTGAATAAACTGGAATCCTGTATTAACTGAAGCCTGAATAAACTGGAATCCTGTATAAACTGAACCCTGAATAAACTGGAATCCTGTATAAACTGAACCCTGAATAAACTGGAATCCTGTATAAACTGAACCCTGAATAAACTAGAATCCTGTATAAACTGAACCCTGAATAAACTAGAATCCTGTATAAACTGAACCCTGTAAAAACTAGAATCATGTATAAACTGAACCCTGAATAAACTAGAATCCTGTATAAACTGAACCCTGAATAAACTAGAATCCTGTATAAACTGAACCCTGAATAAACTGGAATCCTGTATATACTGAACTATGAATACACTGGAATCCTGTATAAACTGAACTTTGAATAAACTAGAATCCTGTATAAACTGAACTTTGAATAAACTGGAATCCTGTATCAAATGAACTTTGAATAAACTGGAATTCAGTATTAAATGAATTTTGAATAAACTGGAATCATGTATAAACTGAACCCTGAATAAACTCGAAACCTGTATAAACTGAACCCTGAATAAACTGGAATCCTGTATAAATTGAACCTTTAATAAACTGGAATCCTGTATAAACTGAACCTTGAATAAACTGGAATCCTGTATAAACTACACCCTGAATAAACTAGAATCCTGTATAAACTGAACCCAGAATAAACTGGAATCCTGTATAAACTGAACCCTGAATAAACTGGAATCCTGTATAAACAGAACCTTAAATAAACTAGAATCCTGTATAAACTGAACCCTAAATAAACTGGAATCCTGTATAAACTGAACCCTGAATAAACTAGAATCATGTATAAACTGAACCCTGAATAAACTAGAATCATGTATAAACTGAACCCTGAATAAACTGGAATCCTGTATAAACTGAACCCTAAATTAAATGGAATCCTGTATAAACTGAACTTTGAATAAACTGGAATCCTGTCTAAGCTGAACCCTGAATAAACTAGAATCCTGTATAAACTGAACCCTGAATAAACTAGAATCATGTATAAACTGAACCCTGAATAAACTAGAATCTTGTATAAACTGAACCCTGAATAAACAAGAATCCTGTATAAACTGAACCCTGAATAAACTAGAATGCTGTATAAACTGAACCTTTAATAAACTGGAATCCTGTATAAACTGAACCCTGAATAAACTGGAATCCTGTATAAACTGAACCCTGAATAAACTGGAATCCTGTATAAGCTGAACCTTTAATAAACTGGAATCTCTTTAATAAACTGGAATCCTGTATAAACTGAACTTTGAATAAACTGGAATCCTGTATAAACTGAACCTTTAATAAACTAGAATCCTGTATAAACTGAACTTTGAATAAACTAGAATCCTGTATAAACTAAACCCTGAATAAACTGGAATCCTGTATAAACTGAACCCTAAATAAACTGGAATCCTGTATAAACTGAACTTTGAATAAACTGGAATCCTGTATAAACTGAACTTTGAATAAACTAGAATCCTGTATAAACTGGAATCCTGTATCAAAAGAACTTTGAATAAACTGGATTTCTGTATAAACTGAACCCTAAATAAACTGGAATCCTGTATAAACTGAACTTTGAATAAACTGGAATCCTGTATAAACTGAACTTTGAATGAACTAGAATCCTGAATAAACTGGAATCCTGTATCAAAAGAACTTTGAATAAACTGGAATCCTGTATCAACTGAACCTTTAATAAACTGGAATCCTGTATTAACTGAACCCTGAATAAACTGGAATATTGTATAAACTGAACCCTGAATAAACTGGAATCCTGTATAAACTGAACCTTGAATAAACTGGAATCCTGTATAAACTGAACCTTTAATAAACTAGAATCCTGTAAAAAATAAACCCTGAATAAACTGGAATCCTGTGTAAACTGAACCTTTAATAAACTAGAATCCTGTATAAAGTGAACCCAGAATAAACTGGAATCCTGTAGAAACTGAACCCAGAATAAACTGGAATCATGTATAAACTGAACCCTGAATAAACTGGAATCCTGTATAAAGTGAACCCTGAATAAACTGGAATCCTGTATAAACTGAACCCTGAATAAACTGGAATCCTGTATAAACTGAACCCATGAATAAACTGGAATCCTGTATAAACTGAACCTTAAATAAACTGGAATCCTGTATAAAATGAACTTTGAATAAACTGGAATCCTGTATAAAATGAACTTTGAATAAACTGGAATCCTGTATAAACTGAACCCAGAATAAACTGGAATCCTGTATAAACTGAACCCAGAATAAACTGGAATCCTGTATAAACTGACTCTTTAATAAACTAGAATCCTGTATAAACTGAACCCTGAATAAACTAGAATCCTGTATAAACTAAACCCTGAATAAACTGGAATCCTGTATAAACTGAACCTTTAATAAACTATAATCCTGTATAAACTGATCTCAGAATAAACTAGAATCCTGTATAAAATGAACCCTGAATAAACTGGAATCCTGTATAAACTGAACCTTGAATAAACTGGATTCCTGTATAAACTGAACCCTGAATAAACTAGAATTCTGTCTAAACTGAACCCTGAATAAACTAGAATCCTATATAAACTGAACCCTGAATAAACTGGAATCCTGTATAAAACTGAACCCTGAATAAACTGGAATCCTGTATAAACTGAACCCTGAATAAACTAGAATCCTGTATAAACTGAACCCTGAATAAACTAGAATCCTGTATAAACTGAACCCTGAATAAACTAGAATCATGTATAAACTGAACCCTGAATAAACTAGAATCCTGTATAAACTGAACTTTGAATAAACTGGAATCCTGTATAAACTGAACTTTGAATAAACTAGAATCTTGTATAAACTAAGCCCTGGATAAACTAGAATCCTGTATAAACTGAACCCTGAATAAACTGGAATCCTGTATAAACTGAACCCTGAATAATCTGGAATCCTGTATAAACTGAACCCTGAATAAACTAGAATCCAGTATAAACTGAACCCTGAATAAACTAGAATCCTGTATAAACTGAACCCTGAATAAACTAGAATCCTGTATAAACTGAACCCTGAATAAACTAGAATCCTGTATAAACTGAACCCTGAATAAACTAGAATCCTGTATAAAATGAACCCTGAATAAACTAGAATCCTGTATAAACTGAACCCTGAGTAAACTAGAATCCTGTATAAACTGATCCCTGAATAAACTGGAATCCTGTATAAAGTGAACCCTGAATAAACTGGAATCCTGTATAAACTGAACCCTGAATAAACTGGAATCATGTATAAACTAAATCCTGAATAAACTAGAATCCTGTATAAACTGAACCCTGAATAAACTAGAATCCTGTATAAACTGAAACCTGAATAAACTGGAATCCTGTATATACTGAACTATGAATAAACTGGAATCCTGTATAAACTGAACCCTGAATAAACTGAAATCCTGTATAAACTGAACCCTGAATAAACTGGAATCCTGTATTAACTGAAGCCTAAATAAACTGGAATCCTGTATAAACTGAACCCTGAATAAACTGGAATCCTGTATAAACTGAACCCTGAATAAACTGGAATCCTGTATAAACTGAACCCTGAATAAACTAGAATCCTGTATAAACTGAACCCTGAATAAACTAGAATCCTGTATAAACTGAACCCTGTAAAAACTAGAATCATGTATAAACTGAACCCTGAATAAACTAGAATCCTGTATAAACTGAACTTTGAATAAACTGGAATCATGTATAAACTGAACTTTGAATAAACTAGAATCCTGTATAAACTAAGCCCTGAATAAACTAGAATCCTGTATAAACTGAACCCTGAATAATCTGGAATCCTGTATAAACTGAACCCTGAATAATCTGGAATCCTGTATAAACTGAACCCTGAATAAACTGGAATCCTGTATATACTGAACTATGAATAAACTGGAATCCTGTATAAACTGAACTTTGAATAAACTAGAATCCTGTATAAACTGAACTTTGAATAAACTGGAATCCTCTTTCAAATGAACTTTGAATAAACTGGAATCCAGTATTAAATGAATTTTGAATAAACTGGAATCATGTATAAACTGAACCCTGAATAAACTCGAAACCTGTATAAACTGAACCCTGAATAAACTGGAATCCTGTATAAACTGAACCTTTAATAAACTGGAATCCTGTATAAACTGAACCTTGAATAAACTGGAATCCTGTATAAACTAAACCCAGAATAAACTAGATTCCTGTATAAACTGAACCCAGAATAAACTGGAATCCTGTATAAACTGAACCCTCAATAAACTGGAATCCTGTATAAACAGAACCTTAAATAAACTAGAATCCTGTATAAACTGAACCCTAAATAAACTGGAATCCTGTATAAACTGAACCCTGAATAAACTAGAATCATGTATAAACTGAACCCTGAATAAACTAGAATCATGTATAAACTGAACCCTGAATAAACTGGAATCCTGTATAAACTGAACCCTAAATTAAATGGAATCCTGTATAAACTGAACTTTGAATAAACTGGAATCCTGTCTAAGCTGAACCCTGAATAAACTAGAATCCTGTATAAACTGAACCCTGAATAAACTAGAATCATGTATAAACTGAACCCTGAATAAACTAGAATCTTGAATAAACTGAACCCTGAATAAACAAGAATCCTGTATAAACTGAACCCTGAATAAACTAGAATGCTGTATAAACTGAACCCTGAATAAACTAGAATGCTGTATAAACTGAATCCTGAATAAACTAGAATCCTGTATAAACTGAACCCTGAATAAACTAGAATCCTGTATAAACTGAACCCTGAATAAACTGGAATCCTGTATAAACTGAACCCTGAATAAAGTGAAATCCTGTATAAACTGAACCCTGAATAAACTGGAATCCTGTATAAACTGAACCCTGAATAAACTAGAATCATGTATAAACTGAACCCTGAATAAACTGGAATCCTGTATAAACTGAACCCTGAATAAACTAGAATCCTGTATAAACTGAACCCTAAATAAACTGGAATCCTGTATAAACTGAACCCTGAATAAACTAGATTCATGTATAAACTGAACCCTGAATAAACTAGAATCATGTATAAACTGAACCCTGAATAAACTGGAATCCTGTATAAACTGAACCCTAAATTAAATGGAATCCTGTATAAACTGAACTTTGAATAAACTGGAATCCTGTCTAAGCTGAACCCTGAATAAACTAGAATCCTGTATAAACTGAACCCTGAATAAATTAGAATCATGTATAAACTGAACCCTGAATAAACTAGAATCTTGTATAAACTGAACCCTGAATAAACAAGAATCCTGTCTAAACTGAACCCTGAATAAACTAGAATGCTGTATAAACTGAACCCTGAATAAACTAGAATGCTGTATAAACTGAACCCTGAATAAACTAGAATCCTGTATAAACTGAACCCTGAATAAACTAGAATCCTGTATAAACTGAACCCTGAATAAACTGGAATCCTGTATAAACTGAACCCTGAATAAAGTGAAATCCTGTATAAACTGAACCCTGAATAAACTGGAATCCTGTATAAACTGAACCCTGAATAAACTAGAATCATGTATAAACTGAACCCTGAATAAACTGGAATCCTGTATAAACTGAACCCTGAATAAACTGAAATCCTGTATAAACTGAACCCTGAATAAACTGGAATCCTCTATAAACTAATGATATCTATGTATGCATAACTTTTTATTCTAGAGAATGAAGCTCCAACTATTAACATTGTTAGCGGAAATAACAGAATAAATGCACAAGTCGGCTCTCCAATAGAAATGGTGTTTACTGGAAAGGATGATAAAGGCACCCCTTTTTATGACATCATAAATCAGCCAGGTGCTGGATTCGCTGCTGACAATTCTACGGGAAATTTGACTTTAATATGGACGCCTGCAAATGTCAATACTGAAAGAATAAGGTAGTTTGTTAGTTTTGTTGTTCAAGCATTCTTCAAATGGATATATATATATATATACATAGTAAAACCTGCCCATGTGGTTGCATGTAATAAGCTGTCACATGTATAAAAAGATCACCTTTTTCTTGTCCTGTCATAGAAAATTTCATATGAATTGAACCTCTTTAGTATAAACATATTTTATTAATTAATTCAATATTACACATTATGATAATACACATATAAATTATATATACATTTAAATTAATCAATTGGATTCGGAAACAAATGGTTAAGCTTATATTAATCCGTATCCCTGTTGTTATCTGGTGTTCAAGGTTTAATTAGTATCGAAAGGTAGAAGTGTATTGAGAATTATCAAGTATTAATCAGTCGTTGTCAATGTTAATTGGTGTGCTTTAGTAAGAAGAATAAAATAAAAAGAAACAAACAAATGAAGTGTAAAGGTGCAAGTGCTTTTATTTTTAACATGTTTATGTTGTGTGAATATGGTTAGGAGGTGAATCGTTTACTACTTATGATGAACTTCTGCACATTTAAGAATATATCTGTATTTAGGGTATTCGTTAAGTCTGTAGAGCCAAACAATAATAAATCTGTATTTAAGTTAATTGGTAAATTAATGGTGTGAATATATCTCAGTCTTGTTGCATTGTGACGGGGACAATGTAGCAGAAAATGAGCCGTGGTTTCTGTTGCCCCACATTGACAGAATGGGGAATTTACAATGTTTTTTACGAAACAAGTGATGATTGAGAGAGCTGCATTGTATACGCAACCTAGCGTGTAAAATTTGTCCCAGTCAAGTACCAATATAATAATAAATGGGCTTAGTATTGTTTTGGGGTTGAAGATTTGATTTAATTATCTGAACAGATCTGCTTGATTTAATATTTTCTGGCTGTTGGTTTCATAGTTGTACACTGGAGGGTATGAAATAACTCGCGTAGAGCGATGTTCGAGTGGGTACTGGAGGAATATGTGAGGTATGACGAGTATTGTGGTCATGGATCATGCCGAAATTTTGCGGAATTAAGTTACTAAGATATTGAGGAGTTAGATTATTTGACATCTTATAAAATTGAATCGTTCTATGCCTTTCCCTTCTGTCTTTCAATTTTTCCCACCTGGTTTCAATATATAGATTACTTAAGGATACAAGTCTGGTACCCCCAGTCACGATTCTAGCAGCCTCAACCTGAACATGTTCTAGTTTGTTAATTAGTATTTGAGTCTTGGTATCCCAAACAACATCCGCATATTCTAGTAATGGTCTTATAAAGGTAATATAAATTGTTTCTAGAATTTTCCTATCCAGTATAAATTTGAATTTCCTTAAAATGTTAACACATGAGAATGCTTTTTTAGTTTATCATGTCAATATGTTTATTCCAATTACCATCGTCAGAAAGTTGTAGTTCAAGGTGTTTATGTTCAGTAACAGTACTAATGATAGTATTATTCATAATAAGGTTAGGTTGATGGGGTTTATTTAATTTTCGAGAGATAGTCATGGTTTCAGTTTTCTGTGGATTAAAATTTACCAGCCATTTTGTAGACCATGCATGTAATTTCACTAGGTAATCATTGAGTATTTGTGCTGTTTCTTGTGGGTCGTCTACAATTAAGTACAGACTAGTGTCATCGGCAAATAATTTTATAGTCGAATTAATATCGGTCAGTATGTCATTTATGAAAACAATGAACAAAAGAGGACCTAGAATCGATCCCTGGGGTACAGCAGCATTTATGTCGCGCCAACTAGAAGTTCAATTATTAATTACGACACCTTGTTTTCTTTCAGACAAGTAGTTTTTCACCCAAGATAATAATGATCCTCTAATCCCTATTGATTCAAGCTTACAAAGTAATCCCTTTTGCCAAACTCGGTCAAATGCTTTACTTATATCGCAAAAGACAGCTCTCACTTCCTTACCTTCATCCAACGCTCTACCAAATTCATTTGTAATGTACAGGAGTTGATTAACGGCAGAATCTCCAGGAGTAAAACCAGATTGATGGGAAGTAATTAGGTTATTGTCAATCAAATAGTTATAAATATGTTTATAGACTAATCGCTCCATTACCTTGGCAAGTATACTAATGAGGGAAATTGGTCTGTAGTTTTTCAAATTACTGGGACAATCAGTTTTAAAAACGGGGGTCACATTAACATATTTCCACCTGTCTTATAAGGTCACTTTCTCTCTGTTCTAAAGGTCATGACCTCTTAATACATGTTTGACTGTAGTTCTTACTCTATCAGTTTTTTATTCACCATGACCAAAGCCCAATTGAGCTTTTTGTATCATTTGTCATTCGTTGTCTGTTAATCAGTCATAGTTAACTTGATGACATTTTAATCTTTTCCTGCAAAGCTGTTCATTTACATATATTTCAGGTTTACTGTAGAAGCCTATTATAATGTTATGTATGGGGTACCTTTAGGTTTTTTCTATTGTATATTTCAGGTTTCCTGTAGAAGCCTATTATAATGTTATGTATGGGGTACCTTTAGGTTTTTTCTATTGTATATTCCAGGTTTACTGTAGAAGCCTATTATAATGTTATGTATGGGGTACCTTTAGGTTTTTTCGATTATATATTCCAGGGTTACGGCACAAGACAGTGATGGTTTGAGAGCAGAGGCTATTGAGATAGAGATTATATTGTGTAGTGGTTGTAACAATCATGGGTCATGTGATTATAACAACACAAGAAATCAGACCAACAACTACTTCAAACTTTCCTACTGTATCTGTAGTACTGGATACTCAGGTATGTATGGCTATTTTAGTAATTTTTAACTCTTATAAGATCACACCCTTCCATAAAAAAATAAAACTCAAAAATATAAATGGCCTCATGTGTGAGATAGACTGTGAACCGTATTTTACGCACTGTAGGTTGAGACATTTTTACTTCTAAATTCAAAATGTAAATTTACCATCATATGCATTTGAAAAAATATTTCAGTTAAACCCATAGTCCACATAGAGGTTTAGTCCAGAAAATGGGCCAATTAGACCTTTAGTTCACATGGACTTGTAGTCCAGAAAATATTTCAGTTAGACCCATCGTCCACATGAATCTGTAGTCCAGAAAAATGCAATTAGACCAATAAACCACATAGTAGTCCAAAATGTATTTTGAATAGGTCTATAGTCCACATACACTTATAGTCCCGAATAAAAAGTATGGTAATAAATGTCTATTAAATGCACTTTTAAATTGGCTTTCTACAACAGGTGACCTCTGATGAGAGGTAATACTGTATAACTCTGTTATTTTCTTTTACATGGTAGTCACATTGACTTTCCATTTTCAAATCAGCAATTTTTGTTACATTCAGCAAAAATCTGAAAAAAACAACTTTTATTTCATTTTTGTTAATAATACAATATTTAAACAGAATACATTACAGTATCAGAAAAAAATTATTATAATTATAGAAAAATTCAAATTATTTATTTATTATTTTTTTTTTTTTACACTTGGGTTTGATAATCCTATGACCAAATTTTTCAGGAAAAAAATGTCACTGGTCAAGTTCAGGTGCATTGTATACCCATACCCCTTTACAAATTCATCTTTCAGGATAAAAAGTGTGTAATATACATTTCTCTTTTTAGGTGATGACTGTGAAACTGATACAAATGCTTGTGCCGACAGTCCATGTGCTTTGGGACGTAACTGTAGTGATCTGACACCAGCAGAGGAAGTACAGTTTGGTAGGACATACAACTGCTCCAGTTGCCCTGCGGGGTACAATATCACGGCAGATGAGAAATGTGAAGGTAAGACTTTTACCTACAAAAATGCAATTTGGCCCATCAACATAAAAGAAATGAATTTTGAATTCTTTGCATAGAAGAAGTTAACCTCTCATGAGCCAATGTAATGTCAGAGAAACTTCACAATAGGAATATAGCAAAAACAAGACAACCTTATAATAATCATCAATATCCAATTTATTATTGACATATAGCAAAATTACAAAAATGCTGAAAATATTGTTATTCTTTATCAATGGGCACATGTACAATACAGATATTTAGTACCTAGCATATGAAAATGCTGTATTTTGATTGGATAATCAGTGTGAACTATTTTTGAACAGTACACTTGACAACGGGTGACTATATCAGTTTCAAACGATTTCCCATGTCGGCTATACCTGTGGCATACATTTTCCTGTGTAATTTTTAAATATTTTTGTCAAGATTTAACTCCCTTAAAATAGACTCGCGCTGTAGTCTGCTGTCAACATAGCCAGGTTGGCAATGCAAATATAATGTTTCATTGTAAATTTTATTATTATTATAATATTGAATTTGAGTGTGTTTTTCTTTTATGTCTGGAATGGGATGTTATAAATATATTATTGTCTTCTCCCTCGAGAACAGTTTTCCTATAGTGTTGTCTAGTGAGGTATATAGTGCCCTCACCGTTGGCTCAGGCACTATACCTCACCAGACAACACTATAGGAGAACAGTTCCCTCAGGATTAGACAATAATAGAATAATATTGCTTGGTTTCTTTTTGATAATGTTGTGGAGATATAGATGTTACCATGGTTACATTACAATCATCAATTCTATTGCAGCAATTTTTCCTTCTATTTTTAGATATTGGCGAATGTTTATCAGGTTTGTTTCAGTATATTGCATTATTTTTGTTTCTATTTTTAGATATTGATGAATGTTTATCTAGTTTGACTAACGACTGTCCAGCCAATAGTAATTGTACAAACAATGACGGGAGCTACACATGTACTTGTCTTAGTGGGTTTAGTAAAGTTGGATTTCTTTGTCGAGGTACGTAGTTCTTATCTTCTGTAGACTCACAGTTTTTCTATGAGGCCGAAACTCTGCATTTTTGGGGTGTATAATTATATTGATGGAGGAAACTTGAGTACCTGTCAAATACCAAAGATCTGCTGCAAGTCAATGACAAATTGTCAAATTAAATTGCTTTGAGCGATATGTCCCCTCAGACATGACACATATATATTGTCAGAAAATACAAAACTTATTTGTATGACTTTATAATTAGTAACAGGTAAAAAAACAAGATTCTGGTAATATGTTCTCGTCTGTTTCACAGAGAGAAAGTGAATCTGAGTCTGGCTTACTGCTCTCACCTGTTTCACAAAGAGAAAGTGAATCTGAGTCTGGCTTACTGCTCTCACCTGTTTCCCAAAGAAAAAGTGAAGCTGAGTCTGGCTTACTGCTCTCACCTGTTTCACAAAGAGAAAGTGAAGCTGAGTCTGGCTTACTGCTCTCACCTGTTTCACAAAGAGAAAGTGAATCTGAGTCTGGCTTACTGCTCTCACCTGTTTCACAAGGAGAAAGTGAATCTGAGTCTGGCTCACTGCTCTCACCTGTTTCACAAAGAGAAAGCGAATCTGAGTCTGGCTTACTGCTCTCACCTGTTTCACAAAGAAAAAGTGAAGCTGAGTCTAGCTTACTGCTCTCACCTGTTTCACAAAGAGAAAGTGAATCTGAGTCTGGCTTACTGCTCTCACCTGTTTCACAAGGAGAAAGTGAATCTGAGTCTGCCTTACTGCTCTCACCTGTTTCACAAAGAGAAAGTGAACATGAATCTGGCTTACTGCTCTCACCTGTTTCACAAGGAGAAAGTGAAGCTGAATCTGGCTTACTGCTCTCACCTGTTTCACAAAGAGAAAGTTAATCTGATTCTGGCTTACTGCTCTCACCTGTTTCACAAAGAGAAAGTGAATCTGAGTCTGGCTTACTGCTCTCACCTGTTTCACAAAGAGAAAGTGAATCTGAGTCTGGCTTACTGCTCTCACCTGTTTCACAAAGAGAAAGTGAAGCTGAGTCTGGCTTACTGCTCTCACCTGTTTCACAAAGAGAATGTGAATCTGAGTCTGGCTTACTGCTCTCACTTGTTTCAGAAAGAGAAAGTGAACATGAGCCTGGCTTACTGCTCTCACCTGTTTCACAAAGAGAAAATGAAGCTGAATCTGGCTTACTGCTCTCACCTGTTTCACAAAGAGAACGTGAATCTGAGTCTGGCTTAGTGCTCTCACCTGTTTCACAAAGAGAAAGTGAAGCTGTGTCTGGCTTACTGCTCTCACCTGTTTCACAATGAGAAATTGAACATGAGTCTGGCTTACTGCTCTCACCTGTTTCACAAAGAGAAAGTGAAGCTGAATCTGGCTTACTGCTCTCACCTGTTTCACAAGGAGAAAGTGAAGCTGAGTCTGGCTTACTGCTCTCACCTGTTTCACAAAGAGAAAGTGAATCTGAGTCTGGCTTACTGCTCTCACCTGTTTCACAAAGAGAAAGTGAATCTGAGTCTGACTTACTGCTCTCACCTGTTTCCCAAAGAAAAAGTGAAGCTGAGTCTGGCTTACTGCTCTCACCTGTTTCATAAAGAGAAAGTGAAGCTGAGTCTGGCTTACTGCTCTCACCTGTTTCACAAAGAGAAAGTGAATCTGAGTCTGGCTTACTGCTCTCACCTGTTTCACAAGGAGAAAGTGAATCTGAGTCTGGCTCACTGCTCTCACCTGTTTCACAAAGAGATAGTGAATCTGAGTCTGGCTTACTGCTCTCACCTGTTTCACAAGGAGAAAGTGAAGCTGAATCTGGCTTACTGCTCTCACCTGTTTCACAAAGAGAAAGTTAATCTGATTCTGACTTACTGCTCTCACCTGTTTCACAAAGAGAAAGTGAATCTGAGTCTGGCTTACTGCTCTCACCTGTTTCACAAAGAGAACGTGAATCTGATTCTGGCTTACTGCTCTCACCTGTTTCAGAAAGAGAACGTGAATCTGAGTCTGGCTTACTGCTCTCACCTGTTTCACAAAGAGAAAGTGAACATGAGTCTGGCTTACTGCTCTCACCTGTTTCACAAAGAGAAAGTGAAGCTGAGTCTGGCTTAGTGCTCTCACCTGTTTCACAAGGAGAAAGTGAAGCTGAGTCTGGCTTACTGCTCTCACCTGTTTCACAAAGAGAAAGTGAAGCTGAGTCTGGCTTACTGCTCTCACCTGTTTCACAAAGAGAATGTGAATCTGAGTCTGGCTTACTGCTCTCACCTGTTTCAGAAAGAGAAAGTGAACATGAGTCTGGCTTACTGCTCTCACCTGTTTCACAAAGAGAAAGTGAAGCTGAGTCTGGCTTAGTGCTCTCACCTATTTCACAAGGAGAAAGTAGAGCTGAGTCTGGCTTACTGCTCTCATCTGTTTCACAAAGAGAAAGTGAAGCTGAATCTGGCTTACTGCTCCCACCTGTTTCACAAAGAGAATGTGAATCTGAATCTGGCTTACTGCTCTCACCTGTTTCAGAAAGAGAAAGTGAACATGAGTCTGGCTTACTGCTCTCACCTGTTTCACAAAGAGAAAATGAAGCTGAATCTGGCTTACTGCTCTCACCTGTTTCACAAAGAGAACGTGAATCTGAGTCTGGCTTAGTGCTCTCACCTGTTTCACAAGGAGAAAGTGAAGCTGTGTCTGACTTACTGCTCTCACCTGTTTCACAAAGAGAAATTGAACATGAGTCTGGCTTACTGCTCTCACCTGTTTCATAAAGAGAACGTGAAGCTGAGTCTGGCTTACTGCTCTCACCTGTTTCACAAAGAGAAAGTAAATCTGAGTCTGGCTTACTGCTCTCACCTGCTTCACAAGGAGAAAGTGAATCTGAGTCTGGCTCACTGCTCTCACCTGTTTCACAAAGAGATAGTGAATCTGAGTCTGGCTTACTGCTCTCACCTGTTTCACAAAGAAAAGGTGAAGCTGAGTCTGGCTTACTGCTCTCACCTGTTTCACAAGGAGAAAGTGAAGCTGAATCTGGCTTACTGCTCTCACCTGTTTCACAAAGAGAAAGTTAATCTGATTCTGGCTTACTGCTCTCACCTGTTTCACAAAGAGAAAGTGAATCTTAGTCTGCCTTACTGCTCTCACCTGTTTCACAAAGAGAAAGTGAATCTGATTCTGGCTTACTGCTCTCACCTGTTTCACAAAGAGAACGTGAATCTGAGTCTGGCTTACTGCTGTCACCTGTTTCACAAAGAGAAAGTGAACATGAGTCTGGCTTACTGCTCTCACCTGTTTCACAAAGGGAAAGTGAAGCTGTGTCTGGCTTAGAGCTCTCACCTGTTTCACAAGGAGAAAGTAAAGCTGAGTCTGGCTTACTGCTCTCACCTGTTTCACAAAGAGAAAGTGAAGCTGAGTCTGGCTTACTGCTCTCACCTGTTTCACAAAGAGAATGTGAATCTGAGTCTGGCTTACTGCTCTCACCTGTTTCAGAAAGAGAAAGTGAACATGAGTCTGGCTTACTGCTCTCACCTGTTTCACAAAGAGAAAGTAAAGCTGAGTCTGGCTTAGTGCTCTCACCTGATTCACAAGGAGAAAGTAAAGCTGAGTCTGGCTTACTGCTCTCACCTGTTTCACAAAGAGAAAGTGAAGCTGAGTCTGGCTTACTGCTCTCACCTGTTTCACAAAGAGAATGTGAATCTGAGTCTGGCTTACTGCTCTCACCTGTTTCAGAAAGAGAAAGTGAACATGAGTCTGGCTTACTGCTCTCACCTGTTTCACAAAGAGAAAATGAAGCTGAATCTGGCTTACTGCTCTCACCTGTTTCACAAAGAGAACGTGAATCTGAGTCTGGCTTACTGCTCTCACCTGTTTCACAAGGAGAAAGTGAAGCTGTGTCTGGCTTACTGCTCTCACCTGTTTCACAAAGAGAAATTGAACATGAGTCTGGCTTACTGCTCTCACCTGTTTCACAAGGAGAAAGTGAAGCTGAGTCTGGCTTACTGCTCTCACCTGTTTCACAAAGAGAAAGTGAAGCTGAGTCTGGCTTACTGCTCTCATCTGTTTCACAAAGAGAAAGTGAAGCTGAGTCTGGCTTACTGCTCTCACCTGTTTCACAAAAAGAACGTGAATCTGAGTGGCTTAGTGCTCTCACCTGTTTCACAAGGAGAAAGTGAATCTGAGTCTGGCTTACTGCTCTCACCTGTTTCACAAAGAGAAAGTGAACATGAGTCTGGCTTACTGCTCTCACCTGTTTCACAAAGAAAGTGAAGCTGAATCTGGCTTACTGCTCTCACCTGTTTCACAAAGAGAACGTGAATCTGAGTCTGGCTTAGTGCTCTCACCTATTTCACAAGGAGAAAGTGAAGCTGTGTCTGGCTTACTGCTCTCACCTGTTTCACAAAGAGAAATTCAACATGAGTCTGGCTTACTGCTCTCACCTGTTTCACAAAGAGAAAGTGAAGCTGAATCTGGCTTACTGCTCTCACCTGTTTCACAAAGAGAAAGTGAAGCTGAATCTGGCTTACTGCTCTCACCTGTTTCACAAGAAGAAAGTGAAGCTGAGTCTGGCTTACTGCTCTCACCTGTTTCACAAAGAGAAAGTGAAGCTGAATCTGGCTTACTGCTCCCACCTGTTTCACAAAGAGAAAATGAAGCTGAATCTGGCTTACTGCTCTCACCTGTTTCACAAAGAGAACGTGAATCTGAGTCTGGCTTACTGCTCTCACCTGTTTCACAAAGAGAAAGTGAAGCTGAGTCTGGCTTACTGCTCTCACCTGTTTCACAAAGAGAAATTGAACATGAGTCTGGCTTACTGCTCTCACCTGTTTCAGAAGGAGAAAGTGAAGCTGAGTCTGGCTTACTGCTCTCACCTGTTTCACAAAGAGAAAGTGAAGCTGAGTCTGGCTTACTGCTCTCACCTGTTTCATAAAGAGAAAGTGAAGCTGAGTCTGGCTTACTGCTCTCACCTGTTTCACAAAGAGAAAGTGAATCTGAGTCTGGCTTACTGCTCTCACCTGTTTCACAAGGAGAAAGTGAATCTGAATCTGGCTCACTGCTCTCACCTGTTTCACAAAGAGATAGTGAAGCTGAGTCTGGCTTACTGCTCTCACCTGTTTCACAAAGAGAAAGTGAAGCTGAATCTGGCTTACTGCTCTCACCTGTTTCACAAAGAGAAAGTTAATCTGATTCTGGCTTACTGCTCTCACCTGTTTCACAAAGAGAAAGTGAATCTGAGTCTGGCTTACTGCTCTCACCTGTTTCACAAAGAGAACGTGAATCTGATTCTGGCTTACTGCTCTCACCTGTTTCAGAAAGAGAACGTGAATCTGAATCTGGCTTACTGCTCTCACCTGTTTCACAAAGAGAAAGTGAACATGAGTCTGGCTTACTGCTCTCACCTGTTTCACAAAGAGAAAGTGAAGCTGAGTCTGGCTTAGTGCTCTCACCTGTTTCACAAGGAGAAAGTAAAGCTGAGTCTGGCTTACTGCTCTCACCTGTTTCACAAAGAGAAAGTGAAGCTGAGTCTGGCTTACTGCTCTCACCTGTTTCACAAAGAGAATGTGAATCTGAGTCTGGCTTACTGCTCTCACCTGTTTCAGAAAGAGAAAGTGAACATGAGTCTGGCTTACTGCTCTCACCTGTTTCACAAAGAGAAAGTGAAGCTGAGTCTGGCTTAGTGCTCTCACCTATTTCACAAGGAGAAAGTAGAGCTGAGTCTGGCTTACTGCTATCACCTGTTTCACAAAGAGAAAGTGAAGCTGAATCTGGCTTACTGCTCCCACCTGTTTCACAAAGAGAATGTGAATCTGAATCTGGCTTACTGCTCTCACCTGTTTCAGAAAGAGAAAGTGAACATGAGTCTGGCTTACTGCTCTCACCTGTTTCACAAAGAGAAAATGAAGCTGAATCTGGCTTACTGCTTTCACCTGTTTCACAAAGAGAACGTGAATCTGAGTCTGGCTTAGTGCTCTCACCTGTTTCACAAGGAGAAAGTGAAGCTGTGTCTGGCTTACTGCTCTCACCTGTTTCACAAAGAGAAATTGAACATGAGTCTGGCTTACTGCTCTCACCTGTTTCACAAAGAGAACGTGAAGCTGAATCTGGCTTACTGCTCTCACCTGTTTCACAAGGAGAAAGTTAAGCTGAGTCTGGCTTACTGCTCTCACCTGTTTCACAAAGAGAAAGTGAAGCTGAGTCTGGCTTACTGCTCTCACCTGTTTCACAAAGAGAAAGTGAATCTGAGTCTGGCTTACTGCTCTCACCTGTTTCCCAAAGAAAAAGTGAAGCTGAGTCTGGCTTACTGCTCTCACCTGTTTCATAAAGAGAACGTGAAGCTGAGTCTGGCTTACTGCTCTCACCTGTTTCACAAAGAGAAAGTAAATCTGAGTCTGGCTTACTGCTCTCACCTGTTTCACAAGGAGAAAGTGAATCTGAGTCTGGCTCACTGCTCTCACCTGTTTCACAAAGAGATAGTGAATCTGAGTCTGGCTTACTGCTCTCACCTGTTTCACAAAGAAAAGGTGAAGCTGAGTCTGGCTTACTGCTCTCACCTGTTTCACAAGGAGAAAGTGAAGCTGAATCTGGCTTACTGCTCTCACCTGTTTCACAAAGAGAAAGTTAATCTGATTCTGGCTTACTGCTCTCACCTGTTTCACAAAGAGAAAGTGAATCTGAGTCTGGCTTACTGCTCTCACCTGTTTCACAAAGAGAACGTGAATCTGAGTCTGGCTTACTGCTCTCACCTGTTTCACAAAGAGAAAGTGAACATGAGTCTGGCTTACTGCTCTCACCTGTTTCACAAAGGGAAAGTGAAGCTGAGTCTGGCTTAGTGCTCTCACCTGTTTCACAAGGAGAAAGTAAAGCTGAGTCTGGCTTACTGCTCTCACCTGTTTCACAAAGAGAAAGTGAAGCTGAGTCTGGCTTAATGCTCTCACCTGTTTCACAAAGAGAATGTGAATCTGAGTCTGGCTTACTGCTCTCACCTGTTTCAGAAAGAGAACGTGAATCTGAGTCTGGCTTACTGCTCTCACCTGTTTCACAAAGGGAAAGTGAAGCTGAGTCTGGCTTAGTGCTCTCACCTGTTTCACAAGGAGAAAGTAAAGCTGAGTCTGGCTTACTGCTCTCACCTGTTTCACAAAGAGAAAGTGAAGCTGAGTCTGGCTTACTGCTCTCACCTGTTTCACAAAGAGAATGTGAATCTGAGTCTGGCTTACTGCTCTCACCTGTTTCAGAAAGAGAAAGTGAACATGAGTCTGGCTTACTGCTCTCACCTGTTTCACAAAGAGAAAGTGAAGCTGAGTCTGGCTTAGTGCTCTCACCTGATTCACAAGGAGAAAGTAAAGCTGAGTCTGGCTTACTGCTCTCACCTGTTTCACAAAGAGAAAGTGAAGCTGAGTCTGTCTTACTGCTCTCACCTGTTTCACAAAGAGAATGTGAATCTGAGTCTGGCTTACTGCTCTCACCTGTTTCAGAAAGAGAAAGTGAACATGAGTCTGGCTTACTGCTCTCACCTGTTTCACAAAGAGAAAATGAAGCTGAATCTGGCTTACTGCTCTCACCTGTTTCACAAAGAGAACGTGAATCTGAGTCTGGCTTACTGCTCTCACCTGTTTCACAAGGAGAAAGTGAAGCTGTGTCTGGCTTACTGCTCTCACCTGTTTCACAAAGAGAAATTGAACATGAGTCTAGCTTACTGCTCTCACCTGTTTCACAAGGAGAAAGTGAAGCTGAGTCTGGCTTACTGCTCTCACCTGTTTCAGAAAGAGAATGTGAAGCTGAGTCTGGCTTACTGCTCTCACCTGTTTCACAAAGAGAAAGTGAAGCTGAGTCTGGCTTACTGCTCTCACCTGTTTCACAAAAAGAACGTGAATCTGAGTGGCTTAGTGCTCTCACCTGTTTCACAAGGAGAAAGTGAATCTGAGTCTGGCTTACTGCTCTCACCTGTTTCACAAAGAGAAAGTGAACATGAGTCTGGCTTACTGCTCTCACCTGTTTCACAAAGAAAGTGAAGCTGAATCTGGCTTACTGCTCTCACCTGTTTCACAAAGAGAACGTGAATCTGAGTCTGGCTTAGTGCTCTCACCTATTTCACAAGGAGAAAGTGAAGCTGTGTCTGGCTTACTGCTCTCACCTGTTTCACAAAGAGAAATTCAACATGAGTCTGGCTTACTGCTCTCACCTGTTTCACAAAGAGAAAGTGAAGCTGAATCTGGCTTACTGCTCTCACCTGTTTCACAAGGAGAAAGTGAAGCTGAGTCTGGCTTACTGTTCTCACCTGTTTCACAAAGAGAAAGTGAAGCTGAATCTGGCTTACTGCTCCCACCTGTTTCACAAAGAGAAAATGAAGCTGAATCTGGCTTACTGCTCTCACCTGTTTCACAAAGAGAACGTGAATCTGAGTCTGGCTTACTGCTCTCACCTGTTTCACAAAGAGAAAGTGAAGCTGTGTCTGGCTTACTGCTCTCACCTGTTTCACAAGGAGAAAGTGAAGCTGAGTCTGGCTTACTGCTCTCACCTGTTTCACAAAGAGAAAGTGAAGCTGAGTCTGGCTTACTGCTCTCACCTGTTTCACAAAGAGAAAGTGAAGCTGAGTCTGGCTTACTGCTCTCACCTGTTTCACAAAAAGAATGTGAATCTGAGTGGCTTAGTGCTCTCACCTGTTTCACAAGGAGAAAGTGAATCTGAGTCTGGCTTACTGCTCTCACCTGTTTCACAAAGAGAAAGTGAACATGAGTCTGGCTTACTGCTCTCACCTGTTTCACAAAGAAAGTGAAGCTGAATCTGGCTTACTGTTCTCACCTGTTTCACAAAGAGAACGTGAATCTGAGTCTGGCTTAGTGCTCTCACCTGTTTCACAAGGAGAAAGTGAAGCTGTGTCTGGCTTACTGCTCTCACCTGTTTCACAAAGAGAAATTGAACATGAGTCTGGCTTACTGCTCTCACCTGTTTCACAAAGAGAAAGTGAAGCTGAATCTGGCTTACTGCTCTCACCTGTTTCACAAGGAGAAAGTGAAGCTGAGTCTGGCTTAGTGCTCTCACCTATTTCACAAGGAGAAAGTGAAGCTGTGTCTGGCTTACTGCTCTCACCTGTTTTACAAAGGGAAATTGAACATGAGTCTGGCTTACTGCTCTCACCTGTTTCACAAAGAGAAAGTGAAGCTGAATCTGGCTTACTGCTCTCACCTGTTTCACAAGGAGAACGTGAAGCTGTGTCTGGCTTACTGCTCTCACCTGTTTCACAAAGAGAAATTGAACATGAGTCTGGCTTACTGCTCTCACCTGTTTCACAAGGAGAAAGTGAAGCTGAGTCTGGCTTACTGCTCTCACCTGTTTCACAAAGAGAAAGTGAAGCTGAGTCTGGCTTACTGCTCTCACCTGTTTCACAAAGAGAAAGTGAAGCTGAGTCTGGCTTACTGCTCTCACCTGTTTCACAAAAAGAACGTGAATCTGAGTGGCTTAGTGCTCTCACCTGTTTCACAAGGAGAAAGTGAATCTGAGTCTGGCTTACTGCTCTCACCTGTTTCACAAAGAGAAAGTGAACATGAGTCTGGCTTACTGCTCTCACCTGTTTCACAAAGAAAGTGAAGCTGAATCTGGCTTACTGCTCTCACCTGTTTCACAAAGAGAACGTGAATCTGAGTCTGGCTTAGTGCTCTCACCTATTTCACAAGGAGAAAGTGAAGCTGTGTCTGGCTTACTGCTCTCACCTGTTTCACAAAGAGAAATTCAACATGAGTCTGGCTTACTGCTCTCACCTGTTTCACAAAGAGAAAGTGAAGCTGAATCTGGCTTACTGCTCTCACCTGTTTCACAAGGAGAAAGTGAAGCTGAGTCTGGCTTACTGCTCTCACCTCTTTCACAAAGAGAAAGTGAAGCTGAATCTGGCTTACTGCTCCCACCTGTTTCACAAAGAGAAATTGAACATGAGTCTGGCTTACTGCTCTCACCTGTTTCACAAGGAGAAAGTGAAGCTGAGTCTGGCTTACTGCTCTCACCTGTTTCACAAAGAGAAAGTGAAGCTGAGTCTGGCTTACTGCTCTCACCTGTTTCACAAAGAGAAAGTGAAGCTGAGTCTGGCTTACTGCTCTCACCTGTTTCACAAAAAGAATGTGAATCTGAGTGGCTTAGTGCTCTCACCTGTTTCACAAGGAGAAAGTGAATCTGAGTCTGGCTTACTGCTCTCATCTGTTTCACAAAGAGAAAGTGAACATGAGTCTGGCTTACTGCTCTCACCTGTTTCACAAAGAGAAAGTGAAGCTGAATCTGGCTTACTGCTCTCACCTGTTTCACAAGGAGAAAGTGAAGCTGAGTCTGGCTTACTGCTCTCACCTGTTTCACAAAGAGAAAGTGAAGCTGAATCTGGCTTACTGCTCCCACCTGTTTCACAAAGAGAAAATGAAGCTGAATCTGGCTTACTGCTCTCACCTGTTTCACAAAGAGAACGTGAATCTGAGTCTGGCTTACTGCTCTCACCTGTTTCACAAAGAGAAAGTGAAGCTGTGTCTGGCTTACTGCTCTCACCTGTTTCACAAAGAGAAATTGAACATGAGTCTGGCTTACTGCTCTCACCTGTTTCACAAGGAGAAAGTGAAGCTGAGTCTGGCTTACTGCTCTCACCTGTTTCACAAAGAGAAAGTGAAGCTGAGTCTGGCTTACTGCTCTCACCTGTTTCACAAAGAGAAAGTGAAGCTGAGTCTGGCTTACTGCTCTCACCTGTTTCACAAAAAGAATGTGAATCTGAGTGGCTTAGTGCTCTCACCTGTTTCACAAGGAGAAAGTGAATCTGAGTCTGGCTTACTGCTCTCATCTGTTTCACAAAGAGAAAGTGAACATGAGTCTGGCTTACTGCTCTCACCTGTTTCACAAAGAAAGTGAAGCTGAATCTGGCTTACTGTTCTCACCTGTTTCACAAAGAGAACGTGAATCTGAGTCTGGCTTAGTGCTCTCACCTGTTTCACAAGGAGAAAGTGAAGCTGTGTCTGGCTTACTGCTCTCATCTGTTTCACAAAGAGAAATTGAACATGAGTCTGGCTTACTGCTCTCACCTGTTTCACAAAGAGAAAGTGAAGCTGAATCTGGCTTACTGCTCTCACCTGTTTCACAAGGAGAAAGTGAAGCTGAGTCTGGCTTACTGCTCTCACCTGTTTCACAAAGAGAAAGTGAAGCTGAGTCTGGCTTAGTGCTCTCACCTGTTTCACAAAGAGAAAGTGAATCAGAATCTGGCTTACTGCTCTCACCTGTTTCACAAAGAGAATGTGAATCTGAGTCTGGCTTACTGCTCTCACCTGTTTCAGAAAGAGAAAGTGAACATGAGTCTGGCTTACTGCTCTCACCTGTTTCACAAAGAGAAAGTGAAGCTGAGTCTGGCTTAGTGCTCTCACCTATTTCACAAGGAGAAAGTAGAGCTGAGTCTGGCTTACTGCTATCACCTGTTTCACAAAGAGAAAGTGAAGCTGAATCTGGCTTACTGCTCCCACCTGTTTCACAAAGAGAATGTGAATCTGAATCTGGCTTACTGCTCTCACCTGTTTCAGAAAGAGAAAGTGAACATGAGTCTGGCTTACTGCTCTCACCTGTTTCACAAAGAGAAAATGAAGCTGAATCTGGCTTACTGCTTTCACCTGTTTCACAAAGAGAACGTGAATCTGAGTCTGGCTTAGTCCTCTCACCTGTTTCACAAGGAGAAAGTGAAGCTGTGTCTGGCTTACTGCTCTCACCTGTTTCACAAAGAGAAATTGAACATGAGTCTGGCTTACTGCTCTCACCTGTTTCACAAAGAGAAAGTGAAGCTGAATCTGGCTTACTGCTCTCACCTGTTTCACAAGGAAAAAGTTAAGCTGAGTCTGGCTTACTGCTCTCACCTGTTTCACAAAGAGAAAGTGAAGCTGAGTCTGGCTTACTGCTCTCACCTGTTTCACAAAGAGAAAGTGAATCTGAGTCTGGCTTACTGCTCTCACCTGTTTCCCAAAGAAAAAGTGAAGCTGAGTCTGGCTTACTGCTCTCACCTGTTTCATAAAGAGAACGTGAAGCTGAGTCTGGCTTACTGCTCTCACCTGTTTCACAAAGAGAAAGTAAATCTGAGTCTGGCTTACTGCTCTCACTTGTTTCACAAGGAGAAAGTGAATCTGAGTCTGGCTCACTGCTCTCACCTGTTTCACAAAGAGATAGTGAATCTGAGTCTGGCTTAGTGCTCTCACCTGTTTCACAAGGAGAAAGTGAAGCTGTGTCTGGCTTACTGCTCTCATCTGTTTCACAAAGAGAAATTGAACATGAGTCTGGCTTACTGCTCTCACCTGTTTCACAAAGAGAAAGTGAAGCTGAATCTGGCTTACTGCTCTCACCTGTTTCACAAGGAGAAAGTGAAGCTGAGTCTGGCTTACTGCTCTCACCTGTTTCACAAAGAGAAAGTGAAGCTGAGTCTGGCTTACTGCTCTCACCTGTTTCACAAAGAGAAAGTGAATCAGAATCTGGCTTACTGCTCTCACCTGTTTCACAAAGAGAATGTGAATCTGAGTCTGGCTTACTGCTCTCACCTGTTTCAGAAAGAGAAAGTGAACATGAGTCTGGCTTACTGCTCTCACCTGTTTCACAAAGAGAAAGTGAAGCTGAGTCTGGCTTAGTGCTCTCACCTATTTCACAAGGAGAAAGTAGAGCTGAGTCTGGCTTACTGCTATCACCTGTTTCACAAAGAGAAAGTGAAGCTGAATCTGGCTTACTGCTCCCACCTGTTTCACAAAGAGAATGTGAATCTGAATCTGGCTTACTGCTCTCACCTGTTTCAGAAAGAGAAAGTGAACATGAGTCTGGCTTACTGCTCTCACCTGTTTCACAAAGAGAAAATGAAGCTGAATCTGGCTTACTGCTTTCACCTGTTTCACAAAGAGAACGTGAATCTGAGTCTGGCTTAGTGCTCTCACCTGTTTCACAAGGAGAAAGTGAAGCTGTGTCTGGCTTACTGCTCTCACCTGTTTCACAAAGAGAAATTGAACATGAGTCTGGCTTACTGCTCTCACCTGTTTCACAAAGAGAAAGTGAAGCTGAATCTGGCTTACTGCTCTCACCTGTTTCACAAGGAGAAAGTTAAGCTGAGTCTGGCTTACTGCTCTCACCTGTTTCACAAAGAGAAAGTGAAGCTGAGTCTGGCTTACTGCTCTCACCTGTTTCACAAAGAGAAAGTGAATCTGAGTCTGGCTTACTGCTCTCACCTGTTTCCCAAAGAAAAAGTGAAGCTGAGTCTGGCTTACTGCTCTCACCTGTTTCATAAAGAGAACGTGAAGCTGAGTCTGGCTTACTGCTCTCACCTGTTTCACAAAGAGAAAGTAAATCTGAGTCTGGCTTACTGCTCTCACCTGTTTCACAAGGAGAAAGTGAATCTGAGTCTGGCTCACTGCTCTCACCTGTTTCACAAAGAGATAGTGAATCTGAGTCTGGCTTACTGCTCTCACCTGTTTCACAAAGAAAAGGTGAAGCTGAGTCTGGCTTACTGCTCTCACCTGTTTCACAAGGAGAAAGTGAAGCTGAATCTGGCTTACTGCTCTCACCTGTTTCACAAAGAGAAAGTTAATCTGATTCTGGCTTACTGCTCTCACCTGTTTCACAAAGAGAAAGTGAATCTGAGTCTGGCTTACTGCTCTCACCTGTTTCACAAAGAGAAAGTGAATCTGATTCTGGCTTACTGCTCTCACCTGTTTCACAAAGAGAACGTGAATCTGAGTCTGGCTTACTGCTCTCACCTGTTTCACAAAGAGAAAGTGAACATGAGTCTGGCTTACTGCTCTCACCTGTTTCACAAAGGGAAAGTGAAGCTGAGTCTGGCTTAGTGCTCTCACCTGTTTCACAAGGAGAAAGTAAAGCTGAGTCTGGCTTACTGCTCTCACCTGTTTCACAAAGAGAAAGTGAAGCTGAGTCTGGCTTACTGCTCTCACCTGTTTCACAAAGAGAATGTGAATCTGAGTCTGGCTTACTGCTCTCACCTGTTTCAGAAAGAGAAAGTGAACATGAGTCTGGCTTACTGCTCTCACCTGTTTCACAAAGAGAAAGTGAAGCTGAGTCTGGCTTAGTGCTCTCACCTGATTCACAAGGAGAAAGTAAAGCTGAGTCTGGCTTACTGCTCTCACCTGTTTCACAAAGAGAAAGTGAAGCTGAGTCTGGCTTACTGCTCTCACCTGTTTCACAAAGAGAATGTGAATCTGAGTCTGGCTTACTGCTCTCACCTGTTTCAGAAAGAGAAAGTGAACATGAGTCTGGCTTACTGCTCTCACCTGTTTCACAAAGAGAAAATGAAGCTGAATCTGGCTTACTGCTCTCACCTGTTTCACAAAGAGAACGTGAATCTGAGTCTGGCTTACTGCTCTCACCTGTTTCACAAGGAGAAAGTGAAGCTGTGTCTGGCTTACTGCTCTCACCTGTTTCACAAAGAGAAATTGAACATGAGTCTGGCTTACTGCTCTCACCTGTTTCACAAGGAGAAAGTGAAGCTGAGTCTGGCTTACTGCTCTCACCTGTTTCACAAAGAGAAAGTGAAGCTGAGTCTGGCTTACTGCTCTCACCTGTTTCACAAAGAGAAAGTGAAGCTGAGTCTGGCTTACTGCTCTCACCTGTTTCACAAAAAGAACGTGAATCTGAGTGGCTTAGTGCTCTCACCTGTTTCACAAGGAGAAAGTGAATCTGAGTCTGGCTTACTGCTCTCACCTGTTTCACAAAGAGAAAGTGAACATGAGTCTGGCTTACTGCTCTCACCTGTTTCACAAAGAAAGTGAAGCTGAATCTGGCTTACTGCTCTCACCTGTTTCACAAAGAGAACGTGAATCTGAGTCTGGCTTAGTGCTCTCACCTATTTCACAAGGAGAAAGTGAAGCTGTGTCTGGCTTACTGCTCTCACCTGTTTCACAAAGAGAAATTCAACATGAGTCTGGCTTACTGCTCTCACCTGTTTCACAAAGAGAAAGTGAAGCTGAATCTGGCTTACTGCTCTCACCTGTTTCACAAGGAGAAAGTGAAGCTGAGTCTGGCTTACTGTTCTCACCTGTTTCACAAAGAGAAAGTGAAGCTGAATCTGGCTTACTGCTCCCACCTGTTTCACAAAGAGAAAATGAAGCTGAATCTGGCTTACTGCTCTCACCTGTTTCACAAAGAGAACGTGAATCTGAGTCTGGCTTACTGCTCTCACCTGTTTCACAAAGAGAAAGTGAAGCTGTGTCTGGCTTACTGCTCTCACCTGTTTCACAAGGAGAAAGTGAAGCTGAGTCTGGCTTACTGCTCTCACCTGTTTCACAAAGAGAAAGTGAAGCTGAGTCTGGCTTACTGCTCTCACCTGTTTCACAAAGAGAAAGTGAAGCTGAGTCTGGCTTACTGCTCTCACCTGTTTCACAAAAAGAATGTGAATCTGAGTGGCTTAGTGCTCTCACCTGTTTCACAAGGAGAAAGTGAATCTGAGTCTGGCTTACTGCTCTCACCTGTTTCACAAAGAGAAAGTGAACATGAGTCTGGCTTACTGCTCTCACCTGTTTCACAAAGAAAGTGAAGCTGAATCTGGCTTACTGTTCTTACCTGTTTCACAAAGAGAACGTGAATCTGAGTCTGGCTTAGTGCTCTCACCTGTTTCACAAGGAGAAAGTGAAGCTGTGTCTGGCTTACTGCTCTCACCTGTTTCACAAAGAGAAATTGAACATGAGTCTGGCTTACTGCTCTCACCTGTTTCACAAAGAGAAAGTGAAGCTGAATCTGGCTTACTGCTCTCACCTGTTTCACAAGGAGAAAGTGAAGCTGAGTCTGGCTTAGTGCTCTCACCTATTTCACAAGGAGAAAGTGAAGCTGTGTCTGGCTTACTGCTCTCACCTGTTTTACAAAGGGAAATTGAACATGAGTCTGGCTTACTGCTCTCACCTGTTTCACAAAGAGAAAGTGAAGCTGAATCTGGCTTACTGCTCTCACCTGTTTCACAAGGAGAACGTGAAGCTGTGTCTGGCTTACTGCTCTCACCTGTTTCACAAAGAGAAATTGAACATGAGTCTGGCTTACTGCTCTCACCTGTTTCACAAAGAGAAAGTGAAGCTGAGTCTGGCTTACTGCTCTCACCTGTTTCACAAAGAGAAAGTGAAGCCGAGTCTGGCTTACTGCTCTCACCTGTTTCACAAAGAGAAAGTGAAGCTGAGTCTGGCTTACTGCTCTCACCTGTTTCACAAAAAGAACGTGAATCTGAGTGGCTTAGTGCTCTCACCTGTTTCACAAGGAGAAAGTGAATCTGAGTCTGGCTTACTGCTCTCACCTGTTTCACAAAGAGAAAGTGAACATGAGTCTGGCTTACTGCTCTCACCTGTTTCACAAAGAAAGTGAAGCTGAATCTGGCTTACTGCTCTCACCTGTTTCACAAAGAGAACGTGAATCTGAGTCTGGCTTAGTGCTCTCACCTATTTCACAAGGAGAAAGTGAAGCTGTGTCTGGCTTACTGCTCTCACCTGTTTCACAAAGAGAAATTCAACATGAGTCTGGCTTACTGCTCTCACCTGTTTCACAAAGAGAAAGTGAAGCTGAATCTGGCTTACTGCTCTCACTTGTTTCACAAGGAGAAAGTGAAGCTGAGTCTGGCTTACTGCTCTCACCTGTTTCACAAAGAGAAAGTGAAGCTGAATCTGGCTTACTGCTCCCACCTGTTTCACAAAGAGAAAATGAAGCTGAATCTGGCTTACTGCTCTCACCTGTTTCACAAAGAGAACGTGAATCTGAGTCTGGCTTACTGCTCTCACCTGTTTCACAAAGAGAAAGTGAAGCTGTGTCTGGCTTACTGCTCTCACCTGTTTCACAAAGAGAAATTGAACATGAGTCTGGCTTACTGCTCTCACCTGTTTCACAAGGAGAAAGTGAAGCTGAGTCTGGCTTACTGCTCTCACCTGTTTCACAAAGAGAAAGTGAAGCTGAGTCTGGCTTACTGCTCTCACCTGTTTCACAAAGAGAAAGTGAAGCTGAGTCTGGCTTACTGCTCTCACCTGTTTCACAAAAAGAATGTGAATCTGAGTGGCTTAGTGCTCTCACCTGTTTCACAAGGAGAAAGTGAATCTGAGTCTGGCTTACTGCTCTCATCTGTTTCACAAAGAGAAAGTGAACATGAGTCTGGCTTACTGCTCTCACCTGTTTCACAAAGAAAGTGAAGCTGAATCTGGCTTACTGTTCTCACCTGTTTCACAAAGAGAACGTGAATCTGAGTCTGGCTTAGTGCTCTCACCTGTTTCACAAGGAGAAAGTGAAGCTGTGTCTGGCTTACTGCTCTCATCTGTTTCACAAAGAGAAATTGAACATGAGTCTGGCTTACTGCTCTCACCTGTTTCACAAAGAGAAAGTGAAGCTGAATCTGGCTTACTGCTCTCACCTGTTTCACAAGGAGAAAGTGAAGCTGAGTCTGGCTTACTGCTCTCACCTGTTTCACAAAGAGAAAGTGAAGCTGAGTCTGGCTTACTGCTCTCACCTGTTTCACAAAGAGAAAGTGAATCAGAATCTGGCTTACTGCTCTCACCTGTTTCCCAAAGAAAAAGTGAAGCTGAGTCTGGCTTACTGCTCTCACCTGTTTCACAAAGAGAAAGTGAAGCTGAATCTGGCTTACTTCTCTCACCTGTTTCACAAAGAGAAATTGAACATGAGTCTGGCTTAGTGCTCTCACCTGTTTCACAAGGAGAAAGTGAAGCTGTGTCTGGCTTACTGCTCTCACCTGTTTCACAAAGAGAAATTGAACATGAATCTGGCTTACTGCTCTCACCTGTTTCACAAAGAGAAAGTGAAGCTGAGTCTGGCTTACTGATCTCACCTGTTTCACAAAGAGAAAGTGAATCTGAGTCTGGCTTACTGCTCTCACCTGTTTCACAAGGAGAAAGTGAATCTGAGTCTGGCTCACTGCTCTCACCTGTTTCACAAAGAGATAGTGAATCTGAGTCTGGCTTACTGCTCTCACCTGTTTCACAAAGAAAAAGTGAAACTGAGTCTGGCTTACTGCTCTCACCTGTTTCACAAGGAGAAAGTGAAGCTGAATCTTGCTTACTGCTCTCACCTGTTTCACAAAGAGAAAGTTAATCTGATTCTGGCTTACTGCTCTCACCTGTTTCACAAAGAGAAAGTGAATCTGAGTCTGGCTTACTGCTCTCACCTGTTTCACAAAGAGAAAGTGAAGCTGAGTCTGGCTTACTGCTCTCACCTGTTTCACAAAGAGAAAGTGAATCTGAGTCTGGCTTACTGCTCTCACCTGTTTCACAAGGAGAAAGTGAATCTGAGTCTGGCTCACTGCTCTCACCTGTTTCACAAAGAGATAGTGAATCTGAGTCTGGCTTACTGCTCTCACCTGTTTCACAAAGAAAAAGTGAAACTGAGTCTGGCTTACTGCTCTCACCTGTTTCACAAGGATAAAGTGAAGCTGAATCTGGCTTACTGCTCTCACCTGTTTCACAAAGAGAAAGTTAATCTGATTCTGGCTTACTGCTCTCACCTGTTTCACAAAGAGAAAGTGAATCTGAGTCTGGCTTACTGCTCTCACCTGTTTCACAAAGAGAAAGTGAAGCTGTGTCTGGCTTACTGCTCTCACCTGTTTCACAAAGAGAAATTGAACATGAGTCTGGCTTACTGCTCTCACCTGTTTCACAAGGAGAAAGTGAAGCTGAGTCTGGCATACTGCTCTCACCTGTTTCACAAAGAGAAAGTGAAGCTGAGTCTGGCTTACTGCTCTCACCTGTTTCACAAAGAGAAAGTGAAGCTGAGCCTGGCTTACTGCTCTCACCTGTTTCACAAAAAGAACGTGAATCTGAGTGGCTTAGTGCTCTCACCTGTTTCACAAGGAGAAAGTAAAGCTGAGTCTGGCTTACTGCTCTCACCTGTTTCACAAAGAGAAAGTGAAGCTGAGTCTGGCTTACTGCTCTCACCTGTTTCACAAAGAGAATGTGAATCTGAGTCTGGCTTACTGCTCTCACCTGTTTCAGAAAGAGAAAGTGAACATGAGTCTGGCTTACTGCTCTCACCTGTTTCACAAAGAGAAAGTGAAGCTGAGTCTGGCTTAGTGCTCTCACCTGATTCACAAGGAGAAAGTAAAGCTGAGTCTGGCTTACTGCTCTCACCTGTTTCACAAAGAGAATGTGAATCTGAGTCTGGCTTACTGCTCTCACCTGTTTCAGAAAGAGAAAGTGAACATGAGTCTGGCTTACTGCTCTCACCTGTTTCACAAAGAGAAAATGAAGCTGAATCTGGCTTACTGCTCTCACCTGTTTCACAAAGAGAACGTGAATCTGAGTCTGGCTTACTGCTCTCACCTGTTTCACAAAGAGAAAGTGAAGCTGTGTCTGGCTTACTGCTCTCACCTGTTTCACAAAGAGAAATTGAACATGAGTCTGGCTTACTGCTCTCACCTGTTTCACAAGGAGAAAGTGAAGCTGAGTCTGGCTTACTGCTCTCACCTGTTTCACAAAGAGAAAGTGAAGCTGAGTCTGGCTTACTGCTCTCACCTGTTTCACAAAGATAAAGTGAAGCTGAGTCTGGCTTAGTGCTCTCACCTGTTTCGCAAGGAGAAAGTGAATCTGAGTCTGGCTTACTGCTCTCACCTGTTTCACAAAGAGAAAGTGAACATGAGTCTGGCTTACTGCTCTCACCTGTTTCACAAAGAAAGTGAAGCTGAATCTGGCTTACTGCTCTCACCTGTTTCACAAAGAGAACGTGAATCTGAGTCTGGCTTAGTGCTCTCACCTATTTCACAAGGAGAAAGTGAAGCTGTGTCTGGCTTACTGCTCTCACCTGTTTCACAAAGAGAAATTCAACATGAGTCTGGCTTACTGCTCTCACCTGTTTCACAAAGAGAAAGTGAAGCTGAATCTGGCTTACTGCTCTCACCTGTTTCACAAGGAGAAAGTGAAGCTGAGTCTGGCTTACTGCTCTCACCTGTTTAACAAAGAGAAAGTGAAGCTGAATCTGGCTTACTGCTCCCACCTGTTTCACAAAGAGAAAATGAAGCTGAATCTGGCTTACTGCTCTCACCTGTTTCACAAAGAGAACGTGAATCTGAGTCTGGCTTACTGCTCTCACCTGTTTCACAAGGAGAAAGTGAAGCTGTGTCTGGCTTACTGCTCTCACCTGTTTCACAAAGAGAAATTGAACATGAGTCTGGCTTACTGCTCTCACCTGTTTCACAAAGAGAAAGTGAAGCTGAGTCTGGCTTAGTGCTCTCACCTGTTTCACAAGGAGAAAGTAAAGCTGAGTATGGCTTACTGCTCTCACCTGTTTCACAAAGAGAAAGTGAAGCTGAGTCTGGCTTACTGCTCTCACCTGTTTCACAAAGAGAATGTGAATCTGAGTCTGGCTTACTGCTCTCACCTGTTTCAGAAAGAGAAAGTGAACATGAGTCTGGCTTACTGCTCTCACCTGTTTCACAAAGAGAAAATGAAGCTGAATCTGGCTTACTGCTCTCACCTGTTTCACAAAGAAAACGTGAATCTGAGTCTGGCTTAGTGCTCTCACCTGTTTCACAAAGAGAAAGTGAAGCTGTGTCTGGCTTACTGCTCTCACCTGTTTCACAAAAAGAACGTGAATCTGAGTGGCTTAGTGCTCTCACCTGTTTCACAAGGAGAAAGTGAATCTGAGTCTGGCTTACTGCTCTCACCTGTTTCACAAAGAGAAAGTGAACATGAGTCTGGCTTACTGCTCTCACCTGTTTCACAAAGAAAGTGAAGCTGAATCTGGCTTACTGCTCTCACCTGTTTCACAAGGAGAACGTGAATCTGAGTCTGGCTTAGTGCTCTCACCTGTTTCACAAGGAGAAAGTGAAGCTGTGTCTGGCTTACTGCTCTCACCTGTTTCAAAAAGAGAAATTGAACATGAGTCTGGCTTACTGCTCTCACCTGTTTCACAAAGAGAAAGTGAAGCTCAATCTGGCTTACTGCTCTCACCTGTTTCACAAGGAGAAAGTGAAGCTGAGTCTGGCTTACTGCTCTCACCTGTTTCACAAAGAGAAATTGAAGCTGAGTCTGGCTTACTGCTCTCACCTGTTTCACAAAGAGAAAGTGAATCAGAATCTGGCTTACTGCTCTCACCTGTTTCCCAAAGAAAAAGTGAAGCTGAGTCTGGCTTACTGCTCTCACCTGTTTCACAAAGAGAAAGTGAAGCTGAGTCTGGCTTACTGCTCTCACCTGTTTCACAAAGAGAAAGTGAATCTGAGTCTGGCTTACTGCTCTCACCTGTTTCACAAGGAGAAAGTGAATCTGAGTCTGGCTCACTGCTCTCACCTGTTTCACAAAGAGAAAGTGAATCTGAGTTTGGCTTACTGCTCTCACCTGTTTCACAAAGACAAAGTGAAGCTGAGTCTGGCTTACTGCTCTCACCTGTTTCACAAGGAGAAAGTGAAGCTGAATCTGGCTTACTTCTCTCACCTGTTTCACAAAGAGAACATGAATCTGAGTCTGGCTTAGTGCTCTCACCTGTTTCACAAGGGGAAAATGAAGCTGTGTCTGGCTTACTGCTCTCACCTGTTTCACAAAGAGAAATTGAACATGAGTCTGGCTTACTGCTCTCACCTGTTTCACAAGGAGAAAGTGAAGCTGTGTCTGGCTTACTGCTCTCACCTGTTTCACAAAGAGAAATTGAACATGAGTCTGGCTTACTGCTCTCACCTGTTTCACAAAGAGAAAGTGAAGCTGAGTATGGCTTACTGCTCTCACCTGTTTCACAAGGAGAAAGTGAAGCTGTGTCTGGCTTACTGCTCTCACCTGTTTCACAAAGAGAAATTGAACATGAGTCTGGCTTACTGCTCTCACCTGTTTCACAAAGAGAAAGTGAAGCTGAGTCTGGCTTAGTGCTCTCACCTGTTTCACAAGGAGAAAGTAAAGCTGAGTATGGCTTACTGCTCTCACCTGTTTCACAAAGAGAAAGTGAAGCTGAGTCTGGCTTACTGCTCTCACCTGTTTCACAAAGAGAATGTGAATCTGAGTCTGGCTTACTGCTCTCACCTGTTTCAGAAAGAGAAAGTGAACATGAGTCTGGCTTACTGCTCTCACCTGTTTCACAAAGAGAAAATGAAGCTGAATCTGGCTTACTGCTCTCACCTGTTTCACAAAGAAAACGTGAATCTGAGTCTGGCTTAGTGCTCTCACCTGTTTCACAAAGAGAAATTGAACATGAGTCTGGCTTACTGCTCTCACCTGTTTCACAAAGAGAAAGTGAAGCTGAGTATGGCTTACTGCTCTCACCTGTTTCACAAGGAGAAAGTGAAGCTGAGTCTGGCTTACTGCTCTCACCTGTTTCACAAAGAGAATGTGAATCTGAGTCTGGCTTACTGCTCTCACCTGTTTCAGAAAGAGAAAGTGAACATGAGTCTGGCTTACTGCTCTCACCTGTTTCACAAAGAGAAAATGAAGCTGAATCTGGCTTACTGCTCTCACCTGTTTCACAAAGAAAACGTGAATCTGAGTCTGGCTTAGTGCTCTCACCTGTTTCACAAAGAGAAAGTGAAGCTGTGTCTGGCTTACTGCTCTCACCTGTTTCAGAAAAAGAACGTGAATCTGAGTGGCTTAGTGCTCTCACCTGTTTCACAAGGAGAAAGTGAATCTGAGTCTGGCTTACTGCTCTCACCTGTTTCACAAAGAGAAAGTGAACATGAGTCTGGCTTACTGCTCTCACCTGTTTCACAAAGAAAGTGAAGCTGAATCTGGCTTACTGCTCTCACCTGTTTCACAAAGAGAACGTGAATCTGAGTCTGGCTTAGTGCTCTCATCTGTTTCACAAGGAGAAAGTGAAGCTGTGTCTGGCTTACTGCTCTCACCTGTTTCAAAAAGAGAAATTGAACATGAGTCTGGCTTACTGCTCTCACCTGTTTCACAAAGAGAAAGTGAATCTGAGTTTGGCTTACTGCTCTCACCTGTTTCACAAAGACAAAGTGACGCTGAGTCTGGCTTACTGCTCTCACCTGTTTCACAAGGAGAAAGTGAAGCTGAATCTGGCTTACTTCTCTCACCTGTTTCACAAAGAGAACATGAATCTGAGTCTGGCTTAGTGCTCTCACCTGTTTCACAAGGAGAAAATGAAGCTGTGTCTGGCTTACTGCTCTCACCTGTTTCACAAAGAGAAATTGAACATGAGTCTGGCTTACTGCTCTCACCTGTTTCACAAAGAGTAAGTGAAGCTGAATCTGGCTTACTGCTCTCACCTGTTTCACAAGGAGAAAGTGAAGCTGAGTCTGGCTTACTGCTCTCACCTGTTTCACAAGGAGAAAGTGAAGCTGAGTCTGGCTTACTGCTCTCAACTGTTTCACAAAGAGAAAGCGAATCTGAGTCTGGCTTACTGCTCTCACCTGTTTCCCAAAGAAAAAGTGAAGCTGAGTCTGGCTTACTGCTCTCACCTGTTTCATAAAGAGAAAGTGAAGCTGAGTCTGGCTTACTGCTCTCACCTGTTTCACAAAGAGAAAGTGAATCTGAGTCTGGCTCACTGCTCTCACCTGTTTCACAAGGAGAAAGTGAAGCTGAGTCTGGCTTACTGCTCTCACCTGTTTCACAAAGAGAAAGTGAAGCTGAATCTGGCTTACTGCTCCCACCTGTTTCACAAAGAGAAAATGAAGCTGAATCTGGCTTACTGCTCTCACCTGTTTCACAAAGAGAACGTGAATCTGAGTCTGGCTTACTGCTCTCACCTGTTTCACAAGGAGAAAGTGAAGCTGTGTCTGGCTTACTGCTCTCACCTGTTTCACAAAGAGAAATTGAACATGAGTCTGGCTTACTGCTCTCACCTGTTTCACAAAGAGAAAGTGAAGCTGAGTATGGCTTACTGCTCTCACCTGTTTCACAAAGAGAAAGTGAAGCTGACTCTGGCTTACTGCTCTCACCTGTTTCACAAAGAGAATGTGAATCTGAGTCTGGCTTACTGCTCTCACCTGTTTCAGAAAGAGAAAGTGAACATGAGTCTGGCTTACTGCTCTCACCTGTTTCACAAAGAGAAAATGAAGCTGAATCTGGCTTACTGCTCTCACCTGTTTCACAAAGAAAACGTGAATCTGAGTCTGGCATAGTGCTCTCACCTGTTTCACAAAGAGAAAGTGAAGCTGTGTCTGGCTTACTGCTCTCACCTGTTTCAGAAAAAGAACGTGAATCTGAGTGGCTTAGTGCTCTCACCTGTTTCACAAGGAGAAAGTGAATCTGAGTCTGGCTTACTGCTCTCACCTGTTTCACAAAGAGAAAGTGAACATGAGTCTGGCTTACTGCTCTCACCTGTTTGACAAAGAAAGTGAAGCTGAATCTGGCTTACTGCTCTCACCTGTTTCACAAAGAGAACGTGAATCTGAGTCTGGCTTAGTGCTCTCATCTGTTTCACAAGGAGAAAGTGAAGCTGTGTCTGGCTTACTGCTCTCACCTGTTTCAAAAAGAGAAATTGAACTTGAGTCTGGCTTACTGCTCTCACCTGTTTCACAAAGAGAAAGTGAAGCTGAATCTGGCTTACTGCTCTCACCTGTTTCACAAGGAGAAAGTGAAGCTGAGTCTGGCTTACTGCTCTCACCTGTTTCACAAAGAGAAAGTGAAGCTGAGTCTGGCTTACTGCTCTCACCTGTTTCACAAAGAGAAAGTGAATCAGAATCTGGCTTACTGCTCTCACCTGTTTCCCAAAGAAAAAGTGAAGCTGAGTCTGGCTTACTGCTCTCACCTGTTTCACAAAGAGAAAGTGAAGCTGAGTCTGGCTTACTGCTCTCACCTGTTTCACAAAGAGAAAGTGAATCTGAATCTGGCTTACTGCTCTCACCTGTTTCACAAGGAGAAAGTGAATCTGAGTCTGGCTCACTGCTCTCACCTGTTTCACAAAGAGAAAGTGAATCTGAGTTTGGCTTACCGCTCTCACCTGTTTCACAAAGACAAAGTGAAGCTGAGTCTAGCTTACTGCTCTCACCTGTTTCACAAGGAGAAAGTGAAGCTGAATCTGGCTTACTTCTCTCACCTGTTTCACAAAGAGAACATGAATCTGAGTCTGGCTTAGTGCTCTCACCTGTTTCACAAGGAGAAAGTGAAGCTGTGTCTAGCTTACTGCTCTCACCTGTTTCACAAAGAGAAATTGAACATGAGTCTGGCTTACTGCTCTCACCTGTTTCACAAAGAGTAAGTGAAGCTGAATCTGGCTTACTGCTCTCACCTGTTTCACAAGGAGAAAGTGAAGCTGAGTCTGGCTTACTGCTCTCACCTGTTTCACAAGGAGAAAGTGAAGCTGAGTCTGGCTTACTGCTCTCAACTGTTTCACAAAGAGAAAGTGAATCTGAGTCTGGCTTACTGCTCTCACCTGTTTCCCAAAGAAAAAGTGAAGCTGAGTCTGGCTTACTGCTCTCACCTGTTTCATAAAGAGAAAGTGAAGCTGAGTCTGGCTTACTGCTCTCACCTGTTTCACAAAGAGAAAGTGAATCTGAGTCTGGCTCACTGCTCTCACCTGTTTCACAACGAGATAGTGAATCTGAATCTGGCCTACTGCTCTCACCTGTTTCACAAAGAAAAAGTGAAGCTGAGTCTGGCTTACTGCTCTCACCTGTTTCACAAGGATAAAGTGAAGCTGAATCTGGCTTACTGCTCTCACCTGTTTCACAAAGAGAACGTTAATTTGATTCTGGCTTACTGCTCTCACCTGTTTCACAAAGAGAAAGTGAATCTGAGTCTGGCTTACTGCTCTCACCTGTTTCACAAAGAGAAAGTGAATCTGATTCTGGCTTACTGCTCTCACCTGTTTCACAAAGAGAACGTGAATCTGAATCTGGCTTACTGCTCTCACCTGTTTCACAAAGAGAAAGTGAACATGAGTCTGGCTTACTGCTCTCACCTGTTTCACAAGGAGAAAGTGAAGCTGAGTCTGGCTTAGTGCTCTCACCTGTTTCACAAGGAGAACGTAAAGCTGAGTATGGCTTACTGCTCTCACCTGTTTCACAAAGAGAAAGTGAAGCTGAGTCTGGCTTACTGCTCTCACCTGTTTCACAAAGAGAATGTGAATCTGAGTCTGGCTTACTGCTCTCACCTGTTTCAGAAAGAGAAAGTGAACATGAGTCTGGCTTACTGCTCTCACCTGTTTCACAAAGAGAAAATGAAGCTGAATCTGGCTTACTGCTCTCACCTGTTTCACAAAGAGAACGTGAATCTGAGTCTGGCTTAGTGCTCTCACCTGTTTCACAAAGAGAAAGTGAAGCTGTGTCTGGCTTACTGCTCTCACCTGTTTCACAAAGAGAAATTGAACATGGGTCTGGCTTACTGCTCTCACCTGTTTCACAAAGAGAAATTGAAGCTGAATCTGGCTTACTGCTCTCACCTGTTTCACAAAGAGAAAGTTAATCTGATTCTGGCTTACTGCTCTCACCTGTTTCACAAAGAGAAAGTGAACCTGAGTCTGGCTCACTGCTCTCACCTGTTTCACAAAGAGATAGTGAATCTGAGTCTGGCTTACTGCTCTCACCTCTTTCACAAAGAAAAAGTGAAGCTGAGTCTGGCTTACTGCTCTCACCTGTTTCACAAGGAGAAAGTGAAGCTGAATCTGGCTTACTGCTCTCACCTGTTTCACAAAGAGAACGTTAATCTGATTCTGGCTTACTGCTCTCACCTGTTTCACAAAGAGAAAGTGAATCTGAGTCTGGCTTACTGCTCTCACCTGTTTCACAAAGAGAAAGTGAATCTGATTCTAGCTTACTGCTCTCACCTGTTTCACAAAGAGAACGTGAATCTGAGTCTGGCTTACTGCTCTCACCTGTTTCACAAAGAGAAAGTGAACATGAGTCTGGCTTACTGCTCTCACCTGTTTCACAAAGAGAAAATGAAGCTGAATCTGGCTTACTGCTCTCACCTGTTTCACAAAGAGAACGTGAATCTGAGTCTGGCTTAGTGCTCTCACCTGTTTCACAAGGAGAAAGTGAAGCTGTTTCTGGCTTACTGCTCTCACCTGTTTCACAAAGAGAAATTGAACATGAGTCTGGCTTACTGCTCTCACCTGTTTCACAAAGAGAAAGTGAAGCTGAGTATGGCTTACTGCTCTCACCTGTTTCACAAAGAGAAAGTGAAGCTGAGTCTGGCTTACTGCTCTCACCTGTTTCACAAAGAGAATGTGAATCTGAGTCTGGCTTACTGCTCTCACCTGTTTCAGAAAGAGAAAGTGAACATGAGTCTGGCTTACTGCTCTCACCTGTTTCACAAAGAGAAAATGAAGCTGAATCTGGCTTACTGCTCTCACCTGTTTCACAAAGAAAACGTGAATCTGAGTCTGGCTTACTGCTCTCACCTGTTTCACAAAGAGAAAGTGAAGCTGTGTCTGGCTTACTGCTCTCACCTGTTTCAGAAAAAGAACGTGAATCTGAGTGGCTTAGTGCTCTCACCTGTTTCACAAGGAGAAAGTGAATCTGAGTCTGGCTTACTGCTCTCACCTGTTTCACAAAGAGAAAGTGAACATGAGTCTGGCTTACTGCTCTCACCTGTTTCACAAAGAAAGTGAAGCTGAATCTGGCTTACTGCTCTCACCTGTTTCACAAAGAGAACGTGAATCTGAGTCTGGCTTAGTGCTCTCATCTGTTTCACAAGGAGAAAGTGAAGCTGTGTCTGGCTTACTGCTCTCACCTGTATCAAAAAGAGAAATTGAACATGAGTCTGGCTTACTGCTCTCACCTGTTTCACAAAGAGAAAGTGAAGCTGAATCTGGCTTACTGCTCTCACCTGTTTCACAAGGAGAAAGTGAAGCTGAGTCTGGCTTACTGCTCTCACCTGTTTCACAAAGAGAAAGTGAAGCTGAGTCTGGCTTACTGCTCTCACCTGTTTCACAAAGAGAAAGTGAATCAGAATCTGGCTTACTGCTCTCACCTGTTTCCCAAAGAAAAAGTGAAGCTGAGTCTGGCTTACTGCTCTCACCTGTTTCACAAAGAGAAAGTGAAGCTGAGTCTGGCTTACTGCTCTCACCTGTTTCACAAAGAGAAAGTGAATCTGAATCTGGCTTACTGCTCTCACCTGTTTCACAAGGAGAAAGTGAATCTGAGTCTGGCTCACTGCTCTCACCTGTTTCACAAAGAGAAAGTGAATCTGAGTTTGGCTTACCGCTCTCACCTGTTTCACAAAGACAAAGTGAAGCTGAGTCTAGCTTACTGCTCTCACCTGTTTCACAAGGAGAAAGTGAAGCTGAATCTGGCTTACTTCTCTCACCTGTTTCACAAAGAGAACATGAATCTGAGTCTGGCTTAGTGCTCTCACCTGTTTCACAAGGAGAAAGTGAAGCTGTGTCTGGCTTACTGCTCTCACCTGTTTCACAAAGAGAAATTGAACATGAGTCTGGCTTACTGCTCTCACCTGTTTCACAAAGAGTAAGTGAAGCTGAATCTGGCTTACTGCTCTCACCTGTTTCACAAGGAGAAAGTGAAGCTGAGTCTGGCTTACTGCTCTCACCTGTTTCACAAGGAGAAAGTGAAGCTGAGTCTGGCTTACTGCTCTCAACTGTTTCACAAAGAGAAAGTGAATCTGAGTCTGGCTTACTGCTCTCACCTGTTTCCCAAAGAAAAAGTGAAGCTGAGTCTGGCTTACTGCTCTCACCTGTTTCATAAAGAGAAAGTGAAGCTGAGTCTGGCTTACTGCTCTCACCTGTTTCACAAAGAGAAAGTGAATCTGAGTCTGGCTCACTGCTCTCACCTGTTTCACAACGAGATAGTGAATCTGAATCTGGCCTACTGCTCTCACCTGTTTCACAAAGAAAAAGTGAAGCTGAGTCTGGCTTACTGCTCTCACCTGTTTCACAAGGATAAAGTGAAGCTGAATCTGGCTTACTGCTCTCACCTGTTTCACAAAGAGAACGTTAATCTGATTCTGGCTTACTGCTCTCATCTGTTTCACAAAGAGAAAGTGAATCTGAGTCTGGCTTACTGCTCTCACCTGTTTCACAAAGAGAAAGTGAATCTGATTCTGGCTTACTGCTCTCACCTGTTTCACAAAGAGAACGTGAATCTGAATCTGGCTTACTGCTCTCACCTGTTTCACAAAGAGAAAGTGAACATGAGTCTGGCTTACTGCTCTCACCTGTTTCACAAGGAGAAAGTGAAGCTGAGTCTGGCTTAGTGCTCTCACCTGTTTCACAAGGAGAACGTAAAGCTGAGTATGGCTTACTGCTCTCACCTGTTTCACAAAGAGAAAGTGAAGCTGAGTCTGGCTTACTGCTCTCACCTGTTTCACAAAGAGAATGTGAATCTGAGTCTGGCTTACTGCTCTCACCTGTTTCAGAAACAGAAAGTGAACATGAGTCTGGCTTACTGCTCTCACCTGTTTCACAAAGAGAAAATGAAGCTGAATCTGGCTTACTGCTCTCACCTGTTTCACAAAGAGAACGTGAATCTGAGTCTGGCTTAGTGCTCTCACCTGTTTCACAAAGAGAAAGTGAAGCTGTGTCTGGCTTACTGCTCTCACCTGTTTCACAAAGAGAAATTGAACATGGGTCTGGCTTACTGCTCTCACCTGTTTCACAAAGAGAAATTGAAGCTGAATCTGGCTTACTGCTCTCACCTGTTTCACAAAGAGAAAGTTAATCTGATTCTGGCTTACTGCTCTCACCTGTTTCACAAAGAGAAAGTGAATCTGAGTCTGACTCACTGCTCTCACCTGTTTCACAAAGAGATAGTGAATCTGAGTCTGGCTTACTGCTCTCACCTCTTTCACAAAGAAAAAGTGAAGCTGAGTCTGGCTTACTGCTCTCACCTGTTTCACAAGGAGAAAGTGAAGCTGAATCTGGCTTACTGCTCTCACCTGTTTCACAAAGAGAACGTTAATCTGATTCTGGCTTACTGCTCTCACCTGTTTCACAAAGAGAAAGTGAATCTGAGTCTGGCTTACTGCTCTCACCTGTTTCACAAAGAGAAAGTGAATCTGATTCTGGCTTACTGCTCTCACCTGTTTCACAAAGAGAACGTGAATCTGAGTCTGGCTTACTGCTCTCACCTGTTTCACAAAGAGAAAGTGAACATGAGTCTGGCTTACTGCTCTCACCTGTTTCACAAAGAGAAAGTGAAGCTGAGTCTGGCTTAGTGCTCTCACCTGTTTCACAAGGAGAAAGTAAAGCTGAGTATGGCTTACTGCTCTCACCTGTTTCACAAAGATAAAGTGAAGCTGAGTCTGGCTCACTGCTCTCACCTGTTTCACAAAGAGAATGTGAATCTGAGTCTGGCTTACTGCTCTCACCTGTTTCAGAAAGAGAAAGTGAACATGAGTCTGGCTTACTGCTCTCACCTGTTTCACAAAGAGAAAATGAAGCTGAATCTGGCTTACTGCTCTCACCTGTTTCACAAAGAGAACGTGAATCTGAGTCTGGCTTAGTGCTCTCACCTGTTTCACAAGGAGAAAGTGAAGCTGTTTCTGGCTTACTGCTCTCACCTGTTTCACAAAGAGAAATTGAACATGAGTCTGGCTTACTGCTCTCACCTGTTTCACAAAGAGAAATTGAAGCTAAATCTGGCTTACTGCTCTCACCTGTTTCACAAGGAGAAAGTGAAGCTGAGTCTGGCTTACTGCTCTCACCTGTTTCACAAGGAGAAAGTGAAGCTGAGTCTGGCTTACAGCTCTCACCTGTTTCACAAAGAGAAAGTGAATCTGAGTCTGGCTTACTGCTCTCACCTGTTTCCCAAAGAAAAATGAAGCTGAGTCTGGCTTACTGCTCTCACCTGTTTCATAAAGAGAAAGTGAAGCTGAGTCTGGCTTACTGCTCTCACCTGTTTCACAAAGAGAAAGTGAATCCGAGTCTGGCTTACTGCTCTCACCTGTTTCACAAGGAGAACGTGAATCTGAGTCTGGCTCACTGCTCTCACCTGTTTCACAAAGAGATAATGAATCTGAGTCTGGCTTACTGCTCTCACCTGTTTCACAAAGAAAAAGTGAAGCTGAGTCTGGCTTACTGCTCTCACCTGTTTCACAAGGAGAAAGTGAAGCTGAATCTGGCTTACTGCTCTCACCTGTTTCACAAAGAGAAAGTTAATCTGATTCTGGCTTACTGCTCTCACCTGTTTCACAAAGAGAAAGTGAATATGAGTCTGGCTTACTGCTCTCACCTGTTTCACAAAGAGAAAGTGAATCTGATTCTGGCTTACTGCTCTCACCTGTTTCACAAAGAGAACGTTAATCTGAGTCTGGCTTACTGCTCTCACCTGTTTCACAAAGAGAAAGTGAACATGAGTCTGGCTTACTGCTCTCATCTATTTCAGAAAGAGAAAGTGAAGCTGAGTCTGGCTGAGTGCTCTCACCTGTTTCACAAGGAGAAAGTAAAGCTGAGTCTGGCTTACTGCTCTCACCTATTTCACAAAGAGAAAGTGAAGCTGAGTCTGGCTTACTGCTCTCACCTGTTTCACAAAGAGAATGTGAATCTGAGTCTGGCTTACTGCTCTCACCTGTTTCAGAAAGAGAAAGTGAACATGAGTCTGGCTTACTGCTCTCACCTGTTTCACAAAGAGAAAGTGAAGCTGAGTCTGGCTTAGTGCTCTCACCTGTTTCACAAGGAGAAAGTAAAGCTGAGTCTGGCTTACTGCTCTCACCTGTTTCACAAAGAGAAAGTGAAGCTGATTCTGGCTTACTGCTCTCACCTGTTTCACAAAGAGAATGTGAATCTGAGTCTGGCTTACTGCTCTCACCTGTTTCCGAAAGAAAAAGTGAACATGAGTCTGGCTTACTGCTCTCACCTGTTTCACAAGGAGAAAGTGAAGCTGAGTCTGGCTTATTGCTCTCACCTGTTTCACAAGGAGAAAGTGAAGCTGAGTCTGGCTTAATGCTCTCACCTGTTTCACAAGGAGAAAGTAAAGCTGAGTCTGGCTTACTGCTCTCACCTGTTTCAGAAAGAGTAAGTGAAGCTGAGTCTAGCTTACTGCTCTCACCTGTTTCACAAAGAGAATGTGAATCTGTGTCTGGCTTACTGCTCTCACCTGTTCCACAAAGAGAAAATGAAGCTGAATCTGGCTTACTGCTCTCACCTGTTTCACAAAGAGAACGTGAATCTGAGTCTGGCTTACTGCTCTCACCTGTTCCACAAAGAGAAAATGAAGCTGAATCTGGCTTACTGCTCTCACCTGTTTCACAAAGAGAACGTGAATCTGAGTCTGGCTTACTGCTCTCACCTGTTTCACAAGGAGAAAGTGAAGCTGAGTCTGGCTTACTGCTCTCACCTGTTTCACAAAGAGAAAGTGAAGCTGAGTCTGGCTTACTGCTCTCACCTGTTTCACAAAGAGAAAGTGAAGCTGAGTCTGGCTTACTGCTCTCACCTGTTTCACAAAAAGAAAGTGAATCTGAGTGGCTTAGTGCTCTCACCTGTTTCACAAGGAGAAAGTGAATCTGAGTATGGCTTACTGCTCTCACCTGTTTCACAAAGAGAAAGTGAACATGAGTCTGGCTTACTGCTCTCACCTGTTTCACAAAGAAAGTGAACATGAATCTGGCTTACTGCTCTCACCTGTTTCACAAAGAGAAAGTGAAGCTGAGTCTGGCTTAGTGCTCTCACCTGTTTCACAAGGAGAAAGTGAAGCTGAGTCTGGCTTACTGCTCTCACCTGTTTCACAAGGAGAAAGTGAAGCTGAGTCTGGCTTACTGCTCTCACCTGTTTCACAAAGAGAAAGTGAAGCTGAGTCTGGCTTACTGCTCTCACCTGTTTCACAAAGAGAATGTGAAGCTGAGTCTGGCTTAGTGCTCTCACCTGTTTCACAAAGAGAATGTGAAGCTGAGTCTGGCTTACTGCTCTCACCTGTTTCACAAAGAGAATGTGAAGCTGAGTCTGGCTTAGTGTTCTCTCTCACCTGTTTATATCTCAATGTCAAAAGGTTCAAAACTACTGTCATATTTTATTGAAAAGAAAAGAAACAATAAATGTATTTCCTATTGTTTCCAAGGATGTCCTCATTTTAGTCTGTGTTATACTGTTATCATTTCTTACTGATCATCCATTACTAGAATTTTTATTTTGAAATATATACGAATTTTGACATTTTTTATTGTAATTTTCAGATATTGATGAATGTACGGAGCAGATTAGTGGATGTCAACAGACCTGTGATAATAACGATGGTGGATTCACTTGTGGATGTGTGTTTGGTTATGAAGTTCTACCTGACGGAAAAACATGCAACCAAAGTAAGTAAATATGGCCATTTTAATAAATAATTCATTTTCTTACATTATGTTATGTGTCGATAAATGCTGGATATAGCTATTTTTATTGTATTGTTATTTGGTGTATAGAATTTGATTTTCCAGATATGTGGTTATCAACAAAAAAGCCCAATATGAGTGGAGTTATCTTACAAATACCGTGCCCAATGTCTCATGAGTCTGTCAGTAAATCATATGTACAATTATCAACTAATCTCAGAGACAGTTTATAGTACAATTCATAATTATCTTGTTTCTGAATCCTACAATATGTTGTTTTTTGTTTGTTTGTTTGTTTGTTTGTTTTTGTTTTTTTTTAAATATATTTGTGATATTATAGTTTGTTTATTTAAATGAATAAATAATGTTTAAACTAACTTAAGTATATGGTGTTATTTTGTTTTAGCAATAACAGACATTTGTCAGCTCCAAGGGTTAAGCTGCAGTTATGCTTGTGACAATACTACAAGGCCAAGAGGAGAATGGGGCTGTATTTGTGAGGAAGGTTATAAACTAGAGGAAGATAACAGTAACTGTACAAGTAAGTGTTTAAATAGAATATATATTTGAAATGAAAGAAATAATTTGGCCTGTTGTGGTCGTGATCGTATGGTAGTTGAATTCACAACTACCTGTGCAATCACTCCCTATCACCACTAATGTTGTGAGTTAAAACCCCACTCATGATGAGGTGTACTCGATACAACATTATGTGATAAAGTTTGTCAGCGACTTGCAACAGGTCGCTGGTTTTCTTCGGGCACTCCGGTTTTCGCCACCAATAAAACTGACAGCCATGATATAACTGAAATATTGTATAAAGTGGCAATAAACAGCAAAACCATAACCCAACCCTTATTTACATATCTATATTCCTACTTTAAAAATTGTAAGTCGTGTATCAGCAGGTTTGTAACAGCCCTAATTACTATTAATTTCTACAAATTATAACAATTTTGTAAAAAATTTAGAACATACATTCAGCATTATAATTTTGTAAAGTAATTCAGAGCATACATTCAGCATTATGATTTTGTAAAGTAATTTAGAGCATACATTCAACATTATGATTTTGTAAAGTAATTTAGAGCATACATTCAGCATTATGATTTTGTAAAGTAATTTAGAGCATACATTCAGCATTATGATTTTGTAAAAAAAAATAGAGCATGCATTCAGCATTATGATTTTGTAAAGTAATTTAGACCATGTAATTTAGCATTATGACTTTGTAAAGTAATTTACAACATGCAATTTAGTATTATGATTTTGTAAAGTAATTCAGAGTATGCATTCAGCATTATGATTTTGTAAAGTAATTTAGAACATGTAATTTAGCATTATGTTGTTTCTTTTTCAGATGTTAATGAATGTGACAGTAATGTCTGTACACATTCCTGTAATGATACGGTTGGTAGTTACTTCTGTTCCTGTTTCAATGGATTTAAACTGAACGCTGACAAAAAAACTTGTACAGGTATGTTAACATGGGGTTTAGGGTCAGGGACGCAGAGCTGTTTACTGTTTCTCCGTATTTTCTATGATTTTTTACCATGAGATACGGACTACGATTTACGGTATTGAAACTACGGTATGTGGTCGTTGTGTAAGCAAATCTTTTTGTTTATGAATCTGAAAAATAGAATTACCGATCAGCGTCAGCAAAATGTTTAGGAAGAAAAGATGAAGAAAACATAAAGAGTTTAGATAAAGCTTTTAGGAAACTTGGTATAATAATTTCCTGTATTCTAATGTGAAGCTAATGGCATCAACAGGGGGGATTTTTTCTTTGATTGTGATTGGGTGTGTAATTGATGACCGCTCGATAGTCCGAAGGTCCATTACTCCGAAGGTTCATTAGTCCACAGGTCCGTTAGTCCGAAGGTTCATTAGTCCGAAGGTCCGTTAGTCCGAATGTTTTAAGGTCTGTTAGTCTTGTTTTTCGACCAAAGGATAGGTATCGAACAGTGTTGAATTGATTTAATATTCAGTCCTTTAACAAATTAAGTAAGAGAAGCAAGATACTCATATTCACATCCTGACTAAGCAGTGGTCTATCCAGGTGGGTTGTAGGCTTTTTTAAAACTTAAAAGATATTTATATATTAAAATTTAAAAGATATCTAAATATTAGATTATTTTTAAGACTCGTTGTTGATCCAATTAACAACTGGGAATTTTTTGCTTTACAAACACTTCAGAATAATAATAACTTCATTCAATGCACAATTTTATCCCGAAGGGTTGAAGACATATACAACTTTACAAGAAACATATACAAATTAAACAACGTACACAAGTCAAATAGACAAAGACATAGTAACAACATACAAATAAAATGAAAACAAATTCAGACTTGTCATTTACTCTTTACGAAATACTGAAAGAGTCCCTTTTGGTACGACACAAAAGAGACGATCTCTGAGAAAGGGATTAGAAAATGTAAAAGCACATATGAAATTAAGTTTTGTGAGGGGCAAGTACATTCCATTAAAAAGAGAATACATAAAATCATTAAACGGACGTTCTAATGTACAACTGATGGTCGCAAAATACGGAGTGTAACCTCAAATATATACCAATTATTATGGAATATTGAAAACTCCAATCAACTACCGCAACAACTTAAGCATATGCGTACCAAATTCTACATCTATGTAATTCCAGAATACCGTGTTCCATGGCTCGACATATACAAGTACCCTTTACCAAATACGTGTACCAGATGGGGGGTCTCCTTAGATATTGTAACCAGGTGGTATACTGTAGAGGAATAAACAGTCTGTTTTTAGTGTAGAAATTCCAAAGATTGGTACTTACACAATGTAGGTCTACACGCATCAGAAACAAAAAAATAATATAATATCATAAAAGATCATCAAACAAATGTTTTATGCATATTACATGTAGGAAAAAACGGACGGGTTAAACTAGAAAAAAATCATTATTTCCTGCAATTTCGGTACTTTGTTGTTTTATACCTTAATTTCTAGTAACACTACTTTAAGATACATGTTTGCACAAGGACGGAAGGACGGGTGGACAAACGCAGACCATTACTATGTCACTCCGTCGCTTCGCGGCGGGGGACAAAAAGGGTATACGGGTTGAATATATACGTTTATTCAAACCAGAAATAACAGAGTTCAAATGTATGGGTGGCCGACATAAGGACAAACAGACCTTCGGACTAACGAACCTTCGGACTAGCGAACCTTCGGACTAATGGACCTTCGGACTAACGACACGGAACCGTGTAATTATCTCCCTTGTCAAAATATCAACATTTTCCATATTTGATCAAGAATTAAGATCAAGATTCTTTCATGATAATTACTTAAAGAAAAACTGTTTCTAATGATGCATGGTAGAATCAAAATAGCTTAGGATCTCAAGCTTTCAAAGATTGTCTTTCTTTAAAAAAACATTTCTGATGCCGTCATGGTCATGATGACATGATAGTTGGATTTACAACTACCTGTGCAATCATTGCCTATCACCTCTAACATTGTGAGTTTGAATCTCACTCATGTCGAGGTTTATTAGATACAGCATTAAAGTTTGTCAGTGACTTGCGGCAGGTTTTGGTTTTCTCTCCGTGTACTCCGTTTTCCTCATCTAATAAACCTGACCGCCACGATATAACTGAAATATTGTTGAAAGTTAGCTTTCAATGCCATAATCCTAATTCTAAAATCATTTCTAGAAATATATGATGAAGTAAAAATCTGTTTTGGAGGTGTAATTTTAAAAAAACGCTAGTTTATTATCATATAATGTTTGCTTTGAATTTCAGAATGTTCACCTCCATATTATGGAAATAACTGTGAACAGCTGTGTACCTGTGGACCTGGTGCTATTAGCTGTGATTCTAGTCGTGGATGTGTTTGTAGTAGTTCCTGGGAGGGAGATAACTGTGATGTGGATGTTATCGAGTGTGTTGTGACACCTAATATTTGTGGTTTTGATAAGACGTGCGTCAACACAGATGGTGGCTATGAGTGTAACTGTAGATCTGGGTACCAGAAAGCGTCTACCGATAACAGTGTTCCTTGTACAGGTAAACAATTATTATTTACCTCACCTGGATTACAGGTGCATATTTTCAGGTATTGTCATCATTTGCCATCGTTGTCTACCCCTGTTACCTGTTACACTTCAATATTTTTCTGGCTTGCCACTTGGAACACTTACTTGGTAGGATAGTTTCTTAAATTACCCTCTTAAGAAATTTTTTTGTCGATCAGAAATCTGAGATGGACGCTAGCGCAAGATAAATAAAGATCTGATATATTTTTTTTCAAATTTAAGAAGAATTAGAAGATACATGTACCAAAGGGATAATCAGAATCTGTAAATCTAAGAACAGACAACACAATGGCCAAAAGAAAAAGGACAAAGGGACAAATAACGATCTACAAAACATTATGCATAAAGCTAGAGATCTAGTAACACGAACCTCACTAAAAACTGGGGTGAACTCAGGTGCTCAGGAAGGGTAGGAAGTTCCTGTTTGATTTTGTAACACCTGCATATTTTGAGATTTTTTATTTCGCTAATTTTAGTTCCAGGAATGTTTATTTTAGGCATGTTTCATTGTACATGTGATTCTATTTATAGATATAAACGAGTGTAATGTACAGTCACTGAACAATTGTACCACAATGACATCCACATGTCAGAACACCGGAGGTGGATATACATGTAAATGTAAAAGTGGATATCAACAGAAGAATGCTTATGAGTGTGAAGGTAAAAAGATGACTATTGAATCTTCAAATATGGGCAGCAACGAAAAAAGCTTAAAAAACAGAGATATAGGGAATAATGTCACTTTGGAAGATCGAGACAAACATTATCGCTAGCAAATCCGATAGGACGAGTTGTGATATTAGGGATAATGTATGTTAAGACCTTCAAAACTGACGCTATTGTTTTTATCTGTATTAAATGTCATAATGTGATTTCACACTTACCGATATATTCCAATATCAGAGCCAGTACGTTGATACTGACAATATCACTCAGTAAGATCAAAGAGAAAATGTCCAATTTAGTACTGATAAAAACAAACTATAAAAAACCTGCGCAAATTCACTTCCACTCAAAAACACTACACACTATCACAAAAAATGAATGACAACATAAACATGGACAGTACAATAACAGGGTCGGTGAATGACAACATAAACATGGACAGTACAATAACAGGGTCAGTGAATGACATCATAAACATGGACAGTACAATAACAGGGTCGGTGAATGACAACATAAACATGGACAGTACAATAACAGGGTCGGTGAATGACAACATAAACATGGACAGTACAATAACAGGGTCTGTGAATGACAACATAAACATGGACAGTACAATAACAGGGTCCGTGAATGACAACATAAACATAAACAGTACAATAACAGGGTTCATGAATGACAACATAAACATGGACAGTACAACAGCAGAATCTGTGAATGACAACATAAACATATACAGTACAATAACAGGGTCGGTGGATGACAACATAAACATGGACAGTACAATAACAGGGTCGGTGAATGACAACATAAACATGGACAGTACAATAACAGGATCAGTGAATGACAACTTAAACATGGACAGTACAATAACAGGGTCCGTGGATGACAACATAAACATGGACAGTACAATAACAGGGTCGGTGAATGACAACATAAACATGGACAGTACAATAACAGGGTCGGTGAATGACAACATAAACATGGACAGTACAATAACAGGGTCGGTGAATGACAACATAAACATGGACAGTACAACAGGAGAGTCTGTGAATGACAACATAAACATGGACAGTACAATAACAGGGTCGGTGAATGACAACATAAACATGGACAGTACAACAGGAGAGTCTGTGAATGACAACTTAAACATGGACAGTACAATAACAGGGTCCATGGATGACAACATAAACATGGACAGTACAATAACAGGGTTGGTGAATGACAACTTAAACATAGATAGTACAACAGCAGAGTCTGTGAATGACAACATAAACATGGACAGTACAATAACAGGGTCTGTGAATGACAACATAAACATGGGCAGTACAATAACAGGGTCCGTGGATGACAACATAAACATGGACAGTACAATAACAGGGTCGGTGAATGACAACATAAACATAGACAGTACAATAACAGGGTCTGTGGATGTTCATAGTTAACTAACTACATGTACTAATTAAGAGGATAGAATCTGTTGGATAAAGACCATTACTCTTAGGATGTATAAATCACAGTGAGATACCTCAACCAGATGAATGACAACATAAACATAGACAGTACAATAACAGGGTCTGTGGATGTTCATAGTTAACTAACTACATGTACTAATTAAGAGGATAGAATCTGTTGGTTAAAGACCATTACTCTTAGGATGTATAAATCATAGTGAGATACCTCAACCAGATGAATGACAACATAAACATAGACAGTACAATAACAGGGTCTGTGGATGTTCATAGTTAACTAACTACATGTACTAATTAAGAGGATAGAATCTGTTGGATAAAGACCATTACTCTTAGGATGTATAAATCATAGTGAGATACCTCAACCAGATGAATGACAACATAAACATAGACAGTACAATAACAGGGTCTGTGGATGTTCATAGTTAACTAACTACATGTACTAATTAAGAAGATAGAATCTGTTGGTTAAAGACCATTACTCTTAGGATGTATAAATCATAGTGAGATACCTCAACCAGATGAATGACAACATAAACATAGACAGTACAATAACAGGGTCTGTGGATGTTCATAGTTAACTAACTACATGTACTAATTAAGAGGATAGAATCTGTTGGTTAAAGACCATTACTCTTAGGATGTATAAATCACAGTGAGATACCTCAAACAGATGTAATAATAAACATGGATTATTTTAATACCATTTTAAATGTAACATGTATAGAGATGGTACTGTGAAAGTACTTTTCTTCGTGAGGATCAATATTCGTGGTTTTGTTAAAAATTACAAGTTCGTGGATTCGTAAATTCGTTGATTTTATGTTTGTACCAAAATAAAATTCGTTGATTTTATATTATAAGCTTAATTGGGTAGCAAATCTTCGAGAAAGCTTCAATACATTAGACAGATGAGCTGTAGATCTAGAATTATGTAATCGAAAGTGGAACGTGGCTATTAACGTGTTCATTTTCTCAATTATTGTATAACTTAGAATCGGAACAAAATCAGCTTTTGAATTTCATAATTATAGATCAGTGCAAATCATTGTTATTTTTATAAATCGTAATCAGTGTTAATGGGAGGTTTTTCAAACCTTGGTTGTAAAGTCAGAGAGACAACAGTTTGAGTATGAGAGACAAACTCAAGAAAAAAGGTGCAAATAGAATTCCATTCATTATTCAGCAATAAGATAAAAATGTATGCTGCATGCATATCGCTGTCCCTCGTTTTGGCAGTTGTAGAAAATTCCAGCATTTGTAAATTTAGCAGAATTTATTTTATCGAATTTGAAAATACAAAAAAATCACCTGAAATTATTTCATTAGCACGTACACGTACAATTTTCATCAATATATTGGTTTTTATGTTTTACAAATATTTAATCTATATTTTATCTCCAATTTTTGTTTTTCACAATTAAAAAAGAACAATACAATGTTCTCATTATTTTTATTCCAATTACAGATTGTACTTGTAAAATTATTTCAAAATTTTCGATCTTTTATCTCAGATTGAAACATAGTCATGTTACAAGATTAATCCTGACCCTGAGGCAAATGTACAATTAACTTATACTTAATTGAATTGTTTAAAGAAAAGTGATCAAATATATTAATTAAAATGTGCTCTAATTCAGAATAAAGAAATGTTTTTACACATGCATTCAAAATCAAATCATTCACATATGTTCATGTGGATTATAACCCATTAAAATGTATGCTTGTACTTATTTCGTCATTAAAATTGTCAACTGGTCCAGAAAGTTGAGGTCATCTGAGGACAGCATATGGCTATCGATGTCAAACTGCTTCCCAAGTTTCATTGTTCGTTGGATTCTTAATTTCGTGGATCAGCCTACCCACGAAAACCACAAAAATTTGTACCCCACGAATAAAAGTGATTTCACAGTATTTTATTTCAAATATTTGTAAGATTTTTACTTGTTATTTGTTAAAAGGGGCCGCCATGGTCGTGATCGTATGGTAGTTGGATTTACAACTACCTGTGCAATATCAGTGCCTATCACCACTAAAGTTGTGAGTTCAAATCCAGCTCATGGTGAGGTATATTTGATTTAACATTATGTGATAAAGTTTGTCAGTGACTTGTGACAGGTCGGTTTCCTCCTTCAATAAAACTAACCGCCACGATATAGCTGAAATATTGTTGAAAGTGGCATTAAACACCATAACCCTAACCCTTATTTGTTAACATCTTATTATTTATTAATGTTTATTATTTTTTCGTAGATATTAATGAGTGTACAACAGGATCTAACGACTGTGAACAAGAATGTGTGAACTTCGCAGGACGATACAATTGTAAATGTAGATTTGGATTTGAACTCAACACGGATCGTAAAACTTGTCAACAAGGTACTTATTTCTTATTAGATATATCTTATTTTAGATTGAACCAGATTTATCCACTATTTAATAATATAACGTTAGATTAAAGATTAGATTATAGTTGATCTTATTGAGGATTACATAAGTTGGTGTTAAACACTAATCAATCTATCAATCAATAAATATGTTATAAAGAGAATATAGAGAATGCTAAAAAAAAAATTGCAAAGCACCTTTTGTCATCCAAAGATTTAAAAATTGTAATTTAAAAGAAAAAAAACCCCATACGTAATAAAAATGTAGATATTTAATTTTGGTACGCATGACGCATTTCAGGAATAACCTTCATCAGGTCGCTCATAGTTAAATGATTGAAAAGCCAAATAGTTTAAAAGTCTTGTTAAGAAGGATTTATGATATATCATGACTTTTAAAAAGATTTCATGGTTTTCAATACAACTGAAACTAAACCTTGAGGATTTCTAATTATTTTGAATTTTTAAGTTTCAATTTGTTCTATTTTTTGTTGCTGCATGAATTTAATAATTTGTTGTTGTTTTTCAGTGTCAGACCCGTGTGGAACACTCAGTAACTTAACCTGTAGTTATGCTTGTAAACTCTCAGGAAATACAACATCCTGTTATTGTAAATCAGGTTATATACTAGATAATGACCTCCAGACTTGTAAAGGTAATTTATTGTAAATCAGGTTATGAACTAGATACTGACCTCCAGACTTGTAAAGGTAATTTATTGTAAATCAGGTTATATACTAGATACTGACCTCCAGACTTGTAAAGGTAATTTATTGTAAATCAGGTTATGAACTAGATACTGACCTCCAGACTTGTAAAGGTAATTTATTGTAAATCAGGTTATGAACTAGATACTGACCTCCAGACTTGTAAAGGTAATATATAGCTAGATACTGACCTCCAGACTTGTAAAGGTAATTTATTGTAAATCGGGTTATGAACTAGATACTGACCTCCAGACTTGTAAAGGTAATTTATTGTAAATCGGGTTATGAACTAGATAATGACCTCCAGACTTGTAAAGGTAATTTATTGTGAATCAGGTTATGAACTAGATACTGACCTCCAGACTTGTAAAGGTAATTTATTGTAAATCAGGTTATGAACTAGATACTGACCTCCAGACTTGTAAAGGTAATTTATTGTAAATCAGGTTATGAACTAGATACTGACCTCCAGACTTGTAAAGGTAATTTATTGTAAATCAGGTTATATACTAGATACTGACCTCCAGACTTGTAAAGGTAATTTATTGTAAATCAGGTTATGAACTAGATACTGACCCCCAGACTTGTAAAGGTAATTTATTGTAAATCAGGTTATGAACTAGATATTGCTGACCTCTAGACTTGTAAAGGTAATTTATTGTAAATCAGGTTATGAACTAGATACTGACCTCCAGACTTGTAAAGGTAATTTATTGTAAATCAGGTTATGAACTAGATACTGACCTCCAGACTTGTAAAGGTAATTTATTGTAAATCAGGTTATGAACTAGATACTGACCTCCAGACTTGTAAAGGTAATTTATTAACAGACCAAATAAAAGAAACATATAGCTTGTATATCAATTATAATGCTAATACAGTAGTGCCCCTATTATCAGGCCAAAATTCAGATGTACTGAGATACCAACATACAAAGCATACATGCCAACTCTACCGATTTACGCGGTAGTCTACCGATTTTTTAAGTCTTTTGCCGCCTACCGATTTTAGATGTTTTCCTACCGATTTAAAAAAAAAATGTAAATTTTTTTTATCATGAATTGTTCACATGTTGATTATTCTTGTAGATCTCTAAGACGTATAAATGTGTACAAATCCAAATTATTTAGGCCCTTTCCGTAATCGTTTCCCTCTTAAATTTGTACCGGAAACTTCCATTTGTCAATTCTTTATCATTAAACCAATCAGAGGTGTATTACCACTAAACATGGGTACCAGTCGAAAAGAACATATGGGAAAGTAGTACATAAACAGAAAATGGATTCCTACATTGTTGGATAAAAGATAAACCCTATTAGATACTGCAAAATACTGAATGTCAGCAGAAACCTACATATTTTAGGATAATTTTAAGCCCATATTTGATGTCCTTGTGGTTTTTAATAAAAAAAATGATTGCATTGGAAAGAAACCACCTGAATTTGTGTTAAATCGAAAGTGAAAGTAGGATTTTTGACGGTAGACATCTTCAGACTGTCTGTTTTTTCTTATATGCCATTAAATGTATGTTGATTTTCGGAGTTAAGCTTCCAATTAGGTACCCCTTCCATGAGATATGAGTGTCACTTAGATTAAACTTAAGATGAATCCTGTATGAAAGCTCAGTTTTTTTTAATTTAACATAGAAGGCTATGGAGAATTCTTTAGTGGTATTACACCTCAGAAACTGTATTTAAAATAAAGTTTTGAAGCACTACATTTTGAACTTATGACTCCTAAACATATATATACAGTAAAACTTCGCTCGCTCGAACTCGAAGGTACTGTCAAAATATGTTCGAGCTATCGGAAGTTCGAGCCACCGAGGTCCCGTAATTTTAGACAGAAAAAAATCTTGTTCTGACCCGGGACAGTTTCATTTCCTATGATAACTGATGCACAGTAAAACTGGCCTTTCTCGTAAAAAATATTTAATCATTTAAGTTCCAAGTTCAAGTTCTTTATTCACTCGGACACATATATACAAGTGTAACAAGAGGAATATTATACAAAATATTTTACATAATGACGGATATAACTAACCTAAAATAATACAGCCTCAGAATATACAGTATAACCTCGTTAAACCGCCATCATCTGTCCAGCCAGATTTTGGCGTTATAACGAGTTTGGCGATAAACTGAGTAAGGACAGAAAACCGGAAGTCAACAGTTTGATTTTAAATTTGGAATGACTGACGGTTTGATTTTTACAAGTTTACCGGAAATGAGTATTATCACTTACAATTATAATATATATTCTAATATATATGTTTCATTTTAACAGTTGTAGAAAATTTCAACATTTGTAAATTTAGCAGAATTTATTTTATCGAATTTGAAAAGAAAAAAATCTCCTGGAATTACGTTATTAGCACGTATACTAGCAATTTCCTTTAATATATATTAAATTTGTTTTTACGTCTTACAAATATTTACTCTCCATTTTATTTACAATTTTTGTTTACCACAACTAAAAAAAGAACAATAATTTTTTTTTTCTCACTCGTTGTCGTGTCACAAGATTAATCCTGTCCCTGGGGCAAATGTACAGTTAACTTATGAATAATTGATCATTAATTGTTTAAAGAAAGGTGATAACGTATGTTTATTGAAGCAAGGGTGTTATACATTAATTGAAAAATGTTTATACAACACTTAGAAGCATGTCACCGTCAGTAAATTTGATTTCTATAACCGGAAGCTGTTAAAATCTATTCACATATAAACATTTCTGTCGTTTTTACGCATGCATTCACAATCAAATAATTCACAACATGTTCACGTGGATTATAACCCATTAAAAGAAAGGCTTGTACTTATTTCTTCATTAATGTTCAGAAAGTCGAGGTGACTGGAGGATATCATTTGCCAATATATCGATGTCGAGCTGCTTCCCAAGTTTCATTGTTCGTTGGATTCTTAATTTCCACAATATCTCTTTTGTCGAGAATCAAGCAAATTTCGTTTACGCTTAGGCGTCGACATTTTCAACACAAATGAAAAGAACACACAAACAAATTTATTGAAGTTTTATTCAGAATGAAAAGTATTCAGTTCAGGGTTGTAAAATTTTATTGTAAAGAAAACAATTAACTGTTTTCACAGCGATATCTATGATATCTATTTGCGTTGACTGCTTGTTTACTTACCTTGATTGACAGGCACTTCTAAAATCACCGAGGTGTGACATTATTGATTGGCATTATGATCGAGGTTTAAATAACAGTAAATTGACCGTTTGATCTTTAATTACCGTGGCGGATGGCGGTATGCGAGTTTGGCATTTTAACGGGGTTGTTACTACATACGGAAAACGGGACTGCAGAAATTCTTGGCGATACGCGAGTTTGGCGTTTTTTTTCAAAACCTTAACATTACACAAAGATAACAGGCCTTTCATTTTGTACATGTTTGCATATCTAGTATAATAAATTGGAATACATTTACATCTAAGCCTTTGTACATCAGCAGAGGTACATTCAAATAAAAAATGAAATTCAGTACCTAAACCAACATTACACAGATGACAAATACGTTCTTCTCTGGGAGTATTCGGCCATCTTCCAGTTTCTATTGGAAGCTTAATGTTATTGCATCTAAGCTTTGTTTTCATGTTTCTCTCATGTGGTAATAATTTTAATAAGTATTTATCTAAATTAAATTCATTTTTAAATATGCCATAAAATTCTCCCCTAGAAGAGTTCTCAATTTGGTTAAACCAGTTTTGAATATATTGATCAGTCAGATTTTGCTTAACAATAAATTTTAGTTGCACTGAATGAACTGGCTGTTGTTGGTTCCATAGATAATTAAGCCCAGTTTTCTTAAAAATTGATTTGATAAAATTTAGCCACTTAAATTGAACATTATCAATAATACTCAAATTAAACATAATCTTATATACAATACAACTAAGTTTCTTCTTGTTTGAAATAAGTCTATTCCAAAAATTTACAATCCTTAATTTTATACATAATATATCTATAGGTGTTCTACCAAGTTCTCCGTATGTCATAAAATTTGGAGTAGTGGTTCTAACACCTAAAATATTTCTACAGAACTGAAGATGAAGTTTTTCTAGTTGCTTAGTGTTCTCATAACTCCATATTTCAGAGCCATAAGTAAGTATTGGAAGCATAAGTGTATCAAACAATTTAAATTGTAAATCTATTGGAATCAATATATTTCTCAATTTTCTATACAAACAATATAAAGCTTTGCGAGCTTGATCCATCAATTTAGCTCTTGCCTTCACAAAAGAGCCGTTATAATTAAATATAACACCTAGATATGAATAAGAGTCTTCAATTTGTAAATTCTCTCCACATAGCTTAAAAATAGGTTGATTTTTTTATTTTCTTTTACAAAATATTATTACTTTAGTCTTTTGCAAGTTAACCTTCAATTTCCAATGATGACAATACTTTTCAATTATAGCCAAAGCAGACTTACACATTTCTAAAAGTTTTCGTCCAAAATTATTTGGTCTGCATTCACACTGAGTATATCTTTTTAAGGAAATATTATTATCAAGTAAAACTTGGTAGTCATAGCAATATGATATCTAAATAGGCCATCTTCTACATTTACATCCATAATATTCAAAAAAGTTTCATCTGGTTCTGAAAAAATCTTCAAAAAAACCCAGTTTTAGCATTAAAATCTCCAACAAGTGCACATTTCATGTCTTTTTCTATAAAATTTACTAATTCATTTTCAATATCTAAAAATGCATTTATTGACGAATATAGAGAGTTTTCAGGTAGGGTGTATACACATCCCAATAAAAGGTCATTATTAAATACTTAAATTTAAATTTAATATTAATAAATTTAATAAGATTTGTTATATGCAACAACAATACCTCCAGATTTATGCTTAAATATTTTTCTATTTTTGCAACATAGCTAAAACCATCTGGGATATTTAAAATATCATATTTGTCAGTTTTTGTCTCTATAAAAATACATACTGTATATCATGTGTTGTAATTAACTGTTTAAATTTAAGTAATAAAAGTTTTGACTTGATACCACAAACATTTTATTTCTGAAAAATTAAGTTTCTGTTTTTTAGACCTTGGGGCATTTTCATCAGTCGCTTCTCTTGCTTGCCTGTCCTATTGATAGTGGTTGTCCGGGTTTCTAGGAGGGGGAAAGCGCATATGAGGTTCTCGGTTTCCAGGTTGAAGAAAGCGCATCTTTACAAATTCATATGTGAATATTAGCATGTTTTTTTTTATCAACTTAGCTGTGAATGTGAAAAAATTGTGAAAAATAAGTGATTTAAGTCTCAAATATATTAGTAAATCTTCCTTGTTTTTAACAATAAACCAGGAAATGTTTTTTCCGCTTTAATAGTAAAACATACTCGACAATAGGCACTCATAATTGATGATATCTTATTGTAACACACACAAGAGATGACGTGGATTAAATGATTTTAAGTAACATAACCCCGCTATTTTATATTGAAGTGTATTTATATCAAGCCAGTAGATTGATTAATCATATATATATGTACATTTGTATGTAAGCTCATTCAACGTACATCTGTCAATTAAATTGCGATGTTCGAGTTTGATATGGTAAAACTCGTGATTTTATTATGATTCTCTATTATTGATGGGACCATTTATTAAGTTCAACTGTTCGAGGTATCAGTGTTCGAGCTAAAGATTTTTTTTAGCTTAAAAATATATGGAAAATTGGCGGGACTTTCAAATAAGTTCGAGCCATCCATGGTATTCGACCCATCCGAGTTCGAGGGAATGAGGTTTGACTTGTAATATATGTAAAATGCTAATTTCCATTTTTTCATGTTTTTTTCATACTATATTTAAAGATTTGACTGAACAGATTTTATATCCAAAATGCAACAGAATGAACCATCTTCTTCGTTATAGTATATAAACTCATTCAGAGTACTCAATACTTTTGTGTTTGCGCATGCGCGGAATAATATAAATATTTACAAATTACAAAGTTTAGGTGAATATTGCGTCCTTCTGAAAAACAATTTTCTGTGGGGGGGGGGGGAGGGGGGGTGCGTGGCAAACCCTTGACCCTCTACCGCTTTTAGTCTCTCGAGGGTTGGCATGTATGACAAAGTTGTCCCCTTCAAGAGAGGCCACCCTCTCATATAAGGCCACTTTTTAATTGCAGAACTCGGATACCAACATACTAAGTTGTCCCCTTCAAGAGAGGCCACCCTCTCATATAAGGCCACTTTTTAATTACAGAACTGAGATACCAACATATTAAGTTGTCCCCTTCAAGAGAGGCCACCCCTCATATAAGGCCACTTTTTAATTGCAGAACTCAGATACCAACATACTAAGTTGTCCCCTTCAAGAGAGGCCACCCCTCATATAAGGCCACTTTTTAATTGCAGAACTGAGATACCAACATACTAAGTTGTCCCCTTCAAGAGAGACCATCCCTCATATAAGGCCACTTTTTAATTACAGAACTGAGATACCAACATACTAAGTTGTCCCCTTCAAGAGAGGCCACCCCTCATATAACGCCACTTTTTAATTGCAGAACTCAGATACCAACATACTTAGTTGTCCCCTTCAAGAGAGGCCACCCCTCATATAAGGCCACTTTTTGATTACAGAACTGAGATACCAACATACAAAGTTGTCCCCTTCAAGAGAGGCCACCCTCTCATATAACGCCACTTTTTAATTGCAGAACTCAGATACCAACATACTAAGTTGTCCCCTTCAAGAGAGGCCACCCCTCATATAACGCCACTTTTTAATTACAGAACTGAGATACCAACATACTAAGTTGTCCCCTTCAAGAGAGGCCACCCCTCATATAACGCCACTTTTTAATTGCAGAACTCAGATACCAACATACTAAGTTGTCCCCTTCAAGAGAGGCCACCCTCTCATATAAGGCCACTTTTTAATTACAGAACTGAGATACCAACATACTAAGTTGTCCCCTTCAAGAGAGGCCACCCCTCATATAAGGCCACTTTTTGATTGCAGAACTGAGATACCAACATACTAAGTTGTCCCCTTCAAGAGAGGCCACCCCTCATATAAGGCTACTTTTTGATTGCAGATCAGTTTAAGCTGGTTTAACTGTATGGGAATTTATATAATTCTAATTACATTAAATAAAATGTGATAGCAGTACCAGAAAAGCTGTATTTCTGTCAGTGACAGTACCTATATAGCAAAATTTATCCATTGCAATATTATGACTTGCTCAAATAGAGCAAGTGCATGATAACATATTTTATTTCATTTTATTTTTAGATATTGACGAATGTACAGATGATACTGCAAATTTGTGTTCTATAAAAAGCACCTGTACTAATATAGCTGGTAGTTTCCAATGTAGCTGTCCTATAGGAAAATTCCTGGAGAATGACCAGAGAACATGTACTGGTATGCATCCAGTTCTAAGTGATTTAATTTCATTTGGAGTGTAACATAGCTAAAAGCTTCTTTCACTTTCACTTTCAAAACATAGCTGAGCATAGTGTACATGATGTAAATGATGGGGGAAAAAAGAAAAAAGAAAGATGTCTTTACTAAAATCTCTTTCAATAAAGTAATATTTATATTAAAATCATCATTTCTACCATTAAAGTACCAGGGTGATGAAGTGATGCTTACACAATCCAGAACCCAATATCGACTCCGTTTTCCAGACAATTTTTGTATGATTATTTAATTGCGCAACTGTCTATAAAAAAAGGGTTGAAAACCACAAAATCATACTGTTAATACAAAATGTAATTTGGTTTGGAAATATTGTAAAAACATTTTAGACATTCACTACAAATTTAGTATATTTAATACAGAAATATTTATTTATACCTGAATAAAATTATATCATTTCAGACTGTGATCAGTTTCACTGGGGTGATAGTTGTAGCAATACTTGTGATTGTGGCCCCGGGGCCAGTAGTTGTAATCCTGTAACTGGGTGTGTCTGTATGTCTGGTTGGCAGGGCGATAAGTGTGATGCTGACGTTGATGAGTGTAACGATGTCAACAACCCATGTGACACCACAAATAATCAGAAATGTGTAAACACAGCTGGTTCATATATATGTCAGTGTGTGACTGGTTACCAGAAGGTATCTGGTACCTGTGCAAGTAAGTGTTCACTGGTGGTTTCCATGGTATTAGATATTATAGCTCTTTTTCCAATTTAGCATCTTTATTGAAAAAAAATACATTTTTAAAGGAAAACTGTAAATACCAGTACCTTATCCTGGCCTCCTGAAATATTAATAGCATGTTATGAAAAAGTGTTGCTCATTTTGATAGCATAGTAATTTGTTCTGTATATTCTTTTTTTTTTTAAATGTAAAATATGATACAAGTTTTAATTTTTGATTTCAGACTTTCCCGTAAAAAAAGATAAAAAAAAACATTTTAGCAATCTGTACACTGTCTTTCTTTTGAAATATGCAAATTATTTATTTATATATGTATATATATATATATATATATATGTAAGTGTTCATTTTGAATATTATACTTTTCCTGTAAATTTTAGCTCTGACCCTCATTTTAAAAAGTAGTAATAAGCAACAACAAAACAAATAATGATCGATGGCATCAGTACTATTTCAATACCAAAACAAATAATGATCGATGGCATCGGTACTATTTCAACAACAAAACAAATAATGATCGATGGCATCGGTACTATTTCAACAACAAAACAAATAATGATCAATGGCATCGGTACTATTTCAACAACAAAACAAATAATGATCGATGGCATCGGTACTATTTCAACAACAAAACAAATAATGATCGATGGCATCGGTACTATTTCAACAACAAAACAAATAATGATCGATGGCATCGGTACTATTTCAACAACAAAACAAATAATGATCGATGGCATCGGTACTATTTCAACAACAAAACAAATAATGATCGATGGCATCAGTACTATTTCAACATCAAAACATCAAAAAGCAAATAACAGAAACGTAAATATTTTCAACATCTGTTTTCAGATATGGATGAATGTGGGACAATTAGCCCATGTGATCAACTTTGTACAGACACGCCAGGCAGTTATACATGTTCTTGCCGAACTGGATTCATAATGGATGCCAACCAAAAATGTCAAGGTAAAAATTCATTATAATTTCTGCTTTTTCAATTAAGAATGGCAGACTAAAGATGGTTTGGCACAGAATTAGGATAATGTTTTCCATTAAAGCAGCATATCTACCTTACATTGAGCTATCACTGAAAATCCAGCTGAACAATTTGGTCACAGACATACAATGTAGTAATTATCATCATCTTAAAACAAATCACCATGATATATTGAGTAATTACTCACTAATCGTTAAAACCAACAATCACTTGCTTTGTCACCACAGTAGTCCCCCTTTTATAAGGTCATTCTCACTAAAGGTCAACCCTGTTATTGGGTCAGATTTCAGATGCATTTAGATAGTAAAATACTACCAAACTGTCCCCCCTCAAGAGAGGACACCTCTCTTATAAGGTCACTTCTTCATTTCAAAAGGGATGACCTTGCTGTATTTCCATGTTATGACATTTATGGAAACATTGTGTAAATTGTTTTCTCTTTACAAAAGTGAAAGTCAATAGGTGGTTGCTTTAAGTATTTTACTGGAACAAATTATATGTCAAGAAATAACAATTTTTGTTTAATGGAACAGCCATAAAATCCGTTTGTGGAGGACTGCCCATTTAAGAAAATATGACTTTTCAAACAGTTCAGACAAATATTCCATTACGATTCAAAGAAACATGATTAATTTCTATTTTTATTACTTTAATTGCTGGTTTACACGATCAAATAGTGAAAAATACTAGAAAACACCGATAGGATATCTTGCATGTGCTAAAACTAATTGTGCTATTTAGATAATAGTTGTATTTGCAAAGCGAAAGCAGCACGACATATTAGAATTATATTTATAGATATCAATGAGTTAGATGTTAATTGTTGTATTTACTGTATCAGCTGCCATTTTGCTCTATTTTTAGATATCAACGAATGTGACTCGTCACTAAGCAAGTGTGATCAGAACTGTATTAATACACTAGGAAGCTACAAGTGTTATTGTAATGATGGGTACCAGTTGGAAAAATCAGATCTAAGAACTTGTACTGGTATGTCTATTGTTGTTATATACAGTCCAGTCCTTTTACAGTGTCCTCTGTCTATACCGAACCCTGAATAAACCGCAATCTGTATGAACCAAATTGTAATAATAATAATAGTCTTTATTCGTAAGCAATACAGCTCATAGAATATAATTCAATTACAAAATGATAAAACATCAGTGAAAGAAACAAATTAATAAAATAAACAACAATACAATATACATTATGAAGCATACATAGGAAAACGGGAGTTTGAATAAAGTTTAATGTAGAAAATCTTTGTTAATTTAACCTGTATAAACCAAACATCTGTCTATTCTGAACACAATATTGGTCCCAAGTTCCATCAGAAAAATGTGTTCTATTGAACAGATTATTTATCACTATCAATATTGAGTAGACATGTATATCAAGTCTGGTTATATTGAAATGTGAGGGCCCGAGTGTCTCAATGAGTTAGGTAGTTGTAGGGGGCCCGGGTGGCTCAATGAGTTAGGTAGTTGGAGAGCCTGGGTGGCTCAATGAGTTAGGTAGTTGTAGAAGGCCCGGGTGGCTCAATGAGTTAGGTAGTTGTAGGGGGCCCGGGTGGCTCAATGAGTTAGGTAGTTGGAGAGCCTGGGTGGCTCAATGAGTTAGGTAGTTGTAGAAGGCCCGGGTGGCTCAATGAGTTAGGTAGTTGTAGGGGCCCCGGGTGGCTCAATGAGTTAGGTAGTTGTAGGGGCCCCGGGTGGCTCAATGAGTTAGGTAGTTGGAGAGCCTGGGTGGCTCAATGAGTTAGGTAGTTGTAGAAGGCCCGGGTGGCTCAATGAGTTAGGTAGTTGTAGGGGGCCCGGTGGCTCAATGAGTTAGGTAGTTGTAGGGCCTGGGTGGCTCAATGAGTTAGGTAGTTGTAGGGGGCCCGGGTGGCTCAATGAGTTAGGTAGTTGGAGGGCCTGGGTGGCTCAATGAGTTAGGTAGTTGTAGGAGGCCCAGGTGGCTCAATGAGTTAGGTAGTTGTAGGGGGCCTGGGTGGCTCAGTGAGTTAGGTAGTTGGAGGGCCTGGGTGGCTTAATGCGTTAGGTAGTTGTAGGAGGCCCAGGTGGCTCAATGAGTTAGGTAGTTGTAGGGGGCCCGGATGGCTCAATGAGTTAGGTATTTGGAGAGCCCGGGTGGCTCAATGAGTTAGGTAGTTGTAGGAGGCCCGGGTGGCTCAATGAGTTAGGTAGTTGTAGGGGGCCCGGGTGGCTCAATGAGTTAGGTAGTTGTAGGAGGCCTGGGTGGCTCAATGAGTTAGGTAGTTGTAGGGCCCGGGTGGCTCAATGAGTTAGGTAGTTGTAGGACCCGGGTGGCTCAATGAGTTAGGTAGTTGGATTACCTAACGACTCATACAAGCCTATCACCAATATGGCGTGGGTTCGCGCCCGACTTTGTAAATTATAAAAAAGGGTGCACTTGACTCGCAGCCGCAAGTGATAAAGTTTACCAGTTGCTTTCCCATGGTCGGTGGTTCTCTCCGGGTACTCCGGCTTCTTCCACCACTAAAACTGGTCGCCATGAAATAGCTGAAATATTGCTGAAAGTGGCGTTAAACACCAAAAATCATCAAATCATCATCATATATTGAACTTTGGTTATAATGAAAGATTTCATGTCTACCTAAAATGTCATTATTAGTGAACTAGGCTGTACTTTATTAAGTGGATTTTTGACATTGGGCTATTATTGTCAATATAAAGTTTTACTATAACAGCATTCAACTGTTTTAAAAACTGTAATTTTTTGGTTAAAAAGGAAGTGCAGACTCCTGGGGAGTCAAAACAGCATGTAAATCAGTAACACCTTTACAAAAGACTAATTATGTTTGTAACAGGTGTTCAACCACACCATATAACAACTTAATTAATTACTTTTGTAATAATTAAATATATAGTTAACTGTAAAGATTTTCAAATACTATTTGCAACTTTATAACAACCCACTCTTTTTGACCATATGTTGATTACAGTTGAACCCAATATTATCAAACTTAGGTAAACTTAAATCGTAGTAGAAAGTCAGTTAGCCTTTCTGACCTATGTTAGCTTATTGACTCTCTAAGTGCTACAATTAGAAAAGTGAATAGAAGGCATGCATATCTTACATGACTGCATACTATGCATGACACATTACTTGCTCAGATTAACTAAAGGGCCCGGGTGGCTCAATGAGTTAGGTAGTTGGATTACCTAACAACTCATACAAGCCAGTCACCAATATGTCGTGGGTTCGCACCCAACTTTGTAAATTACAAAAAAAGGTGCACTAGACCCGCAGTTGCATGTGATAAAGTTTACCAGTTATTTGCCCATGGTCGGTGGTTCTCTCCGGGTACTCCGGCTTCTTCCACCAATAAAACTGGTCGACATGATATAGCTAAAGCATTGCTGAAAGTGGCGTTAAAACACCAAAAATCAATCAATCACATTACCTGCTCAGATTAACTAAAGATTTTTCAGAGCAAAAAGGTGTGTATCATACACAGACACTATGGTACATTGTTTCCTTGAAAAAATCTAATGTAAATATATGGTCAGTTCTTCAATTCTTGTTAGTACTTCAGATAACTCATACTATGATTATTCAAAGAAAAATATGTTGATCATATCACCTTTGATCCAGTATGGGGACAACTCTATTTATATAGCAAATTACAGCTTGTCCAGAATACCCCCCTCCATCCCTGACTTGTTTTAAAATCAAGCTCATTTTGATAGTAGAATATTTCTTATACAGTCAAACCTGTCTAATGTTAGCTTATAAAGGATCAGGAAAAAAGGATCACATAAGACAAGTGGTCTTTTAATACATTGTTTGTCCTTTTATCCTTTTTTCTTTTGGTCATTTTGTTGTCTGTCCTTTGATTTATGGATTCTGATTACCCCTTTGGTATCTTCAAACTCTTCTTAATTCATATGAAATACACTGTTAAAGAAAATTAAAATAAAGGTCACATGACAAGTTATTACTTAATAGAGATGGTCATGTGACAAGTTATTACTTAATAGAGATGGTCATGTGACAAGTTATTACTTAATAGAGATGGTCATGTGACAAGTTATTACTTAATAGAGATGGTCATGTGACAAGTTATTACTTAATATAGATGGTCATGTGACAAGTTATTACTTAATAGAGATGGTCATGTGACAAGTTATTACTTAATAGAGATGGTCATGTGACAAGTTATTACTTAATAGAGATGGTCATGTGACAAGTTATTACTTAATATAGATTATCATTAAAGTTTAACTGTAATTGTTGATTTTTAATTTTGTTTTACAGTAAAGACAGAGTGTTCACAGTTAAACTGTACGACAGGAACGTGTGCCACGACCAACAATGGAGAGGAATACTGTACATGTCCTAATGGTTATAACTTAACAATGACAGATAATGTTACTGGTATCTGTGAAAGTAAGTACATTTTAATATATAACTTAACAATGACTGATAAAGTACATTTTAAGGTTATACAGTAGACTCCACTTAATTGCAAACCGGTTAATTGTAAAATTCGTATTATTGCAAAAAAAAGCTTAAACACCGATCCATTTACCATTCATTTAACGTTAAAACACCCGGTTAATTGCAAAGCGGTTAATGGCAAAATTTGCTTTATTGCAAAGACAATTTTTGCCAAAAATGTATAAAAGTGTCGGTTATTTGCAAAACTACCCTAGAACTGATAAAAAAAAAGGAGAAAAAAAAATCCAATACACCTTTGAAATATTTTTTTTTGCAGATCAATGTTGAAACGTCGTGTGGTGATAACCTGATCAGACATTTGGAGACGTTTTGAACTATTGAATATTTTAATAAAAATCCATTTACATGTTTATTTGTGTTTAATCCTTTTCCTGAACTTCAATAAAGCTCTAATAAAGAACGTTTTGTGTACCTCAATCATTGTTGATCGTCCGCCATTTTGATTCAATAATTAAGTGTGTGACCTTACAGGAAAAAGCCCTGGTGTCTATTTTTAGATTTGTAACAATCAGCCACGTGGCAATTCAAAACACATAATTAGTGATCAAAGAAATTAATATGAATGCTGATCAGTGATTAAAAACTTCAAGAGAAATTAAAATATGTTTACTTAGTTAGTTAATTAATTAATGTAAATTAGAACATCAAACAAAAAATCAAAGTGGATTAATTATTTTTTTATTTATTTAATAATGAAAAGTATTCAGATTTTGGGCTTGTGTTTTTTTTATTTTGCTATAAAGCATAGGGGGAAAATGAGTTCGTCATTCAGTAAGCAAAATGTCATCCTATGGTTATAAATATCCACCATTACGTGATATAAACAACTACACAAACCCTCAATACACAAAGCTCCCATTACACAGAAACTGAATGAAGTCAACAACAGAGATATTTATCGATAATAACCTACCAAGATGAAATGTAAATCCCTACAGTTATAAATAACAATATGGATACTGCAGTAACTATTATTAATTTAGTACAACTCATTTACAGTACACAAAACGTAACATCTATCACATGATCATGTGACACTCGATGTACACAAAAAGCTCCCCCAATACACAGAAATTATGGAAATATTATTTACACCAGTAATAAACAACAAAGACTTTCATTAAATATTCTAATTTATTATTTACATTCATGCATTTACTTTATCAACATATCAGCTCCAGGTAAACAAAATGTCAATATCACGGCACCTGTAGTCTATACTTCCGGTTTGAATAGCATTTCGTTTTATCGCAAAGTCCGCTTAATTGCAAAATTTTCTCTGACAAATAGGCTTTGCAAATAAGCGGAATCCACTGTATTGGTTTATGGAATCACCATGAGCAATATCCTGACTACCAGACTTATTCTGGAGGAAAGCCTGAAGAGATATATAATAAACTGTCCTCTAAGACGTCTGACCTTAAATAGGTGTGTGATATCTGTAACACTTTAAGTGAGGATCAAAGTACAAAATTTCCCGCCACGTTATAGCTGAAAAATGGTTGAAAGTGGCATTAAATACCATAACTTTAACCCCATTGACCATGCTATTGTAGGTGTGGAATCTACAACACTTGACGTGAGGATCAAGGTAAGAACATTTGTCAGTGTTACATTGATGGTTCTCCTAGGCACCTTCTTATTTTTATTTACACAATCCTTATTATATTTTGAATACATTTTATCAGTTTTGACTGTAAACACTGTGTAATAGACACGATAGAGTGTGAACAAAGAACAAGAAATCAAACTTTACTTTATATCTTACTTTCATTTTCTTGATCAATGTGGAATTCATATTTACAATGTATTTGTTTACAGATATTAACGAGTGTGAACCCACCAATCCTTGCGGTGACGTCTGTGATGATGCAACACCTGGTTATGTCTGTTCATGTTCAACAAATGGTACCAAATTAGACAACGACCTGAAAACTTGTATAGGTAAGAATAGTCATTACCATCATTGGTTTCATATACTACGCAACTTTTCAACGTCCTAACAACAATTTATACTACTTGAACTTTATCAATTTTTTGTTTATGGTGTATAATACTACCCTAGGCTGGTCACATGATTTTCTTAGCAAAAATAGAACCTTTATGTACTATTTTATAACATGTATGGATGGCAATTAGGGACCAAATTGTGAACTTTTATGAAATATTTTTACCCTGTATGGAAGGCAATTGGTGACAAAATTTTGAACTTTTATTAACTATTTTTTAGAACGTATTAAAGAAAAGTGGGTACAAAGTTGTGAACTTTTATTAACTATTTTGTAGCATGTATGGAAGGCAATTGGGGATCAAATTGTGAAGAGAATTGTACCTGTATAACTGACAATACTATGAACTGCAACAAGAAAGATGGAATGTGTAATTGTAAGACAGGCTGGGAGGGCAGTAACTGTGAGACAGATATTAATGAATGTCTTAATGCTAATATCTGTCAGGACAACTCTCAATGTCAGAATACTAATGGATCTTACATCTGTGTGTGTAATGATGGATACATCAGTTCTGGAGATGTTTGCATTGGTGAGTCAAATAATTCTAATGAGTTTGGGTTTTAGATTTAGGTTTATGGTGTTTAACAGCACTTTCAACAATATTTCAGTTATATTGTGGCGGTCAATTTTATTGGTGGAAGAAAATAGAGTACCCGGAGAAAACCACCGACCTGTCGCAAGTCACTGACAAAGTTTATCACAAATGTTGTATCGAGTACACCTTGCAATGAATGCGGTTCAAACTCACAACTCTAGTGGTGATAGGCACTGATTGCACAGGTAGTTGTAAATCCAACTACCATACGATCACGACCACGACGGCTCCAATTCTAATGGGAATGTGCCTCTACCTAAGATTATAGGAACTGTGTAAGGTTCATAAATCCATCCTCCACTAACTGTGTAAGTAGAGGGTCTCCTTTAGCTCAGTTTGTAGAGCATTGTCTTACAATGTGAGAGGTCCCGGGATCAATCCCATCAGCGATATTGAATTTTTCTATGATAAAACGTACTCTACTGTTGCATAATTTTTTACTTTACATAGTTTTCTCTTCTATAAAATTAAAAGCAAATGGTTTGAAAATGAAAAAATAAACAGCTATAGGTAAACCTGGATATTAGGGACACTGATGGGAACCTGAAAATGTGACCTTTATAAGCAGTTGTCCTTAATGTACAGGGTCAAATTGTATGTGCTATTCATTAAATGGAGAAAACAAAACTGCCCTTTATAGACAGTGATTCGTATGTGCTATTCATTAAATGGAGAAAATAAAATTATCCTTTATAGACAGTAATTTGTATCCCTTAAGACAGGTTTGAATATATATTTTTAAAATATGATTGATGAATTTTGAATTAACCTTGTCAAAAATATTAACAGTGATTGGTATGATGATGACATTTGATGATTTTAATGACATATTATTTTTATGGTTCATTGAGTGTTAAAAGATATGACGGTTATGTTGATATTTAAATGAAGATATCTCTTTCAGGCGTAGGTAACCTTATCAATCAATCAATTGATCGTATTTATTTACTTGATTTTATCAAACTTTTTTTCAGAATGTGGTTCTAACAAATATGGCACAAAATGTGTTGAGAATTGTCTATGTGATATGGCTAAAACTTCTGATTGTAATAACGTAAATGGAAACTGTACATGTAAAACAGGGTGGCAGGGTGATACGTGTGTAGAGGATGTAAACGAATGTACTGATAATCTTACTATCTGTAACGCTGTTCCTAATTCTCAGTGTAACAATCTGAATGGCAGTTACGAATGTAATTGTGTTACTGGGTACCAGAAACTTGCAAATGGAATCTGTCAAGGTAGGTTGCTATTACATTTGTTTGTTTTTGATGCCACTTTCAACAATATTTCAGTTATATCATGGCGGTCAGTTTTATTGGTGGAAGAAACCGGAGGACCCAGAGAAAACCACCGACCTGTCGAAAGTCACTGACAAACTTTATCACATGATGTTGTACACCTCCCTCTGATCGGGATTCAAATTCACAACATCAGTTGTGATATGCACTGATTGCATAAATCCATATGATCACGACCACGACGGCCCTTGGGATTATGTGTGCTTAATGCCACTTTGAACAATTTAATGTGAAGGTCAGCATTATTGGTGAATGACACGGAGAAAATCTACAACATGCAGCAAGTAACTGACAAACTTCATCACATAAAGTTTTATCAACTTCACCTGACCATGGACAGAAATGGACACTCACAATGTCAATGGTGATAGGCACTGATTGACATAGATAGGTGTAAATCTAATTATTACATGTCTGTAATTTAGTTTGCATCATGATTGGCTTAAAACTGATTATGAGGTTTTGAGTACTTTCGATATTAACCTTTCAGCTAAAAATAGATCCTGGCAGGTGTCCGGAAAGTGATATCACCCTCGCAAGGTATAAAAATAGATGGGGGAAAACCAGACTCTTGTTATCCTATCAAATTCGTTCTTTCGTTGTTCAATAACCAATGAAATTGCGTTTAACATTTGTTTTTCGGCTGAATCATAAGCAAACGCTCCAAAATTGTGATATTTCATTGGTATGACAATGAATTTGTAAGTAGATAACAATAAAACATGTTCATGAAATAAAACAATCATTTACTTTGGAATAGGTTGCTATCTGGTTTATCAACCTTTAAAAACGTATATTTCACCTAGCCTGCGGCCCAGTGAATATTATATTTTTTCAAGTTGATAAATCCAGATAGCAACCTATTCCAAAGTCAATAATTGTATACTATCATATGATCATTACCATGACAACTCTATGTTGTAAAGTGTTAATTATTAGTTTGCAAGTTTGCAAAATGGCTGTTATTATGCATTCATTTTGTGATATGATAAATTGTTAAAAAAATAAAATCAATATTTTTTTTCATAATGTCAGCATATAATGTTCAGATTAATTATGTTGCCATGGTAACATCTTGCCATACAATTTTTTTTTTCATTTTCAGAATGTGGAGCTACAAACTATGGCGACAGTTGTTCTAAGAGTTGTTCCTGTATTAGAGCTAATACTGCCGACTGTAACAACACTAACGGTGATTGTTCATGTAAGACGGGATGGAATGGAACGATTTGTGACGTCAATATTGATGAATGTTTAAACAGCATGATCTGTGATGGTATACCTGATTCTACATGTCAGGATTCCATGGGATCATACGATTGTGTCTGTAGCACTGGATACAAGAAAAACTCATCAAATTTGTGTGAAAGTAAGACACAATTTTGTTTATACAATCAAACCTGCCCATGCGGACACCTCTATTAAGCACACACCTGTATTGAAAGGTCACCTTTTTCCCTGTCATAGAAAATTTCCTATGAATTGAACCTCGTTTAAGTGATCTCTTAATACAGGTTTGACTGTATATCTGGTGGCAAGATGTTGTACGATTTTATCATCCATTCAAATTTATTTTCCACATGATCAATCTTGCTAAAATATCATGTCATATTCCAATAGGGCAGTCATAGCCGTGATGGTATGGTAGTTGGTTTTACAACTACCTATGCAATCGGTGCCTATCACCACTGATGTTGTGAGTCTGAATCCCTCTAATGGCGAGGTGTACAACATTATGAGATAAAGTTTATCAGTGACTTGTGACAGGACGGCAGTTTTCTCTGTGTCCTCCGGTTTCCTCCACCAATAAAACTGACCGTCATGATATAACTGAAATATTGTTGAAAGTGGCATTAAACACCATAAACCAAAACCAAACCAAAACTTCCATTACATCAAAATAAATAAAGAAAACTTTATTTATTTCAGATATTGACGAATGTCTTGATGCTTCAAAAAATAACTGTACTACCCATGCCAGCTGCCACGACACAGACGGAGGATTTTACTGTGTATGTAATACTGCTTATGAAGGAGTAGGGGATGTCAACTGTACATGTAAGTATTAACATTGATTGATAACACTGATCATTTGTATATATATTAATTTTAGAGTCACATGTCATTTTATACGTGTTTTGATTGGTTTAAAAAGTAAGTTATTTGTCAATGTACAGAATCGAAGAATAGACGTCGTTCTCAAGGCGTCGCGTGCCATTGTCATCAGGTGATTTTTTTTAAATGAGGCACCTTTGGGGTTATTTAAATCTATTTCCGATTATTTGCCTTATTTTGAAAAAATAAATATATTTTTCATTATCATAACAAAAAAAGTTTGAATTACGCGTGTTACACGGTGTGTACAACCTGATTGAGGTTATTTCTACATGAACCGAACAAAAATTACGATCAATCCTTAAATAATGTCATCCTTGATGGTATTTTGTGACATGGATGGCCCACCAAATCGGTCTCTACCCAAAAACTATCAGTAATACCAAAGAAACATTTTTAAATGGATAAAGCAAATTTTTTTTTTTTTTGCATGAAATTAATCTGTTCTTTTCAGATATTTGAATGAAAAAAAAAGAATTGCATCTTTAATAAGTGTCAATCACGATACAGCTAACCAATACAGTCTTAACCTGCCTTAAAGGGTACCTCCATATAACAAATCGTGGCTATAAATTAAAGGGCAGTCTAATTTTCCCCATTAATGAATAGTGAATATAATTTTGACCTGTTATATAAAGGGCAAATGCCCATAAATGGCACATTTTCAGGTTTTAATGTATTTTTTTAATACTGGCCTAAATTACTGTGATTTACATAAAGTATCTTAGATTTGTTTTGATGTTACTCCTCCATTGTATAAATGTTGGATAACAAGGGCAGATAATCAAAAATAAAAACACTTAATAGAATGGTGAAATACTTGTCATTGGTGGGGATCTAACATCATAGATTTCATTGGTGGGGATCTAACATCATAGATTTCATTGGTCAACTAATCTACTCATTTAAGAAATATTTTAATCCTTACAGGACCAGCACTATAAAATAACGCTATTTTAACAATTTTATTTTTTTATTTTTTATTTTTTGAAGAAGCTGTAAATCGAAGAACGACAGAAATTTGTTATCAATGAATATGTCTCTTTTTTTTTTTCACCAATCCATGAAAATTGGAATTCATGAATAAAAATTTGTGTAACCTAAATATAAATTAACATATATAATGTCACAATAGCAACTAATATAAACTTGTATGTCATTATTATATTTTTCATCATGGTTTTTTGCTGATAATCATATGATGGCAATGTATATTTAGTAATAGCAACAACAACAGAAGCCACTACAGAAACAACAGAAATAACAACACAAACATCGACAGAAACAACAGAAATAACAACACAAACAACAGAAATAACAACACAAACATCGACAGAAGCCACAACAGAAACAACAGAAATAACAACACAAACACCAACAGAAACAACAGAAATAACAACACAAACAACAACAGAAACAACAGAAATAACAACACAAACATCGACAGAATCTACAACAGAAACAACAGAAATAACAACACAAACATCGATGGAATTTACAACAGAAACAACAGAAATAACAACACAAACATCGACAGAAGCCACTACAGAAACAACAGAAATAACAACACAAACATCGAGAGAAGCCACAACAGAAACAACAGAAATAACAACACAAACATCGACAGAATCTACAACAGAAACAACAGAAATAACAACATAAACATTGATGGAATCTACAACAGAAACAACAGAAATAACAACACAAACATCGACAGAAGCCACAACAGAAATAACAACAAAAACATCGACAGAATCTACAACAGAAACAACAGAAATAACAACACAAACATTGACAGAATCTACAACAGAAACAACAGAAATAACAACACAAACATCAACAGAATCTACAACAGAAACAACAGAAATAACAACACAAACATCAACAGAAGTCACTACAGAGACAGCAGAAATAACAACACAAACATCAACAGAAGCCACAACAGAAACAACAGAAATAACAACACAAACATCGACAGAAGCCACAACAGAAACAACAGAAATAACAACACAAACATCAACAGAAGCCACAGACATTACAACACAAACATCGACAGAATCTACAACAGAAACAACAGAAATAACAACACAAACATCGACAGAATCTACAACAGAAACAGCAGAAATAACAACACAAACATCAACAGAAATAACAACACAAACATCGACAGAAACAACAGAAATAACAACTCAAACATCGACAGAATCTACAACAGAAACAACAGAAATAACAACACAAACATCGACAGAAACAAAAGAAATAACAACACAAACATCGACAGAATCTACAACAGAAACAACAGAAATAACAACACAAACATCGACAGAATCTACAACAGAAACAACAGAAATAACAACACAAAAACATCAACAGAAGCCACTACAGAAAGTACAGAAATAACAACACAAACATCGACAGAAACAACAGAAATAACAACACAAAAATTGACAGAAGCCACAACAGAAACAACAGAAATAACAACACAAACATCGACAGAATCTACAACAGAAACAACAGAAATAAGAACACAAACATCGACAGAATCTACAACAGAAACAACAGAAATAACAACACAAACATCGACAGAATTTACAACAGAAACAACAGAAATAACAACACAAACATCGACAGAAGCCACAACAGAAACAACAGAAATAACAACACAAACATCAACAGAAACAACAGAAATAACAACACAAACATCGACAGAAACAACAGAAATAACAACACAAACAACAGAAATAACAACACAAACATCGACAGAAGCCACAACAGAAAGAACAGAAATAACAACACAAACATCGACAGAATCTACAACAGAAACAACAGAAATAACAACACAAACATCGACAGAATCTACAATAGAAACAACAGAAATAACAACACAAACATTGACAGAATCTACAACAGAAACAACAGAAATAACAACACAAACATTGACAGAAGCCACAACAGAAACAACAGAAATAACAACACAAACATCAACAGAAGCCACAACAGAAACAACAGAAATAACAACAAAAACATCGACAGAATCTACAACAGAAACAACAGAAATAACAACACAAACATCGACAGAAGCCACAACAGAAACAACAGAAATAACAACACAAACATCGAAAGAATTACAACTGAAACAACAGAAATAACAGCACAAACATCGACAGAATCTACAACAGAAACAACAGAAATAACAACACAAACATCGATAGAATCTACAACAGAAACAACAGAAATAACAACACAAACATCAACAGAAGCCACTACAGAAACAACAGAAATAACAACACAAACATCGACAGAATCTACAACAGAAATAACAACACAAACATCGACAGAAGCCACAACAGAAACAACAGAAATAACAACACCAACATCGACAGAATCTACAACAGAAACAACAGAAATAACAACACAAACATCGACAGAATCTACAACAGAAACAACAGAAATAACAACACAAACATCGACAGAATCTACAACAGAAACAACAGAAATAACAACACAAACATCGACAGAAGCCACAACAGAAACAACAGAAATAACAACACAAACATCAACAGAAGCCACTACAGAAACAACAGAAATAACAACACAAACATCGACAGAATCTACAACAGAAATAACAACACAAACATCGACAGAAGCCACAACAGAAACAACAGAAATAACAACACAAACATCGACAGAATCTACAACAGAAACAACAGAAATAACAACACAAACATCGACAGAATCTACAACAGAAACAACAGAAATAACAACAGAAGCCACTACAGAAACAACAGAAATAACAACACAAACATCGACAGAAGCCACAACAGAAACAACAGAAATATCAACACAAACATCAACAGAAGCCACTACAGAAAGTACAGAAATAACAACACAAACATCGACAGAATCTACAACAGAAATAACAACACAAACATCGACAGAAGCCACAACTGAAACAACAGAAATAACAACACAAACATCGACAGAATCTACAACAGAAACAACAGAAATAACAACACAAACATCGACAGAATCTACAACAGAAAGAACAGAAATAACAACACAAACATCGACAGAATCTACAACAGAAACAACAGAAATAGTAACACAAACATCGACAGAATCTACAACAGAAACAACAGAAATAACAACACAAACATCGACAGAATCTACAATAGAAACAACAGAAATAACAACACAAACATCGACAGAAGCCACAACAGAAACAACAGAAATAACAACACAAACATCAACAGAAACAACAGAAATAACAACACAAACATCGACAGAATCTACAACAGAAACAACAGAAATAACAACACAAACATCGACAGAAACAACAGAAATAATAACACAAACATCGATGGAATCTACAACAGAAACAACAGAAATAACAACACAAACATCGACAGAAGCCACAACTGAAACAACAGAAATAACAACACAAACATCAACAGAAGCCACAACAGAAACAACAGAAATAACAACACTAACATCGACAGAATCTACAACAGAAACAACAGAAATAAAAACACAAACATCGACAGAATCTACAACAGAAACAACAGAAATAACAACACAAACATCGACAGAATCTACAACAGAAACAACAGAAATAACAACACAAACATCGACAGAATCTACAACAGAAACAACAGAAATAACAACAGAAACAACAGAAATAACAACACAAACATCGACAGAAGCCACTACAGAAACAACAGAAATAACAACACAAACATCAACAGAAACAACAACACAAACATCGACAGAAGCCACAACAGAAATAACAACACAAACATCGCCAGAATCTACAACAGAAACAACAGAAATAACAACACAAACATCAACAGAAACAACAGAAAGAACAACACACACATCGACAGAAACAACAGAAATAACAACACAAACATCGACAGAAGCCACAACAGAAATAACAGAAATAACAACACAAACATCGACAGAATCTACAACAGATACAACAGAAATAACAACACAAACATTGACAGAATCTACAACAGAAACAACAGAAATAACAACACAAACATCGACAGAATCTACAACAGAAACAACAGAAATAACAACACAAACATCGTCAGAAGCCACAACAGAAATAACAACACAAACATCGACAGAATCTACACCAGAAACAACAGAAATAACAACACAAACATCGACAGAAGCCACAATAGAAACAACAGAAATAACAACACAAACATCGACAGAATCTACAACAGAAATAACAACACAAACATCGACAGAAACCACAACAGAAACAACAAAAATAACAACACAAACATCGACAGAAGCCACAGAAATAACAACACAAACATCAACAGAAACAACAGAAATAACACAAACATCAACAGAAACAACAGAAATAACAACAGAAACATCGACAGAATCTACAACAGAAACAACAGAAATAACAACACAAACATCGACAGAATCTACAACAGAAACAACAGAAATAACAACACAAACATCGACGGAATCTACAACAGAAACAACAGAAATAACAACACAAACATCGACAGAATCTACAACAGAAACAACAGAAATAACAACACAAACATCAACAGAAGCCACTACAGAAAGTATAGAAATAACAACACAAACATCGACAGAAACAACAGAAATAACAACACAAACATCGACAGAAACAACAGAAATAACAACACAAACATCGACAGAAGCCACAACAGAAACAACAGAAATAACAACACAAACATCGACAGAATCTACAACAGAAACAACAGAAATAACAACACAAACATCAACAGAATCTACAACAGAAACAACAGAAATAACAACACAAACATCAACAGAAGCCACTACAGAAACAACAGAAATAACAACACAAACATTGACAGAATCTACAACAGAAATAACAACACAAACATCGACAGAAGCCACAACAGAAACAACAGAAATAACAACACAAACATCGACAGAATCTACAACAGAAACAACAGAAATAACAACACAAACATCGACAGAATCTACAACAGAAACAACAGAAATAACAACACAAACATCGACAGAATCTACAACAGAAACAACAGAAATAACAACACAAACATTGACAGAAGCCACAACAGAAACAACAGAAATAACAACACAAACATCAACAAAAGCCACAACAGAAACAACAGAAATAACAACACAAACATCGACAGAATCTACAACAGAAACAACAGAAATAACAACACAAACATCGACAGAAGCCACAACAGAAACAACAGAAATAACAACACAAACATCGAAAGAATCTACAACAGAAACAACAGAAATAACAACACAAACATCGACAGAATCTACAACAGAAACAACAGAAATAACAACACAAACATCGATAGAATCTACAACAGAAACAACAGAAATAACAACACAAACATCAACAGAAGCCACTACAGAAAGAACAGAAATAACAACACAAACATCGACAGAATCTACAACAGAAATAACAACACAAACATCGACAGAAGCCACAACAGAAACAACAGAAATAACAACACCAACATCGACAGAAGCCACAACAGAAACAACAGAAATAACAACACAAACATCGACAGAATCTACAACAGAAACAACAGAAATAACAACACAAACATCGACAGAATCTACAACAGAAACAACAGAAATAACAACACAAACATCGACAGAAGCCACAACAGAAACAACAGAAATAACAACACAAACATCAACAGAAGCCACTACAGAAACAACAGAAATAACAACACAAACATCGACAGAATCTACAACAGAAATAACAACACAAACATCGACAGAAGCCACAACAGAAACAACAGAAATAACAACACAAACATCGACAGAATCTACAACAGAAACAACAGAAATAACAACACAAACATCGACAGAATCTACAAGAGAAACAACAGAAATAACAACACAAACATCGATAGAATCTACAACAGAAACAACAGAAATAACAACACAAACATCAACAGAAGCCACTACAGAAACAACAGAAATAACAACACAAACATCGACAGAATCTACAACAGAAATAACAACACAAACATCGACAGAAGCCACAACAGAAACAACAGAAATAACAACACAAACATAGACAGAATCTACAACAGAAACAACAGAAATAACAACACAAACATCGACAGAATCTACAACAGAAACAACAGAAATAACAACACAAACATCGACAGAATCTACAACAGAAACAACAGAAATAACAACACAAACATCGACAGAAGCCACAACAGAAACAACAGAAATAACAACACAAACATCAACAGAAGCCACTACAGAAAGAACAGAAATAACAACACAAACATCGACAGAATCTACAACAGAAATAACAACACAAACATCGACAGAAGCCACAACAGAAACAACAGAAATAACAACACAAACATCGACAGAATCTACAACAGAAACAACAGAAATAACAACACAAACATCGACAGAATCTACAACAGAAACAACAGAAATAACAACACAAACATCGACAGAATCTACAACAGAAACAACAGAAATAACAACACAAACATCGACAGAAGCCACAACAGAAACAACAGAAATAACAACACAAACATCGACAGAAGCCACAACAGAAAGTACAACAAGTACCGAAACCACAACTGGAGTCACAACTCAGAGTTCTACAGAGCAAACGGTCACGATACAAGAGGTCACGACCCAAGGTATTACAACACAAGGGGTTACGTCCCAAGGGGTTACAACACAAGGGGTCATGACTCAAGGAGTTACAACACAAGGGGTTACAACCCAAGGTGTTACAACACAAGGAGTTACAACACAAGGGGTCACGACCCAAGGTGTTACAACACAGGAAGTTACTACCACTCAAGCAGACACAACCACAAGTGAAGGTATAACCTTTGACCTTTGTATCGTTCCCCCTCCTCAAGTTTTTATATCTGTGTGTGTTCTTTTTATTCAATAAAGATATTTTCTGAGATCAGGCATTGTGGTATATATATCCTGGTGTTATGGGTTCTCGATAACATAACAAACTTGTTTATCCACTTTCCTGTATGCACAATAAAAACCTATCATTTTGTTTACATTATTTTATCCTACGTTTTTCTTCATTTGCATATATTATCCCTATGTATGCCCAATAATATTTCACTCCAGATCGATGATTTTCATATGTGCTAATTTCTGACATTTTGTGTACTACGTCATCTGTTCTCGATAAGTGTGCATTTGTATGTATGGAGGGCATTTTTCACAGCTATATTTCCCGTTATACATGACTTACGTGTACATGACCTTCATTTCATTTCACCTTCTATTTACATTGATAACCAGGATTTTCTGAGGGAAAATGGGGAAGTTGGTCTAGTTTTGGGAATAAGAGAAAGGCTGTAATCTTGGGGTAGAAGGAAACTATGTTTATTTACATACCTTAATACGTAACATGGTGATTTTTTTGCTTTGATCAAGCGAGGTGGTGTTCTGTAGTTAAAACCCAAGCGAACAGAAGACACATGTGATTTCGCGAAATCTGTCAAATTGCACATGCACAAAACTATCGAGAATAGATGACTATCTATAGTAGATTTGCTAATATTGTGAGCGAGATCTTTACTTTTTTCATGTTTTGTATGTCTTATCAGATGATTTTCTCCCATATCCGTTCCGATATTAATTTTTCTGTTTGAAAAAAGGGGAGATAATCAAAATTTGGCATCTGGAAAAGCGTCACAGCTTGTGAGTGGCTTTTCTAGTGCAAGTTTAATCAGAACACTCTAGTAAACTATAATTGTCATTCGAGCTTCACAGGGGATACAGGTTCATATTCCTTGTCTGAAGATTCCAGTTTCACAGGAGATACAGGTTCATATTCCTTGTCTGAAGATTCCAGTTTCACAGGAGATACAGGTTCATATTCCTTGTCTGAAGATTCTGAATAACATATAATATATAGTACATATGTGTATATTATTCTCTGGTAACTAATTGTTGTTATTATTACTCCGAATGTCTTTGGTGATTTTAGAAAATGAAATTTGTCTAAAATGTATTGATAATATAAAGATTGGCAAATCATATTCATTTAAATTCAAGAAATAATTAATTTCAACAATAACAATGAACTGTCAAATATTTAATTCCCAAACCTGGAATTGGCCATTGTTTTGGCAGACGACAGCATCAACGTTAAAGAAAAACGTATAATACATTGTAAATTGTACACTGTTAAAAGCGTTCAAGTGATCCCGTTTAGACCCCTGCCTATTTAAATGACATAGCATTGTTCTAAGCTCCACCCATCAGCATAGTAATGTCTCCAACAATAGTACTATGCGAGTGCATAGTACAACGACACTATTTATTCTTTGTAAAATTATGTTTCGATAATATCATGTCAATTATAATGAAAGTTTCTTACATGAAGAGTAATAATATATTAGAAACACCTCCATAAATATCTTTTTGAGAGCAATTATTCTGTTCTGTTTATTTTCTCGGGAATGAATATTGTAATAATTTTTTTTTCATTAGAATATATATAATGTAATATATGTAAGGGTGGAAATTCTATATTATCATCATAATAATATTATATGTCTATAATAGACATAGCTCAGGAATGAGTTAAAGTAAAACTCTGATTTAAAAAATATTTGAAATTGTTAAAGATTTGGCTGGGAAAATGAAATTCATTTGAGCATCAATTCAATGTGAGTGTATTCGTCACATTCACAAGTTTTACTATATAAATATACATTGTTACAATTGACTACTTTTTTGATAATCGACTGATGATTTTTTTATGCTTTGTATTACACAGATGTATAGCTATCAAATATAAAAAAAAATAATGTGTTGTTATTGTGAATTATTTGAATATACAGTGAAAACTGTCTAAACTGAATCCCTTTCGGACTAAAACTTATGTCGGAATAGACAAGTGTGCGGTTTAGACAGGTTTAATTCATTAAAATATACAATATAAGGACTAAATCTAATGTTCCGTTTACACAGGATTTCGGTTTATTCAGGGTTCTGTTAAGACAGGTTTATTCAGGGTTATGTTAAGACACATTTATTCAGGGTTCTGTTAAGACAGGTTTATTCAGGGTTCTGCTAAGACAGGTTTATTCAGGGTTCTGTTAAGACAGATTTATTCAGGGTTATGTTAAGACAGATTTATTCAGGGTTCTGTTAAGACAGGTTTATTCATGGTTCTGTTAAGACAGGTTTATTCATGGTTCTGTTAAGACACATTTATTCAGGGTTCTGTTAAGACACGTTTATGCAGGGTTCTGTTAAGACGGGTTTATTCAGGGTTCTGTTAAGACAGGTTTATTCAGGGTTCTGTTAAGACAGGTTTATTCATGGTTCTGTTAAGACAGGTTTATTCATGGTTCTGTTAAGACAGGTTTATTCAGGGTTCTGTTAGGACAGGTTTATTCAGGGTTCTGTTAAGACAGGTTTATTCAGGGTTCTGTTAAGACAGGTTTATTCAGGGTTCTGTTAAGACACGTTTCACTGTATTCATATCTTTACATGAAAAGTGAAAATTTCTTTTAATAATTTCACTAGTGATCTAAAAAAAAATTAAATGATATGTTGCTGTCATTGCTATTGTAAATTTTAAATGTGCTTAATATGGTATATATATTGTAACCAATGCTATATATTATTATAATGTGATTATTGTACCATGTTTAGTGTTCTATATATATTGTAACCATAGTAATATATTATTGTAATGTGATTATTGTATGTACTTTTGTAGCCACAACTACAGAACAACAAACAACAGGTACCCCCCCCCCCCCCCCCCCCCCCCCCCCCCTTTGCACCCCTGACCTCTATATCTGTTGTACTATTCAACACCTATCTTTGCACTTATAACATTTATTTATTGTTAACATTATGTATTACATCATATATATTATTTATATTTTGTACACTCCCTCGGTATTGTTAAAATCTTGTACCTACCTTTTTCTGCATATTTTAATTTCCTTTCCTTTTTTTGTGTACATGGATTTAGCAATACACAATTTACCTGTTCCTTTTTCCTTTTTTTTTTTTTTTTTTTTATCTTTGTGGCATGTTCTCCTTGTCCTTCCTGTTTAAAATTATGTATCACATAGTATATAATATATATTTTTTGTACACTACATGGTATTGCTAAAATATGTTTACTTACTTTGTTCTGCATGTCTTAATTTCTCATCCTTTTTTGTGTACATAGATTTTAGCATTACACATTTTATCCTGTCCATTCTCCCTTCTTTTGACTACTTAGCAGGTTTGTATATTCTTTCTGTCCTTAAATTGTCTTTACTTAAGACAGATGTCAATCAATGTTGTTATTTTAGTTTGAAATTAAGGATAAGGTTATGGTGTTTAACGCCACTTTCAACAATATTTGATTTCTTTCTTAATCGGTAGAATACTATTACTAGTGTCTAGTATCTTGAAAAAAAATTATGTTGAATTACCGTAAATTCCTTTATATAAGCCTCAACTTTTTCTCTCCAAATACAATCCTGGGACTTGTGCAAAGATGGAGCTTATTTATGACTTTTTTGTGTTTCATTGTCTTTAAAAAAATGTTTTTTGGCATTTAGAAACTGATCCTGATATACTGTAAGTATTTATGCATTATCTATCCCCCCCCCTCCCCCAATAAAATGTCCCCCAAAAATAATAAAACATACATAGTACAATTTATTGACTTTTATGACAGTGAAAGGATAATAATATGCATTTATATGGGCATGAATTTATATTATTTCGATTTTATTTTTAATATTTCATGTATTTATATTTATTAAAACATTATGTCATAGGAATTGTATATATATAACTCTATTGATTTGAGTGTGAATTGTGTAAAGAGTTTTGTTATAGAAACTACATGTAGTACTCATAGTTAATTACTGTAAACATGATCTTCAAATGTTTTGCCTGCTTAATGTTTGGCATAGTAGTATTGTTTGACAACTTAATGGTTGACATAGTAGTATTGTTTGACAACTTAATGGTTGGCATAGTGGTATTGTTTGACAGCTTAATGGTTGGCATAGTAGTATTGTTTGACAACTTAATGGTTGGCATAGTAGTATTGTTTGACAACTTAATGTTTGACATAGTAGTATTGTTTGACAACTTAATGGTTGACATAGTAGTATTGTTTCACAACTTAATGGTTGGCATAGTAGTATTGTTTGACAACTTAATGTTTGACATAGTAGTATTGTTTGACAACTTAATGGTTGACATAGTAGTATTGTTTGACAACTTAATGGTTGACATAGTAGTATTGTTTGACAACTTAATGTTTGGCATAGTAGTATTGTTTGACAACTTAATGGTTGACATAGTAGTATTGTTTGACAACTTAATGGTTGACATAATAGTATTGTTTGACAACTTAATGTTTGGCATAGTAGTATTGTTTGACAACTTAACGGTTGGCATAGTAGTATTGTTTGACAACTTAATGTTTGGCATAGTAGTATTGTTTGACAACTTAATGGTTGACATAGTAGTATTGTTTGACAACTTAATGGTTGACATAGTAGTATTGTTTGACAACTTAATGTTTGGCATAGTAGTATTGTTTGACAACTTAATGTTTGGCATAGTAGTATTGTTTGACAACTTAACGGTTGGCATAGTAGTATTGTTTGACAGCTTAATGTTTGGCATAGTAGTATTGTTTGACAACTTAATGGTTGACATAATAGTATTGTTTGACAGCTTAATGTTTGGCATAGTAGTATTGTTTGACAACTTAATGTTTGGCATAGTAGTATTGTTTGACAACTTAACGGTTGGCATAGTAGTATTGTTTGACAACTTAATGGTTGACATAATAGTATTGTTTGACAATTTAATGGTTGACATAATAGTATTGTTTGACAACTTAATGTTTGGCATAGTAGTATTGTTTGACAACTTAATGTTTGGCATAGTAGTATTGTTTGACAACTTAACGGTTGGCATAGTAGTATTGTTTGACAACTTAATGTTTGGCATAATAGTATTGTTTGACAACTTAATGGTTGGCATAGTGGTATTGTTTGACAACTTAATGTTTGGCATAGTAGTATTGTTTGACAACTTAATGGTTGGCATAGTAGTATTGTTTGACAACTTAGCGGTTGGCATAGTAGTATTGTTTGACAACTTAATGTTTGGCATAATAGTATTGTTTGACAACTTAATGTTTGGCATAGTAGTATTGTTTGACAACTTAATGGTTGGCATAGTAGTATTGTTTGACAGCTTAATGTTTGGCATAGTAGTATTGTTTGACAACTTAATGGTTGGCATATTAGTATTGTTTGACAACTTAATGTTTGGCATAATAGTATTGTTTGACAACTTAATGGTTGGCATAGTAGTATTGTTTGACAGCTTAATGTTTGGCATGGTAGTATTGTTTGACAGCTTAATGGTTGGCATAGTAGTATTGTTTGACAACTTAATGTTTGGCATAGTAGTATTGTTTGACAACTTAATGTTTGGCATAGTAGTATTGTTTGACAGCTTAATGTTTGGCATAATAGTATTGTTTGACAACTTAATGGTTGGCATAGTGGTATTGTTTGACAACTTAATGTTTGGCATAGTAGTATTGTTTGACAACTTAATGTTTGGCATAGTGGTATTGTTTGACAGCTTAATGGTTGGCATAGTAGTATTGTTTGACAACTTAATGGTTGACATATTAGTATTGTTTGACAACTTAATGGTTGGCATAGTAGTATTGTTTGACAACTTAATGGTTGGCATAGTAGTATTGTTTGACAGCTTAATGTTTGGCATAGTAGTATTGTTTGACAACTTAACGGTTGGCATAGTAGTATTGTTTGACAACTTAACGGTTGGCATAGTAGTATTGTTTGACAACTTAATGGTTGGCATAGTAGTATTGTTTGACAACTTAATGGTTGGCATAGTGGTATTGTTTGACAACTTAATGGTTGGCATAGTAGTATTGTTTGACAACTTAATGTTTGACATAGTAGTATTGTTTGACAACTTAATGGTTGACATAGTAGTATTGTTTGACAACTTAATGGTTGACATAGTAGTATTGTTTGACAACTTAATGGTTGACATAGTAGTATTGTTTGACAACTTAATGTTTGGCATAGTAGTATTGTTTGACAACTTAATGGTTGACATAGTAGTATTGTTTGACAACTTAATGGTTGACATAGTAGTATTGTTTGACAACTTAATGTTTGGCATAGTAGTATTGTTTGACAACTTAATGTTTGGCATAGTAGTATTGTTTGACAACTTAATGGTTGACATAGTAGTATTGTTTGACAACTTAATGGTTGACATAGTAGTATTGTTTGACAACTTAATGTTTGGCATAGTAGTATTGTTTGACAACTTAATGGTTGGCATAGTAGTATTGTTTGACAACTTAATGGTTGACATAGTAGTATTGTTTGACAACTTAATGTTTGGCATAGTAGTATTGTTTGACAACTTAATGGTTGGCATAGTAGTATTGTTTGACAACTTAACGGTTGGCATAGTAGTATTGTTTGACAGCTTAATGTTTGGCATAGTAGTATTGTTTGACAGCTTAATGTTTGGCATAGTAGTATTGTTTGACAACTTAATGGTTGGCATAGTAGTATTGTTTGACAACTTAATGGTTGGCATAGTAGTATTGTTTGACAGCTTAATGGTTGACATAGTAGTATTGTTTGACAACTTAATGTTTGGCATAGTAGTATTGTTTGACAACTTAATGTTTGGCATAGTAGTATTGTTTGACAACTTAATGGTTGACATAGTAGTATTGTTTGACAACTTAATGGTTGGCATAGTAGTATTGTTTGACAACTTAATGGTTGGCATAGTAGTATTGTTTGACAGCTTAATGTTTGGCATAGTAGTATTGTTTGACAGCTTAATGGTTGGCATATTAGTATTGTTTGACAGCTTAATGTTTGGCATAGTAGTATTGTTTGACAGCTTAATGTTTGGCATAGTAGTATTGTTTGACAACTTAACGGTTGGCATAGTAGTATTGTTTGACAACTTAACGGTTGGCATAGTAGTATTGTTTGACAACTTAACGGTTGGCATAGTAGTATTGTTTGACAACTTAATGTTTGGCATAGTGGTATTGTTTGACAACTTAATGGTTGGCATAGTAGTATTGTTTGACAACTCAATGGTTGGCATAGTAGTATTGTTTGACAACTTAATGGTTGGCATAGTAGTATTGTTTCACAACTTAATGGTTGGCATAGTAGTATTGTTTGACAACTTAATGGTTGACATAGTAGTATTGTTTGACAACTTAATGGTCGGCATAGTAGTATTGTTTGACAACTTAATGGTTGGCATAGTAGTATTGTTTGACAACTCAATGGTTGGCATAGTAGTATTGTTTGACAACTTAATGTTTGGCATAGTAGTATTGTTTGACAACTTAATGGTTGGCATAGTAGTATTGTTTGACAACTTAATGGTTGGCATAGTAGTATTGTTTGACAACTTAATGGTTGGCATAGTAGTATTGTTTGACAACTTAATGGTTGGCATAGTAGTATTGTTTGACAACTCAATGGTTGGCATAGTAGTATTGTTTGACAACTTAATGGTTGGCATAGTAGTATTGTTTGACAACTTAATGGTTGGCATAGTAGTATTGTTTGACAACTTAACGGTTGACAAAGTAGTATTGTTTGACAACCTAATGGTTGGCATAGTAGTATTGTTTGACAACTTAATGGTTGGCATAGTAGTATTGTTTGACAACTTAATGGTTGGCATAGTAGTATTGTTTGACAACTTAATGGTTGGCATAGTAGTATTGTTTGACAACTTAATGGTTGGCATAGTAGTATTGTTTGACAACTTAATGGTTGGCATAGTAGTATTGTTTGACAACTTAATGTTTGGCATAGTAGTATTGTTTGACAACTTAACGGTTGACAAAGAAGTGTTTTAGCAATATTTACAGGATCCATTTAAAGGTTGATGTGGCAATATTTTTGTCTTACAGGCAGAATAATAGGGAAACAAAATTCAATATTTTAATGACCCATTTAAAGGCTGAAGTGGCAACATTTTTGTCTTACAGGCAGAACAATAGAGAAAGAATTTATTTTAATTATTTTCATCACCTTTTTTTCTCCTATTTCAACATTGTAAGAAATACATGTAAATAAACCATTAAGAAACTTAAGAAGATAATTATAATACAGAGGTTTACATGTATAGAATAAGGAGAATATACCATTTGCTCATTGTCGTGACCGGGTGACTCAATGAGTTAAGTCGTTGGATCTAACAGCTCATACAAGCCTATTACCAATACGGCGTGGGTTCGCGCCCAGCTATATAAATTACAAAAAAGGGTGCACTCGACTCTCAGCCGCAAGTGATAAAGTTTACCAGGTGCTTGCCCAGGGTCAGTGGTTCTCTCCGGGTACTCTGGCTTCCTCAACCACTAAAATTGGTCGCCATGATATAGCTGAAATACTGCTGAAAGTGGCGTTAAAACACCAAAAATCCCCAAAAATTGTTTTCCTACTTTGATTCTAAAATTATACGTTTTACTGGAGTTATTTCCCTTTAAGGTGGACAAAGGACCCCATTTCAAACACAGTTCAATGAAAATAACATATATTTTCCACTATATTCTGTTGTAACAACTTGTGGATTTTCTATTTGCCAGGAAAGGTTCAAATATTTACAAATTTATACGAGAAAATTATATTCAAATTTATTGTCCTTTTCTTTACTCATGCTAGATCGGATACCATTTTGCCGGTTGTAAGGGAAGTAACTGTGTATAAAAATGTAAGGGAAGTAACTGTGTATAAAAATGTAAGGGAAGTAACTGTGTATAAAAATGTAAGGGAAGTAACTGTGTATAAAAATGTAAGGGAAGTAACTGTATAAAAACGTAAGGGAAGTAACTGGGTATAAAAACATATAACTTAAGAATCAAATCAGCAATGGGAAAAATATCTGTTCTGTTTAAATATCATATATTTTTGAACATCATGTCAAGATAATCTCATATTTTGAACTGAAGTAAAATGTCCTGATATTCATATTTCATCTTTATCTCATCAGATCCAAAGGGTCATGACGCCACGATATAGCTGAAATACTGATAAAGTTGGCATTAAACACCAATCAATCAGTCAAGTGAATGTTTCATCAATTATATTTTTTTATATATTTTAAATCATGTCTACAGTAATACACTGAAACTTTTGCAATCCGACACCTGAGTTTTCTGACATCCTGTGGCATCCGACAAAAATGTATGGTCCCAAAGTATTTCCGTTACCTAAAATGAAACCTGAGTATTCCGACATCCTCTACAATCTGACACATTTCCTTGGTTCCTTGGTGTGTCGGATAATACAGGTTCCACTGTATATGATATCCATTAGATCACAAACTATATTTCACACTCTTTTCTATGAATAGTAGTTTAATTTAGTTTAAACATATTTATTTGTCATAAAGGGATCGGACACAAATTATACAATTTAGTTTGCCGTCTCTGTTATTTACATGATATACATACATTGACATATACTGAAATAAACTACATTTAACATTACAACAGTTGGTGACAGAAATAAAACAGACATGTAAACTTCAGTGAAATAAGTACACATTTCGAGTACAGAGTGGTCCGGTGTGTTCGCGCACCTAAGGGTTCAGTGGTTAATTTCACAGCTTACCAAAATTTTATTGAATTAATTTAAATCATCCTCAAATACATTGAAGTATTATCTTTATGTTCTTTATCCAGATTCCGCTACAATTTTTAACATTTCAGTGAAAACGAAGTGTAAACAAACCAACCCTCGATTTTTGACAAATGTTGCAACGTCCGGTGATATCGAAATTGAAGTTTATACCTATTCCTTCAAAATAAGCTCAAATTTGAAAACATTTGATATCTTTTAATATACTAGAGTTAATCCTCACATACCAGTAGACTCCATCTTAACTTTTCCAATGATTTTGCAATTTTGACATGTACAATATGTATGCGCGAACTCACCGGATGCGCGAACACGGTGCCAAGACAGTACATCTTTTCATGATAGGAAGTATGAGAGAGGATATTAAGATTAGTTGTGTTTGACTAATTAATTTTCTTTAAGTAGCTTTCGCTTTCAAAAAAATAAAAAGAAATTGAATGAGATAAAAGAACAAAATAAAGAGAGGAGAAAAAAGAAACATGTTTGCAATCCTGGTATAGTAATTTCAAAATTTAGGCAATGAAGCACTCCGTTTCTTTGATAAATAATTGAACTTGCTGGAAAACAGAGCTGTTAGTTTCATGACTTTCGCCTTCATCGCCATAAAGTAATACATTTAATACAAAAGGTATATTTATTAATTCTATATTATTTTTCAACTTATTTCGTGCAGTAACATATTTTGTGCAGTATAAAATATAATGTTCAGCAGTTTCAGGACCAGCTCCACATGCACAAATTGGATTTTCTATAAGATTACTTTTGAAAAGATCTGATCTTAAAGAACTACATTTTTGGCGTAATCTGGCATGAAGTATATTCAGTTTTCTATTGCCGGTGAAGTGATATGTTGGAGGCCGGGGGAATTGAATGTATTTTAGTTTTAATTTCATTTTAAAAATATGTACAGACGAGGAATTGCGTATAATTATGTCTAGATCATCCCAAAGTTTGAGGGTTGCCGAAAAAAAATATTTCTGGAAAAGAGTAAGACGTGATAGAGGTGTGGTATAATTTTGACTAGGTAAAGAGTAAGACATGATAGAGGTGTGGTATAATTTTGACTAGGTAAAGAGTAAGACGTGATAGAGGTGTGGTATAATGTTGACTAAGTAAAGAGTAAGACGTGATAGAGGTGTGGTATAATGTTGACTAAGTAAAGAGTAAGACGTGATAGAGGTGTGGTATAATTTTGACTAGGTAAAGAGTAAGACGTGATAGAGGTGTGGTATAATGTTGACTAAGTAAAGAGTAAGACGTGATAGAGGTGTGGTATAATGTTGACTAAGTAAAGAGTAAGACGTGATAGAGGTGTGGTATAATTTTGACTAGGTAAAGAGTAAGACGTGATAGAGGTGTGGTATAATGTTGACTAAGTAAAGAGTAAGACGTGATAGAGGTGTGGTATAATGTTGACTAAGTAAAGAGTAAGACATGATAGAGGTGTGGTATAATTTTGACTAGGTAAAGAGTAAGACATGATAGAGGTGTGGTATAATGTTGACTAAGTAAAGAGTAAGATGTGATAGAGGTGTGGTATAATGTTGACTAGGTAAAGAGTAAGACATGATAGAGGTGTGGTATAATTTTGACTAGGTAAAGAGTAAGACGTGATAGAGGTGTGGTATAATGTTGACTAGGTAAAGAGTAAGACGTGATAGAGGTGTGGTATAATGTTGACTAGGTAAAGAGTAAGACGTGATAGAGGTGTGGTATAATGTTGACTAGGTAAAGAGTAAGACATGATAGAGGTGTGGTATAATGTTGACTAGGTAAAGAGTAAGACATGATAGAGGTATGGTATAATGTTGACTAGGTAAAGAGTAAGACATGATAGAGGTGTGGTATAATTTTGACGACTTCACAAGTTATAGTTAATAGATTCAGAGACAAGTGGTGGCATCAGATCAGTCAAATATTCAGGACACTGGCCTTGGGTTATTTTGCAAAATAGAACAAGTTTTCGCTGTATAAGGAGTAATACCACTAAATAATCCCCCATAGCATTCTACGTTAAATAAAATCTTTTAGGGGTTTTATACAGGTTTGACCTGAAGCTTAATATAAGTGTCAATCATATCTCATGGAAGGTGTACCTAATTAGAAACTTACCTCTGAAAATCAGCATACATTTAATGGCATATAAAAAAAAAAAAACACCTTGAAGATGTCAACTCTTAAAAATCCTACTTTCATTTTTGATTGAACACAAATCCAGGTTGTTATTTTCCAATGCAAGCATTTATTTTATTTAAAACCACAAGGTCATCAAATATGGGCTTAAAAGGATCCTTAACTCTTTAGGTTTCTGCTGACATTCAGTATTTTGCAGTATCTACTATGGTTTATTTTTTATCTAACCGTGTAGAGATTCATTTTGTATTTTACCCATAATTCCACCTTATATCAGAATGCTGTCTTCTGGTTGGTTGATAAAAGGGGTATTTTTTTTACCAATTCTTCGTTTTTTCAGCTTTTCCACCATTGCCGGGATATTTGCCTAAAAATATCCCGGTACTATAGGAAAATATCCCGCTCGAGACGAAATCCCTTCTTTAAATAGTTTATGACGTCACAGATGTTATTTGAATTACTCGGGTTTCTTCTTTCAACCAACGCTAAAGTAAAGAAAATGACGACAGTGTCAGCCGCTATGTTTGAAATCGTTGAAATGTATATATTTCAAATTCATTTGCATTGTTTTTTTTTAGCGTGTTGTATGTTAAAGCAAAACCGTGATTTATTTTATTTTTGAATTTGTTCCAGAATTTATACACTGGTCACTTCTTTGAAAAGATTTTTCCTGTTTTCGTAGATTGAGAAAATCAAATGATCGAGGTGGTCTGAAGTTCTGAACCTGCTTGCATGCCACTGTTTTACTTGCTGTTAAATATTCGGCGGAATTAAACAAATATATCCTGTTAGTGAGGGTTAGCGGCTCGGGATATTTGCCTCTCCTCTCAACCGGTATTTTTCGCAAATAACCCTCACTAACAGGATATATTTGTATATAATACATTATCATACCTCCTTTTGACTGGTTCCCAGATTTAGTTGTATTACACCATATGCACATATACAATCAAACCTGCCCATGCAGTCACCTCTATTAAGTAGTCACCTGTATTTAAAGGTCACATTTTTTTTGCCCTGTCATAGAACATTTCAAATGCATTTAACCTCTTTTAAGAGGTCACCTGTCTCATAAGGCCATTTTTTTTTGTCCCAAATGTGACCTCTTAATACAGGTTGGACTGTATATCTTATTATTCATTTACCTATATGTATGTAATGTGTAGTATCTATATTATTTATCAAGCTTGATTTACATACAATCGGATCCTATTGTACTGAGAGTTCTATGATCCTGTGTATTCATGTGCTATTTCAAACAATTTTTGCCGCCATTTTTAAAATTTAACTACCATGGTATCATAGAACCCTGAAATACATATTCTTTGTCAATTTACTGTATCCTTGTACTGTGAAATACTTTTTTGTTCACAGGGAACCAGTTTAAGTGGTTTTTTGGGCTCACTTTAATCCAATATGAATTGTGGGAAAAATTACCGTTGAAAACGACAGTCATTAGAAGTATGCTACTCTTAATATATTCATATTATTACCAATATTTATTTTTAATTTCAGTGGCAGTTCCAACTACAACATATGCCCCTGCACAAGGTATGAATATTTATCTCTTGAATTCAGCACAAACATTAATGTGATAGAGCTTTAATGATTTTTTACATTTAAATATGGGACCGTCGTGGCCGTGATCGTATGGTAGTTGGCTTTACAACTACCTATGCAATCAGTGCCTATCACCACTGAAATTTTGAGTTCGAATCTCGATCAGGGCAAAGTGTACAACATTATGTGATAAAGTTTGTCAGTGACTTGCTACAGGTCGTTGGTTTTCTCCGGGTCCTCAGCTGTTTCCTCCACCAATAAAACTGACCGCTACGATATAACTGAAATATTGTTTAAAGTGGCATTAAACACCTTCAAACAAATAAACAAACAAACAAACAAACATACATTTAAATATTATGTTTCAAGAAGAGTTGATTTATATATGCCAATTTTTTTTGGATCGTAATATTCTAAGATGTCATAATAAAAACCTGATCACTAACAATGCAAAATTCAACATGTTTAATACAAAATTGCAAATACAGTAGTATTTTACTTTCTCAATGCATCTGAAATCTGGACTGATAAAAGGGGTGGCTTTGATGGGAGTGGCCTTATAAAGGGAGACAACTGTATCTGTCTATTTTATTTTAATTCTTATACAGGTGAAGACTCTGTAAGAGTTGTTCTAACAATTGATATGACTGTTACATTCAACCTGACCAATACAAGTACAGAGAATTATAAAATGTTGTTCAACGAAACCAGTAGTGCTGTAAGTTCATATATATTTAATTAGAAAAATAAGGATTTTAGAAATGGTGTATCCCTGTGTTAGTGGATCATACTGTTAGTACTGTTGTCAACGTATACTTGTTCCTTAATCCTATGGGTAATTTATTGATGATTGATTTTTGGTGTTTAATGTCACTTTCAGCAATATTTCAGCTATTTCCTGGCGACCAGTTTTAGTGGTGGAAGAAGCCGGAGTACTCGGAGAGAACCACCGACCATGGGCAAGCAACTGGTAAACTTTATCACTTGCGGCTGCGAGTTGAGTGCACCCTTTTTTGAATTTATTGAAAATAACTCCATAATATATTAAATATTCTATACTGTCAATTCAGTCAGGAATAAATATTGTAATATTTCTTGTAATATTTCTTCCAGTCAAAGCAAATACCATATCTGTGGTGTAATGCTTAAGTGTGCTTCCTTCGAGTGTGATAGATCATGGGTTCAAGACCTGGTCGTGTGGTGTAATGTTTAGTGTGCTCCCTTCGAGTGTGATAGATCATGTGTTCAAGACCTGGTCGTGTGGTGTAATGGTTAGTATGCTCCCTTCGTGTGTGATAGATCATGGGTTCAAAGACCTGGTCGTGTGGTGTAATGGTTAGTGTACTCCCTTCGTGTGTGATTGATCACGTGTTCAAGACCTGGTCGTGTGGTGTAATGGTTAGTGTACTCCCTTCGAGTGTGATAGATCATGGGTTCAAGACCTGGTCGTGTGGTGTAATGTTTAGTGTACTCCCTTCGAGTGTGATAGATCACGTGTTCAAGACCTGGTCATATGGTGTAATGGTTAGTGTGCTCCCTTCGTGTGTGATAGATCATGTGTTCAAGACCTGGTCGTGTGGTGTTATGGTTAGTGTACTCCCTTCATGTGTGATAGATCGTGTGTTCAAGACCTGGTCGTGTGGTGTAATGGTTAGTGTGCTCCCTTCGAGTGTGATAGATCACGTGTTCAAGACCTGGTCGTGTGGTGTAATGGTTAGTGTGCTCCCTTCGAGTGTGATAGATCATGGGTTCAAGACCTGGTCGTGTGGTGTAATGTTTAGTGTACTCCCTTCGAGTGTGATAGATCATGGGTTCAAGACCTGGTCGTATGGTGTAATGGTTAGTGTGCTCCCTTCGTGTGTGATAGATCACATGTTCAAGACCTGGTCGTGTGGTGGAATGGTTAGTGTGCTCCCTTCGAGTGTGATAGATCATGGGTTCAAGACCTGGTCGTATGGTGTAATGTTTAGTGTACTCCCTTCGTGTGTGATAGATCATGGGTTCAAGACCTGGTCGTGTGGTGTTTAGTGTGCTCTCTTCGTGTGTGATAGATCACGTGTTCAAGACCTGGTCAAGTGGTGTAATGTTTAGTGTACTCCCTTCGTGTGTGATAGATCATGTGTTCAAGACCTGGTCATGTGGTGTAATGGTTAGTGTGCTCCCTTCGTGTGTGATAGATCATGTGTTCAAGACCTGGTCGTGTGGTGTAATGGTTAGTGTGCTCCCTTCGTGTGTGATAGATCATGGGTTCAAGACCTGGTCGTGTGGTGTAATGGTTAGTGTGCTCCCTTCGTGTGTGATAGATCATGGGTTCAAGACCTGGTCGTATGGTGTAATGGTTAGTGTGCTCCCTTCGTGTGTGATAGATCATGGGTTCAAGACCTGGTCGTATGGTGTAATGTTTAGTGTACTACCTTCGTGTGTGATAGATCACGTTTTCAAGACCTGGTCATGTGGAACCAAAGACAGTTAAATTGGTACTTGTTGCTTATCTGCTAAGCACACAACATTAATGAGAAAGAGGAAAGACTTGTTGACTAGAAATCAGGATAATGTGTCCAAGTGTGGTGAAATGTCTACCTGTACACTGTTGTTTTAGTGTCTAAGTGTGGTGAAATGTCTACCTGTACACTGTTGTTTTAGTGTTCTAGTGTGATGAAATGTTCTACATGTACACCGTTGTTTTAGTGTCCAAGTGTGGTGAAATGTCTACCTGTACACTGTTGTTTTATTGTCTAAGTGTGGTGAAATGTCTACATGTACACTGTTGTTTTAGTGTCTAAGTGTGGTGAATTGTCTACCTGTACACTGTTGTTTTAGTGTCAAAGTGTGGTGAAATGTCTACCTATGCACTGTTGTTTTAGTGTCCAAATGTGGTGAAATGTTCAACCTGTACACAGTTGTTTTAGAGAGATAGCACTGTAAAATAAAACAGCTAACAGTGTTGGTTTATTACAAATCAGATATCATTATCATTTCATCGAATGTAACTTGTTCTTACGATGATAGAGCTGAAGCTTATTTGGCTTCAAACAACAATCACTCACTCATTTTTCTGTTGAAAGAACCATGAACAACTTACAACATATTATCTTTAACTTTTTGTTTCCTTGTAATTGTTAATTTTAAAAATAGAAAAGTGTTTGATGCAAATAGATTTCAATAGAAACACTATAAATGATAAATACACAAAATAATATATAAAAATAAGATATTTTATTTTGATACAGTCAATTTAAAATACAATAAGAAAGAAAATATAACATATATCCAAAGATAATCAGCCATTCATTGCCGTCTCAACATTAAGCCATTTTATTAATTAATTTGCTCTGTCTGTTTTGGAGACATGTAAAAAGTTAAATTTTTTTCTATTTCAATATAATATTTGAGGTATTGAAGACCTCCATGTAAATGTGTGATTTCTCCCTTACATCAGTATTATATTTGACTTGTTAATCTTATTTTATTGTTTTTTATTGTAGCTTACAAACTACTATTCAAACCATGTATCTCTTAAATCAATCTTCATCAAAGTCGTTCTGTACAGTTTAAAGTAAGTTTATATTCATTCAATTTGGTCGTGATCGTATGGTAGTTGGATTGACAACTGCCTTAATACAATCAGTCCCTATCTTCACCAACGCTGTGAGTTCGAACTCCACTCTTGGCGAAGTGTACTCGATGCAATAAAGTTTGTCAATCACTTGCGGCAGGTCTGTGGTTTTCTCCTAGTAATCCGGTTTCTGCCACAAATAAAAGTAACCGCCACAATATAGCTGAAATATTATAGAAAGTGGCATTAAACAACATAACCAAGCCAAACCATCAATCAATTTTCATTAATATAATTGTTATTATGTTCACAATATTTATTATTATTATTATCAGAATAACAACGTAGATATTAAAATTAGTGTGGACGACACGTGTCTGTAATAACCTTCAATAGATTGGTTCAATGTCAAAAGATTGGAGCACCCACCTGTATATTTTGGACTAAATGGAGATGAAATTGATGAAATAGATAATTACTGTCATCTTAGAATATGACAGTAATTATCTATTTCATCAAATTTAGACAATTTAAACATTTATTAGATAGATATTCCCTTATACATATATATTTTGCATTTATTAGATCCGTTTTAGAATATGGTGATGTAGTATGGGGTAACTGCACTAAAAAGGAATCTGATTTATTGGAAAGTGTACAAATAGAAACTGGTCGAATTATAACTGGTCTTCGATGTAATTCCTCTAGACAAAAACTATGCCATGAATTGGGGTGGGAAACACTAGAAAATAGACGGAATAATCACAAACTAATATTATTTTATAAAATATTAGATGGGTTAGCACCTGCATACCTTTATGAGTTGGTTCAACCATATCTACCTAGACAATCAGGATATAAATTAAGAAATGAAAATAATACATTCCATCCACCATTTTCCAGAAGAAGTTCTTTTTATGATAGTTTTATCCCTTTCACTATAAGACTATGGAATACTTTGCCCCTAACTATTACTGAATCTCCAAGTTTAAATATCTTTTAAAATAGAATCTATGAAACTTGGGACACTAATGCACATTATAATTTTGGAATAAGGAAGTTTAACATAATTCATTGTCAATTAAGAAATGAGGCTAGTAACTTGAAGGCACATTTATTTAATGATATTTTATCTGATAATACTAACTGTCCAAACTGTAGTGGTTCATTAGAAGATAACAACCATTTTTTGCTTAACTGTCCTAAATTTAATAACTTAAGATTGATCTTATTATTACATGGAAATATTTCAAGCTGTACACAAGTTCATAATTCACACTCATCGTTTTATTTAAGATGCTTCTTTTTTCAATTGCACTCCTCCCATTATACATTTATTTTGCTTTATTTTCTTTTTCTTTAGCTTCTTGTATGTTTAACTATTTATAATATTTAGAAAGTCTACAAATTTCACTTCACTCGTAAATTTATTATATATGAAATATTAATGGTGTTCACAATTACATGTATTGAAGGAACATAATTATCTTGTATTATTGATATAATTGTTATATACTTTTTTTACTGAGTGTATGCCTTGTACATGTAAAAGGAGAGAGCGTGTATAGGCATAGCCTGTTACTCAATCCTATTCATTTTGTCTGTTTATATACTTATGAGTTTTGACTTTCCCTTTGTAAGATTGTTCGGAGTTTGGTAATTTTGTTGTTACCCTTATTTAGTTGTGAATAAAATATGTTTAAAACTAAAACTCTCTTAAGGATTTATTTTCGCAATTTGTCAGTTAAAAGATCTTTTTTGCAATATAAAAGTCGGTGCTTGGAAAAGGGTCAATGTAAAATATGTGATAAAAAGATTATGACATGGAATTTTCCATATCGTCCCTGGTATCAACCCTCGACCCATATCAGCCCTCCAGCTTCGCTGTCTGGCTTGATATGGGAGTCTCAGGCTAATACCAGGGCCGATATGGAAAATGTCATGTAATAATCTCTTAATATTAAACCATGTCAGTGCCTAAACTACTGGGAGAATGATACCTTCGAGGACTAATAGTCCACCAGTAGAGATATTGACTCAGTGATAGTAATAAAAACGTAGATATCAAATGTCGAATTAAATAGGAAAAAAAGTTATGCAAATAACAACCTCCTCCTGGTACACATGGATTCTTGTTTCAGTGAGCTAGCAATATAAAAATCAGACGAAGTGTGTTCATCTTGTTCAAAGTGGATCGACATCATCATCATTTCATCAAAATGTAACTTGTTTTCCCCGTAATATTGCTAAAACATTACTCTCTTGGTGTTGGACAACAATCTCTTAATCACAAGACCATATATGGACTTGATACAGGGGCCATCGTGGCCGTGATCGTATGGGAGTAGGATTTACAATTAACTGTGCAATCAGTGACTATCACCACTAACGTTGTACTTTTTATCATTCTCATTTCAGGGTTGGAAGTTTGATTGCTGACCATGCTGTTGTGTCTAACCAGACTAATTCTCACCCTAATGTTATAGCAGCTGTTGATAACTTAGTAAATGGTGGCAGTACAGTCACGATTCAAGGAGTTTCTGCAGGGGCTACATCTGCCTCTATTACAAGTGGCACAAATATAGGTAAGTTGGTGACTGTATTTGTAATTTGTTGGACACATTCCTTCTCTACAACTGCTGTTTGATACCTTAAGATTGGTCATTTGAGATAAGACCTCTGATCATGACCCCTACTGGATATTTTTTGATGCAATTTGGGTATGGTAAAATAATTTTTATTTTCCAACATAGATTTTATCCAAATCACCTGTTTCTCAATTACCTAAGCAACCCAAGAAACTTAACTTATGGTTCCTTGTTAGTTACAAAGCTCATTTGTTCAGGGAGGGGGGGGGAGCAAATGAGGCACAAAATACTCCCTTTTCTACAACTTGACTTGCAACCTACAATGATTTATTAGTTTATACATGTAGTTTCAATTTTATTTAAATAAATATATAATCTTTATACCGGTCTTTATATAGGGCCGTCATGGTCATGATCGTATGATAGTTGGATTTACAACTACCTATGCAATCAGTGCCTATCACCACTGGTGTTGTGAGTTCAAATCTTGATCAGGGCGAAGTGTACAACATTATGTGATAAAGTTTGTCAGTGACTTGCGACAATTCTGTGGTTTTCTCCTGGTCCGCCGGTTTCCTCCACCAATAAAACTGACCTCGACGATATAACTGAAATATTATTGAAAGTGGTATTTAGCACCATCAAGCAAACAATTTAGCCTAAAGCATTATTGGTTAAAAATTTTTTTTTTCAAATTCAACATATTATAAAAATAAAATTAATGTGATTCTAACAAGTAATCCAGTACTTCTACATATTTATTTTGCATTATTTCAGTAGATGACTCTACTTGTCTCTAGTTGTCTCTGTTTAGTAGCCATGATTCTAACAAGTATAGTATAAATGTTGTTGTTTATTTTGTAGCTAATGTTGACCAATCAACTACAGCATGTAGCTCGTTTAATCAAGTATTCGACTGTCCAACAAATCAAGAATGTGCTATCGATAGTGTAAATGGTGTTCCATATTGTGTGTAAGTAATTATTTAAATTTATGCAGATATTTTATAGGGGCTCGCACTAGGAAATAGAAAATGCAAATATGCCCATTTTTTTGCAAATATAACCGGTAAAATGCAAATAATTAAAGATTACAAGTTATATTAGCGTTTACCAGTTAAATTAGCGAATTGTCTTGTTATATTTGCGTTTTTCCTTTTAAATTTGCATTGTCGTGGCATTTTAGCGTTTTTTCTTTTAGATTTGCATTGTCGTGGCATTTTAGCGTTTTTCCTTTTATATTTGCATTGTTGTGGTATTTTAGTGTTTTTCCTTTTAAATTTGCATTGTCGTGGCATTTTAGCGTTTTTCCTTTTATATTTGCGTTTTTCCTTTTAAATTTGCATTGTCGTGGCATATTTGCAATTGTCGAGGCATATTCGCATCATTGTGGCATATATACGACACTAACTCTGGTGAGGTTTTGATCGACATACATACCTACATGTGGTCAAAACAACAAATACAGCACTAACTCGGGTGAGGTTTTGATCGACATACATACACTATACATTATAGTGGTCAAAACAACAAATACAACACTAACTCTGGTGAGGTTTTGATCGACATACATACCTACATGTGGTCAAAACAACAAATACAACACTAACTCTGGTGAGGGTTTGATCGACATACATACCTACATGTGGTCAAAACAACAAATACAACACTAACTTTGGTGAGGTTTTGATCGACATACATACCTACATGTGGTCAAAACAACAAATGGGTGATTTTCGAAAAAATGAAGACTTTGTGTGACATAGAGGGTGAAATTTCAAATTGGACAAATTGACATAATTTTGGTCGTAAAATAATGTCAATATGATATATTTTTTCAGATTCAGTTGCTCAGTGCAATATATGAAGACAGAAAAAATAAATTCAACTTTTATTAGCAACAAAGTGTTAAAATGATAACAAATACAGACTTACTTCCTCAGAGGTATCATTTTCTTTTGGGTATGGTAAAAGACCTAAATGTATTTCCATTTGATAATGATATGAAAAAGGCACATTTTGGTACCAAACTTTGTATATATCATGAGAAAACAGTTTCAGTATATCAAAGAAACACTATTTTTACTGTATATTTTAAAAAATCTGGTAATTAAAGTTTTCATACAAGCATAAAAAATATGATCTAATGAGGCTTAATAGTTGTAAATCAATTATTTATATATGCCTAATAAATATAACAAAAGTTAAGTTAAGTTGATCATTGGTGGTATAAACTAGAGGTAACCAAATGAAAATACTGTCCATTTTTTGATGTTTTGTCACACTCCTGACACATTTTTCTAAAAGATAAATACACCTAATATCAAGCTAAATGCAATCATTGTTGGTCACAATAACTTTTTTAAGTAGTAGTACATAATATATTTTGACTGAAAAAAGGTTTCCCTTGAATATATTTCATTTTTGCATTGTTATGATGTTATTTCAATCATATTTTATCATATTCTAAGTAATACTATCAAAATTATAAAAAATGACAACTCAATTTTCAACCATTTATACATCTTTTCAAGAGTATAGTGCTTATTGAGAATTAAATAATTCCCCGAGACAATTACAAGCAGTTTTATGGAGGCTATATGCTTACAAAATAATATATTTCTTAAATAAAATTGTCACACTCCTGACTCCCTCTCGAAAATAATATAACCAACTTATTCTTTCCAAACTAAAAGTTTTATTTCTTCAAAAGCTTATATTTCTTACAGTTAACAGTAAATATTAAAAGAAGATTCAAAATTATGTTTTTGCTTTTTCTAATGATGAGTGTGCTAATTATTTGCCCTTTAGGAATTTATCTTATCAAAAATGGTTAAAATGGATTTGAAATTTATTAAAACTAGTAATAGATCATCTTTTCTTAGTATAAAATTACTTTTTAGTGATTTTCAAATTAGTTTCCCCATGTTTCTCAATAATTGACTCTGCAAAAAAACTTCCTACTGCAATTGCAATCGACATCTAATGTTTTTATGTCAGTAGTGAGACATATTACTGTTGAATGAAAAAATTTTGATAAATTTTCAAAAATGCTATATCAAAAGAATGAAAATGTTTTATGAAAGGCAAGATATATTAAAGTAAGTATTCTGTTTATCTAAAGCAACATACATCAATTTTTCATTTGGAAAAAAATCCATATTTTGACATGTTTTAAGAAAATATAACCCTTTATCATCACTTATTATGAGAAAAGTGTCATGCAATATACAAAAATACTATAATTATTACTTATTGTGTATATGTAATTAAATTGAAAACATTGTGGAAGTTTGTAGAAGCATGGTTTATTATTTTTTTTATTTAAAAGATATGCCTATTAAAAGTGTCACACTCCTGACATTAGTTATTTTGATTTCCTAGCTATGCTATGTCATATATCAGAGCTATTTCCAACTTTTTTCTTTGATTGGGTCTGGAGCTTTTGGAAAATAAAGAAAATTGTGAACTATTAAAGCATACAACATAGTACTATACAACTAAGATAAAATGTCACATTCCTGACATTTTTTGCAAACCCAATTTTACAACTATCATATTCATCCAGTCTAATACTACTAAATTATTATAACTAATGTTTTTTTACAACATATTTTGACTTTTCTGAACTAATTAGTCTCAACAATGAAAAACTATTAAGGTTTAATTTGACATTTGTACAATTTTCCAAGTTAAATTAATTCGTGTACACTAATTTAAAAAATAGAATAATTTTTTGTCGCAAAATCATAGGGTCACAAAGCATCTAGATATTTGAAGTTACGAAATTATAGAATACCATCTTTCTTTAATATATTTTTTATTTTATTTTTTATATCATCGAGGTAAGTTAAGGCAATTTAAAGTTTGTCACGCTAAAATGTCACACTCCTGACAAATTTGACCAGTTTTTAGAGGATAACTTTTTAACCGGAAGAGCAATCTCCATGACACTTTGCATGAAGATAACTGTTACCATTGTGCTTGTCTTAAGATATTTACCTTTCTTTCATATCATTTAATATTCAAATTATTCTCTGAAAATGAAAAGTCTTCATTTTTTTGAAAATCCCCCATTTACATTTTACCAGTTAAATCGCACGGTCATCTAAATCACCCGCTGAGTAGAGAGATTACGTAATACTGTAGTCATCACTAGCTCATTGAATATGACGATCTATAGTATTATATTATCGTGTATCTATATGTATTTATTTATTTATTTATTAGTATTATTATTATTTATGTCATACTAGTCTGGCCCTTAATACATTTAGTGTATTCAATAATCCATCAATTGTTGCGTATTTGATTTTCATGTCGTATTTTAGCTTAATGCGATGTTTATTAAGAGATGGCTGACAAATTCCTCAATAGACCATTTACACATTTCTGTCTCGATTCTAACGTAGCTTTTTTCCCCGGGTTTTTGTAGGAGTTTCTTCCCTTTTAATGTGGACAAAGGTCCATTTCTTGTAAAGTTCAATGAAAATAACAAATATTTTTCCAATATTCTGTATAAAATTTAAATGTTGTAACAACTTGTGAATTTTTTATTTGATATGAAATGACCCTCTGATTTTCTACAATGTCCGAATATCTATACATTTTATGAAATTTTTACATTTATATAATCAATATCTTTGTCGTATCCATTGCTCTTGCCTGGAAAGGGAACCATTTCGTCCACCATAATGAAAATAACTCATTAAAATGTCAAATAAAACTTAATTTTAGAATCAAATCTGAAATGTGTAAATAGTCTATTAGGTTGTAAGATTTCTGGTAAATTACTAAATCAGAGTTAAGAGATTTCTGGTAAATGATTAAATCAGAGTTATGAGATTTCTGGTAAATTACTAAATCAGAGTTATGACATTTCTGGTAAATTACTAAATCAGAGTTGTGAGATTTCTGGTAAATTACTAAATCAGAATTATGAGATTTCTGGTAAATTACTAAATCAGAGTTGTAACATTTCTGATAAATTACTAAATCAGAATTAAGAGATTTCTGGTAAATTACTAAGTCAGAGTTGTGAGATTTCTGGTCAATTACTAAATCAGAATTATGAAATTTCTGGTAAATTACTAAATCAGAATTATGAGATTTCTGGTCAATTACTAAATCAGAGTTATCAGATTTCTGGTCAATTACTAAGTCAGAGTTATGAGATTTCTAGTAAATTACAAAATCATAATTATGAGATTTCTGGTAAATTATTAAATCAGAATTATGAGATTTCTGGTTAATTACTAAATCAGAGTTGTGAGATTTCTGGTAAATTACTAAATCAGAGTTATGAGATTTCTGGTAAATTACTAAATCAGAGTTGTGAGATTTCTTGTAAATTACTAAATCAGAATTATGAGATTTCTGGTAAATTACTAAATCAGAATTATGAAATTTCTGGTAAATTACTAAGTCAGAATTATGAGATTTCTGGTAAATTACTAAATCAGAGTTATCAGATTTCTGGTGAATTACTAAATCAGAGTTATGAGATTTCTGGTAAATTATTAAATCAAAATTGTGAGATTTCTGGTAAATTACTAAATCAGAATTATGAGATTTCTGGTAAATTACTAAATCAGATTTATGAGTTTTCTGGTAAATTACTAAATCAGAATTATGAGATTTCTGATAAATTACTAAATCAGAATTATGAGATTTCTGGTCAATTACTAAATCAGAGTTATGAGATTTCTGGTAAATTACTAATTCAGAATTATGAGATTTCTGGTAAATTACTAATTCAGAGTTATGAGATTTCTGGTCAATTACTAAATCAGAATTGTGAGATTTCTGGTAAATTACTAAATCAGAATTATGAGATTTCTGGTAAATTACTAAGTCATAATTATGAGATTTCTGGTAAATTATTAAATTAGAATTATGAGATTTCTGGTAAATTACTAAATCAGAGTTGTGAGATTTCTTGTAAATTACTAAATCAGAATTATGAGATTTCTGGTAAATTACTAAATCAGAGTTATCAGATTTCTGGTGAATTACTAAATCAGAGTTATGAAATTTCTGGTAAATTATTAAATCAAAATTATGAGATTTCTGGTTAATTACTAAATCAGAGTTGTGAGATTTCTGGTAAATTACTAAATCAGAGTTATGAGATTTCTGGTAAATTATTAAATCAGAATTATGAGATTTCTGGTTAATAACTAAATCAGAGTTGGGAGATTTCTGGTAAATTACTAAATCAGAGTTATGAGATTTCTGGTAAATTACTAAATCAGAGTTGTGAGATTTCTTGTAAATTACTAAATCAGAATTATGAGATTTCTGGTAAATTACTAAATCAGAATTATGAAATTTCTGGTAAATTACTAAGTCAGAATTATGAGATTTCTGGTTAATTACTAAATCAGAGTTGTGAGATTTCTGGTAAATTACTAAATCAGAGTTATGAGATTTCTGGTAAATTACTAAATCAGAGTTGTGAGATTTCTTGTAAATTACTAAATCAGAATTATGAGATTTCTGGTAAATTACTAAATCAGAATTATGAAATTTCTGGTAAATTACTAAGTCAGAATTATGAGATTTCTGGTAAATTACCAAATCAGAGTTATCAGATTTCTGGTGAATTACTAAATCAGAGTTATTAGATTTCTGGTAAATTATTAAATCAAAATTATGAGATTTCTGGTAAATTACTAAATCAGAATTATGAGATTTCTGGTAAATTACTAAATCAGATTTATGAGTTTTCTGGTAAATTACAAAATCAGAATTATGAGATTTCTGATAAATTACTAAATCAGAATTATGAGATTTCTGGTCAATTACTAAATCAGAGTTATGAGATTTCTGGTAAATTACTAATTCAGAATTATGAGATTTCTGGTAAATTACTAATTCAGAGTTATGAGATTTCTGGTCAATTACTAAATCAGAATTGTGAGATTTCTGGTAAATTACTAAATCAGAATTATGAGATTTCTGGTAAATTACTAAGTCATAATTATGAGATTTCTGGTAAATTATTAAATTAGAATTATGAGATTTCTGGTAAATTACTAAATCAGAGTTGTGAGATTTCTTGTAAATTACTAAATCAGAATTATGAGATTTCTGGTAAATTACTAAATCAGAGTTATCAGATTTCTGGTGAATTACTAAATCAGAGTTATGAAATTTCTGGTAAATTATTAAATCAAAATTATGAGATTTCTGGTTAATTACTAAATCAGAGTTGTGAGATTTCTGGTAAATTACTAAATCAGAGTTATGAGATTTCTGGTAAATTATTAAATCAGAATTATGAGATTTCTGGTTAATAACTAAATCAGAGTTGTGAGATTTCTGGTAAATTACTAAATCAGAGTTGTGAGATTTCTGGTAAATTACTAAATCAGAGTTGTGAGATTTCTTGTAAATTACTAAATCAGAATTATGAGATTTCTGGTAAATTACTAAATCAGAATTATGAAATTTCTGGTAAATTACTAAGTCAGAATTATGAGATTTCTGGTAAATTACTAAATCAGAGTTATCAGATTTCTGGTGAATTACTAAATCAGAGTTATGAGATTTCTAGTAAATTACAAAATCATAATTATGAGATTTCTGGTAAATTATTAAATCAGAATTATGAGATTTCTGGTTAATTACTAAATCAGAGTTGTGAGATTTCTGGTAAATTACTAAATCAGAGTTATGAGATTTCTGGTAAATTACTAAATCAGAGTTGTGAGATTTCTTGTAAATTACTAAATCAGAATTATGAGATTTCTGGTAAATTACTAAATCAGAATTATGAAATTTCTGGTAAATTACTAAGTCAGAATTATGACATTTCTGGTAAATTACTAAATCAGAGTTATCAGATTTCTGGTGAATTACTAAATCAGAGTTATGAGATTTCTGGTAAATTATTAAATCAAAATTGTGAGATTTCTGGTAAATTACTAAATCAGAATTATGAGATTTCTGGTAAATTACCAAATCAGATTTATGAGTTTTCTGGTAAATTACTAAATCAGAATTATGAGATTTCTGATAAATTACTAAATCAGAATTATGAGATTTCTGGTCAATTACTAAATCAGAGTTATGAGATTTCTGGTAAATTACTAATTCAGAATTATGAGATTTCTGGTAAATTACTAATTCAGAGTTATGAGATTTCTGGTCAATTACTAAATCAGAATTGTGAGATTTCTGGTAAATTACTAAATCAGAATTATGAGATTTCTGGTAAATTACTAAGTCATAATTATGAGATTTCTGGTAAATTATTAAATTAGAATTATGAGATTTCTGGTAAATTACTAAATCAGAGTTGTGAGATTTCTTGTAAATTACTAAATCAGAATTATGAGATTTCTGGTAAATTACTAAATCAGAGTTATCAGATTTCTGGTAAATTATTAAATCAAAATTATGAGATTTCTGGTTAATTACTAAATCAGAGTTGTGAGATTTCTGGTAAATTACTAAATCAGAGTTATGAGATTTCTGGTAAATTATTAAATCAGAATTATGAGATTTCTGGTTAATAACTAAATCAGAGTTGGGAGATTTCTGGTAAATTACTAAATCAGAGTTATGAGATTTCTGGTAAATTACTAAATCAGAGTTGTGAGATTTCTTGTAAATTACTAAATCAGAATTATGAGATTTCTGGTAAATTACTAAATCAGAATTATGAAATTTCTGGTAAATTACTAAGTCAGAATTATGAGATTTCTGGTTAATTACTAAATCAGAGTTGTGAGATTTCTGGTAAATTACTAAATCAGAGTTATGAGATTTCTGGTAAATTACTAAATCAGAGTTGTGAGATTTCTTGTAAATTACTAAATCAGAATTATGAGATTTCTGGTAAATTACTAAATCAGAATTATGAAATTTCTGGTAAATTACTAAGTCAGAATTATGAGATTTCTGGTAAATTACCAAATCAGAGTTATCAGATTTCTGGTGAATTACTAAATCAGAGTTATTAGATTTCTGGTAAATTATTAAATCAAAATTATGAGATTTCTGGTAAATTACTAAATCAGAATTATGAGATTTCTGGTAAATTACTAAATCAGATTTATGAGTTTTCTGGTAAATTACAAAATCAGAATTATGAGATTTCTGATAAATTACTAAATCAGAATTATGAGATTTCTGGTCAATTACTAAATCAGAGTTATGAGATTTCTGGTAAATTACTAATTCAGAATTATGAGATTTCTGGTAAATTACTAATTCAGAGTTATGAGATTTCTGGTCAATTACTAAATCAGAATTGTGAGATTTCTGGTAAATTACTAAATCAGAATTATGAGATTTCTGGTAAATTACTAAGTCATAATTATGAGATTTCTGGTAAATTATTAAATTAGAATTATGAGATTTCTGGTAAATTACTAAATCAGAGTTGTGAGATTTCTTGTAAATTACTAAATCAGAATTATGAGATTTCTGGTAAATTACTAAATCAGAGTTATCAGATTTCTGGTGAATTACTAAATCAGAGTTATGAAATTTCTGGTAAATTATTAAATCAAAATTATGAGATTTCTGGTTAATTACTAAATCAGAGTTGTGAGATTTCTGGTAAATTACTAAATCAGAGTTATGAGATTTCTGGTAAATTATTAAATCAGAATTATGAGATTTCTGGTTAATAACTAAATCAGAGTTGTGAGATTTCTGGTAAATTACTAAATCAGAGTTGTGAGATTTCTGGTAAATTACTAAATCAGAGTTGTGAGATTTCTTGTAAATTACTAAATCAGAATTATGAGATTTCTGGTAAATTACTAAATCAGAATTATGAAATTTCTGGTAAATTACTAAGTCAGAATTATGAGATTTCTGGTAAATTACTAAATCAGAGTTATCAGATTTCTGGTGAATTACTAAATCAGAGTTATGAGATTTCTGGTAAATTATTAAATCAAAATTATGAGATTTCTTGTAAATTACTAAATCAGAATTATCAGATTTCTGGTAAATTACTAAATCAGAATTATGAGATTTCTGATAAATTACTACACAACACAACAAAATTGGACCAAACTTGGTAAAGATGGCATTTGTTTGGTACTTGTTTAATGTAATATTTGACAGCCTACACCAGTCTTTCAACAAGGATGTAATAAATAAAATTAGAATCCATCAGGAACCTATATGAATACCAAATCATCTATCACCTACATGTATTATATTTTTTTAAATGTTTTTCTTTCAGGCCATTGGAAAGAACTGGTACGTATTATATTAATTGTGATTCATTCAAAAAAATGGTTTAGGTTTTTGATGTTTAATGCCACTTTGAACAATATTTTAGTTATATCGTGGCGGTCAGTTTTATTGGTGGAGGAAACCGGAGGACCCGGAGAAAACCACTGACCTGTCACAAGTTACTAACACTTTATCACATAAAGTGGTACTCGAACTCACAACGTTAGTGGTGATAGGCACTGATTGCACAGGTAGTTCGAATGCCAACTACTTTTCGACCACGATGGCCCCATATATTTCCTGAAAATTACGTAGATGTACTAAGATTTTCAGTTGACTGACTGAAAATATTCTCAAGGGAATAATTGTGGGAATTTGTCCTTAATACGGTAATGATACTAATGTAGAGAGTAAGAGAGAGTAGCAACAAATACTAATGTCTTTGGTTTGACCTTGACCTGACTAGAATTCAAAATCATGATCTACCGCACTGAAGGCGAGCACTTTAACCATTACACAAGCTTTTATAGTCTTTGTTTTGACCTGACTAGAATTCAAAATCATGATCTTCCGCTCTGAAGGCGAGCACTTTAACCATTACACAAGCGATGTGGTTGATTTATTAATAGAATAAATTTTAAGTTTTTTTTGAACAGGTTCTTACCAGGTTTCACCTAATAACCACAAATATTAACTAGAATTGCCATTGCAAAGCAATAGCGGACGTCACCCCACCCCATTATTTTGGTACCTCGGTTTTCATGGTAGTTAATAATATTGCAAATCTACACATAAACAGGAAACATTCTTATAAAATTTCATGAAGTTTGCAGCGAATACAGTTCTGATGCAAATCTGCATGTGACGAGAAACATTACTGTAAAGTTTCTTGAAGCTTGGAATAAATTTAACAAATTTTGCACCTTGATTGCCATAGCAATATCTGCCATTTTGAATTTTATCAACACGCCAAAAGCTTCCACACACTACCGTGGATATTCCTACAAAGTTTCATGAAGTTTGATGAAAGGAATCCAACAATTTTTTAATTCCCCCCTTTTTTGTTTCCATGGCAACTGCGGCAAAGTTTATACAACCGATTCCGATGTTTTTGGCTTATCTCGTTCCGCTAGATGTGGGTGTTGTTCCTATTAAGTTTCATCAATTTCTGTTTGGCGAGTAACCTGCTATGATCATTTTTGTGTTTTTAAATTTTTTAGCATTTTGGCCGTTTCCATGGCAATGGCAGCTATTTTTAAAAAGTCAACCCTGATAAGCACAACTTCACATGGCATATGATATTCCTACAAGGTTTCATAAAGTTTTATCAAGGCATCTCCGAGAAATCGAGCGGACAAAAATGTGTGGAAGAATACGAATAATAGTGAAAAAGAAACGTAGAATAGCAATACGTCACCTGACTGGAGTTCGGGGTGACGTTAAAACAACAGAACTACATAAAATATTATTAAATAATGTCATCCTTTAAATATTTTGTTTTGTGTAACACAACCAATCTTTAAAAAATGACTGTACTCAAATATGTTTTATCAGAATTTCCAAAAACAATTTTTCATTTACTATTTAAAAAATGTAATAACAATTTTATTTTACATAAAAGTAACCTTTTTATCAGATATTTGCAAGAAATTGATAGAGTTAAACCTGCCTTGTGTGACTGTCCATGGTAACATTGAAACAGGGTCATGCAAGACAGATGTTGTTATATGCAAGTTTAATTAACATGAAATGCACTGTGAATGGGAATTAAGATTAAGGTGACATACTGCAAGTTATTACTTAATAGAGGTGGTCACTAAAGTAGGTTTGACTGTAACTTAATAGAGGTGGTCACTAAAATAGGTTTGACTGTAACTTAATAGAGGTGGTCACTAAAATAGGTTTGACTGTAACTTAATAGAGGTGGTCACTAAAATAGGTTTGACTGTAACTTAATAGAGGTGGTCACTAAAGCAGGTTTCACTGTAACTTAATAGAGGTGGTCACTAAAGCAGGTTTCACTGTAACTTAATAGAAGTGGTCACTAAAGAAGGTTTTACTGTAGCTTAATAAAGGTGGTCACTAAAGCAGGTTTTACTGTAACTTAATAGAGGTGGTCACTAAAGCAGGTTTTACTGTAACTTAATAGAGGTGGTCACTAAAGAAGGTTTGACTGTAACTTAATAGAGGTGGTCACTAAAGAAGGTTTTACTGTAACTTAATAAAGGTGGTCACTAAAGAAGGTTTTACTGTAGCTTAATAGAGGTGGTCACTAAAGAAGGTTTTACTGTAACTTAATAGAGGTGGTCACTAAAGAAGGTTTTACTGTAACTTGATAGAGGTGGTCACTAAAGAAGGTTTTACTGTAACTTAATAGAGGTGGTCACTAAAGTAGGTTTGACTAACTTAATAGAGGTGGTCACTAAAGAAGGTTTTACTGTAACTTAATAGAGGTGGTCACTAAAGAAGGTTTTACTGTAACTTAATAGAGGTGGTCACTAAAGCAGGTTTTACTGTAACTTAATAGAGGTGGTCACTAAAGAAGGTTTTACTGTAACTTAATAGAGGTGGTCACTAAAGCAGGTTTGACTGTAACTTAATAGAGGTGGTCACTAAAGTAGGTTTTACTGTAACTTAATAGAGGTGGTCACTAAAGAAGGTTTTACTGTAACTTAATAGAGGTGGTCACTAAAGAAGGTTTGACTGTAACTTAATAGAGGTGGTCACTAAAGAAGGTTTTACTGTAACTTAATAGAGGTGGTCACTAAAGTAGGTTTTACTGTAACTTAATAGAGGTGGTCACTAAAGAAAGTTTTACTGTAACTTAATAGAGGTGGTCACTAAAGAAGGTTTTACTGTAACTTAATAGAGGTGGTCACTAAATCAGGTTTTACTGTAACTTAATAGAGGTGGTCACTAAAGAAGGTTTTACTGTAACTTAATAGGGGTGGTCACTAAAGAAGGTTTGACTGTAACTTAATAGAGGTGGTCACTAAAGAAGGTTTGACTGTAACTTAATAGAGGTGGTCACTAAAGCAGGTTTTACTGATCGTTGGTCTTGGTGTTATATTATTCTTTATATTTTTTCCGTTGTAGATAATTTTGAGTTGATCGTTGGTCTTGACGTTGATATACCATTATTTATATTTTTCCATTGTAGATAATTTTGAGTTGATCATCGGCCTTGGCGTTGGTATACCATTATTTATATTTTTTCCGTTGTAGATAATTTTGAGTTGATCGTCGGCCTTGGCATTGGTATACCATTATTTATATTTTTTCCGTTGTAGATAATTTTGAGTTGATCGTCGGCCTTGGCATTGGTATACCATTATTTATATTTTTTCCGTTGTAGATAATTTTGAGTTGTTTATGGAAAGGAACTGACCGAAAGTAGATAGCAAGGTGGCGGAGTGGATTTGAAAGTGGGGTGTGGGAGAAAGCTTCAGTCTAAAGCCAGATGGTGGGTGAATAGCTACCCTCCACACTTTGCAAACATTTTAGTGTTTTGAGTGGGGCACTTGACCCCAACCCATGGCTCCTACATACAAGGCTACGACCTTGACGATGCACAAGCTTAAAGTGACGTGGGGTAGAAAAACAAAGATGTCTGCCCACATAAAGACTTGTTTGTGTTTATGTAAATATATAAATCAAAATCATGTCATATGATCATGTGACTAATATGTTTTTTTACTTGTAATTTAATGCTAATTTCAGACTTTTTGGCTTATGGATCTACAGTCTCTGATACACAGCTCAGTGGAGATGACAGGTCTTCGCCAAGACTTCGATGCTTCACCACAATACCATTCCTTGGAACAACACATTCATATCTAAGAGTAAGTAATTTCAATTGGCTAGATTCAACATCACATGGAACCACTGGGTATAGATATAGTACATATTTCTAGTTTATCTGCCTGATGATTCCTTGGCTCACCATTTTCAGTTGAGACTCATGAAAGTTTTAAAAATTAGATTTGATCAAACTCACCAATATTTTAAGCAATGTCTTCTGGATGCAAATTAATTGCTACAAACATCTTTAGGACTTGGATGATCACCATTATGGTGAAGCACCTGGCTAAGAAGAGTTTGAAGATATCAAAGTGGTAATCAGAATCCGTAAATCGAAGAAGAACAGACAACTAATGGCCAAAAGAAAAAGGACAAACAACGATCTACAAAACATACACTTAAAACTAAAGATTAAGTAACACGAACCCCACTAAAAACTGGGGGTGAACTCAGGTGCTCCGAAAGGGTAAGAAGTTCCAGCTCCACTAGTGGCACCCGTCGTGTTAATCTAGTTACAAACCAGGTGATAAGTCTTGAATGCGGTAAGGAACAGGAAGTATTTACGACAGGTGGAATATATCCGTAGTCATTTGTGACACAGATATTATTCCATAACAGTCAACCAAGTCATGGTGACGTCCGTAAAACTGTCGAAGTGATGACTTCAACTTAACCTAGTTAGGAATCAAATACAAAAATTGCTCTTTAGAAAAAATGTAATTGAGTGCCTTGTTTTTAGAAAATGTCATTCTCTATCATTAAATATAAGAAAACAACTTGTATCAGTTTCTGATAAGCAATATTACTTAGTTAGTAGTGTTTGTTGGTGGCCTGTTGTACTACAAAAAACACCCCAGTATGTATTGTCTCCCCTTTGTCCTTGTGACAATCAACACGTCTATCTGATAAAATCAATCCTAGCATTACCTGTTATCTGCATGTTGTTTGTAAACTTGTACTTGTAATGAATATTTTTGTTTGTTTGTTTCATGGTATTTAACGCCACTTTCAACAATATTTCACTTATATCGTGGCTGTCAGTTTTATTTGTGGAGGAAACTGGAGGACCCGGAGAAAACCACCGACCTGTCGCAAATCACTGACAAACTTTATCACATAATGTGATCGAGATTCAAACTCACAACATCAGTGGTGATAGGCACTGATTGCATAGGTAGTTGTAAATCCAACTACCATAAGATCACGGCAACGACGGTCCCATGAATATAACTGGACATTATATAGAAATCAAGACTAGAGAGGCCATGATTTTTCACCTAAAATGTAATCAGTGTTGTTAATGAAAAATGTAACTAACAGCTAATTTTCAAATTAAATTGTGTCTTCTCTTTACAAGATTGTATGTGGATTGGATATGTGGATGTCATGTGATGTTAGTGAACACCTTTGTTGACTTGCTGCAGTCGTATCATGCTGTACACAACATAGCTCTTTATTTTATATAATTTTTTTATGGCCTGATATAGCTGAAAAATTGCTCATTAGGTATTCATGGTATTAAACAACAATTACTCAATCACTGATTACATTTGTTTTACTAATATTGCAGTTTTCAACTAATGGCCTTGCCTGTTTAGGATGTAGTTACTCATCCTTTGTTCCTGAACCATTGGACACTTTCAGACAGAAGGATATTATTGCTATATTATGGACAGATTTGATCGTCACGGGCAACAACATGATGTATTACCATGCATATACCGATGATGACGATTCTGGGGATCGGACTTTGATAGACAATGTATTGACCAAAGCTTCTTCTAACATAGATTACTATAGACAGACGAGTGGGTTTAGAGCCTCGTGTGTGTATGTCGCTACCTGGGAAAATGCACGATTGTATGGTTATTATGTAAGTATCTAAAAATACACTTAATGTGCATTTAGTTTTCTAAAATATACAGAAGTTTTCTATCTTTGGTTCTGGAAAATGCCCTCTCAAATTGAATGTTTAGGGGTTAGGGTTATGGGGTTCAACACCACTTTCAGTTATTTCAGTTATATTATTAATTGTGGCGACCAGTTTTATTGGTGGAGGAAACGGAGTACCCACAGAAAACCCGGCCACAAGTCACTGACAAATTTTATCGCATAATGTTGTATCGAGTACACCTCGCCATGAGCGAGATTGGAACTCACAACTTTAGTCGTGATAGGCACTGATTGCATAGGTAGATGTAAATCCAACTACCATACGATCATGACTATGATTAAACCTTATACATAATAACAGTTTTATTATTTAGATTCTCCTGCTACCATTGGATTACGATATTTCCCCATTTGCAATAGTTAATATTCAAATTCTAAAGCTGAAAGTGGAGAAATATCGTAATCCACTGGTAGCAAATGGAGAATCTGTTTCTCCCAAGACCAAACTGAAAACGGCAAAAATGTTTTTAAGCAGTTAATTTCTATCATTAATGACGTAGAAAGGAAATTGGTGGGAATTCTTATGCAGAAATTTAGCCACTGGAGTGATTACAAATATTGCGAAAATTTAACCAAATTTAAATATAGCTCCTTACCAGGAGGTTAGATCTTCTCAAAAATATATTTAATGATTTTTTTAACGTTTTTATGACATTATGGTTGGTCGTTAGCTGGTAGTTTATGGTGTTTAATGCCACAATATTTCAGTTATATCATGGCGGTCAGTTTTATTGGTGGAGGAAACCGGAGGACCCGGAGAAAACCACTGACCTGCTGTATAGGTAGTTGTAAATCCAACTACCATATGATCATGGCCACGATGGCCCCTATGACGTTTATATGGAGGTAAATATTTTTTTCCTTTTGTTATAAAATTTCTGAGCATTGATATCGCCATGGTCACTTTCATATTGTATTAACATTTATCAAACATCTTATGCAATCTATAAAAAAATTTTCAGAGTACAGTTACTTTCCAGTTTATTTTGGCCACTGATGGTGTCAACACTTATTCTTACACGCTCTTTAAAGACGTGGACATCATTAATCCACCTTATGGACGTAACGTAGCCATTGGATATTCTGGTGTAACTGGATCTCAGTCCAGTATATTTTCCTTTACTAATGCTGGATTTGAAATGTCAGCATTGCAGGGAAACACATTTGATCGTGAGTATACTGCTGAAGTTAGTGCAGATGATTAGGGCTAGTGCAGGGGGCTTAATGCCACTTTCTACAATATTTCTGTTATTTCATGAATTTCAGCTTTATGGGGAAAATTAGTGCAGTAAAACCTGTCTAAATAGGACATTTGTGGGACAAACTTTTGTGTTTGGAATAGACAGGTGTTCAGTTGATACAGGTTAAATTAACAATTATTTCCTGCATAGGAACTTTATTTAAAGCTTGGTTCATAGGGGATTTTGTTTTTTTAGGGTACGGTTGAGATAGGCTTTACTGTACCTCTCCAGTACTACTTGTATATATTATATCGTCGATTTGTTTTACGAAAATGGATTTCTCAGAGTAATATTTCATAGAGGGTGAAGTGAGATTTGATGAGAAGTCCATTTTGAGCAAGATATATCAACGCTAGTATGTTTATAGAGAATTTTTCAAGGCGATGTGGGCGTCCTCAATATAACGTTGCAGAGTCATCGAGAAATACATTTATTTTAGAAATAAACAATATTATGTTAATATCATGCTAGTTACTTGATAATACATTTTTTAGTATTCATTATTGTGTAAAGATCAAAAGGACAATTTTGCAAATTATTGGTAATGTATATTATTTCTACTTTTTACAGGTGTAAAAGGAGTATTTTTTGCGACCTTGTCTGTAAGCGGCTTAACAGTTAACAATCCAGCGGCTCAGTGTATTAGATGGTACCGTTCAACAGATCGTTCATTATGGTGGAGACAGAATCGGGCATCACAAATATGTCCTTGTAACCTAGGTCTTATGCGATTTGACTCAAGGTTTTTCCCGTATTCTTTTAACAGTGGTGTTTGGTGTTATGTTAACTACAGGTTTACTACAAGTCGTGTAAGTAAATTGTTTTAAGTTAATTCCAACAACTTATATTTTGGGTCTCTGTAGAGTGCTTCTTTGTAATTGTACACACATTAATATCAGTTTTAGAAGATTTAAAAAATGAATAGAGGGTTTTGGTTACTTGGTTTATTGATTGATTGGTACTTCACGCCAACTTTTGCATTATTTCAGCTATATCGTAGCCTTGGTTAATTGGTTTTCTCTACTTTCAATATTTCAGTTATATCATGGCATACAATTTTATTGGTGTAGTCATTAAACAGGAGTACACGGAGAAAATCACTGACCATGGACGGGAATCAAGCTCGCAGCTTCAGTGGCAATACAATGTATGTACTGATTGCGTAGTTAAGATATAAACCCTACTTCCAAACAAAGATGGCAGAGACTGCCTTTATATCAGTCTTTGCCATAGTATTTTCCCCCTACTTACTCGAAAACCAAATTTAGAAAGAAAAAAAAATTATTCAAACAAATTCTTTCATAATTTTCACTTGTCCGAATCCAGTTTTACTTGTCCTGGGCTTCGGGCAAGTCAGTGGGTTAGCGCGAAGACTGCTCTATTAAAGTTTGACTATGATCCAACATATAATTTTTCATTATTATTACACATCCCTTAGTATCACTTTTTTTACAGGATCCATGTAGGTTTGTGAGCATATATTTGTTCCATTAGATAATTAAGGATAAATCGCAATTTTTGTTCGGTTCATGAAGAAATAATCTCACAAACAGGTTGTACACACCGGGTAACCATTACGCAAGCATGTATACAACCTGATAGATGTTATTTCGAATGAACCGAACAAATAATTTCAATCAATCCTTATAAATTAATTTTATTTTTTTTTTACCTTTTTTTGTTATGATATTGAAAAATATATTCATTTGTTCAAAATATGGCAAATAATCGGAAATAAATTTAAATAACCCCAAAGGCAACGTCTATTTTTAGATTCAGTACATTGACAAATAACTTCAACTTTTTAAACCAATCAAAACACGTATAAAGTGACAATGTGACTCTAAAATTAATTTATTTTATGATAAACAATGTTCTGCATAATGGTTTTTTTCTTTGATGTACAAATATTTTATGCTGTTTATTTTGTCCGAAATAAATATTTAAATATATTTGTAGTTGGAATAGTTAATGACTTATGATAAGGTTGACACAATGATTTATCAACCCAGAAGAAGTGATAATTACTGAGGCCAACGTCTGAGGTGATTATCACTTCTTGGTTTGATAAATAACGTGTCAACCAATATCAAAACTCAACAATTGTTTTATTAAATGACTTGAGCTCTATAATTCCAAACTGTTAATGGTAAAAGGAGTTGTGATTGGTTCATAGACATACACTGTCCAATCAAAGCATTCGATTTAAACCAAACGTCTTCAGGATTTCCCCGATCTATATTTGGGCACTTGACAGCTATGATACACTAATTGTCTAGCTCTCATGCAAGATTGCGCTGTGATCAGAATGTTTCATGAAATAAAGGCTGATGTATGGTTTTGACCAATCAAGAAATTATATTTTTTTAGTCATTTGATAAAATGTGATATTTAATCCAGTCAGAACAAAAGCTATGACAAAAATTCTATCTTATTGAAGATTTCTGTCTTGTTTATTTCTATATACATTTTATTTTTTTGATTAACTTTAATAATTGATTGATCTTTTCATGTAGCAGTTCAAAAACTGTATTGTTACATTTTCAGATGTGTTGCTACGATTCTTCCTTTGGTTTCATCATAAACAGTATTCCTACAGCGGGTAGTATGTTAACTGCTAATCCTTTTGTTGATCCATCTACATACTATAACGATAACGTTGTGCCGAAGGAAAACTGCTGTGACTTGTCTGATAATTGTCAGTTGTATTATGACGCACGACCAGTGGGGCGTTGTTACTTTAGGTCACCTTTCGCTATTTGTAAGTATTTTTTAAATGCTGGAAAACACAGGTACTCGTGGCATGGAATTACACCCCCCTTCTAGAGTGTATATCTGTAGGGTCGACATGCGTAAGTTGTTGTCAACTGTCCGAACAATTCCAAAATCAAATATCTAAATTATAGAATGAGGCAACATTGATACCTCTAATACATAAATACATGACCTCTTACTTTCCTTACTTGGTACAAATAGAATCAAACTTATGCTCAAATAAGTTATTTAACACAAATTGAGCAATTTTTCAGGCATATCATGGCGAGAATAGGTAACTTGTATTCAATGGTCACCATTGTGACAAATGAAAAATGACTGTACAAGACAAGTAACCGATTGATAGATCTAGAATTGTCAATGCTGATCTGTAATGATTGGTAGATCTAGAATTGTCAGTGCTGATTTGTAATGATTGGTAGATCTAGAATTGTCAATGCTGATCTGTAATGATTGGTAGATCTAGAATTGTCAGTGCTGATCTGTAATGATTGGTAGATCTAGAATTGTCAGTGCTGATCTGTAATGATTGGTAGATCTAGAATTGTCAGTGCTGATCTGTAATGATTGGTAGATCTAGAATTGTCAGTGCTGATCTGTAATGATTGGTAGATCTAGAATTGTCAATGCTGATCTGTAATTATTGGTAGATCTAGAATTGTCAATGCTGATCTGTAATGATTGGTAGATCTAGAATTGTCAATGCTGATCTGTAATGATTGGTAGATCTAGAATTGTCAGTGATGATCTGTAATGATTGGTAGATCATAGAATTGTCAGTGCTGATCTGTAATGATTGGTAGATCATAGAATTGTCAATGCTGATCTGTAATGATTGGTAGATCATAGAATTGTCAGTGCTGATCTGTAATGATTGGTAGATCTAGAATTGTCAATGCTGATCTGTAATGATTGGTAGATCAAGAATTGTCAGTGATGATCTGTAATGATTGGTAGATCATAGAATTGTCAGTGCTGATCTGTAATGATTGGTAGATGTAGAATTGTCAATGCTGATCTGTAATGATTGGTAGATCATAGAATTGTCAGTGCTGATCTGTAATGATTGGTAGATCTAGAATTGTCAATGCTGATCTGTAATGATTGGTAGATCTAGAATTGTCAATGCTGATCTGTAATGATTGGTAGATCTAGAATTGTCAGTGCTGATCTGTAATGATTGGTAGATCTAGAATTGTCAGTGCTGATCTGTAATGATTGGTAGATCTAGAATTGTCAGTGCTGATCTGTAATGATTGGTAGATCATAGAATTGTCAGTGCTGATCTGTAATGATTGGTAGATCTAGAATTGTCAGTGCTGATCTGTAATGATTGGTACTTCATAGAATTGTCAGTGCTGATCTGTAATGATTGGTAGATCTAGAATTGTCAGTGCTGATCTGTAATGATTGGTAGATCTAGAATTGTCAGTGCTGATCTGTAATGATTGGTAGATCTAGAATTGTCAGTGCTGATCTGTAATGATTGGTAGATCTAGAATTGTCAGTGCTGATCTGTAATGATTGGTAGATCTAGCATTGTCAATGCTGATCTGTAATGATTGGTAGATCTAGAATTCTCAATGCTGATCTGTAATTATTGGTAGATCTAGAATTGTCAATGCTGATCTGTAATGATTAGTAGATCTAGAATTGTCAGTGCTGATCTGTAATGATTGGTAGATCTAGAATTGTCAATGCTGATCTGTAATGATTGGTAGATCTAGAATTGTCAGTGATGATCTGTAATGATTGGTAGATCTAGAATTGTCGGTGCTGATCTGTAATGATTGGTAGATCATAGAATTGTCAGTGCTGATCTATAATGATTGGTAGATCTAGAATTGTCAATGCTGATCTGGAATGATTGGTAGATCTAGAATTGTCAGTGCTGATCTGTAATGATTGGTAGATCTAGAATTCTCAATGCTGATCTGTAGTGATTGGTAAATCCAGAATTGCCAATGCTGATCTGTAATGATTGGTAGATCTAGAATTGTCAATGCTGATCTGTAATGATTGATAAATCCAGAATTGTCAGTGTTGATCTGTAATGATTGGTAGATCTAGAAATGTCAATGCTGATCTGTAATGATTGGTAGATCTAGAATTGTCAGTGCTGATCTGTAATGATTGGTAGATCTAGAATTGTCAGTGCTGATCTGTAATGATTGGTAGATCTAAAATTGTCAGTGCTGATCTGTAATGATTGGTAGATCTAGAATTGTCAATGCTGATCTGTAATTATTGGTAGATCTAGAATTGTCAATGCTGATCTGTAATGATTGGTAGATCTAGAATTGTCAATGCTGATCTGTAATGATTGGTAGATCTAGAATTGTCAGTGATGATCTGTAATGATTGGTAGATCATAGAATTGTCAGTGCTGATCTGTAATGATTGGTAGATCATAGAATTGTCAATGCTGATCTGTAATGATTGGTAGATCATAGAATTGTCAGTGCTGATCTGTAATGATTGGTAGATCTAGAATTGTCAATGCTGATCTGTAATGATTGGTAGATCAAGAATTGTCAGTGATGATCTGTAATGATTGGTAGATCATAGAATTGTCAGTGCTGATCTGTAATGATTGGTAGATGTAGAATTGTCAATGCTGATCTGTAATGATTGGTAGATCATAGAATTGTCAGTGCTGATCTGTAATGATTGGTAGATCTAGAATTGTCAATGCTGATCTGTAATGATTGGTAGATCTAGAATTGTCAATGCTGATCTGTAATGATTGGTAGATCTAGAATTGTCAGTGCTGATCTGTAATGATTGGTAGATCTAGAATTGTCAGTGCTGATCTGTAATGATTGGTAGATCTAGAATTGTCAGTGCTGATCTGTAATGATTGGTAGATCATAGAATTGTCAGTGCTGATCTGTAATGATTGGTAGATCTAGAATTGTCAGTGCTGATCTGTAATGATTGGTACTTCATAGAATTGTCAGTGCTGATCTGTAATGATTGGTAGATCTAGAATTGTCAGTGCTGATCTGTAATGATTGGTAGATCTAGAATTGTCAGTGCTGATCTGTAATGATTGGTAGATCTAGAATTGTCAGTGCTGATCTGTAATGATTGGTAGATCTAGAATTGTCAGTGCTGATCTGTAATGATTGGTAGATCTAGCATTGTCAATGCTGATCTGTAATGATTGGTAGATCTAGAATTCTCAATGCTGATCTGTAATTATTGGTAGATCTAGAATTGTCAATGCTGATCTGTAATGATTAGTAGATCTAGAATTACAGTGCTGATCTGTAATGATTGGTAGATCTAGAATTGTCAATGCTGATCTGTAATGATTGGTAGATCTAGAATTGTCAGTGATGATCTGTAATGATTGGTAGATCTAGAATTGTCGGTGCTGATCTGTAATGATTGGTAGATCATAGAATTGTCAGTGCTGATCTATAATGATTGGTAGATCTAGAATTGTCAATGCTGATCTGGAATGATTGGTAGATCTAGAATTGTCAGTGCTGATCTGTAATGATTGGTAGATCTAGAATTCTCAATGCTGATCTGTAGTGATTGGTAAATCCAGAATTGTCAATGCTGATCTGTAATGATTGGTAGATCTAGAATTGTCAATGCTGATCTGTAATGATTGGTAAATCCAGAATTGTCAGTGTTGATCTGTAATGATTGGTAGATCTAGAAATGTCAATGCTGATCTGTAATGATTGGTAGATCTAGAATTGTCAGTGCTGATCTGTAATGATTGGTAGATCTAGAATTGTCAGTGCTGATCTGTAATGATTGGTAGATCTAGAATTATCAATGTTGATCTGTAATGATTGGTAGATCTAGAATTGTCAGTGCTGATCTGTAATGATTGGTTTGGGTATTACTGGAAGATCATTTATTGGACCATGGTCGTTGTTTTGTAATACTGTCAGTTTTTTTGTATTCACAGTTAATTAGTTAATTATCAATAATTTGATAATTTAATTAGTATAATCAGAAACACATCGAAAATTAATTACAGATGATGTATTAAAGTCTATAATGAAAACTTACAGCGAAATTCTGCAAAATTGATATAATAGCATAAATGTTTGAGTTACCACGAATGTAGCTGTGGAACTGTAGGTCTTATGGTCCTTGTGGTGTTTTAGTGGTATGTGTGGACCATAGATCTATGGTAAAAAAAAAAAAAAAAAAAAATAAGTACCATTTTGAGCTACGGTTTCACAGCTACCACTAATGATGATGAATTCACAGAATATGTTTACGTGTAAAGATTTCTCATGTCCTTTTTATTTAAAACTTCAATAAATTCAGGCCTTTTATTAAGGGGCAGTACTAGGTACTTTTACTCACCTAAAATTGTATTTGGTACCTCCTGATTTTGAAAAGCGTTGTATAAGATATTCATGAAAATAGTTCAAATCTTGATAAAAAATGTACTGCCTGTAAATATTGAAGTACTGGTACAATTGAACAATATTGATAGCCCTGAAATTTTAAAATATTTGTGTTGTTTTTACAGTTTTCTCCTTTGGAGATCCTCACATTGACACATTGGATGGTTTGCAATACACATTTAATGGTTGGGGAGAATACACGATGATCAAGATAGATAACTCTAATGTCACCTTTGAACTTCAAACAAGGACAGATTTAGCCACATCTAAGAATGGAACAGACATTAAGAGGATCAATGCTACAATATTTAGTGGTTTTGCTGCCAAGGAAGATGGAAATGCTAGCATTCGAATAGAACTTGATAGCAATTTAGAATGTAAGTAGTCTTGTCTTTAAAGTGTAATTATATAGGTCTAAAATCCAGTTCACATGAAAGGAGGAATGCTACTTATTACAGTCTTCATGCTAACCCACTTGCCCGAAGTCCGGGACAAGTAAAACTGGATTAGGACAAGTAAAAATTATGAAAGAATTTGTTGAAACAAATAGAACATTTTTCTATATTTGGCTTTTCGTAGGTGAAAAAAATTAAGGCAAAGACTGTTATTATGTTGTAAGTGTCTGATGGGGTGGGGGAAGGGTTTCAGAACTTTATCTTAATGGCTTTTCTATGTGTATATATGTTAGCCTCTCCCCCTTTTCTTCCCCAGGTAAATTTTCAATGGAAGAGTCTTAATAAATGTATTTCTTTACCATTCCAGCCTTCTGTATTAAAGAGTGCTAGTGAATTTTATACATTAAAATTTATAATTTAAGATGGCAATTAAATAAACGCAACAATATCAAATACAATCCATTTTTTTTTATTTTTTTTTAAAAATAATTATTTGTTATTTAACTTTGTCTTGAACTGCAATGATTTTGTGAGGAAAAGTTTGAAGATAACAAAGGGGTAATCAGAAGCTGTAAATCAAAGAAGGACAGACAACAGAATGGTCAAAAGTTTGAAGATACCAAAGGGGTAATCAGAAGCTGTAAATCAAAGAAGAACAGACAATATAATGGCCAAAAGTTTGAAGATACCAAAGGGGATAACCAGAAGTGTAAATCAAAGAAGGACAGACAATATAATGGCCAAAAGTTTAAAGATACCAAAGGGGTAATCAGAATCTGTACATCAAAGAAGGACAGACAATATAATGGCCAAAAGTTTGAAGATACCAAAGGGGTAATCAGAAGCTGTAAATCAAAGAAGGACAGACAATATAATGGCCAAAAGTTTGAAGATACCAAAGGGGTAATCAGAAGTATTAATTAAAGAAGGACAGACAATATAATGGCCAAAAGTTTGAAGATACCAAAGGGGTAACCAAAAGCTGTAAATCAAAGAAGGACAGACAATATAATGGTCAAAAGTTTGAAGATACCAAAGGGGTAATCAGAAGTGTAAGTCAAAGAAGGACAGACAACACAATGGCCAAAAGTTTGAAGATACCAAAGGGGTAATCAGAAGTGTTAATTAAAGAAGGACAGACAATATAATGGCCAAAAGTTTGAAGATACCAAAGGGGTAATCAGAAGCTGTAATTCAAAGAAGGACAGAAAACACAGTGGTCAAAAGTTAGAAGATACCAAAGGGGTAATGACAAGCTGTAAATCAAAGAAGGACAGACAACAAAATGGACAAAAGTTTGAGGATACCAAATGGGTAATCAGAAGTGTAAATCAAAGAAGGACAGACAACAGAATGGTCAAAAGTTTGAAGATACCAATGGGGTAATCAGCAGCTGTAAATCAAAGGACAGATAACACAATGGGCAAAAGTTTGAAGATACCAAAGGGGTAATCAGAAGCTGTAAATCAAAGGACAGACAACACAATGGTCAAAAGTTTGAAGATACCAAAGGGGTAATTACAAGCTGTAAATCAAAGAATGACAGACAACGGCATGGTCAAAAGTTAGAAGATACCAAAGGGGTAATCAGAAGCTGTAAATGAAAGAAGGACAGACAACAGAATGGTCAGAAGTTAGAAGATACCAAAGGGTAATCAGAAACTGTAAATCAAAGGACAGACAACACAATGATCAAAAGTTAGAAGATACCAAAGGGGTAATCAGAAGCTGTAATTCAAAGAAGGACAGACAACACAATGGTCAAAAGTTAGAAGATACCAAAGGGGTAATTACAAGCTGTAAATCAAAGAATGAGAGACAACAGAATGGTCAAAAGTTAGAAGATACCAAAGGGGTAATCAGAAGCTGTAAATGAAAGAAGGACAGACAACAGAATGGTCAAAAGTTAGAAGATACCAAAGGGTAATCAGAAGCTGTAAGTCAAAGGACAGACAATATAATGGCCAAAAGTTTGAAGATACCAAAGGGGTAACCAGAAGCTGTAAATTAAAGAAGGACAGACAATATAATGGTCCAAAGTTGGAAGATACCAAAGGGGTAATCAGAAGCTGTAAATCAAAGAAGGACAGACAACACAATGGTCAACCGTTTGAAGATACCAAAGGGGTAATCAGAATCTGTAAATCAAAGGACAGACAACACAATGGTCAACTGTTTGAAGATACCAAAGGGGTAATCAGAATCTGTAAATCAAAGGACAGACAATACAATGGTCAAAAATTTGAAGATACCAAAGGGGTAATCAGAAGCTGTAAATCAAAGAAGGACAGACAATATAATGGCCAAAAGTTTGAAGATACCAAAGGGGTAATCAGAAGTGTAAATCAAAGGACAGACAACAGAATGGTGAAAAGTTTGAAGATACCAAAGGGGTAATCAGAAGCCGTAAATCAAAGAAGGACAGGCAACACAATGGTCAAAAGTTTGAAGATACCAAAGAGGTAATCAGAAGCTGTAAATCAAAGAAGGACAGACAAAAAAATGGCGAAAAGTTTGAAGATGCCAAAGGGGTAATCAGAAGCTGTAAATCAAAGAAGGACAGACAACAGAATGGTCAAAAGTTTGAAGATACCAAAGGGTAATCAGAAGTGTAAATCAAAGGACAGACAACAGAATGATCAAACGTTTGAAGATACCAAAGGGGTAATCAGAAGCTGTAAATCAAAGGACAGACAATATAATGGCCAAAAGTTTGAAGATACCAAAGGAGTAATCAGAAGCCGTAAATCAAAGAAGGACAGACAACAAAATGGGCAAAATTTTGAAGATACCAAAGGGGTAATCAGAAGTGTAAATCAAAGAAGGACAGACAATATAATGGCCAAAAGTTTGAAAATACCAAAGGCGTAATCCGAAGTGTAAATCAAAGAAGGACAGACAATATAATGGTCCAAAGTTGGAAGATAGCAAAGGGGTAATCAGAAGCTGTAAATCAAAGAAGGACAGACAACACAATGGTCAACCGTTTGAAGATACCAAAGGGGTAATCAGAAGCTGTAAATCAAAGGACAGACAATATAATGGCCAAAAGTTTGAAGATACCAAAGGGGTAATCAGAAGCAGTAAATCAAAGGACAGACAACACAATGGTCAAAAGTTTGAAGATACCAAAGGGGTAATCAGAAGTGTAAATCAAAGAAGGGCAGACAATAGAATGGTCAAAAATTTGAAGATACCAAAGGGGTAATCAGAAGCTGTAAATCAAAGAAGGACAGACAATATAATGGCCAAAAGTTTGAAGATACCAAAGGGGTAATCAGAAGCTGTAAATCAAAGGACAGACAATACAATGGTCAAAAGTTTGAAGATACCAAAGGGGTAATCAGAAGCTGTAAATCAAAGGACAGACAACACAATGGTCAAAAGTTTGAAGATACCAAAGGGTAATCAGAAGTGTAAATCAAAGAAGTACAGACAACAGAATGGTCAAACGTTTGAAGATACCAAAGGGGTAATCAGAAGCTGTAAATCAAAGAAGGACAGACAACACAATGGTCCAAAGTTTGAAGATACCAAAGGGGTAATCAGAAGCTGTAAATCAAAGGACAGACAATATAATGGCCAAAAGTTTGAAGATACCAAAGGAGTAATCAGAAGCCGTAAATCAAAGAAGGGCAGACAATATAATGGCCAAAAGTTTGAAGATACCAAAGGAGTAATCAGAAGCTGTAAATCAAAGAATGGCAGACAACAAAATGGCCAAAAGTTTGAAGATACCAAAGGGGTAATCCGAAGTGTAAATCAAAGAAGGACAGACATTACAATGGTCAACAGAAAAATGATAAGGACAAACAATGATATACAAAACACTACACAGAAAACTAAATGTTGAACAGCGTTAATCGCACTAAAACTGGTAGGGAGGGGGGGGGGGGGGGAGATTGCTGAACTAGTGTGGCCAACAATGCATGATTTGATCTCTCCCGACCCCCACCCATCCTGCGTCATCCAATTCCAGGCTTTTCAATAAGGGGTGGGAATAGGTACTTTTACTCACCTAAAATGGTCTTTGGTATCTCCTGATTTTAAAGAATGTTGTGTAAGATATTCATGAAAATCTTTAAAATTTTAATAAAAAGTATTACCTGTAAATAGTGAAGTACTGGTAGACTTGAAAAATATTGAAAGCCCTGCAAGTCATGTAAGAGTAAAAAAGCTATCTAGAGGTGTCATTCATACAATAAACCTAAATGTATCTTGTAATTGTATTTAATCTACAGTATGAAACATCCATGTCTTCTAATTGTATTGTTTTAATGCATTATATTTTCATTTGTAGCCATGGTGATATTTGGTAACGAAAACGATTACACAACTGATTTCTATGGTAGTGATAGTTTTGTTGTGTACTTGAGTGGATTAGTTCTGAGACGTAAAGATAACATGACATTATCTGCTCAATTCTCTAACTCAGGTGAGATTATCTTATTAATTTAATTTGATGTGAATACTGCAATCTGATTAACTGATCTGCCTGTAGCAACATTGGTTATACTTGATAACCTGGGTTGTAATTGTGATGCTACCAACATATTCATTCACGAACGACAAATTCAAATAGTCCAATGAAATATTCGTAATTAAAATCGAGGAAATATTACATTTAGTTGTAGAAATTACATTATAAGGAATATGTTCAATTTTTGAACAGGTTATACTTGTATAACCTGGTTTAGTACAGTTTACGCTTTTCATAAACCGCTTCATGGTTTATTAAGGTAAACTACCTCAAAACAGGTTATATCGTATAACTTTAAAAAATTGAGCATATTCCTTAATTAATAAAACTGGACACTTGAATGCTTAATAATCCAGAATTCTGAATAAATATTAACAAAATGAACAACCACCTCTTATATCAATCTATGGTTACATATGTCTGAGGAAATGGACCTTAGTTTCCATGGTTACATATGTCTGAGGAAATGGACCTTAGTTTCCATGGTTACATATGTCTGAGGGAATGGACCTTAGTTTGAATAATTATTACATTATTAAGGAACTGTAAATTTCAATAATTAACATATCTTATAAACCATGGCAATGCTGAAACACTGACTACTGGGCAGATGATACCCCCAGGGACTAATAGTCCACCAGTAGAGGTATCAACCCAGTGATAGTAATAATTTTAATTTAATTTAGTATGCATGACATTTATTTTATGTAAGGATTGCAGGGCCGTTGTTGTCATGATCATATCCCAGTTGGATTTATTATTACCTTTGCAATCAGTGCCTATCACCACTAAAGTTGTGACTTCTAATCCCACTCATGGGGAGGTTTTATACGATACAACTTTATGTGATAAAGTTTGTCAGTGACTTTCGGTGGTTTTCTCCAGATATTCCGGTTTCCTCCATCAATAAAACTGTATGCCACGATATAACTGAAATATTGTTGAAAGTGGCTTTAAACACCATAAACCAAACCCTTACCCTATAAGTATTGCTGAAATTTTAAATGACTGCAATGATTTATCTTTTCAGGAATTCAACTAAATATACAAGTTAAAACTCGTCAACTTACTCTTTCTGCAACTGTCCCTGAAGAATTCAAAGGGGAGGTAACTGGCTTGATGGGAAATTTTGATGGTGATAAAACTAATGAGTATATTTTGCCAAGCGGAACCATCCTAGATAGTGGTGATACTGATACAGAGAGAAAGATATATAACAATTTTGGCCAGAAATGTAAGTAAACCTATTCACAAATTTTATGTTAAAAATGAGGGGGAGAAAAAGAAAATAAAAGGAATGAGGAAAATGAAAGGTTTGTAGATTTTGATGTAATTTATTACCCCTCCCCTCCCCCACCAAAAAAGAAAAAACACAAAAAACACCCTGTTAATACAATTTTGGTGGAATTCATCGTACAGTTTTTTTGTGTGGGTAAAGTAGATAGTTGAATTTTGTTTTTGTTTGCAATGTTATTTGCGACAGATCAGGGTTTTTTCCGGGTACTCCAGTTTCATTCACCAATAAAACTGACCACCATAGAACCAAACAAAACCAATCAATTTTATTAGTTTAAACATATTTTATTTGTCAATAAAATAGACAAAATGGATAAGATGCAAGTTAAACCAAAAATCTTATGAAGTCTTCTCCAATTCAATTTTTTTTCAGGGGAAACAACTGCAGAAACTTCACTCTTTGAGTACACTGATGGGAAACAGTGGTCAGATTACAGCCATCAATACTTTGTACCAATATTTATTGATGAGTTTAACCAGACAATGATAAACAAATCTTATGAAGTTTGTGGTGGTAGGAGTGACCAATACAAAGCTTGTATTTTTGATTACCTAGCAACAGGGGATACTTCATTTGCAGCAGATACACAGTCATCTAATACAGAGGCTGAATCAGAAACTTCACAAATACGTAAGGAGATTTTTTATGTATTAGGCTCTTGCAGTTTTTGTTTAGTCATATCACATATAATGTTTCGTGACTATGCATGAAAATGTATTGATTATGTACATACAGCAAAACCTGTTTAAACTGAACCTTGAATAAACTGGAACCCTGTATAAACTGAACCCTGAATAAAATGGAATCCTGTATAAACTGAACTTTGAATAAACTGGAATCCTGTATAAACTGAACCCTAAATAAATTGGAATCCTGTATCAACTGAACCCTGAATAAACTGGAATCCTGTATAAACTGAAATCCTGTATCAGCTCAACCCTGAATAAACTAGAATCCTGTATAAACTGAACCCTGAATAAACTGGAATCCTGTATAAACTGAACCCTAAATAAACTGGAATCCTGTATAAACTGAACCCTTAAAAAACTGGAATCCTGTAAAAACTGAACCCTGAATAAACTGGAATCCTGTATAAACTGAACCCTAAGTAAACTGGAATCCTGTATAAACTGAACCCTGAATAAACTGGAATCCTGTATAAACTGAACCTTGAATAAACTGGAATCCTGTATAAACTGAACCCTAAATAAACTGAAATCCTGTATAAACTGAATCCTGAATAAACTGGAATCCTGTATAAACTGAACCCTTAATAAACTGGAATCCTGTATCAACTGAACCCTGAATAAACTGGAATCCTGTATAAACTGGAATCCTGTATAGACTGAACCCTGAATAAACTGGAATCCTGTATAAACTGGAATCCTCTATATACTGAACTTTAAATAAACTGGAATTCTGTATAAACTGAACCCTTAATAAACTGAAATCTTGTATAAACTGAACCCTGAATAAACTGGAATCCTGTATAAACTGAACTTTGAATAAACTGGAATCATGTATAGACTAAACCCTGAATAAACTAGAATCCTGTATAAACTGAACCCTGAATAAACTAGAATCCCATATAAACTGAACCCTGAATAAACTAGAATCCTGTATAAACTGAACCCTGAATAAACTGGAATCCTGTGTAAACTGAACCCTAAATAAACTGGAATCCTGTATAAACTGAACCCTTAAAAAACTGGAATCTTGTAAAAACTGAACCCTGAATAAACTGGAATCCTGTATAAACTGAGCCCTAAATAAACTGGAATCCTGCATAAACTGAACCCTGAATAATTTGGAATCCTGTATAAACTGAACCTTGAATAAACTGGAATCCTGTATAAACTGAACCCTAAATAAACTGAAATCCTGTATATACTGAACCCTGAATAAACTGAAATCCTGTATAAACTGAACCCTTAATAAACTGGAATCCTGTATAAACTGAACCTTTAATAAACTAGAATCCTGTATAAACTAAACCTTGAATAAACTGGAATCCTGTATAAACTGAACTTTGAATAAACTGAAATCCTGTATAAACTGAACCCTGAATAAACTGGAATCCTGTATAAACTGAAATCCTGTATAAACTGAACCCTGAATAAACTGGAATCCTGTATAAACTGAACTTTGAATAAACTGAAATCCTGTATAAACTGAACCCTGAATAAACTGGAATCCTGTATAAACTGAACTTTGAATAAACTGGAATCATGTATAGACTGAACCCTAAATAAACTGAACATTTAATAAACTGGAATCCTGTATAAACTGAACCCTGAATAAACTGGAATCCTGTATAAACTGAACTTTGAATAAACTGGAATCATGTATAGACTGAACCCTAAATAAACTGGAATCCTGTATAAACTGAACCCTGAATAAACTGGAATCCTGTATAAACTGAACTTTGAATAAACTGGAATCATGTATAGACTGAACCCTAAATAAACTGGAATCCTGTATAAACTGAACCCTGAATAAACTGGAATCCTGTATAAACTGAACTTTGAATAAACTGGAATCATGTATAGACTGAACCCTAACTAAAATGAAATCCTGTATAAACTGAACCCTGAATAAACTGGAATCCTGTATAAACTGAACTTTGAATAAACTGGAATCATGTATAGACTTAACCCTAAATAAACTGGAATCCTGTATAAACTGAACCCTTAATAAACTGGAATCCTGTATAAACTGAACCCTGAATAATCTGGAATCCTGTATAAACTGAACACTGAATAAACTAGAATCCTGTATAAACTGAACCCTAAATAAACTGGAATCCTGTATAAACTGAACCCTGAATAAACTTGAATCCTGTATAAACTGAACCCTGAATAAACTGGAATCCTATATAAACTGAACTTTGAATAAACTGAAATCCTGTATAAACTGAACCCTGAATAAACTGGAATCCTGTATAAACTGAAATCCTGTATAAACTGAACCCTGAATAAACTGGAATCCTGTATAAACTGAACTTTGAATAAACTGAAATCCTGTATAAACTGAACCCTGAATAAACTGGAATCCTGTATAAACTGAACTTTGAATAAACTGGAATCATGTATAGACTGAACCCTAAATAAACTGGAATCCTGTATAAACTGAACATTTAATAAACTGGAATCCTGTATAAACTGAACCCTGAATAAACTGGAATCCTGTATAAACTGAACTTTGAATAAACTGGAATCATGTATAGACTGAACCCTAAATAAACTGGAATCCTGTATAAACTGAACCCTGAATAAACTGGAATCCTGTATAAACTGAACTTTGAATAAACTGGAATCATGTATAGACTGAACCCTAAATAAACTGGAATCCTGTATAAACTGAACCCTGAATAAACTGGAATCCTGTATAAACTGAACTTTGAATAAACTGGAATCATGTATAGACTGAACCCTAACTAAAATGAAATCCTGTATAAACTGAACCCTGAATAAACTGGAATCCTGTATAAACTGAACTTTGAATAAACTGGAATCATGTATAGACTTAACCCTAAATAAACTGGAATCCTGTATAAACTGAACCCTTAATAAACTGGAATCCTGTATAAACTGAACCCTGAATAATCTGGAATCCTGTATAAACTGAACACTGAATAAACTAGAATCCTGTATAAACTGAACCCTAAATAAACTGGAATCCTGTATAAACTGAACCCTGAATAAACTTGAATCCTGTATAAACTGAACCCTGAATAAACTGGAATCCTATATAAACTGAACTTTGAATAAACTGAAATCCTGTATAAACTGAACCCTGAATAAACTGGAATCCTGTATAAACTGAAATCCTGTATAAACTGAACCCTGAATAAACTGGAATCCTGTATAAACTGAACTTTGAATAAACTGAAATCCTGTATAAACTGAACCCTGAATAAACTGGAATCCTGTATAAACTGAACTTTGAATAAACTGGAATCATGTATAGACTGAACCCTAAATAAACTGGAATCCTGTATAAACTGAACATTTAATAAACTGGAATCCTGTATAAACTGAACCCTGAATAAACTGGAATCCTGTATAAACTGAACTTTGAATAAACTGGAATCATGTATAGACTGAACCCTAAATAAACTGGAATCCTGTATAAACTGAACCCTGAATAAACTGGAATCCTGTATAAACTGAACTTTGAATAAACTGGAATCATGTATAGACTGAACCCTAAATAAACTGGAATCCTGTATAAACTGAACCCTGAATAAACTGGAATCCTGTATAAACTGAACTTTGAATAAACTGGAATCATGTATAGACTGAACCCTAACTAAAATGAAATCCTGTATAAACTGAACCCTGAATAAACTGGAATCCTGTATAAACTGAACTTTGAATAAACTGGAATCATGTATAGACTTAACCCTAAATAAACTGGAATCCTGTATAAACTGAACCCTTAATAAACTGGAATCCTGTATAAACTGAACCCTGAATAATCTGGAATCCTGTATAAACTGAACACTGAATAAACTAGAATCCTGTATAAACTGAACCCTAAATAAACTGGAATCCTGTATAAACTGAACCTTTAATAAACTGGAATCCTGTATAAACTGAACCTTTAATAAACTAGAATCCTGTATAAACTGAACTCTGAATAAACTATAATCCTGTATAAACTGAACCCTGAATAAACTGAAATCCTGTATAAACTGAACCCTGAATAAACCAGAATCCTGGACAAACTTAACTTTACATTGTAAGAAATCTTTGTTAAGATAACATGTATAAATACCTGTTAATTACATTCTGAATACAAACATTGGTCCCAATGAGGTTCAGTTCTCACAGGTTTCACTGGCATATTATTATCAGTACCAAAACCACAAATTTATTTGTCAGAAGGCATCTCTGTATATGTTAAGCCATTAAAATTGATACTCAAGAAAATAAATGTAACCACAGTAGTTTTCATATGTAAAATATAAGGCAGACATTTTACATGAAGAAGAGTTTGAAGATACCAAAGGGGTAATCAGAATCCGTATATCGAAGAAGAACAGACAACACAATGGCCAAAAGAAAAAGTACAAAAGGACAAACAATGATCTACAAAACATACATGTATATAAAACTAAAGATCGAGTAACACGAACCCCACTAAAAACCGGGGGTGAACTCAGGTGCTCCGGAAGAGTGAGGAGTTCCTGCTCCACTAGAGGCACCCATCGTATTAATCTAGTTACAAACCCTGTAATAAGTCATGCATACACTGAGAACATGGTGGAACTGTTCTGACAGTGTTGCATTTTTATTTTTTTTAGTTTCATTAGTTTGGAATTGCCAATCATTCAAGTTTTCATAGCACATTTGTTGTGAAAAGAATTTATCCAAAATGGAGACATCAAAGTTTTAGCTATACATTAACCCATGTCAAAGGTCACCTAATCAAAATAAAATTAAAAGATTGTTGCTTTTTTTTTTTTTTTTTTTATACACCAACATTTAATGATATTCTGTATGAGATCAGGTCAGGGTTCATACATATATTCAACTGACCAATAAGTGATGAGCTTACTATTACTAAAACCTAGCACATAGTGAGAGCTGTTTTTCAATTGGTCAATAGATTTAAATCCTTCTGAATGATTGAACAGTAAAAGCAGTGCAGTGGGGAGCCTACCTACACAACCACTCAGGAATAAAACTGTAAATGTTGATCAAATTAAAAATATATTTATTGTATTGTACCAATATATTGTTCCAACAAAATCAGTGTTTAAACATTAAAAAACATGCTGTACACAACATACACAGATTAGCATGGGGCTGTTATGCTAGTGAGGCCCCAAGGCAGTTATGCCCATGCATTAAGACGGCACTGCCTTTTTATTGTAGAGAATGAAACTCCAACTATTAGCATTGTTAGCGGAAATAACAGAATAAATGCACAAGTCAACTCTTCAATAGAAATGGTGTTTACTGGACAAGATGATAAAACCTTTTTTTATGACATCATAAATCAGCCAGTTGCTGGATTCATTGCTGACAATTCTACGGGAAATTTGTCTTTAAGATGGACGCCTGCAAATGTCAATGCTGAAAGAATAAGGTAGTTTGTTAGTTTTGTTAAAGCATTCTTCAAATGGATATATATGTATATGTCTGAAAATTAAACCAAACAGTGTTAGAATTAGATTTTTGAGCTGTCAAATTTTTGTTCTTCCTTCGACGGGATTTCAACTCACACCATTGATACACTGGAGCACCATTCGCTTAGCCTTATGTCCAGCGCCCTAGACCACTCGACCACATCCACTCGACCACATTTTTATATAGTAAAACCTGCCCATGTGGTCACCTTTTTCTTGTCTTGTCATAGAAAATTTCATATGAATTGAACCTCTTTAAAGGGGTCACCTGTCTAATAAGGCCACTTTCTCTTTGTACTAAAGGTCATGTATTAATCCTCTTAATACAGGTTTGACTGTAGTTCTTACTCTATAATTTTTTTATTCGCCATGACCAAAGCCCAATTGAGCTTTTTGTATCATTTGTTGTCCTTCTGTTAATCAGTTATAGTTAACTTGATGACATTTTAATCTGTTCCTGCAAAGCTGCTCATTTACATATATTTCAGGTTTACTGTAGAAGCCTATTATAATGTTATGTATGGGGTACCTTTAGGTTTTTTCTATTGTATATTCCAGGGTTACGGCACAAGACAGTGATGGTTTGACAGCAGAGGCTATTGAGATAGAGATTATATTGTGTAGTGGTTGTAGCAATCAGGGGTCATGTGATTATAACAACACAAGAAATCAGACCAACAACTACTTCAAACTTTCCTACTGTATCTGTAGTACTGGATACTCAGGTATGTATGGCTATTTTAGTAATTTTTAACTCGTATAAGATCACACCCTTCCATAAAAAAATAAACCTCAAAAATAAAAATGGCCTCATGTGTGGGATAGACTTTGAACCGTATTTTGCGCACTGTAGGTTGAGACATTTTTACTTCTAAATTCAAAATGTAAATTTACCATTATATGCATTTTGAAAAAATATTTCAGTTAGACCCATAGTCCACATAGAGGTTTAGTCCAGAAAATGGGCCAATTAGACCTTTAGTTCACATAGACTTGAAGTCCAGAAAATATTTCAGTTAGACCCATAGTCCACATAGAGGTTTAGTCCAGAAAAATGCAATTAGACCAATAAACCACATAGTAGTCCAAAATGTATTTTGAATAGGTCTATAGTCCACATACACTTATAGTCCTGAATAAAAAGTATGGTAATAAATGTCTATTAAATGCACTTTTAAATTGGCTTTCTCTACAACAGGTGACCTCTGATGATCTGTATAACTCTGTTATTTTCTTTTACATGGTAGTCACATTGACTTTCCATTTTCAAATCAGCAATTTTTGTTACATTTAACAAAAAACAAAAAAACAAACTTTTATTACATTTTTGTTAATAATACAATATTTAAAAAGAATACATTAGAGTATCAGAAAAAAATAATTATAGTTATATAAAAATTCAAATTATTTATTTATTATTATTTTTTTTTGCACTTGGGTTTGATAATCCTATGACCAAATTTTTCAGGAATAAATTGTCACTGGTCAAGTTCAGGTGCATTATATACCCATACCCCTTTACAAATTCATCTTTCAGGATAAAAAGTGTGTAATATACATGGACAGAGATGTTTTTTTTTTATTTCTATTTTTAGGTGATGACTGTGAAACTGATACAAATGCTTGTGCCGACAGTCCATGTGCTTTGGGACGTAACTGTAGTGATCTGACACCATCAGAGGAAGTACAGTTTGGTAGGACCTACAACTGCTCCAGTTGCCCTGTGGGGTACAATATCACGGCAGATGAGAAATGTGAAGGTAAGTCTTTTAACTACAAAAATGCAATTTGGCCCATCAACATAAAAGAAATGAATTTTGAATTCTTTGCATAGAAGAAGTTAACCTCTCATGAGCCAATGTAATGTCAGAGAAACTTCCCAATAGGAATATAGCAAAAACAAGACAACCTTATAATAATCATCAATATCCAATTTATTATTGGCATATAGCAAAATTTCAAAAATGCTGAAAATATTGTTATTCTTTATCAATGGGCACATGTACAATACAGATATTTAGTACCTAACATATGAAAATGCTGTATTTTGATTGGATAATCAGTGTGAACTATTTTTGAACAGTACACTTGACAACGAGTGACTATTCCTGGTGACGGGAACTATATCAGTTTCAAACAATTTCCTGCAGCAACTATACCTGTGGCATAGATTTTCAGACAAAATCAGTCAACAACCGGAAAACTGTGAAAACCGTAATGACCCTGACTTAGTACAGGCATTTCTAAAGAAATGGTGGGTTGAATCAGATTTTAAGGCGCCAAACCTCCCGCTCTCATTACGGTTCAAAGGTTCAGTATTTAAATACAGGAATAAAATAGGTAAAATAGTTGTCAAAGCAGTACCATATTCGGTGACGTAAATGTCAAAAATATTTTTACGTCACACATTGACAAAACAATTCTTGACATTTTTGACTTCTTTATCTTTATACATTTTCACTATATGAAAATGCATCGCTTATAATTTTTTCTGCAGAGACGGAATATATTTCGACAAGATATTGGTATCGGAATATAAACTTTTTAAGAGATCGAATAAGGCGAATCTTTTGATAGCCCTGGTCCAGTAGCCTGTTTCTCAGATGAAGATGACGTTTCAGGAAATCAGAATAATTGCTACTGGCCCTTGCATAGCGAATCAATTGCGAGATGTAAACACCATATGCAGGAGAAGCTGGTATATTGCTGCTCATGTTTGGAAAATTTATGATTTTAAAATTGAAGTCGTCCCGCTTATCATAAATTTTAGTACTGAGTTGACCACTGTCGTCAAATTCGAGGTATAAGTCCAAAAATGATGCGGACGAAGCTGTATCGGTGGTCTCTTTAACTTCCAACTCTGGAGGATATATCAATGGAAGAAATTCTGCAAATCTAGAATTATTGATAGATAAAACGTCATCAATATACCTGTATGTGAAATTAAAGGCTCTAGCCTCATGAATCTTCTTATCTTTTACAAGCTTTTGAAGAAACTCCGACTCATATGAGTATAAAAATAAATCGGCTAGAAGAGGGGCACAATTCGTACCCATTGGTATGCCGACGACCTGCTGAAACAGTGTCCCTCCAAAGGAGACAAATATGTTATCGATGAGGAACTCCAGCATACTGATCACTTGTTCCTCGGAGTAGCATGTTTTACCTTTATGAATTTTGTTTGAAAAATATGTGGAATTGTAGCCTAACACAACAAATTTTGAGCCTTAGTTTCTATGACTAAAAGCTTTATGAATTGTTTCTTTTAAGCGTGTTTTTAATTTGTCATGCGGTAGGGTGGTATATAGAGTTGAAAAATCAAAAGTTTTGATGGAGGATGCCTGAGAGAAAGATCTTGATTTCAGGTTATCCAAAAGATCTTTAGAGTTTTTCAAAATCCACATGTGATTTATGCCACTACGCGAGTAAACAGTTTCACAATATTTCTGTTGTCCCTCTTTTACTGCAGACAGAATCTTTGTCAGGTGAATAGACAATTCTTTCGTCGAACAAGTTGATGATCCCGCTATGTACCTTTCTTTGTATGGTGTCTTATGGAGTTTAAGTATCCAATATAAATAGGGTAAATCCTCAGACTCTTTACCAGAGGGAATGTTTAAAGAGGTCATGAATGATCTGTGGTTAGCTAGGATTTCATCTTTGTCGAACGAAGTTGGTTTGTTGTGGTATTTCTAGAGGTGTTGCTATTTATGCCTAATTCCTTGATTAGGCATTCGAAGTAATATGATTTACATACAAACACGATATTGTTGGAAGCCTTGTCTGCAGGAACGATAACATATTTGTCATGAAGAGAGGAAAGACACTTAACAGCTTCTTGGTCTTTAAATACAGACTTAGGTCGACTATTAACACAATTTTTGAGTTTGTGAATCCGACCTTGTACTAGAGACCTAATTGTTCTAACCCAGTCTGACAAGGACTCTAACTCAGGATCTTGGTCTACTTCTCTCTTTATCCACCTTCTGGCATAATCTTCAACAGCATCCATAATTATCTTGAAATTATGTTTCCAATTGATGTGTTGAGGTTCTCTGAATTTAGGACCATGAGAAATCACCTTTCGGAGACTCTCATGTTGAATGATATTCAGATCACCAGTGATTACATGTCCAGATGGGTTGTATTGAAAAGGAGAGTGGGAGCAGTCACAAGTCAGAGGGTTCTTAAGGTACTCTTCTATGTTGATATCTTGCAATGCTTCTTTGTAGTTGAAAATTTTACGGCCAATGCTGTTAGTGTAGCTATAGGAGACAATGGGAACAGATTGATTTTTGAAATATGGTGGAATTTCTTTTACGACCTCTTTTCTATTAAGAATGTTGCTGATGTTAATAGCATCGATTCCTTTGTTAGCAAACGGAATATGGACTCGTGCTGTAGTCTGCTGTCAACATGGCCAGGTTGGCAATGCAAATATAATGTTACATTGTAAATTTTATTATTATTATAATATTGAATTTGAGTGACTGTTTTTCTTTTATGTCTGGAATGGGATGTTATAAATATAGTATTGTCTTCTCCCTCGAGAACAGTTTTCCTATAGTGTTGTCTGGTGAGGTATATAGTGCCCTCGCCGTTGGCTCAGGCACTATACCTCACCAGACAACACTATAGGAAAACAGTTCCCTCAGGAGTAGACAATAATAAAATAATATTGCTTGGTTTCTGTTTTGATAATGTTGTGGAGATATAGTTGTTACCATGGTTACATTACAATCATCAATTCTATTGCAGCAATTTTTCTTTCTATTTTTAGATATTGGCGAATGTTTATCAAGTTTGTTTTAGTATATTGCATTATTTTTGTTTCTATTTTTAGATATTGATGAATGTTTATCTAGTTTGACTAACAACTGTCCAGCCAATAGTAATTGTACAAACAATGACGGGAGCTACACATGTACTTGTCTTAATGGGTTTAGTAAAGTTGGATCTCTTTGTCGAGGTACGTAGTTCTTATCATCTGTAGACTCACAGTTTTTTATCAGGCCGAAACTCTGCATTTTTTGGAGTGTATAATTATATTGATGGAGGAAACTTGAGTACCTGTCAAATACCAAAGATCTGCTGCAAGTCAATGACAAATTGTCAAATTAAATTGCTTTGAGCGATATGTCCCCTCAGACATGACACCTATGTAATACATATATATTGTCAGAAAATACAAAACTTATTTGTACGACTTTAGTAACAGGTTAAAAAAACAAGATTCTGGTAATATGTTCTCGTCTGTCTCACAGAGAGAAAGTGAATCTGAGTCTGGCTTACTGCTCTCACCTGTTTCACAAAGAGAAATTGAATCTGAGTCTGGCTTACTGCTCTCACTTGTTTCACAAAGAGAAAGTGAACATGAGTGTGGCTTACTGCTCTCTTTCACCTGTTTATATCTCTATAATGTCAAAAAGTCCAAAACTACTGCCAAATTTTACTGAAAAGAAAAGAAACAAGAAATATCTGTCCTATTGTTTTCAAGAGTGTCCTCATTATGTCTCCCCTTCGAACGAAGGGAGACATATTGTTTTAGTATGATTTTTTCTTCTGCTTCTTCTCAGCGAAGCTTGTCTGGACCATAACTTTTTTGTCTTTCCATATAGGTCAATTGTATTTGGTATGTGGGTGCATGACCATAAGGCGGTGTGTCGCATACCATAATGACCTTTGACCTCAAGGTCAAATAGTTGTTTTTATGCACCCGTCTTTAAGGCGTAACGTATTATGGTATACCTTTGTCCGTCCGTCCGTCCGTCCGTTTCACATGTCGTGCTCTAACTTAAGAACTCCTTGGCCAATTCACTTCAAATTTCACAGAGTTATTGGAATTGATGATCTTACGGTCTGTATACTTTATGGTGAAATTTCGAATTTTCATTCCAGAGTTATGGGACTTTATTTATCAAATTGTACATGATTTTAAGGCAATTTTTCGTATGTCACTCTGTAAATTGAGAACCCCTTGGCCAATTCACTTCAAACTTCGCACAGTTATTGGAATTGGTAGTCTTACGGTCTGTATACTTTTTGGTGAAATTTAGATTTTTCATTCCAGAGTTATGGGACTTAAACTATTATAGTGTTTTATTTCAACATAAATATTGTATAAATGTTCCAATTAATGTTTATGGTGCAGCTGTTGGTGAAATTTAGATTTTTCATTCAAGAGTTATCGGAAAGAAAGTCTTTACAAATATTGTATGAATGTTGACGACGGGCGTATCATGCGCTCTTGGCACAGCTGTTTATTTAAATAGTATTTTCTTTTCCGGACTATAACATTTTTGTCTTTCGAGATACATGTAGGTCAATATTTTGTATGTGGGTGCATGACCATAAGGCGGTGTGTCGCGTACTGTAATTATCTTTATGGGACCTTGACCTTTGACCTGAAGGTCAAATAATTGTTTTTTAAATAGTATTTTCTTGTCCGGGCCATAACATTTCCAGATAGGTCAATGACATTTGGTATGTGGGTGCATGACCATAAGCCGGTGTGTCGTGTAACATAATGACCTTCGTGGGACCTTGACCTTTGACCTCAAGGTCAAATAATTGTTTTTTAAATAGTATCATTCAACTCATAATGTGTAACTTATTGTTGTACAGATGGCCGCATTAAGGGGAGACATAAGTTTTAGGTATCTACAACAGTTCTTTCTAGTTTAAGTCTGTGTTATACTGTTATAATTTCTTACTGATCATCCATTACTATAATTTTCATTTTGAAATATATACTAATTTCGACATTTTTTATTGTAATTTTCAGATATTGATGAATGTACGGAGCGGATTAGTGGATGTCAGCAGACCTGTGATAATAATGATGGTGGATTCACTTGTGGATGTGGGTATGGTTATGAACTTCTACCTGACGGAAAAACATGTAACCAAAGTAAGTAAATATGGCCGTTTCAATAAATAATTCATTTTCTTACGTTATATTGTAGATAAACGCTGGATATAGCCATTTTTATTGTATTATTGTTATTTGGTGTATAGAATTTGATTTTCCAGATGTTCGGTTATCAACCAAAAAAGCCCAATATGAGTGGAGTTATCTTACAAATACCGTGCCCAATGTCTCATGAGTCTGTCAGTAAATCATATGTACAATTATCAACTAATCTCAGAGACAGTTTATAGTACAATTCATAATTATCTTGTTTCTGAATCCTACAATATGTTGGTTTTTTTTTATATTTGTGATATTATAGTTTGTTACTTTAAATGAATAAATAATGTTTAAAGGAAAAGGCTAGTCAGTTGAACAATTGTTATAATTCAATACATTGTAACTTTTTATTTGTAAATAAGTAATTATTAAACAAAAAACAACTTTATTAACATTAATATGCCCAATTAAAAATATGAATATTTGGAATTTCCTGGCATAGTGTAAGCAGCCATGACACCTCTTCATGTGATGTCACACGGACTGATCATGTTATTTGAATAAATAATCTATCTGACTCTTCCCAATATCATGCCCTTTTGGTTATGTTTTAATATCAGATCAGCTGCATTACAATGTTTACAATTGTATATTGTCCTAATTGTTTTGTTAATACTCCCATCCCATGTTACATTTTCATAAAACAAATGAGTTTATATGTAGTTGGGGGGGGGGGGGGGGGGGGGGTATCTACGTATAATTTCATGTTTTACATGAATGTTCGTAGGTTAATTAATTATATATATATAAATGTCAGTTTTAACTCGTTTTATGTGTACACATGCTTTTTTCTTTTTTGTCGCCAATACTATCGTACTTTCTCGAGTTTTTCGTTGTCACTGGTCGGTGTTGACAAGGATAGTTCTGACCGGTAATTACAAAAAAAAAATTCTTTTCACATTTTCCCTTTTCGTTAGTGCAGTAAAATGCTTGACATGAAGTCATAGTGATAAATATCAAAAGATAAATATATACAGATTAATACATGGGCATTTCTATATTGGCCTGGTTATCATCCCCAGACACCCATATTAGCCCGAGACATATATGGAAATGCCCATGTATTACTATTAAACTATTTATTACATACTTCCGACATCTAGAAAAGAGATACCCATATTGGCCTGAGACGAAGTCGAGGCCCATATTGGCCCGGGCCGATATGGAAATGATCTTGTAGTAATCCAATAACCGGTTATTTTCCCGGGGTGTGAAAATATGGACAGTTTACTTCCGGTCATATTGATCATGCAAAAATGCCTTTATTTTAACTAAGTATGTAATAAACGATGTTATTTTACGATTTACATAAATTTTAATGATAAAATTGCAACTGATCAATGCTGATATATTATACGATACCGATTGAACGACGTCACGGGCAGGATGAATCCAAGAATGGATTATTTCTTTTGTCTCCTCCACATTGAAGAGTTTTGAAAAATGGTGATCCCCATTTTTGGTGCTACATGCAACTTCAATGACCAAATTCTACCTTACGGTATACTATTTTTAACATTCATTAACACAGATGTCTTTTATTTACTGTCATTTAAATTTTCACGCTAACTTGTTAAGATCATGGTGTTTTCCTTTAAACTAACTTAAGTATATGGTGTTATAATGTTTTAGCAATAACAGACATTTGTCAGCACCAAGGGTTAAACTGCAGTTATGCTTGTGACAATACTACAATGTCAGAAGGAGAATGGGGCTGTATTTGTGAGGAAGGTTATAAACTAGAGGGAGATAACAGTACCTGTACAAGTAAGTGTTTAAATAGAACCCTACCCCCCTCCCCTTTTTCCACAAAAAAAAATACTGCTCAAATTTGTTTTACAGGGAATTGCAAACACATTTATACATTATCTTTTTAAGTTCTTGTGCATTATACCAAGTTAAATACAGTCTTTGTCTTAATTTTTGCCGAAAGCCAAATTTAGGGAAAAAAAATCAATTTATTGAAGCAAATTTTCTCCACCAATAAAACTGACAGCCATGATATAACTGAAATATTTATCGAGCATGGGTTTTCCAACAATTTTTATGTTTATGTGAATTGTCGTTATCCCGTTTTGTTGATCTATATCTTCTTATCAATTACTTTTACTATTGCAATCAACAGAACACTAACAAATCCACCATTTTCTAAATATATCTAACTCCCGGTGACGTGACGGTGGGAACTCCAGACTTCGACTACACAACATTTCGGACTTCACTTGGTTCTACTATATAGATGCGAGAAGCGTTCCGAGTGGAGTATTTGCTCATGAAGGATGCGCAGTCGTCACATTCCAAAAACTGGGATATCCCTTTACAGAACGTAAAAACAAGCAAGAAAATCGATGAAGATTTAACGGTTTTTCGGTAATTGAAAGTTTTCGGATAATTTTAAAAGCGAGAACGTTACTATTTATGCTTGGTAGCATCACTCGTGATCCTATTTTTTGTAGTAATGCACAAATTTTGTTGCAAGTTAAAAATATTTTTTTCATGTCATTGATGATTATGAAGATTACTGGACGTTGTGTCCTGTAAATTTAAAAAAAAAATGTTTAAAGAAAGGAGGTCCTGTGGAAGCAATGAAGGTCCAGAGAATTTTTTTTATCTACACAGGACCTTCTTACCTTTTAAAAAAAGTTTCACTGGGACTGGATTTAAGCCAACATTCCTTGAGATTTCATTCATTATTCAATGTGAGAGTAATAATCAGATTAAAATATGAGACCTCTAGTTATTTATAGTTATATATTACAACATTTTTCAATTCTTCTTGCAGAAGAGATATTCTGAGGCTGATTTTGTCATGAAAGTTGCCTGGAAAATTGCTTTGTATAACCTTGTTTTTCACCAGCTGCCACTGATACAACATTGTAGTATATTTGACAAAAAAATGCCTTTCAGAGTACCAACAATTTTAGGACAATTCAATGGCAAAATATGCTCAGAATGGCCTCAGAATGCATCTCCTTTAATCTAGAATTTCAAGATACCCCCTGCCTACCAGAGAGGGGGAACCCCCCTCTCGGGCTCTCCCCCACTTGTGCCTGCGGTGTTCGGTTCGTGCCTCCGTCACTCATCTCTCCACCTACTTTATAAATTGAGACTCCTACTTCAATTCTGTTTGAGAACCCTGCCTAATTACTATTAACTTTTACAAATTGTAACAACTTTGTAAAGAAATTTTAGAACATGTAATTTAGCATTATGTTTTTTTCTTTCTTCAGATGTTAATGAATGTGACAGTAATATCTGTACACATTCCTGTAATGATACACTTGGTAGTTACTTCTGTTCCTGTTTCAATGGATTTAAACTGAACGCTGACAAAACAACTTGTACAGGTATGCTAGCGTGGGGTTCACGTTCAGGGACGCAGAGATGTTTACAACTATTGTTTCTCTATATTTTCTACGATTTTTTACCATGAAATATGGACTATGATTTACGGTAATGAAACTACGTTCGGTGGTTTTTGTGTAAACAAATCTTTTTGTTTATGAATCTGAAAAAATAGAATTACCGATCAGTGTCAGCAAAATGCTTGGGAAGAAAAGATGAAGAAAATGAAAAGAATTTAGATAAAGCTTTTAGGAGACTTGATGTAATAATTTGCTGTATTCTAATGTGAAGCTAATGACATCAGCAGGGAGGATTTTTCCTTTGATTGTGATTAAATATTGTGTGTGTAATTATCTCCCTTGTCAGAACATCACCATTTTTCATATTTGATCAAGATTCTTTCATGATAATTACTTAAAGAAAAACTGTTTTTAATGATGCATGGTAGAATCAAAATAGCTTAGGATCTCAAGCTTTCAAAGATTGTCTTTCTTTCAAAAAGCATGTCTGGTGCTGTTGTGGTCATGATGGTATGGTAATTGGATTTATAACTACCTGTGCAATCATTGCCTATATCACCACTAACATGGCGAGGTTTATTCGATACAGCATTATGTGATAAAGTTTGTCAGTGACTTGTGGCAGGTTTTGGTTTTCTCTCCGTGTACTCCGGTTTCCTCATCTAAACCTGACCGCCACGTTATAACTGAAATATTGTTGAAAGTTAGCTTTCAATGCCATAATCCTAATTCTAAAAACATTTCCAGAAATATATGATGAAGTTAAAATCTGTTTTGGAGGTGTAATTTTTAAAAACGCTAGTTTATTATCATATAATATTTGCTTTGAATTTCAGAATGTTCACCTCCATATTATGGAAATAACTGTGAACAGCTGTGTACCTGTGGACCTGGTGCTATTAGCTGTGATTCTAGTCGTGGATGTGTTTGTAGTAGTTCCTGGGAGGGAGATAACTGTGACGTGGATGTTAACGAGTGTGTTGTTACACCTAATATTTGTGGTTCTGATAAGACATGCGTCAACACAGATGGTAGCTATGAGTGTAACTGTAGATCTGGGTACCAGAAAACGTCTACCAATAACAGTATTCCTTGTACAGGTAAGAAATTATTATTTACCTCACCTGGATTACAGGTGCATATTTTCAGGTATTGTCATCATTTGCCATCGTTGTCTACCTCTGTTACCTGTTACACTTCAATATTTTTCTGGCATGCCACTTGGAACACTTACTTGGTAGGATAGTTCCTTAAATTACCCTCTTAAGAAATGTTTTGTCTATCAGAAATCTGAGATTGACGTTAGCTCAGGATAAATAAAGGTCTGATATTTTTTTTTTTCAAAATTAAGAAGAATTAGAAGATACCAAAGAGATAGTCAGAATCTGCAAATCTAAGGACAGACAACACAATGACCAAAAGAAAAAGGACAAAAGGACAAACAACGATCTACAAAACACTCAGTGCCTGAAATGAGGGCCTTTGGCTGGCCCAAACATTTTTTTTTGAGCCAGTAAGAAATTAATCACTGGTCCAAATGACATAATGGTGGCCCAAACATTTTGTGACATTTTTTTTATGAAAAAAAGACATCAGATATCAATATATAAACAGTTTTCAGATTAATTGGTTTTTTTTCAACATTAAAATTCATTCTTTCACCATACCTGTTAACCTCTGGGAACTGCTAGGGGCGAGATCTCCCTCCTACCAACTCTTCTAAGGGGGAGATTTTGTGCGTCGCCTTTAAGCGCACAAAATTGTACCTTGTAGTTGCATACATGTGATAAAGTTGCTATGCTACAACTGGAGATTTGTAAATTTTTGGCTGGAGATTTGGTCTCATAACTGGAGATTTTTTAACGACGTATTTGGTGCATGTTTTTATTGTTAATTGATGTTTTCTTTTTGTTTGTTTCAGTATTGAACCAACTGCATCCCATTTCAATATATATTGTTTACATTTCTGTCTTATTAGTAGTGTTTCATATGATGAATGAAGGATAAAAACTGTATTTATAATTTATTCATAATCATAAGGTTATAACAAAGCAATTAAAATGAAGACAGAATGCTCTGAACAATAAAGTCATAGAGCACTAAAATTAAAAAGTCACTTTGCTGCTGGTGCGTTGGGTGATAGCATACGTTTTGACATTTTTTTGTGGTTTATCAATTCCATCCTGGAACTTAGTCCTTAAATAATACTTTGATCGGCTTTGGTCCCAAACAAGCCATAACAACTCAATCCGAGATGAATTCATTGCACGTTTGATTGAAATAAGAAGTTTTCCTCGGCATCAAAGGTTTTCCGACTCCTCATTTCTCCTGTTTGCACAACGGTTTATAACTATTTTTAATTGCCGCTATCACACTTCTAATCATCTAAGCGTGTGCCACAAACCCACTTCCTTATCCCCAATTAACTGTCAATCAGTGGATAATTGTTGTATAATCATCAACACCTTAATTAATCTCCATGACCCAATTTACCTGTAAAGGTGTCAAACAGATCAATAACCGAATATCATTTACATTCGTATCTCTCGGCATTTTTCATCAGCGCGGGAGTTCCAAATGGGGAATTTCCAGAAATATTGATCACAAAATGTAGGTCAAGATTTTATTGTACTTGATGTTTTTGTTGGGGGGATATCGTGCGAGAGGAAAAGGTGTGTGCGGGTTTGTGTAAGGGGAGATCAATGCCATGATCACATTAATTTAAGACATCCAGAAAAGAGTAGACTAATGCCACTACAAGGACCGCTCTTGCACTCCCCAGAGTGAAGAGTGACATCACTTGTTTCAATCCACTATGAGGAAGTGATTTTAAAGTAAAATAACTTCTCAGTTCGGGGAAATGTCAGTTGGTTATTCATTCCAAACAAGTATCTCACTTTGTTGAAATAACAAACGGTGCTGTCATTTTCTGTTATATAAACAACTGTTAACTTTTCCTGTTATTTTTTAATATGTAAACAAAAGTTCTGGTTCCAAAAAAGAAAACCACTCCCAATTGTCATTAAAATGTAGCCATGTACATGAACTATGAAAAGTTTAAAAGAAGTGACAAGCCAGATCGTTTCCATAGTTTGACATTACTGTCAACGATTTTCTCTCCGTTGTTGGGGAAAATGATTACCTAAGGATTGACACAAAAAGGTTTCCGATTTCTGTAAAAATGAAATTCGTACATGTACATTTTGAATAAATTTCCGAACCGTGAAAGATACCAGATCACAAACATTATAAGTTGACAGAATTCTCTTTATTGTTCACAACTGTCCACTTCGTCCGTGATTTTTAACAATTTTAATAATTAAATCATAAAGAAACAAAAAAGCATGTTTCTTTTCTAATATTTAGTGAATACTTGTGTATTACATGAAAACTTGTAGGAAACGTGTATTGATTGGCTCGATAAAAATACATTATTGGGGAGAACAGTAAATTACTTTAGCTGTGTATTCATTGGCTGCAAAAATGTATTTGGACCAATGTACTGTTTTCGACTAGAACAGAAGAGTTATCTGCCGTTGAAGTTACAGTAAAATATGTCCGGTTTCGGTAAAACAACAATTTTTAACGGTCTTTAGGCAATCGCCCAAACGTTTTTTGTTGGGCCAGTGACTACCTAGTTTGGAGCAGCTTTTGGTCGCCCGAATAAGATATTAGTCGCATTTGGCGACTGGGCGACCGTCCATTTCAGGCACTGATTTAACACACATATAAAACTAAAGAAAAACTAACACGAACCCCACTAAAAACAGGGGGTGAGCATAGGTGCCACGGAAGGGTAAGCAATTCCTGTTTGATTTTGTAATACCTGTGTATTCTGAGATTTTTGATATCGCTAATTTTTTTTCCAGGGATGTTTATTATACCTTCGGGGAGCAGGGTATACTATTTTACCTCTGTCCGTCTGTCCGTCCTTGATATTTTTCGTCGCACTTTTCACAGTAACTGTTGATGGCAGAAATCTGATATTTGGTCACAAGCGTCATATAGGTATACCATATTGCGGGTAGCGTTTTTGGACCCGTCAGATTCCTACTTCCTGTTTGCCGACTTTGTTGATTTTTATACACATTGAACATACATGTGTATATGCACATTTTTCATCGCATCATTTTAAGTGACTATTGATGACAGGAATCTGATATTTGATCACAAGCTTCATGTTGGTACCCCATATCGTGGGAAACGTTTTTGGACCTATCAGATTGCAACTTCCTGTTTGCCGACTTAGTTGGTTTTTATACACATTGAACATACCTGTATATGCACATTTTTCGTCACATTTTTCTCAGCAACTGTTGATGGCAGAGATCTGATATTTGGTCACAAGCTTCATATAGGTACCCCATATCGTGGCAAACGTTTTTGGACCCCTCAGATTCCTACTTCTTGTTTGCCGACTTTGTTGATTTTTATACAAATTGAACATACATTTTGTATATGCCCATTTTTAGTCGCATATTTTTCAGCGACTATTGATGACAGGAAACTGATATTTGGTCACAAGCTTCATATAGGTATGCCATATTGTAGGAAGCGTTTTTGGATCCGTCAGATTCTTACTTCCTGTTTGCCGACTTAGTTGGTTTTTATACACATTGACATATATGCACATTTTTCGTCACATTTTTCTCAGAAACTATTAATGGCAGAAATCTGATATTTGGTCACAAGCTTCATATAGGTATCCTATATCGTGGGATACGTTTTTCGACCCGTCAGATTCCTACTTTCTGTTTGCCGAAGAGCGGGGGTATCATAAATGAGCATTAGCTCACAGGTCATCTTGCTTTAGACAGCTTCCAGGAATGTTCATTTTGGACAGGTTCCAGAAATGTTTATTTTAGACAGGTTCCATGAATGTTTATTTTAGACAGGTTCCAGGAATGTTTATTTTAGACAGGTTCCAGGAATGTTTATTTTAGACAGGTTCCATGAATGTTTATTTTAGACAGATTCCACGAATGTCTATTTTAGACAGGTTCCATGAATGTTTATTTTAGACAGGTCCCAGGAATGTTTATTTTAGACAACTTCCATGAATGTTTATTTTAGACAGGTTCCATGAATGTTTATTTTAGACAGGTTCCAGGAATGTTTATTGTAGACAGGTCCCAGGAATGTTTATTTTAGACAGGTTTCAGGAATGTTTATTTTCGACATGTTCCAGGAATGTTTATTTTAGACAGGTTCCATGAATGTTTATTTTAGACAGATTCAATGAATGTTTATTTTAGACAGGTTCCATGAATGTTTATTATAGACAAGTTCCAGGAACATTTATTTTAGGCATGTTTCATTGTACAAGTATGTGATTCTATTTATAGATATAAACGAGTGTAATGTACAGTCACTGAACAATTGTTCCACAATGACATCCGCATGTCAGAACACCGGAGGTGGATATACATGTAAATGTAAAAGTGGATATCAACAGAAGAATGCTTACGAGTGTGAAGGTAAAAAGATAATTATTGAATCTTCAAAGCAAGGAAAAAAGCTTAAAAAACAGAGATATAGGGAATAATGTCAGTTTGGAAGATTGAGACAGACATCACTTGTATGGCTAGCGAGTCCACTAGGATGAGATGTGTTAAAACTGATAATGTATGTAAAAACCTTCAAAACTGACGTTTTTTTTCGTTTTTATCTGTATTAAATGTCATAATATGATTTCACACTGACCAATATTTTCCAATTTCAAGCCAGTACATAGATACTGAAAATATCACTCGGTGAGATTAAAAGGAAAATGTCCAATTTGCTGATAAAAACAAACTTTAAAAAACCTGCACAGATTCACTTCCACTCAAATACACTACAAACTATCACAAACATGGACAGTACAATAACAGGGTCCGTGGATGACAACATAAACATAGACAGTACAATAACAGAGTATGTCAATGACAACATAAACATGGACAGTACAAAAACAGGGTCTGTGAATGACAACATAAACATAGACAGTACAATAACAGGGTCTGTGAATGACAACATTACCATAGACAGTACAATAACAGGGTCCGTGAATGACAACATAAACATAGACAGTACAATAACAGGGTCCGTGAATGACAACATAAACATGGACAGTACAATAACAGGATCTGTGAATGACAGCATAAACATGGACAGTACAATAACAGGGTCTATGAATGACAACATAAACATGGACAGTACAATAACAGGGTCCGTGAAAGACAATATAAACATGGACAGTACAATAACAGGGTCTGTGAATGACAACATAAACATGGACAGTACAATAACAGGGTCAGTGAATGACAACATAAACATGGATAGTACAATAACAGGATCTGTGAATGACAATGTAAACATGGAGAGTGCAATAACAGGATCTGTGAATGACAACATAAACATGGACAGTACAATAACAGGGTCAGTGAATGACAACATAAACATGGACAGTACAATAACAGGGTCAGTGAATAACAATATAAACATAGACAGTACAATAACAGGGTCCGTGAATGACAACATAAACATGGATACTACAATAACAGAGTCTGTGAATGACAACATAGACATAGACAGTACAATAACAGGGTCAGTGAATGACAAAATAAACATGGAGAGTACAATAACAGGGTTGGAGAATGACAACATAAACATGGACAGTACAATAACAGGGTCGGTGAATGACAACATACACATAGACAGTACAATAAGTGGGTCGGTGAATGACAACATAAACATGGACAGTACAATAACGAGAGTCGATGAATGACAACATAAACATAGACAGTACAATAACAGGGTCGGTGAATACCAACATAACCATGGACAGTACAATAACAGGGTCGGAGAATGACAACATAAACATAGACAGTATAATAAAAGGGTCCGTGGATGACAACATAAACATAGACAGTACAATAACAGGGTCAGTGAATGACAAAATAAACATGGACAGTACAATAACAGGGTCGGTGAATGACAACATAAACATGGACAGTACAATCAAAGGGTTCGTGGATGACAACATAAACATGGACAGTACAATAACAGGGTCGGTGAATGACAACATGAACATGTACAGTACAATAACAGGGTCTGTGAATGACAACATGAACATGGACAGTACTGTAAAAGGGTCGGTGAATGACAACATAAACATGGACAGTACAATAACAGGGTCGGTGAATGACAACATGAACATGGACAGTACAATAACAGGGTCGGTGAATGACAATATAAACATAGACAGTACAATAACAGGATCAGTGAATGACAACATAAACATGGACAGTACAATAACAGGATCTGTGAATGACAACATAAACATAGACAGTACAATAACAGGGTCCGTGAATGACAACATACACATGGACAGTACAATAACAAGGTCCGTGAATGACAACATAAACATGGATACTACAATAACAGAGTCTGTGAATGACAACATAAACATAGACAGTACAATAACAGGGTCCGTGAATGACAACATAAACATGGATACTACAATAACAGAGGCTGTGAATGACAACATAAACATAGACAGTACAATAACAGGATCCGTGAATGACAACATAAACATAGACAGTACAATAACAGGGTCCGTGAATGACAACATAAACATGGACAGTACAATAACAGGGTCCGTGAATGACAACATAAACATAGACAGTACAATAACAGTGTCCGTGGATGACAACATAAACATAGACAGTACAATAACAGGATCCGTGAATGACAAAATAAAAATGGACAGTACAATAACAGGGTCGGTGAATGACAACATAAACATGGACAGGACAATAACAGGGTCGGAGAACGACAACATAAACATGGACAGTACAATAACAGGGTCGGTGAATGACAACATAAACATAGACAGTACAATAACTGGGTCGGTGAATGACAACATAAACATGGACAGTACAATAACAGGGTCGGTGAATGACAACATAAACATAGACAGTACAATAAGTGGGTCGGTGAATGACAACATAAACATGGACAGTACAATAACAGGGTCGGTGAATGACAACATAAACATAGACAGTACAATAACAGGGTCGGTGAATGACAACATAAACAGACAGTACAATAACAGGGTCCGTGAATGACAACATAAACATAGACAGTACAATAACAGGGTCGGTGAATGACAACATAACATGGACAGTACAATAACAGGGTCAGTGAATGACAACATAAACATAGACAATACAATAACATGGTCGGTGAATGACAACATAAACATGGACAGTACAATAACAGGGTCAGTGAATGACAACATAAACATGGACAGTACAATAACAGGGTCGGTGAATGACAACATAAACATAGACAGTACAATAACAGGGTCTGTGAATGACAACATAAACATGGACAGTACAATAACAGGGTCTGTGAATGACAACATAAACATAGACAATACAATAACATGGTCGGTGAATGACAACATAAACATAGACAATACAATAAGTGGGTCGGTGAATGACAACATAAACATAGACAATACAATAAGTGGGTCGGTGAATGACAACATAAACATAGACAGTACAATAACAGGGTCTGTGAATGACAACATAAACATAGACAGTACAATAACAGGGTCGGTGAATGACAACATAAACATAGACAATACAATAACATGGTCGGTGAATGACAACATAAACATAGACAATACAATAAGTGGGTCTGTGAATGACAACATAAACATAGACAATACAATAAGTGGGTCGGTGAATGACAACATAAACATAGACAGTACAATAACACGGTCGGTGAATGACAACATAAACATAGACAGTGCAATAACAGGGTCGGTGAATGACAACATAAACATAGACAGTACAATAACAGTGTCCGTGGATGACAACATAAACATAGACAGTACAATAACAGGGTCCGTGAATGACAAAATAAAAATGGACAGTACAATAACAGGGTCGGTGAATGACAACATAAACATGGACAGTACAATAACAGGGTCGGAGAACGACAACATAAACATGGACAGTACAATAACAGGGTCGGTGAATGACAACATAAACATAGACAGTACAATAACTGGGTCGGTGAATGACAACATAAACATGGACAGTACAATAACAGGGTCGGTGAATGACAACATAAACATAGACAGTACAATAACAGGGTCGGTGAATGACAACATAAACATGGACAGTACAATAACAGGGGCGGTGAATGACAACATAGACATGGACAGTACAATAACATGGTCGGTGAATGACAACATAAACATGGACAGTACAATAACAGAGTCTGTGAATGACAACATAAACATGGACAGTACAATAACAGGGTCTGTGAATGACAACATAAACATAGACAGTACAATAACAGGGTCGGTGAATGACAACATAAACATGGACAGTACAATAACATGGTCGGTGAATGACAACATAAACATGGACAGTACAATAACAGAGTCTGTGAATGACAACATAAACATGGACAGTACAATAACAGGGTCTGTGAATGACAACATAAACATAGACAGTACAATAACATGGTCTGTGAATGACAACATAAACATGGACAGTACAATAACAGGGTCGGTGAATGACAACATAAACATAGACAGTACAATAACAGTGTCTGTGAATGACAACATAAACATGGACAGTACAATAACAGGGTCTGTGAATGACAACATAAACATAGACAGTACAATAACATGGTCTGTGAATGACAACATAAACATGGACAGTACAATAACAGGGTCGGTGAATGACAACATAAACATGGACAGTACAATAACAGGGTCCGTGAATGACAACATAAACATAGAGAGTACAATAGCAGGGTCAGTCAATGACAACATAAACATAGACAGTACAATAACAGGGTCGGTGAATGACAACATAAACATGGACAGTACAATAACAGGGTCGGTGAATGACAACATAAACATAGACAGTACAATAACAGGGTCCGTGAATGACAACATAAACATAGACAGTACAATAACAGGGTCCGTGAATGACAACATAAACATGGACAGTACAATAACAGGGTCGGAGAACGACAACATAAACATGGACAGTACAATAACAGGGTCGGTGAATGACAACATAAACATAGACAGTACAATAACAGGGTCGGTGAATGACAACATAAACATAGACAGTACAATAACAGGGTCGGTGAATGACAACATAAACATGGACAGTACAATAACAGCGTCGGTGAATGACAACATAACATGGACAGTGCAATAACAGGGTCGGTGAATGACAACATAAACATAGACAGTACAATAACAGGGTCGGTGAATGACAACATAAACATAGACAGTACAATAACAGGGTCGGTGAATGACAACATAAACATGGACAGTACAATAACAGGGTCTGTGAATGACAACATAAACATAGACAATACAATAAGTGGGTCGGTGAATGACAACATAAACATAGACAGTACAATAACACGGTCGTTGAATGACAACATAAACATAGACAGTACAATAACAGGGTCGGTGAATGACAACATAAACATAGACAGTGCAATAACAGGGTCGGTGAATGACAACATAAACATAGACAGTACAATAACAGTGTCCGTGGATGACAACATAAACATAGACAGTACAATAACAGGGTCCGTGAATGACAAAATAAAAATGGACAGTACAATAACAGGGTCGGTGAATGACAACATAAACATGGACAGTACAATAACAGGGTCGGAGAACGACAACATAAACATGGACAGTACAATAACAGGGTCGGTGTATGACAACATAAACATAGACAGTACAATAACTGGGTCGGTGAATGACAACATAAACATGGACAGTACAATAACAGGGTCGGTGAATGACAACATAAACATAGACAGTACAATAACAGGGTCGGTGAATGACAACATAAACATGGACAGTACAATAACAGGGGCGGTGAATGACAACATAAACATGGACAGTACAATAACATGGTCGGTGAATGACAACATAAACATGGACAGTACAATAACATGGTCGGTGAATGACAACATAAACATGGACAGTACAATAACAGAGTCTGTGAATGACAACATAAACATGGACAGTACAATAACAGGGTCTGTGAATGACAACATAAACATGGACAGTACAATAACAGGGTCGGTGAATGACAACATAAACATAGACAGTACAATAACAGGGTCGGTGAATGACAACATAAACATAGACAGTACAATAACAGGGTCGGTGAATGACAACATAAACATGGACAGTACAATAACAGCGTCGGTGAATGACAACATAACATGGACAGTGCAATAACAGGGTCGGTGAATGACAACATAAACATAGACAGTACAATAACAGGGTCGGTGAATGACAACATAAACATAGACAGTACAATAACAGGGTCGGTGAATGACAACATAAACATGGACAGTACAATAACAGGGTCTGTGAATGACAACATAAACATAGACAATACAATAAGTGGGTCGGTGAATGACAACATAAACATAGACAGTACAATAACACGGTCGGTGAATGACAACATAAACATAGACAGTACAATAACAGGGTCGGTGAATGACAACATAAACATAGACAGTGCAATAACAGGGTCGGTGAATGACAACATAAACATAGACAGTACAATAACAGTGTCCGTGGATGACAACATAAACATAGACAGTACAATAACAGGGTCCGTGAATGACAAAATAAAAATGGACAGTACAATAACAGGGTCGGTGAATGACAACATAAACATGGACAGTACAATAACAGGGTCGGAGAACGACAACATAAACATGGACAGTACAATAACAGGGTCGGTGAATGACAACATAAACATAGACAGTACAATAACTGGGTCGGTGAATGACAACATAAACATGGACAGTACAATAACAGGGTCGGTGAATGACAACATAAACATAGACAGTACAATAACAGGGTCGGTGAATGACAACATAAACATGGACAGTACAATAACAGGGGCGGTGAATGACAACATAAACATGGACAGTACAATAACATGGTCGGTGAATGACAACATAAACATGGACAGTACAATAACAGAGTCTGTGAATGACAACATAAACATGGACAGTACAATAACAGGGTCTGTGAATGACAACATAAACATAGACAGTACAATAACAGGGTCGGTGAATGACAACATAAACATAGACAATACAATAACATGGTCGGTGAATGACAACATAAACATAGACAATACAATAAGTGGGTCTGTGAATGACAACATAAACATGGACAGTACAATAACAGGGTCTGTGAATGACAACATAAACATAGACAGTACAATAACACGGTCGGTGAATGACAACATAAACATAGACAGTACAATAACAGGGTCGGTGAATGACAACATAAACATAGACAGTGCAATAACAGGGTCGGTGAATGACAACATAAACATAGACAGTACAATAACAGTGTCCGTGGATGACAACATAAACATAGACAGTACAATAACAGGGTCCGTGAATGACAAAATAAAAATGGACAGTACAATAACAGGGTCGGTGAATGACAACATAAACATGGACAGTACAATAACAGGGTCCGTGAATGACAACATAAACATAGAGAGTACAATAGCAGGGTCAGTCAATGACAACATAAACATAGACAGTACAATAACAGGGTCGGTGAATGACAACATAAACATGGACAGTACAATAACAGGGTCGGTGAATGACAACATAAACATAGACAGTACAATAACAGGGTCCGTGAATGACAACATAAACATAGACAGTACAATAACAGGGTCCGTGAATGACAACATAAACATGGACAGTACAATAACAGGGTCGGAGAACGACAACATAAACATGGACAGTACAATAACAGGGTCGGTGAATGACAACATAAACATAGACAGTACAATAACAGGGTCGGTGAATGACAACATAAACATAGACAGTACAATAACAGGGTCGGTGAATGACAACATAAACATGGACAGTACAATAACAGCGTCGGTGAATGACAACATAACATGGACAGTGCAATAACAGGGTCGGTGAATGACAACATAAACATAGACAGTACAATAACAGGGTCGGTGAATGACAACATAAACATAGACAGTACAATAACAGGGTCGGTGAATGACAACATAAACATGGACAGTACAATAACAGGGTCTGTGAATGACAACATAAACATAGACAGTACAATAACAGGGTCAATGAATGACAACATAAACATGGACAGTACAATAACAGGGTCCGTGGATGACAAAATAAACATAGACAGTACAATAACAGGGTCGGTGAATGACAACATAAACATGGACAGTACAATAACAGGGTCGGAGAACGACAACATAAACATGGACAGTACAATAACAGGGTCCGTGAATGACAACATAAACATGGACAGTACAATAACAGGGTCGGAGAACGACAACATAAACATGGACAGTACAATAACAGGGTCGGAGAACGACAACATAAACATAGAGAGTACAATAACAGGGTCCGTGAAAGACAACATAAACATGGACAGTACAATAACAGGGTCGGAGAACGACAACATAAACATGGACAGTACAATAACAGGGTCGGTGAATGACAACATAAACATAGACAGTACAATAACAGGGTCAATGAATGACAACATAAACATAGAGAGTACAATAACAGGGTCGGTGAATGACAACATAAACATAGACAATACAATAAGTGGGTCGGTGAATGACAACATAAACATAGACAATACAATAAGTGGGTCGGTGAATGACAACATAAACATAGACAATACAATAAGTGGGTCGGTGAATGACAACATAAACATAGACAGTACAATAACAGGGTCGGTGAATGACAACATAAACATAGACAGTACAATAACAGGGTCCGTGAATGACAACATAAACATAGACAGTACAATAACAGTGTCCGTGGATGACAACATAAACATAGACAGTACAATAACAGGGTCCGTGAATGACAAAATAAAAATGGACAGTACAATAAAAGGGTCGGTGAATGACAACATAAACATGGACAGTACAATAACAGGGTCGGTGAATGACAACATAAACATAGACAGTACAATAACAGGGTCCGTGAATGACAACATAAACATGGACAGTACAATAACAGGGTCCGTGAATCACAACATAAACATAGAGAGTACAATAACAGGGTCTGTGAATGACAACATAAACATAGACAGTACAATAACAGGGTCGGTGAATAACAACATAAACATAGACAGTACAATAACAGGGTCTGTGAATGACAACATAAACATAGACAGTACAATAATAGGGTCGGTGAATGACAACATAAACATAGAGAGTACAATAACAGGGTCGGTGAATGACAACATAAACATAGACAATACAATAAGTGGGTCGGTGAATGACAACATAAACATAGACAATACAATAAGTGGGTCGGTGAATGACAACATAAACATAGACAGTACAATAACAGGGTCGGTGAATGACAACATAAACATAGACAGTACAATAACAGGGTCCGTGAATGACAACATAAACATAGACAGTACAATAACAGTGTCCGTGGATGACAACATAAACATAGACAGTACAATAACAGGGTCCGTGAATGACAAAATAAAAATGGACAGTACAATAACAGGGTCGGTGAATGACAACATAAACATGGACAGTACAATAACAGGGTCGGAGAACGACAACATAAACATGGACAGTACAATAACAGGGTCGGTGAATGACAACATAAACATAGACAGTACAATAACTGGGTCGGTGAATGACAACATAAACATGGACAGTACAATAACAGGGTCAGTGAATGACAACATAAACATAGACAGTACAATAACAGGGTCGGTGAATGACAACATAAACATGGACAGTACAATAACAGGGGCGGTGAATGACAACATAAACATGGACAGTACAATAACAGGGTCGGAGAACGACAACATAAACATAGACAGTACAATAACAGGGTCCGTGAATGACAACATAAACATGGACAGTACAATAACAGGGTCGGAGAACGACAACATAAACATGGACAGTACAATAACAGGGTCGGTGAATGACAACATAAACATAGACAGTACAATAACAGGGTCAATGAATGACAACATAAACATAGAGAGTACAATAACAGGGTCGGTGAATGACAACATAAACATAGAGAGTACAATAACAGGGTCGGTGAATGACAACATAAACATGGACAGTACAATAACAGGGTCGGTGAATGACAACATAAACATAGACAGTACAATAACAGGGTCCGTGAATGACAACATAAACATAGACAGTACAATAACAGGGTCAGTCAATGACAACATAAACATACAGAGTACAATAACAGGGTCCGTGAATGACAACATAAACATGGACAGTACAATAACAGGGTCGGTGAATGACAACATAAACATAGACAGTACAATAAAAGGGTCTGTGAATGACAACATAAACATAGAGAGTACAATAACAGAGTCAGTGAATGACAACATAAACATGGACAGTACAATAACAGGGTCTGTGAATGACAACATAAACATAGAGAGTACAATAACAGGGTCTGTGAATGACAACATAAACATAGAGAGTACAATAACAGGGTCAGTCAATGACAACATAAACATAGAGAGTACAATAACAGGGTCAGTCAATGACAACATAAACATAGACAGTACAATAACAGGGTCCGTGAATGACAACATAAACATAGACAGTACAATAACAGTGTCCGTGGATGACAACATAAACATAGACAGTACAATAACAGGGTCCGTGAATGACAAAATAAAAATGGACAGTACAATAACAGGGTCGGTGAATGACAACATAAACATGGACAGTACAATAACAGGGTCGGAGAACGACAACATAAACATGGACAGTACAATAACAGGGTCGGTGAATGACAACATAAACATAGACAGTACAATAACTGAGTCGGTGAATGACAACATAAACATGGACAGTACAATAACAGGGTCGGTGAATGACAACATAAACATAGACAGTACAATAACAGGGTCGGTGAATGACAACATAAGCATGGACAGTACAATAACAGGGGCGGTGAATGACAACATAAACATGGACAGTACAATAACATGGTCGGTGAATGACAACATAAACATGGACAGTACAATAACAGAGTCTGTGAATGACAACATAAACATGGACAGTACAATAACAGGGTCTGTGAATGACAACATAAACATAGACAGTACAATAACAGGGTCGGTGAATGACAACATAAACATGGACAGTACAATAACATGGTCGGTGAATGACAACATAAACATGGACAGTACAATAACAGAGTCGGTGAATGACAACATAAACATGGACAGTACAATAACAGGGTGTGTGAGTGACAACATAAACATAGACAGTACAATAACATGGTCTGTGAATGACAACATAAACATGGACAGTACAATAACAGGGTCGGTGAATGACAACATAAACATAGACAGTACAATAACAGTGTCTGTGAATGACAACATAAACATGGACAGTACAATAACAGGGTCTGTGAATGACAACATAAACATAGACAGTACAATAACATGGTCTGTGAATGACAACATAAACATGGACAGTACAATAACAGGGTCGGTGAATGACAACATAAACATGGACAGTACAATAACAGGGTCCGTGAATGACAACATAAACATGGACAGTACAATAACAGGGTCCGTGGATGACAACATAAACATAGAGAGTACAATAGCAGGGTCAGTCAATGACAACATAAACATAGACAGTACAATAACAGGGTCGGTGAATGACAACATAAACATAGACAGTACAATAACAGGGTCCGTGAATGACAACATAAACATAGACAGTACAATAACAGGGTCCGTGAATGACAACATAAACATAGACAGTACAATAACAGGGTCGGTGAATGACAACATAAACATGGACAGTACAATAACAGGGTCGGTGAATGACAACATAACATGGACAGTGCAATAACAGGGTCGGTGAATGACAACATAAACATAGACATTACAATAACAGGGTCGGTGAATGACAACATAAACATAGACAGTACAATAACAGGGTCGGTGAATGACAACATAAACATGGACAGTACAATAACAGGGTCTGTGAATGACAACATAAACATAGACAGTACAATAACAGGGTCAATGAATGACAACATAAACATGGAGAGTACAATAACAGGGTCCGTGGATGACAAAATAAACATAGACAGTACAATAACAGGGTCGGTGAATGACAACATAAACATGGACAGTACAATAACAGGGTCGGAGAACGACAACATAAACATGGACAGTACAATAACAGGGTCCGTGAATGACAACATAAACATGGACAGTACAATAACAGGGTCGGAGAACGACAACATAAACATGGACAGTACAATAACAGGGTCCGTGAATGACAAAATAAACATAGACAGTACAATAACAGGGTCGGTGAATGACAACATAAACATGGACAGTACAATAACAGGGTCAGTGAACGACAACATAAACATAGACAGTACAATAACAGGGTCCGTGAATGACAACATAAACATGGACAGTACAATAACAGGGTCGGAGAACGACAACATAAACATGGACAGTACAATAACAGGGTCGGTGAATGACAACATAAACATAGACAGTACAATAACAGGGTCGGTGAATGACAACATAAACATGGACAGTACAATAACAGGGTCCGTGAATGACAACATAAACATAGAGAGTACAATAACAGGGTCTGTGAATGACAACATAAACATAGACAGTACAATAACAGGGTCAATGAATGACAACATAAACATGGACAGTACAATAACAGGGTCCGTGGATGACAAAATAAACATAGACAGTACAATAACAGGGTCGGTGAATGACAACATAAACATGGACAGTACAATAACAGGGTCCGTGGATGACAAAATAAACATGGACAGTACAATAACATGGTCTGTGAATGACAACATAAACATGGACAGTACAATAACATGGTCGGTGAATGACAACATAAACATGGACAGTACAATAACAGAGTCTGTGAATGACAACATAAACATGGACAGTACAATAACAGGGTCTGTGAATGACAACATAAACATAGACAGTACAATAACAGGGTCGGTGAATGACAACATAAACATAGACAGTACAATAACGAGAGTCGATGAATGACAACATAAACATAGACAGTACAATAACAGGGTCCGTGAATGACAACATAAACATAGACAGTACAATAACAGGGTCGGTGAATGACAACATAACATGGACAGTACAATAACAGGGTTCGTGGATGACAACATAAACATGGACAGTACAATAACAGGGTCGGTGAATGACAACATAAACATGGACAGTACAATAACAGGGTCTGTGAATGACAACATAAACATGGACAGTAAAATAACAGGGTCGGTGAATGACAACATAACATGGACAGTACAAAAACAGGGTTCGTTGATGACAACATAAACATGGACAGTAAAATAACAGGGTCGGTGAATGACAACATATACATGGCCAGTACAATAACAGGGTCTGTGAATGACAACATAAACATAGACAGTACAATAACAGGGTCTGTGAATGACAACATTAACATAGACAGTGTAATAACAGAGTCTGTGAATGACAACATAAACATGGACAGTACAATAACAGGGTCCGTGAATGACAACATAAAGATAGTCAGTACAATAACAGGGTCGGAGAATGACAACATAAACATGGACAGTACAATAACAGGGTCCGTGAATGACAACATAAACATGGACAGTACAATAACAGGATCTGTGAATGACAACATAAACATGGACAGTACAATAACAGGGTCTGTGAATGACAACATAAACATGGACAGTACAATAACAGGGTCCGTGAAAGACAATATAAACATGGACAGTTCAATAACAGGGTCTGTGAATGACAACATAAACATGGACAGTACAATAACAGGGTCAGTGAATGACAACATAAACATGGACAGTACAATAACAGGATCTGTGAATGACAATGTAAACATGGACAGTGCAATAACAGGATCTGTGAATGACAACATAAACATGGACAGTACAATAACAGGGTCAGTGAATGACAACATAAACATGGACAGTAAAATAACAGGGTCGGTGAATGACAATATAAACATAGATAGTACAATAACAGGGTCAGTGAATAACAATATAAACATAGATAGTACAATAACAGGGACCGTGAATGACAACATAAACATGGATACTACAATAACAGAGACTGTGAATGACAACATAAACATAGACAGTACAATAACAGGGTCAGTGAATGACAAAATAAACATGGACAGTACAATAACAGGGTCGGAGAATGACAACATAAACATGGACAGTACAATAACAGGGTCGGTGAATGACAACAGAAACATAGACAGTACAATAAGTGGGTCGATGAATGACAACATAAACATGGACAGTACAATAACGAGAGTCGATGAATGACAACATAAACATAGACAGTACAATAACAGGGTCGGTGAATACCAACATAAACATGGACAGTACAATAACAGGGTCAGTGAATGACAACATAAACATAGACAGTACAATAACAGGGTCTGTGAATGACAACATTAACATAGACAGTACAATAACAGAGTCTGTGAATGACAACATAAACATAGACAGTACAATAACAGAGTCTGTCAATGACAACATAAACATGGACAGTACAAAAACAGGGTCTGTGAATGACAACATAAACATAGACAGTACAATAACAGGGTCTGTGAATGACAACATTAACATAGACAGTGCAATAACAGAGTCTGTGAATGACAACATAAACATGGACAGTACAATAACAGGGTCCGTGAATGACAACATAAACATAGTCAGTACAATAACAGGGTCGGAGAATGACAACATAAACATGGACAGTACAATAACAGGGTCCGTGAATGACAATATAAACATAGACAGTACAATAACAGGGTCCGTGAATGACAACATAAACATGGACAGTACAATAACAGGATCTGTGAATGACAACATAAACATGGACAGTACAATAACAGGGTCTGTGAATGACAAGATAAACATGGACAGTACAATAACAGGGTCCGTGAAAGACAATATAAACATGGACAGTTCAATAACAGGGTCTGTGAATGACAACATAAACATGGACAGTACAATAACAGGGTCAGTGAATGACAACATAAACATGGACAGTACAATAACAGGATCTGTGGATGACAATGTAAACATGGACAGTGCAATAACAGGATCTGTGAATGACAACATAAACATGGACAGTACAATAACAGGGTCAGTGAATGACAACATAAACATGGACAGTACAATAACAGGGTCCGTGAATGACAAAATAAACATAGACAGTACAATAACAGGGTCGGTGAATGACAACATAAACATGGACAGTACAATAACAGGGTCAGTGAACGACAACATAAACATAGACAGTACAATAACAGGGTCCGTGAATGACAACATAAACATGGACAGTACAATAACAGGGTCGGAGAACGACAACATAAACATGGACAGTACAATAACAGGGTCGGTGAATGACAACATAAACATAGACAGTACAATAACAGGGTCGGTGAATGACAACATAAACATGGACAGTACAATAACAGGGTCCGTGAATGACAACATAAACATAGAGAGTACAATAACAGGGTCTGTGAATGACAACATAAACATAGACAGTACAATAACAGGGTCAATGAATGACAACATAAACATGGACAGTACAATAACAGGGTCCGTGGATGACAAAATAAACATAGACAGTACAATAACAGGGTCGGTGAATGACAACATAAACATGGACAGTACAATAACAGGGTCCGTGGATGACAAAATAAACATGGACAGTACAATAACAGGGTCTGTGAATGACAACATAAACATGGACAGTACAATAACATGGTCGGTGAATGACAACATAAACATGGACAGTACAATAACAGAGTCTGTGAATGACAACATAAACATGGACAGTACAATAACAGGGTCTGTGAATGACAACATAAACATAGACAGTACAATAACAGGGTCGGTGAATGACAACATAAACATAGACAGTACAATAACGAGAGTCGATGAATGACAACATAAACATAGACAGTACAATAACAGGGTCCGTGGATGACAAAATAAACATAGACAGTACAATAACAGAGTCTGTGAATGACAACATAAACATGGACAGTACAATAACAGGGTCTGTGAATGACAACATAAACATAGACAGTACAATAACAGGGTCGGTGAATGACAACATAACATGGACAGTACAATAACAGGGTTCGTGGATGACAACATAAACATGGACAGTACAATAACAGGGTCGGTGAATGACAACATAAACATGGACAGTACAATAACAGGGTCTGTGAATGACAACATAAACATGGACAGTAAAATAACAGGGTCGGTGAATGACAACATAACATGGACAGTACAAAAACAGGGTTCGTTGATGACAACATAAACATGGACAGTAAAATAACAGGGTCGGTGAATGACAACATATACATGGCCAGTACAATAACAGGGTCTGTGAATGACAACATAAACATAGACAGTACAATAACAGGGTCTGTGAATGACAACATTAACATAGACAGTGTAATAACAGAGTCTGTGAATGACAACATAAACATGGACAGTACAATAACAGGGTCCGTGAATGACAACATAAAGATAGTCAGTACAATAACAGGGTCGGAGAATGACAACATAAACATGGACAGTACAATAACAGGGTCCGTGAATGACAACATAAACATGGACAGTACAATAACAGGATCTGTGAATGACAACATAAACATGGACAGTACAATAACAGGGTCTGTGAATGACAACATAAACATGGACAGTACAATAACAGGGTCCGTGAAAGACAATATAAACATGGACAGTTCAATAACAGGGTCTGTGAATGACAACATAAACATGGACAGTACAATAACAGGGTCAGTGAATGACAACATAAACATGGACAGTACAATAACAGGATCTGTGAATGACAATGTAAACATGGACAGTGCAATAACAGGATCTGTGAATGACAACATAAACATGGACAGTACAATAACAGGGTCAGTGAATGACAACATAAACATGGACAGTAAAATAACAGGGTCGGTGAATGACAATATAAACATAGATAGTACAATAACAGGGTCAGTGAATAACAATATAAACATAGATAGTACAATAACAGGGTCCGTGAATGACAACATAAACATGGATACTACAATAACAGAGTCTGTGAATGACAACATAAACATAGACAGTACAATAACAGGGTCAGTGAATGACAAAATAAACATGGACAGGACAATAACAGGGTCGGAGAATGACAACATAAACATGGACAGTACAATAACAGGGTCGGTGAATGACAACAGAAACATAGACAGTACAATAAGTGGGTCGATGAATGACAACATAAACATGGACAGTACAATAACGAGAGTCGATGAATGACAACATAAACATAGACAGTACAATAACAGGGTCGGTGAATACCAACATAAACATGGACAGTACAATAACAGGGTCAGTGAATGACAACATAAACATAGACAGTACAATAACAGGGTCTGTGAATGACAACATTAACATAGACAGTACAATAACAGAGTCTGTGAATGACAACATAAACATAGACAGTACAATAACAGAGTCTGTCAATGACAACATAAACATGGACAGTACAAAAACAGGGTCTGTGAATGACAACATAAACATAGACAGTACAATAACAGGGTCTGTGAATGACAACATTAACATAGACAGTGCAATAACAGAGTCTGTGAATGACAACATAAACATGGACAGTACAATAACAGGGTCCGTGAATGACAACATAAACATAGTCAGTACAATAACAGGGTCGGAGAATGACAACATAAACATGGACAGTACAATAACAGGGTCCGTGAATGACAATATAAACATAGACAGTACAATAACAGGGTCCGTGAATGACAACATAAACATGGACAGTACAATAACAGCATCTGTGAATGACAACATAAACATGGACAGTACAATAACAGGGTCTGTGAATGACAAGATAAACATGGACAGTACAATAACAGGGTCCGTGAAAGACAATATAAACATGGACAGTTCAATAACAGGGTCTGTGAATGACAACATAAACATGGACAGTACAATAACAGGGTCAGTGAATGACAACATAAACATGGACAGTACAATAACAGGATCTGTGAATGACAATGTAAACATGGACAGTGCAATAACAGGATCTGTGAATGACAACATAAACATGGACAGTACAATAACAGGGTCAGTGAATGACAACATAAACATGGACAGTACAATAACAGGGTCAGTGAATAACAATATAAACATAGATAGTACAATAACAGGGTCCGTGAATGACAACATAAACATGGATACTACAATAACAGAATCTGTGAATGACAACATAAACATAGACAGTGCAATAACAGGGTCAGTGAATGACAAAATAAACATGGACAGTACAATAACAGGGTCGGAGAATGACAACATAAACATGGACAGTACAATAACAGGGTCGGTGAATGACAACATAAACATAGACAGTACAATAAGTGGGTCGGTGAATGACAACATAAACATGGACAGTACAATAACGAGAGTCGATGAATGACAACATAAACATAGACAGTACAATAACAGGGTCGGTGAATACCAACATAAACATGGACAGTACAATAACAGGGTCAGTGAATGACAAAATAAACATGGACAGTACAATAACAGGGTCGGAGAATGACAACATAAACTTGGACAGTACAATAAAAGGTTCCGTGAATGACAACATAAACATAGACAGTATAATAACAGGGTCCGTGGATGACAACATAAACATAGACAGTACAATAACAGGGTCAGTGAATGACAAAATAAACATGGACAGTACAATAACAGGGTCGGTGAATGACAACATAAACATGGACAGTACAATAACAGGGTCGGAGAATGACAACATAAACATGGACAGTACAATAATAGGGTCGGTGAATGACAACATAAACATAGACAGTACAATAAGTGGGTCGGTGAATGACAACATAAACATGGACAGTACAATAACAGGGTCGGTGAATGACAACATAAACATAGAGAGTACAATAACAGGGTCGGTGAATGACAACATAAACATGGACAGTACAATAACAGGGTCGGTGAATGACAACATAAACATGGACAGTACAATAACGAGAGTCGATGAAGGACAACATAAACATAGACAGTACAATAACAGGGTCCGTGGATGACAACATAAACATGGACAGTACAATAACGAGAGTCGATGAATGACAACATAAACATAGACAGTACAATAACAGGGTCGGTGAATGACAACATAAACATAGACAGTACAATAAAAGGGTCCGTGAATGACAAAATAAACATGGACAGTACAATAACAGGGTCGGTGAATGACAACATAAACATAGAAAGTACAATAAAAGGGTCCGTGAATGACAAAATAAACATGGACAGTACAATAACAGGGTCGGAGAATGACAACATAAACATGGACAGTACAATAACAGGGTCGGTGAATGACAACATAAACATAGACAGTACAATAAGTGGGTCGGAGAATGATAACATAAACATGGACAGTACAATAACAGGGTTGGTGAATGACAACATGAACATAGACAGTACAATAACAGGGTCGGTGAATGACAACATAAACATGGACAGTACAATAACAGGGTCGGTGAATGACAACATAAACATGGACAGTACAATAACGAGAGTCGATGAATGACAACATAAACATAGACAGTACAATAACAGAGTCTGTGAATGTCAACATAAACATGGACAGTACAATAACAGGTTCTGTGAATGACAACATAAACATGGACAGTACAATAACAGGGTCGGTGAATGACAACATAAACATGGACAGTACAATAACAGGGTCGGTGAATGACAACATAAACATGGACAGTACAATAACAGGGTCGGAGAATGACAACATAAACATGGACAGTACAATAATAGGGTCGGTGAATGACAACATAAACATAGACAGTACAATAAGTGGGTCGGTGAATGACAACATAAACATGGACAGTACAATAACAGGGTCGGTGAATGACAACATAAACATAGACAGTACAATAACAGGGTCGGTGAATGACAAGATAAACATGGACAGTACAATAACAGGGTCGGTGAATGACAACATAAACATGGACAGTACAATAACGAGAGTCGATGAAGGACAACATAAACATAGACAGTACAATAACAGGGTCCGTGGATGACAAAATAAACATAGACAGTACAATAACATAGTCTGTGAATGACAACATAAACATGGACAGTACAATAACAGGGTCTGTGAATGACAACATAAACATGGACAGTACAATAACAGGGTCGGTGAATGACAACATAAACATAGACAGTACAATAACAGGGTCGGTGAATGACAACATAAACATAGACAGTACAATAACAGGGTCGGTGAATGACAACATAACATGGACAGTACAATAACAGGGTCGGTGAATGACAACATAAACATGGACAGTACAATAACAGGGTCTGTGAATGACAACATAAACATGGACAGTACAATAACAGGGTCGGTGAATGACAATATAAACATAGACAGTACAATAACAGGGTCGGTGAATGAAAACATAAACATAGACAGTACAATAACAGGGTCCGTGAATGACAACATAAACATGGATACTACAATAACAGAGTCTGTGAATGACAACATAAAAATAGACAGTACAATAACAGGATCCGTGAATGACAACATAAACATAGACAATACAATAACAGGGTCCGTGAATGACAACATAAACATGGACAGTGCAATAACAGGGTCCGTGAATGACAAAATAAACATGGACAGTACAATAACAGGGTCGGTGAATGACAACATAAACATGGACAATACAATAACAGGGTCGGAGAATGACAACATAAACATGGACAGTACAATAACAGGGTCGGTGAATGACAACATAAACATAGACAGTACAATAACTGGGTCGGTGAATGACAACATAAACATGGACAGTACAATAACAGGGTCGGTGAATGACACCATAGACATAGACAGTACAATAACAGGATCGGTGAATGACAACATAAACATGGACAGTACAATAACAGGGTCCGTGGATGACAACATAAACATGGACAGTACAATAACGAGAGTCGATGAATGACAACATAAATATGGACAGTACAATAACGAGAGTCGATGAATGACAACATAAACATAGACAGTACAATAACAGGGTCCGTGGATGACAAAATAAACATAGACAGTACAATAACAGAGTCTGTGAATGACAACATAAACATGGACAGTACAATAACAGGGTCTGTGAATGACAACATAAACATGGACAGTAAAATAACAGGGTCGGTGAATGACAACATATACATGGACAGTACAATAACAGGGTCGGTGAATGACAACGTAAACATAGACAGTACAATAACAGGGTCGGTGAATGACAACATAACATGGACAGTACAAAAACAGGGTTCGTTGATGACAACATAAACATGGACAGTAAAATAACAGGGTCGGTGAATGACAACATATACATGGCCAGTACAATAACAGGGTCTGTGAATGACAACATAAACATAGACAGTACAATAACAGGATCCGTGAATGACAACATAAACATAGACAGTACAATAACAGGGTCCGTGAATGACAAAATAAAAATGGACAGTACAATAACAGGGTCGGTGAATGACAACATAAACATGGACAGTACAATAACAGGGTCGGAGAACGACAACATAAACATGGACAGTACAATAACAGGGTCGGTGAATGACAACATAAACATAGACAGTACAATAACTGGGTCGGTGAATGACAACATAAACATGGACAGTACAATAACACGGTCGGTGAATGACAACATAACATGGACAGTACAATAACTGGGTCGGTGAATGACAACATAAACATAGACAGTACAATAACTGGGTCGGAGAACGACAACATAAACATGGACAGTACAATAACAGGGTCGGTGAATGACAACATAAACATAGACAGTACAATAACTGGGTCGGTGAATGACAACATAAACATGGACAGTACAATAACATGGTCGGTGAATGACAACATAAACATAGAGAGTACAATAACAGGGTCGGTGAATGACAACATAAATATAGACAGTACAATAACAGGGTCGGTGAATGACAACATAAACATGGACAGTACAATAACAGAGTCTGTGAATGACAACATAAACATGGACAGTACAATAACAGGGTCGGTGAATGACAACATAAACATGGACAGTACAATAACGAGAGTCGATGAATGACAACATAAACATAGACAGTACAATAACAGGGTCCGTGGATGACAAAATAAACATAGACAGTACAATAACAGAGTCTGTGAATGACAACATAAACATGGACAGTACAATAACAGGGTCTGTGAATGACAACATAAACATAGACAGTACAATAACAGGGTCGGTGAATGACAACATAACATGGACAGTACAATAACAGGGTTCGTGGATGACAACATAAACATGGACAGTACAATAACAGGGTCGGTGAATGACAACATAAACATGGACAGTACAATAACAGGGTCTGTGAATGACAACATAAACATGGACAGTAAAATAACAGGGCCGGTGAATGACAACATATACATGGACAGTACAATAACAGGGTCGGTGAATGACAACGTAAACATAGACAGTACAATAACAGGGTCGGTGAATGACAACATAACATGGACAGTACAAAAACAGGGTTCGTTGATGACAACATAAACATGAACAGTAAAATAACAGGGTCGGTGAATGACAACATATACATGGCCAGTACAATAACAGGGTCTGTGAATGACAACATAAACATAGACAGTACAATAACAGGGTCTGTGAATGACAACATTAACATAGACAGTGCAATAACAGAGTCTGTGAATGACAACATAAACATGGACAGTACAATAACAGGGTCCGTGAATGACAACATAAACATAGTCAGTACAATAACAGGGTCGGAGAATGACAACATAAACATGGACAGTACAATAACAGGGTCCGTGAATGACAACATAAACATGGACAGTACAATAACAGGATCTGTGAATGACAACTTAAACATGGACAGTACAATAACAGGGTCTGTGAATGACAACATAAACATGGACAGTACAATAACAGGGTCCGTGAAAGACAATATAAACATGGACAGTTCAATAACAGGGTCTGTGAATGATAACATAAACATGGACAGTACAATAACAGGATCTGTGAATGACAATGTAAACATGGACAGTGCAATAACAGGATCTGTGAATGACAACATAAACATGGACAGTACAATAACAGGGTCAGTGAATGACAACATAAACATGGACAGTACAATAACTGGGTCAGTGAATAACAATATAAACATAGATAGTACAATAACAGGGTCCGTGAATGACAACATAAACATGGATACTACAATAACAGAGTCTGTGAATGACAACATAAACATAGACAGTACAATAACAGGGTCAGTGAATGACAAAATAAACATGGACAGTACAATAACAGGGTCGGAGAATGACAACATAAACATGGACAGTACAATAACAGGGTCGGTGAATGACAACATAAACATAGACAGTACAATAAGTGGGTCGGTGAATGACAACATAAACATGGACAGTACAATAACGAGAGTCGATGAATGACAACATAACATAGACAGTACAATAACAGGGTCGGTGAATACCAACATAAACATGGACAGTACAATAACAGGGTCAGTGAATGACAACATAAACATAGACAGTACAATAACAGGGTCTGTGAATGACAACATTAACATAGACAGTACAATAACAGAGTCTGTGAATGACAACATAAACATAGACAGTACAATAACAGAGTCTGTCAATGACAACATAAACATGGACAGTACAAAAACAGGGTCTGTGAATGACAACATAAACATAGACAGTACAATAACAGGGTCTGTGAATGACAACATTAACATAGACAGTGCAATAACAGAGTCTGTGAATGACAACATAAACATGGACAGTACAATAAAAGGGTCCGTGAATGACAACATTAACATAGTCAGTACAATAACAGGGTCGGAGAATGACAACATAAACATGGACAGTACAATAACAGGGTCCGTGAATGACAATATAAACATAGACAGTACAATAACAGGGTCCGTGAATGACAACATAAACATGGACAGTACAATAACAGGATCTGTGAATGACAACATAAACATGGACAGTACAATAACAGGGTCTGTGAATGACAACATAAACATGGACAGTACAATAACAGGGTCCGTGAAAGACAATATAAACATGGACAGTTCAATAACAGGGTCTGTGAATGACAACATAAACATGGACAGTACAATAACAGGGTCAGTGAATGACAACATAAACATGGACAGTACAATAACAGGATCTGTGAATGACAATGTAAACATGGACAGTGCAATAACAGGATCTGTGAATGACAACATAAACATGGACAGTACAATAACAGGGTCAGTGAATGACAACATAAACATGGACAGTACAATAACAGGGTCAGTGAATAACAATATAAACATAGATAGTACAATAACAGGGTCCGTGAATGACAACATAAACATGGATACTACAATAACAGAGTCTGTGAATGACAAAATAAACATGGACAGTACAATAACAGGGTCGGAGAATGACAACATAAACATGGACAGTACAATAACAGGGTCGGTGAATGACAACATAAACATGGACAGTACAATAACAGGGTCGGAGAATGACAACATAAACATGGACAGTACAATAATAGGGTCGGTGAATGACAACATAAACATAGACAGTACAATAAGTGGGTCGGTGAATGACAACATAAACATGGACAGTACAATAACAGGGTCGGTGAATGACAACATAAACATAGACAGTACAATAACAGGGTCGGTGAATGACAAGATAAACATGGACAGTACAATAACAGGGTCGGTGAATGACAACATAAACATGGACAGTACAATAACGAGAGTCGATGAAGGACAACATAAACATAGACAGTACAATAACAGGGTCCGTGGATGACAAAATAAACATAGACAGTACAATAACATAGTCTGTGAATGACAACATAAACATGGACAGTACAATAACAGGGTCTGTGAATGACAACATAAACATGGACAGTACAATAACAGGGTCGGTGAATGACAACATAAACATAGACAGTACAATAACAGGGTCGGTGAATGACAACATAAACATAGACAGTACAATAACAGGGTCGGTGAATGACAACATAAACATGGACAGTACAATAACAGGGTCGGTGAATGACAATATAAACATAGACAGTACAATAACAGGGTCGGTGAATGAAAACATAAACATAGACAGTACAATAACAGGGTCCGTGAATGACAACATAAACATGGATACTACAATAACAGAGTCTGTGAATGACAACATAAAAATAGACAGTACAATAACAGGATCCGTGAATGACAACATAAACATAGACAATACAATAACAGGGTCCGTGAATGACAACATAAACATGGACAGTGCAATAACAGGGTCCGTGAATGACAAAATTAACATGGACAGTACAATAACAGGGTCGGTGAATGACAACATAAACATGGACAATACAATAACAGGGTCGGAGAATGACAACATAAACATGGACAGTACAATAACAGGGTCGGTGAATGACAACATAAACATAGACAGTACAATAACTGGGTCGGTGAATGACAACATAAACATGGACAGTACAATAACAGGGTCGGTGAATGACACCATAGACATAGACAGTACAATAACAGGATCGGTGAATGACAACATAAACATGGACAGTACAATAACAGGGTCCGTGGATGACAACATAAACATGGACAGTACAATAACGAGAGTCGATGAATGACAACATAAACATGGACAGTACAATAACGAGAGTCGATGAATGACAACATAAACATAGACAGTACAATAACAGGGTCCGTGGATGACAAAATAAACATAGACAGTACAATAACAGAGTCTGTGAATGACAACATAAACATGGACAGTACAATAACAGGGTCTGTGAATGACAACATAAACATAGACAGTACAATAACAGGGTCGGTGAATGACAACATAACATGGACAGTACAATAACAGGGTTCGTGGATGACAACATAAACATGGACAGTACAATAACAGGGTCGGTGAATGACAACATAAACATGGACAGTACAATAACAGGGTCTGTGAATGACAACATAAACATGGACAGTAAAATAACAGGGTCGGTGAATGACAACATATACATGGACAGTACAATAACAGGGTCGGTGAATGACAACGTAAACATAGACAGTACAATAACAGGGTCGGTGAATGACAACATAACATGGACAGTACAAAAACAGGGTTCGTTGATGACAACATAAACATGGACAGTAAAATAACAGGGTCGGTGAATGACAACATATACATGGCCAGTACAATAACAGGGTCTGTGAATGATAACATAAACATAGACAGTACAATAACAGGATCCGTGAATGACAACATAAACATAGACAGTACAATAACAGGGTCCGTGAATGACAAAATAAAAATGGACAGTACAATAACAGGGTCGGTGAATGACAACATAAACATGGACAGTACAATAACAGGGTCGGAGAACGACAACATAAACATGGACAGTACAATAACAGGGTCGGTGAATGACAACATAAACATAGACAGTACAATAACTGGGTCGGTGAATGACAACATAAACATGGACAGTACAATAACACGGTCGGTGAATGACAACATAACATGGACAGTACAATAACTGGGTCGGTGAATGACAACATAAACATAGACAGTACAATAACTGGGTCGGAGAACGACAACATAAACATGGACAGTACAATAACAGGGTCGGTGAATGACAACATAAACATAGACAGTACAATAACTGGGTCGGTGAATGACAACATAAACATGGACAGTACAATAACATGGTCGGTGAATGACAACATAAACATAGAGAGTACAATAACAGGGTCGGTGAATGACAACATAAATATAGACAGTACAATAACAGGGTCGGTGAATGACAACATAAACATGGACAGTACAATAACAGAGTCTGTGAATGACAACATAAACATGGACAGTACAATAACAGGGTCGGTGAATGACAACATAAACATGGACAGTACAATAACGAGAGTCGATGAATGACAACATAAACATAGACAGTACAATATTAGGGTCCGTGGATGACAAAATAAACATAGACAGTACAATAACAGAGTCTGTGAATGACAACATAAACATGGACAGTACAATAACAGGGTCTGTGAATGACAACATAAACATAGACAGTACAATAACAGGGTCGGTGAATGACAACATAACATGGACAGTACAATAACAGGGTTCGTGGATGACAACATAAACATGGACAGTACAATAACAGGGTCGGTGAATGACAACATAAACATGGACAGTACAATAACAGGGTCTGTGAATGACAACATAAACATGGACAGTAAAATAACAGGGTCGGTGAATGACAACATATACATGGACAGTACAATAACAGGGTCGGTGAATGACAACGTAAACATAGACAGTACAATAACAGGGTCGGTGAATGACAACATAACATGGACAGTACAAAAACAGGGTTCGTTGATGACAACATAAACATGAACAGTAAAATAACAGGGTCGGTGAATGACAACATATACATGGCCAGTACAATAACAGGGTCTGTGAATGACAACATAAACATAGACAGTACAATAACAGGGTCTGTGAATGACAACATTAACATAGACAGTGCAATAACAGAGTCTGTGAATGACAACATAAACATGGACAGTACAATAACAGGGTCCGTGAATGACAACATAAATATAGTCAGTACAATAACAGGGTCGGAGAATGACAACATAAACATGGACAGTACAATAACAGGGTCCGTGAAAGACAATATAAACATGGACAGTTCAATAACAGGGTCTGTGAATGACAACATAAACATGGACAGTACAATAACAGGATCTGTGAATGACAATGTAAACATGGACAGTGCAATAACAGGATCTGTGAATGACAACATAAACATGGACAGTACAATAACAGGGTCAGTGAATGACAACATAAACATGGACAGTACAATAACAGGGTCAGTGAATAACAATATAAACATAGATAGTACAATAACAGGGTCCGTGAATGACAACATAAACATGGATACTACAATAACAGAGTCTGTGAATGACAACATAAACATAGACAGTACAATAACAGGGTCAGTGAATGACAAAATAAACATGGACAGTACAATAACAGGGTCGGAGAATGACAACATAAACATGGACAGTACAATAACAGGGTCGGTGAATGACAACATAAACATAGACAGTACAATAAGTGGGTCGGTGAATGACAACATAAACATGGACAGTACAATAACGAGAGTCGATGAATGACAACATAAACATAGACAGTACAATAACAGGGTCGGTGAATACCAACATAAACATGGACAGTACAATAACAGGGTCAGTGAATGACAACATAAACATAGACAGTACAATAACAGGGTCTGTGAATGACAACATTAACATAGACAGTACAATAACAGAGTCTGTGAATGACAACATAAACATAGACAGTACAATAACAGAGTGTGTCAATGACAACATAAACATGGACAGTACAAAAACAGGGTCTGTGAATGACAACATAAACATAGACAGTACAATAACAGGGTCTGTGAATGACAACATTAACATAGACAGTGCAATAACAGAGTCTGTGAATGACAACATAAACATGGACAGTACAATAAAAGGGTCCGTGAATGACAACATTAACATAGTCAGTACAATAACAGGGTCGGAGAATGACAACATAAACATGGACAGTACAATAACAGGGTCCGTGAATGACAATATAAACATAGACAGTACAATAACAGGGTCCGTGAATGACAACATAAACATGGACAGTACAATAACAGGATCTGTGAATGACAACATAAACATGGACAGTACAATAACAGGGTCTGTGAATGACAACATAAACATGGACAGTACAATAACAGGGTCCGTGAAAGACAATATAAACATGGACAGTTCAATAACAGGGTCTGTGAATGACAACATAAACATGGACAGTACAATAACAGGGTCAGTGAATGACAACAAAAACATGGACAGTACAATAACAGGATCTGTGAATGACAATGTAAACATGGACAGTGCAATAACAGGATCTGTGAATGACAACATAAACATGGACAGTACAATAACAGGGTCAGTGAATGACAACATAAACATGGACAGTACAATAACAGGGTCAGTGAATAACAATATATACATAGATAGTACAATAACAGGGTCCGTGAATGACAACATAAACATGGATACTACAATAACAGAGTCTGTGAATGACAAAATAAACATGGACAGTACAATAACAGGGTCGGAGAATGACAACATAAACATGGACAGTACAATAACAGGGTCAGTGAATGACAAAATAAACATGGACAGTACAATAACAGGGTCGGAGAATGACAACATAAACTTGGACAGTACAATAAAAGGATCCCTGAATGACAACATAAACATAGACAGTATAATAACAGGGTCCGTGGATGACAACATAAACATAGACAGTACAATAACAGGGTCAGTGAATGACAAAATAAACATGGACAGTACAATAACAGGGTCGGTGAATGACAACATAAACATGGACAGTACAATAACAGGGTTCGTGGATGACAACATAAACATGGACAGTACAATAACAGGGTCGGTGAATGACAACATAAACATGGACAGTACAATAACAGGGTCTGTGAATGACAACATAAACATGGACAGTAAAATAACAGGGTCGGTGAATGACAACATATACATGGACAGTACAATAACAGGGTCGGTGAATGACAACGTAAACATAGACAGTACAATAACAGGGTCGGTGAATGACAACATAACATGGACAGTACAAAAACAGGGTTCGTTGATGACAACATAAACATGAACAGTAAAATAACAGGGTCGGTGAATGACAACATATACATGGCCAGTACAATAACAGGGTCTGTGAATGACAACATAAACATAGACAGTGCAATAACAGGGTCTGTGAATGACAACATTAACATAGACAGTGCAATAACAGAGTCTGTGAATGACAACATAAACATGGACAGTACAATAACAGGGTCCGTGAATGACAACATAAACATAGTCAGTACAATAACAGGGTCGGAGAATGACAACATAAACATGGACAGTACAATAACAGGGTCCGTGAAAGACAATATAAACATGGACAGTTCAATAACAGGGTCTGTGAATGACAACATAAACATGGACAGTACAATAACAGGATCTGTGAATGACAATGTAAACATGGACAGTGCAATAACAGGATCTGTGAATGACAACATAAACATGGACAGTACAATAACAGGGTCAGTGAATGACAACATAAACATGGACAGTACAATAACAGGGTCAGTGAATAACAATATAAACATAGATAGTACAATAACAGGGTCCGTGAATGACAACATAAACATGGATACTACAATAACAGAGTCTGTGAATGACAACATAAACATAGACAGTACAATAACAGGGTCAGTGAATGACAAAATAAACATGGACAGTACAATAACAGGGTCGGAGAATGACAACATAAACATGGACAGTACAATAACAGGGTCGGTGAATGACAACATAAACATAGACAGTACAATAAGTGGGTCGGTGAATGACAACATAAACATGGACAGTACAATAACGAGAGTCGATGAATGACAACATAAACATAGACAGTACAATAACAGGGTCGGTGAATACCAACATAAACATGGACAGTACAATAACAGGGTCAGTGAATGACAACATAAACATAGACAGTACAATAACAGGGTCTGTGAATGACAACATTAACATAGACAGTACAATAACAGAGTCTGTGAATGACAACATAAACATAGACAGTACAATAACAGAGTCTGTCAATGACAACATAAACATGGACAGTACAAAAACAGGGTCTGTGAATGACAACATAAACATAGACAGTACAATAACAGGGTCTGTGAATGACAACATTAACATAGACAGTGCAATAACAGAGTCTGTGAATGACAACATAAACATGGACAGTACAATAAAAGGGTCCGTGAATGACAACATTAACATAGTCAGTACAATAACAGGGTCGGAGAATGACAACATAAACATGGACAGTACAATAACAGGGTCCGTGAATGACAATATAAACATAGACAGTACAATAACAGGGTCCGTGAATGACAACATAAACATGGACAGTACAATAACAGGATCTGTGAATGACAACATAAACATGGACAGTACAATAACAGGGTCTGTGAATGACAACATAAACATGGACAGTACAATAACAGGGTCCGTGAAAGACAATATAAACATGGACAGTTCAATAACAGGGTCTGTGAATGACAACATAAACATGGACAGTACAATAACAGGGTCAGTGAATGACAACATAAACATGGACAGTACAATAACAGGATCTGTGAATGACAATGTAAACATGGACAGTGCAATAACAGGATCTGTGAATGACAACATAAACATGGACAGTACAATAACAGGGTCAGTGAATGACAACATAAACATGGACAGTACAATAACAGGGTCAGTGAATAACAATATAAACATAGATAGTACAATAACAGGGTCCGTGAATGACAACATAAACATGGATACTACAATAACAGAGTCTGTGAATGACAACATAAACATAGACAGTACAATAACAGGGTTCGTGGATGACAACATAAACATGGACAGTACAATAACAGGGTCGGTGAATGACAACATAAACATGGACAGTACAATAACAGGGTCTGTGAATGACAACATAAACATGGACAGTAAAATAACAGGGTCGGTGAATGACAACATATACATGGACAGTACAATAACAGGGTCGGTGAATGACAACGTAAACATAGACAGTACAATAACAGGGTCGGTGAATGACAACATAACATGGACAGTACAAAAACAGGGTTCGTTGATGACAACATAAACATGAACAGTAAAATAACAGGGTCGGTGAATGACAACATATACATGGCCAGTACAATAACAGGGTCTGTGAATGACAACATAAACATAGACAGTACAATAACAGGGTCTGTGAATGACAACATAAACATAGACAGTGCAATAACAGAGTCTGTGAATGACAACATAAACATGGACAGTACAATAACAGGGTCCGTGAATGACAACATAAACATAGTCAGTACAATAACAGGGTCGGAGAATGACAACATAAACATGGACAGTACAATAACAGGGTCCGTGAATGACAACATAAACATGGACAGTACAATAACAGGATCTGTGAATGACAACTTAAACATGGACAGTACAATAACAGGGTCTGTGAATGACAACATAAACATGGACAGTACAATAACAGGGTCCGTGAAAGACAATATAAACATGGACAGTTCAATAACAGGGTCTGTGAATGACAACATAAACATGGACAGTACAATAACAGGATCTGTGAATGACAATGTAAACATGGACAGTGCAATAACAGGATCTGTGAATGACAACATAAACATGGACAGTACAATAACAGGGTCAGTGAATGACAACATAAACATGGACAGTACAATAACAGGGTCAGTGAATAACAATATAAACATAGATAGTACAATAACAGGGTCCGTGAATGACAACATAAACATGGATACTACAATAACAGAGTCTGTGAATGACAACATAAACATAGACAGTACAATAACAGGGTCAGTGAATGACAAAATAAACATGGACAGTACAATAACAGGGTCGGAGAATGACAACATAAACATGGACAGTACAATAACAGGGTCGGTGAATGACAACATAAACATAGACAGTACAATAAGTGGGTCGGTGAATGACAACATAAACATGGACAGTACAATAACGAGAGTCGATGAATGACAACATAAACATAGACAGTACAATAACAGGGTCGGTGAATACCAACATAAACATGGACAGTACAATAACAGGGTCAGTGAATGACAACATAAACATAGACAGTACAATAACAGGGTCTGTGAATGACAACATTAACATAGACAGTACAATAACAGAGTCTGTGAATGACAACATAAACATAGACAGTACAATAACAGAGTCTGTCAATGACAACATAAACATGGACAGTACAAAAACAGGGTCTGTGAATGACAACATAAACATAGACAGTACGATAACAGGGTCTGTGAATGACAACATTAACATAGACAGTGCAATAACAGAGTCTGTGAATGACAACATAAACATGGACAGTACAATAAAAGGGTCCGTGAATGACAACATTAACATAGTCAGTACAATAACAGGGTCGGAGAATGACAACATAAACATGGACAGTACAATAACAGGGTCCGTGAATGACAATATAAACATAGACAGTACAATAACAGGGTCCGTGAATGACAACATAAACATGGACAGTACAATAACAGGATCTGTGAATGACAACATAAACATGGACAGTACAATAACAGGGTCTGTGAATGACAACATAAACATGGACAGTACAATAACAGGGTCCGTGAAAGACAATATAAACATGGACAGTTCAATAACAGGGTCTGTGAATGACAACATAAACATGGACAGTACAATAACAGGGTCAGTGAATGACAACATAAACATGGACAGTACAATAACAGGATCTGTGAATGACAATGTAAACATGGACAGTGCAATAACAGGATCTGTGAATGACAACATAAACATGGACAGTACAATAACAGGGTCAGTGAATGACAACATAAACATGGACCGTACAATAACAGGGTCAGTGAATAACAATATAAACATAGATAGTACAATAACAGGGTCCGTGAATGACAACATAAACATGGATACTACAATAACAGAGTCTGTGAATGACAACATAAACATAGACAGTACAATAACAGGGTCAGTGAATGACAAAATAAACATGGACAGTACAATAACAGGGTCGGAGAATGACAACATAAACATGGACAGTACAATAACAGGGTCGGTGAATGACAACATAAACATAGACAGTACAATAAGTGGGTCGGTGAATGACAACATAAACATGGACAGTACAATAACGAGAGTCGATGAATGACAACATAAACATAGACAGTACAATAACAGGGTCGGTGAATACCAACATAAACATGGACAGTACAATAACAGGGTCAGTGAATGACAACATAAACATAGACAGTACAATAACAGGGTCTGTGAATGACAACATTAACATAGACAGTACAATAACAGAGTCTGTGAATGACAACATAAACATAGACAGTACAATAACAGAGTCTGTCAATGACAACATAAACATGGACAGTACAAAAACAGGGTCTGTGAATGACAACATAAACATAGACAGTACAATAACAGGGTCTGAGAATGACAACATTAACATAGACAGTGCAATAACAGAGTCTGTGAATGACAACATAAACATGGACAGTACAATAAAAGGGTCCGTGAATGACAACATTAACATAGTCAGTACAATAACAGGGTCGGAGAATGACAACATAAACATGGACAGTACAATAACAGGGTCCGTGAATGACAATATAAACATAGACAGTACAATAACAGGGTCCGTGAATGACAACATAAACATGGACAGTACAATAACAGGATCTGTGAATGACAACATAAACATGGACAGTACAATAACAGGGTCTGTGAATGACAACATAAACATGGACAGTACAATAACAGGGTCCGTGAAAGACAATATAAACATGGACAGTTCAATAACAGGGTCTGTGAATGACAACATAAACATGGACAGTACAATAACAGGGTCAGTGAATGACAACATAAACATGGACAGTACAATAACAGGATCTGTGAATGACAATGTAAACATGGACAGTGCAATAACAGGATCTGTGAATGACAACATAAACATGGACAGTACAATAACAGGGTCAGTGAATGACAACATAAACATGGACAGTACAATAACAGGGTCAGTGAATAACAATATAAACATAGATAGTACAATAACAGGGTCCGTGAATGACAACATAAACATGGATACTACAATAACAGAGTCTGTGAATGACAAAATAAACATGGACAGTACAATAACAGGGTCGGAGAATGACAACATAAACATGGACAGTACAATAACAGGGTCGGTGAATGACAACATAAACATAGACAGTACAATAAGTGGGTCGGTGAATGACAACATAAACATGGACAATACAATAACGAGAGTCGATAAATGACAACATAAACATAGACAGTACAATAACAGGGTCGGTGAATACCAACATAAACATGGACAGTACAATAACAGGGTCAGTGAATGACAAAATAAACATGGACAGTACAATAACAGGGTCGGAGAATGACAACATAAACTTGGACAGTACAATAAAAGGATCCGTGAATGACAACATAAACATAGACAGTATAATAACAGGGTCCGTGGATGACAACATAAACATAGACAGTACAATAACAGGGTCAGTGAATGACAAAATAAACATGGACAGTACAATAACAGGGTCGGTGAATGACAACATAAACATGGACAGTACAATAACAGGGTCGGAGAATGACAACATAAACATGGACAGTACAATAATAGGGTCGGTGAATGACAACATAAACATAGACAGTACAATAAGTGGGTCGGTGAATGACAACATAAACATGGACAGTACAATAACAGGGTCGGTGAATGACAACATAAACATAGACAGTACAATAACAGGGTCGGTGAATGACAACATAAACATGGACAGTACAATAACAGGGTCGGTGAATGACAACATATACATGGACAGTACAATAACGAGAGTCGATGAAGGACAACATAAACATAGACAGTACAATAACAGGGTCCGTGGATGACAACATAAACATGGACAGTACAATAACGAGAGTCGATGAATGACAACATAAACATAGACAGTACAATAACAGGGTCGGTGAATGACAACATAAACATAGACAGTACAATAAAAGGGTCCGTGAATGACAAAATAAACATGGACAGTACAATAACAGGGTCGGTGAATGACAACATAAACATGGACAGTACAATAACAGGGTCGGAGAATGACAACATAAACATGGACAGTACAATAATAGGGTCGGTGAATGACAACATAAACATAGACAGTACAATAAGTGGGTCGGTGAATGACAACATAAACATGGACAGTACAATAACAGGGTCGGTGAATGACAACATAAACATAGACAGTACAATAACAGGGTCGGTGAATGACAACATAAACATGGACAGTACAATAACAGGGTCGGTGAATGACAACATAAACATGGACAGTACAATAACAGGGTCTGTGAATGACAACATAAACATGGACAGTACAATTACAGGGTCGGTGAATGACAACATAAACATAGACAGTACAATAACAGGGTCGGTGAATGACAACATAAACATAGACAGTACAATAACAGGGTCGGTGAATGACAACATTACATGGACAGTACAATAACAGGGTCGGTGAATGACAACATAAACATGGACAGTACAATAACAGGGTCTGTGAATGACAACATAAACATGGACAGTACAATAACAGGGTCGGTGAATGACAATATAAACATAGACAGTACAATAACAGGGTCGGTGAATGAAAACATAAACATAGACAGTACAATAACAGGGTCCGTGAATGACAACATAAACATGGATACTACAATAACAGAGTCTGTGAATGACAACATAAACATAGACAGTACAATAACAGGATCCGTGAATGACAACATAAACATAGACAGTACAATAACAGGGTCCGTGAATGACAACGTAAACATGGACAGTGCAATAACAGGGTCCGTGAATAACAAAATAAACATGGACAGTACAATAACAGGGTCGGTGAATGACAACATAAACATGGACAATACAATAACAGGGTCGGAGAATGACAACATACACATGGACAGTACAATAACAGGGTCGGTGAATGACAACATAAACATAGACAGTACAATAACTGGGTCGGTGAATGACAACATAAACATGGACAGTACAATAACAGGGTCGGTGAATGACAACATAGACATAGACAGTACAATAACAGGATCGGTGAATGACAACATAAACATGGACAGTACAATAACAGGGTCCGTGGATGACAACATAAACATGGACAGTACAATAACGAGAGTCGATGAATGACAACATAAACATGGACAGTACAATAACGAGAGTCGATGAATGACAACATAAACATAGACAGTACAATAACAGGGTCCGTGGATGACAAAATAAACATAGACAGTACAATAACAGAGTCTGTGAATGACAACATAAACATGGACAGTACAATAACAGGGTCTGTGAATGACAACATAAACATAGACAGTACAATAACAGGGTCGGTGAATGACAACATAACATGGACAGTACAATAACAGGGTTCGTGGATGACAACATAAACATGGACAGTACAATAGCAGGGTCGGTGAATGACAACATAAACATGGACAGTACAATAACAGGGTCTGTGAATGACAACATAAACATGGACAGTAAAATAACAGGGTCGGTGAATGACAACATATACATGGACAGTACAATAACAGGGTCGGTGAATGACAACGTAAACATAGACAGTACAATAACAGGGTCGGTGAATGACAACATAACATGGACAGTACAAAAACAGGGTTCGTTGATGACAACATAAACATGGACAGTAAAATAACAGGGTCGGTGAATGACAACATATACATGACCAGTACAATAACAGGGTCTGTGAATGACAACATAAACATAGACAGTACAATAACTGGGTCGGTGAATGACAACATAAACATGGACAGTACAATAACAGGGTCGGTGAATGACAACATAGACATAGACAGTACAATAACAGGATCGGTGAATGACAACATAAACATGGACAGTACAATAACAGGGTCCGTGGATGACAACATAAACATGGACAGTACAATAACGAGAGTCGATGAATGACAACATAAACATGGACAGTACAATAACGAGAGTCGATGAATGACAACATAAACATAGACAGTACAATAACAGGGTCCGTGGATGACAAAATAAACATAGACAGTACAATAACAGAGTCTGTGAATGACAACATAAACATGGACAGTACAATAACAGGGTCTGTGAATGACAACATAAACATAGACAGTACAATAACAGGGTCGGTGAATGACAACATAACATGGACAGTACAATAACAGGGTTCGTGGATGACAACATAAACATGGACAGTACAATAACAGGGTCGGTGAATGACAACATAAACATGGACAGTACAATAACAGGGTCTGTGAATGACAACATAAACATGGACAGTAAAATAACAGGGTCGGTGAATGACAACATATACATGGACAGTACAATAACAGGGTCGGTGAATGACAACGTAAACATAGACAGTACAATAACAGGGTCGGTGAATGACAACATAACATGGACAGTACAAAAACAGGGTTCGTTGATGACAACATAAACATGGACAGTAAAATAACAGGGTCGGTGAATGACAACATATACATGGCCAGTACAATAACAGGGTCTGTGAATGACAACATAAACATAGACAGTACAATAAAAGGGTCTGTGAATGACAACATTAACATAGACAGTGCAATAACAGAGTCTGTGAATGACAACATAAACATGGACAGTACAATAACAGGGTCCGTGAATGACAACATAAACATAGTCAGTACAATAACAGGGTCGGAGAATGACAACATAAACATGGACAGTACAATAACAGGGTCCGTGAATGACAACATAAACATGGACAGTACAATAACAGGATCTGTGAATGACAACATAAACATGGACAGTACAATAACAGGGTCTGTGAATGACAACATAAACATGGACAGTACAATAACAGGGTCCGTGAAAGACAATATAAACATGGACAGTTCAATAACAGGGTCTGTGAATGACAACATAAACATGGACAGTACAATAACAGGGTCAGTGAATGACAACATAAACATGGACAGTACAATAACAGGATCTGTGAATGACAATGTAAACATGGACAGTGCAATAACAGGATCTGTGAATGACAACATAAACATGGACAGTACAATAACAGGGTCAGTGAATGACAACATAAACATGGACAGTACAATAACAGGGTCAGTGAATAACAATATAAACATAGATAGTACAATAACAGGGTCCGTGAATGACAACATAAACATGGATACTACAATAACAGAGTCTGTGAATGACAACATAAACATAGACAGTACAATAACAGGGTCAGTGAATGACAAAATAAACATGGACAGTACAATAACAGGGTCGGAGAATGACAACATAAACATGGACAGTACAATAACAGGGTCGGTGAATGACAACATAAACATAGACAGTACAATAAGTGGGTCGGTGAATGACAACATAAACATGGACAGTACAATAACGAGAGTCGATGAATGACAACATAAACATAGACAGTTCAATAACAGGGTCGGTGAATACCAACATAAACATGGACAGTACAATAACAGGGTCAGTGAATGACAACATAAACATAGACAGTACAATAACAGGGTCTGTGAATGACAACATTAACATAGACAGTACAATAACAGAGTCTGTGAATGACAACATAAACATAGACAGTACAATAACAGAGTCTGTCAATGACAACATAAACATGGACAGTACAAAAACAGGGTCTGTGAATGACAACATAAACATAGACAGTACAATAACAGGGTCTGTGAATGACAACATTAACATAGACAGTGCAATAACAGAGTCTATGAATGACAACATAAACATGGACAGTACAATAACAGGGTCCGTGAATGACAACATAAACATAGTCAGTACAATAACAGGGTCGGAGAATGACAACATAAACATGGACAGTACAATAACAGGGTCCGTGAATGACAATATAAACATAGACAGTACAATAACAGGGTCCGTGAATGACAACATAAACATGGACAGTACAATAACAGGATCTGTGAATGACAACATAAACATGGACAGTACAATAACAGGGTCTGTGAATGACAACATAAACATGGACAGTACAATAACAGGGTCAGTGAATGACAACATAAACATGGACAGTACAATAACAGGATCTGTGAATGACAATGTAAACATGGACAGTGCAATAACAGGATCTGTGAATGACAACATAAACATGGACAGTACAATAACAGGGTCAGTGAATGACAACATAAACATGGACAGTACAATAACAGGATCAGTGAATAACAATATAAACATAGATAGTACAATAACAGGGTCCGTGAATGACAACATAAACATGGATACTACAATAACAGAGTCTGTGAATGACAACATAAACATAGACAGTACAATAACAGGGTCAGTGAATGACAAAATAAACATGGACAGTACAATAACAGGGTCGGAGAATGACAACATAAACATGGACAGTACAATAACAGGGTCGGTGAATGACAACATAAACATAGACAGTACAATAAGTGGGTCGGTGAATGACAACATAAACATGGACAGTACAATAACGAGAGTCGATGAATGACAACATAAACATAGACAGTACAATAACAGGGTCGGTGAATACCAACATAAACATGGACAGTACAATAACAGGGTCAGTGAATGACAAAATAAACATGGACAGTACAATGACAGGGTCGGAGAATGACAACATAAACTTGGACAGTACAATAAAAGGATCCGTGAATGACAACATAAACATAGACAGTATAATAACAGGGTCCGTGGATGACAACATAAACATAGTCAGTACAATAACAGGGTCAGTGAATGACAAAATAAACATGGACAGTACAATAACAGGGTCGGTGAATGATAACATAAACATGGACAGTACAATAACAGGGTCGGAGAATGACAACATAAACATGGACAGTACAATAATAGGGTCGGTGAATGACAACATAAACATAGACAGTACAATAAGTGGGTCGGTGAATGACAACATAAACATAGACAGTACAATAACAGGGTCGGTGAATGACAACATAAACATGGACAGTACAAAAACAGGGTCGGTGAATGACAACATAAACATGGACAGTACAATAACGAGAGTCGATGAAGGACAACATAAACATAGACAGTACAATAACAGGGTCCGTGGATGACAACATAAACATGGACAGTACAATAACGAGAGTCGATGAATGACAACATAAACATAGACAGTACAATAACAGGGTCGGTGAATGACAACATAAACATAGACAGTACAATAAAAGGGTCCGTGAATGACAAAATAAACATGGACAGTACAATAACAGGGTCGGTGAATGACAACATAAACATGGACAGTACAATAACAGGGTCGGAGAATGACAACATAAACATGGACAGTACAATAACAGGGTCGGTGAATGACAACATAAACATAGACAGTACAATAAGTGGGTCGGAGAATGACAAAATAAACATAGACAGTACAATAACAGAGTCTGTGAATGTCGACATAAACATGGACAGTACAATAACAGGTTCTGTGAATGACAACATAAACATGGACAGTACAATAACAGGGTCGGTGAATGACAACATAAACATAGACAGTACAATAACAGGATCCGTGAATGACAACATAAACATAGACAGTATAATAACAGGGTCCGTGGATGACAACATAAACATAGACAGTACAATAACAGGGTCAGTGAATGACAAAATAAACATGGACAGTACAATAACAGGGTCGGTGAATGACAACATAAACATTGACAGTACAATAACAGGGTCGGAGAATGACAACATAAACATGGACAGTACAATAATAGGGTCGGTGAATGACAACATAAACATAGACAGTACAATAAGTGGGTCGGTGAATGACAACATAAACATGGACAGTACAATAACAGGGTCGGTGAATGACAACATAAACATAGACAGTACAATAACAGGGTCGGTAAATGACAACATAAACATGGACAGTACAATAACAGGGTCGGTGAATGACAACATAAACATGGACAGTACAATAACGAGAGTCGATGAAGGACAACATAAACATAGACAGTACAATAACAGGGTCCGTGGATGACAAAATAAACATAGACAGTACAATAACATAGTCTGTGAATGACAACATAAACATGGACAGTACAATAACAGGGTCTGTGAATGACAACATAAACATGGACAGTACAATAACAGGGTCGGTGAATGACAACATAAACATAGACAGTACAATAACAGGGTCGGTGAATGACAACATAAACATAGACAGTACAATAACAGGGTCGGTGAATGACAACATAAACATGGACAGTACAATAACAGGGTCTGTGAATGACAACATAAACATGGACAGTACAATAACAGGGTCGGTGAATGACAATATAAACATAGACAGTACAATAACAGGGTCGGTGAATGAAAACATAAACATAGACAGTACAATAACAGGGTCCGTGAATGACAACATAAACATGGATACTACAATAACAGAGTCTGTGAATGACAACATAAACATAGACAGTACAATAACAGGATCCGTGAATGACAACATAAACATAGAGAGTACAATAACAGGGTCCGTGAATGACAACATAAACATGGACAGTGCAATAACAGGGTCCGTGAATGACAAAATAAACATGGACAGTACAATAACAGGGTCGGTGAATGACAACATAAACATGGACAATACAATAACAGGGTCGGAGAATGACAACATAAACATGGACAGTACAATAACAGGGTCGGTGAATGACAACATAAACATAGACAGTACAATAACTGGGTCGGTGAATGACAACATAAACATGGACAGTACAATAACAGGGTCGGTGAATGACAACATAGACATAGACAGTACAATAACAGGATCGGTGAATGACAACATAAACATGGACAGTACAATAACAGGGTCCGTGGATGACAACATAAACATGGACAGTACAATAACGAGAGTCGATGAATGACAACATAAACATAGACAGTACAATAACAGGGTCCGTGAATGACAACATAAACATAGACAGTACAATAAAAGGGTCCGTGAATGACAAAATAAACATGGACAGTACAATAACAGGGTCGGTGAATGACAACATAAACATAGACAGTACAATAAGTGGGTCGGAGAATGACAACATAAACATGGACAGTACAATAACAGGGTTGGTGAATGACAACATGAACATAGACAGTACAATAACAGGGTCAGTGAATGACAACAGAAACATGGACAGTACAATAACAGGGTCGGTGAATGACAACATAAACATGGACAGTACAATAACGAGAGTCGATGAATGACAACATAAACATGGACAGTACAATAACAGGGTCCGAGGATGACAAAATAAACATAGACAGTACAATAACAGAGTCTGTGAATGTCAACATAAACATGGACAGTACAATAACAGGTTCTGTGAATGACAACATAAACATGGACAGTACAATAACAGGGTCGGTGAATGACAACATAAACATGGACAGTACAATAACAGGGTCGGTGAATGACAACATAAACATAGACAGTACAATAACAGGGTCGGTGAATGACAACATAACATGGACAGTACAATAACAGGGTTCGTTGATGACAACATAAACATGGAGAGTACAATAACAGGGTCGGTGAATGGCAAAATAAACATGGACAGTACAATAACAGGGTCGGTGAATGACAACATAAACATGGACAGTACAATAACAGGGTCGGAGAATGACAACATAAACATGGACAGTACAATAATAGGGTCGGTGAATGACAACATAAACATAGACAGTACAATAAGTGGGTCGGTGAATGACAAAATAAACATGGACAGTACAATAACAGGGTCGGTGAATGACAACATAAACATGGACAATACAATAACAGGGTCGGAGAATGACAACATAAACATGGACAGTACAATAACAGGGTCGGTGAATGACAACATAAACATAGACAGTACAATAACTGGGTCGGTGAATGACAACATAAACATGGACAGTACAATAACAGGGTCGGTGAATGACAACATAGACATAGACAGTACAATAACAGGATCGGTGAATGACAACATAAACATGGACAGTACAATAACAGGGTCCGTGGATGACAACATAAACATGGACAGTACAATAACGAGAGTCGATGAATGACAACATAAACATAGACAGTACAATAACAGGGTCCGTGAATGACAACATAAACATAGACAGTACAATAAAAGGGTCCGTGAATGACAAAATAAACATGGACAGTACAATAACAGGGTCGGTGAATGACAACATAAACATAGACAGTACAATAAGTGGGTCGGAGAATGACAACATAAACATGGACAGTACAATAACAGGGTTGGTGAATGACAACATGAACATAGACAGTACAATAACAGGGTCAGTGAATGACAACAGAAACATGGACAGTACAATAACAGGGTCGGTGAATGACAACATAAACATGGACAGTACAATAACGAGAGTCGATGAATGACAACATAAACATGGACAGTACAATAACAGGGTCCGAGGATGACAAAATAAACATAGACAGTACAATAACAGAGTCTGTGAATGTCAACATAAACATGGACAGTACAATAACAGGTTCTGTGAATGACAACATAAACATGGACAGTACAATAACAGGGTCGGTGAATGACAACATAAACATGGACAGTACAATAACAGGGTCGGTGAATGACAACATAAACATAGACAGTACAATAACAGGGTCGGTGAATGACAACATAACATGGACAGTACAATAACAGGGTTCGTTGATGACAACATAAACATGGAGAGTACAATAACAGGGTCGGTGAATGGCAAAATAAACATGGACAGTACAATAACAGGGTCGGTGAATGACAACATAAACATGGACAGTACAATAACAGGGTCGGAGAATGACAACATAAACATGGACAGTACAATAATAGGGTCGGTGAATGACAACATAAACATAGACAGTACAATAAGTGGGTCGGTGAATGACAACATAAACATAGATAGTACAATAACAGGGTCCGTGAATGACAACATAAACATGGATACTACAATAACAGAGTCTGTGAATGACAACATAAACATAGAGAGTACAATAACAGGGTCAGTGAATGAAAAAATAAACATGGACAGTACAATAACAGGGTCGGAGAATGACAACATAAACATGGACAGTACAATAATAGGGTCGGTGAATGACAACATAAACATAGACAGTACAATAAGTGGGTCGGTGAATGACAACATAAACATGGACAGTACAATAACGAGAGTCGATGAATGACAACATAAACATAGACAGTACAATAACAGGGTCGGTGAATACCAACATAAACATGGACAGTACAATAACAGGGTCAGTGAATGACAAAATAAACATGGACAGTACAATAACAGGGTCGGAGAATGACAACATAAACTTGGACAGTACAATAAAAGGATTCGTGAATGACAACATAAACATAGACAGTATAATAACAGGGTCCGTGGATGACAACATAAACATAGACAGTACAATAACAGGGTCAGTGAATAACAATATAAACATAGATAGTACAATAACAGGGTCCGTGAATGACAACATAAACATGGATACTACAATAACAGAGTCTGTGAATGACAACATAAACATAGACAGTACAATAACAGGGTCAGTGAATGAAAAAATAAACATGGACAGTACAATAACAGGGTCGGAGAATGACAACATAAACATGGACAGTACAATAATAGGGTCGGTGAATGACAACATAAACATAGACAGTACAATAAGTGGGTCGGTGAATGACAACATAAACATGGACAGTACAATAACGAGAGTCGATGAATGACAACATAAACATAGACAGTACAATAACAGGGTCGGTGAATACCAACATAAACATGGACAGTACAATAACAGGGTCAGTGAATGACAAAATAAACATGGACAGTACAATAACAGGGTCGGAGAATGACAACATAAACTTGGACAGTACAATAAAAGGATTCGTGAATGACAACATAAACATAGACAGTATAATAACAGGGTCCGTGGATGACAACATAAACATAGACAGTACAATAACAGGGTCAGTGAATGACAAAATAAACATGGACAGTACAATAACAGGGTCGGTGAATGACAACATAAACATGGACAGTACAATAACAGGGTCGGAGAATGACAACATAAACATGGACAGTACAATAATAGGGTCGGTGAATGACAACATAAACATAGACAGTACAATAAGTGGGTCGGTGAATGACAACATAAACATAGACAGTACAATAACAGGGTCGGTGAATGACAACATAAACATGGACAGTACAATAACAGGGTCGGTGAATGACAACATAAACATGGACAGTACAATAACGAGAGTCGATGAAGGACAACATAAACATAGACAGTACAATAACAGGGTCCGTGGATGACAACATAAACATGGACAGTACAATAACGAGAGTCGATGAATGACAACATAAACATAGACAGTACAATAACAGGGTCGGTGAATGACAACATAAACATAGACAGTACAATAAAAGGGTCCGTGAATGACAAAATAAACATGGACAGTACAATAACAGGGTCGGTGAATGACAACATAAACATGGACAGTACAATAACAGGGTCGGAGAATGACAACATAAACATGGACAGTACAATAACAGGGTCGGTGAATGACAACATAAACATAGACAGTACAATAAGTGGGTCGGAGAATGACAAAATAAACATAGACAGTACAATAACAGAGTCTGTGAATGTCGACATAAACATGGACAGTACAATAACAGGTTCTGTGAATGACAACATAAACATGGACAGTACAATAACAGGGTCGGTGAATGACAACATAAACATAGACAGTACAATAACAGGATCCGTGAATGACAACATAAACATAGACAGTATAATAACAGGGTCCGTGGATGACAACATAAACATAGACAGTACAATAACAGGGTCAGTGAATGACAAAATAAACATGGACAGTACAATAACAGGGTCGGTGAATGACAACATAAACATAGACAGTATAATAACAGGGTCCGTGGATGACAACATAAACATAGACAGTACAATAACAGGGTCAGTGAATGACAAAATAAACATGGACAGTACAATAACAGGGTCGGTGAATGACAACATAAACATGGACAGTACAATAACAGGGTAGGAGAATGACAACATAAACATGGACAGTACAATAATAGGGTCGGTGAATGACAACATAAACATAGACAGTACAATAAGTGGGTCGGTGAATGACAACATAAACATAGACAGTACAATAACAGGGTCGGTGAATGACAACATAAACATGGACAGTACAATAACAGGGTCGGTGAATGACAACATAAACATGGACAGTACAATAACGAGAGTCGATGAAGGACAACATAAACATAGACAGTACAATAACAGGGTCCGTGGATGACAACATAAACATGGACAGTACAATAACGAGAGTCGATGAATGACAACATAAACATAGACAGTACAATAACAGGGTCGGTGAATGACAACATAAACATAGACAGTACAATAAAAGGGTCCGTGAATGACAAAATAAACATGGACAGTCCAATAACAGGGTCGGTGAATGACAACATAAACATGGACAGTACAATAACAGGGTCGGAGAATGACAACATAAACATGGACAGTACAATAACAGGGTCGGTGAATGACAACATAAACATAGACAGTACAATAAGTGGGTCGGAGAATGACAAAATAAACATAGACAGTACAATAACAGAGTCTGTGAATGTCGACATAAACATGGACAGTACAATAACAGGTTCTGTGAATGACAACATAAACATGGACAGTACAATAACAGGGTCGGTGAATGACAACATAAACATAGACAGTACAATAACAGGATCCGTGAATGACAACATAAACATAGACAGTATAATAACAGGGTCCGTGGATGACAACATAAACATAGACAGTACAATAACAGGGTCAGTGAATGACAAAATAAACATGGACAGTACAATAACAGGGTCGGTGAATGACAACATAAACATTGACAGTACAATAACAGGGTCGGAGAATGACAACATAAACATGGACAGTACAATAATAGGGTCGGTGAATGACAACATAAACATAGACAGTACAATAAGTGGGTCGGTGAATGACAACATAAACATGGACATTACAATAACAGGGTCGGTGAATGACAACATAAACATAGACAGTACAATAACAGGGTCGGTAAATGACAACATAAACATGGACAGTACAATAACAGGGTCGGTGAATGACAACATAAACATGGACAGTACAATAACGAGAGTCGATGAAGGACAACATAAACATAGACAGTACAATAACAGGGTCCGTGGATGACAAAATAAACATAGACAGTACAATAACATAGTCTGTGAATGACAACATAAACATGGACAGTACAATAACAGGGTCTGTGAATGACAACATAAACATGGACAGTACAATAACAGGGTCGGTGAATGACAACATAAACATAGACAGTACAATAACAGGGTCGGTGAATGACAACATAAACATAGACAGTACAATAACAGGGTCGGTGAATGACAACATAACATGGACAGTACAATAACAGGGTCGGTGAATGACAACATAAACATGGACAGTACAATAACAGGGTCTGTGAATGACAACATAAACATGGACAGTACAATAACAGGGTCGGTGAATGACAATATAAACATAGACAGTACAATAACAGGGTCGGTGAATGAAAACATAAACATAGACAGTACAATAACAGGGTCCGTGAATGACAACATAAACATGGATACTACAATAACAGAGTCTGTGAATGACAACATAAACATAGACAGTACAATAACAGGATCCGTGAATGACAACATAAACATAGACAGTACAATAACAGGGTCCGTGAATGACAACATAAACATGGACAGTGCAATAACAGGGTCCGTGAATGACAAAATAAACATGGACAGTACAATAACAGGGTCGGTGAATGACAACATAAACATGGACAATACAATAACAGGGTCAGAGAATGACAACATAAACATGGACAGTACAATAACAGGGTCGGTGAATGACAACATAAACATAGACAGTACAATAACTGGGTCGGTGAATGACAACATAAACATGGACAGTACAATAACAGGGTCGGTGAATGACAACATAGACATAGACAGTACAATAACAGGATCGGTGAATGACAACATAAACATGGACAGTACAATAACAGGGTCCGTGGATGACAACATAAACATGGACAGTACAATAACGAGAGTCGATGAATGACAACATAAACATAGACAGTACAATAACAGGGTCCGTGAATGACAACATAAACATAGACAGTACAATAAAAGGGTCCGTGAATGACAAAATAAACATGGACAGTACAATAACAGGGTCGGTGAATGACAACATAAACATGGACAGTACAATAACAGGGTCGGAGAATGACAACATAAACATGGACAGTACAATAACAGGGTCGGTGAATGACAACATAAACATAGACAGTACAATAAGTGGGTCGGAGAATGACAACATAAACATGGACAGTACAATAACAGGGTTGGTGAATGACAACATGAACATAGACAGTACAATAACAGGGTCAGTGAATGACAACAGAAACATGGACAGTACAATAACAGGGTCGGTGAATGACAACATAAACATGGACAGTACAATAACGAGAGTCGATGAATGACAACATAAACATGGACAGTACAATAACAGGGTCCGAGGATGACAAAATAAACATAGACAGTACAATAACAGAGTCTGTGAATGTCAACATAAACATGGACAGTACAATAACAGGTTCTGTGAATGACAACATAAACATGGACAGTACAATAACAGGGTCGGTGAATGACAACATAAACATGGACAGTACAATAACAGGGTCGGTGAATGACAATATAAACATAGACAGTACAATAACAGGGTCGGTGAATGACAACATAACATGGACAGTACAATAACAGGGTTCGTTGATGACAACATAAACATGGAGAGTACAATAACAGGGTCGGTGAATGACAAAATAAACATGGACAGTACAATAACAGGGTCGGTGAATGACAACATAAACATGGACAGTACAATAACAGGGTCGGAGAATGACAACATAAACATGGACAGTACAATAATAGGGTCGGTGAATGACAACATAAACATAGACAGTACAATAAGTGGGTCGGTGAATGACAACATAAACATGGACAGTACAATAACAGGGTCGGTGAATGACAACATAAACATAGACAGTACAATAACAGGGTCGGTGAATGACAACATAAACATGGACAGTACAATAACAGGGTCGGTGAATGACAACATAAACATGGACAGTACAATAACGAGAGTCGATGAAGGACAACATAAACATAGACAGTACAATAACAGGGTCCGTGGATGACAACATAAACATGGACAGTACAATAACGAGAGTCGATGAATGACAACATACACATAGACAGTACAATAACAGGGTCGGTGAATGACAACATAAACATAGACAGTACAATAAAAGGGTCCGTGAAAGACAAAATAAACATGGACAGTACAATAACAGGGTCGGTGAATGACAACATAAGCATGGACAGTACAATAACAGGGTCGGAGAATGACAACATAAACATGGACAGTACAATAACAGGGTCGGTGAATGACAACATAAACATAGACAGTACAATAAGTGGGTCGGAGAATGACAACATAAACATGGACAGTACAATAACAGGGTTGGTGAATGACAACATGAACATAGACAGTACAATAACAGGGTCGGTGAATGACAACATAAACATGGACAGTACAATAACAGGGTCGGTGAATGACAAAATAAACATAGACAGTACAATAACAGAGTCTGTGAATGTCAACATAAACATGGACAGTACAATAACAGGTTCTGTGAATGACAACATAAACATGGACAGTACAATAACAGGGTCGGTGAATGACAACATAAACATGGACAGTACAATAACAGGGTCGGTGAATGACAACATAAACATAGACAGTACAATAACAGGATCCGTGAATGACAACATAAACATAGACAGTATAATAACAGGGTCCGTGGATGACAACATAAACATAGACAGTACAATAACAGGGTCAGTGAATGACAAAATAAACATGGACAGTACAATAACAGGGTCGGTGAATGACAACATAAACATGGACAGTACAATAACAGGGTCGGAGAATGACAACATAAACATGGACAGTACAATAATAGGGTCGGTGAATGACAACATAAACATAGACAGTACAATAAGTGGGTCGGTGAATGACAACATAAACATGGACAGTACAATAACAGGGTCGGTGAATGACAACATAAACATAGACAGTACAATAACAGGGTCGGTGAATGACAACATAAACATGGACAGTACAATAACAGGGTCGGTGAATGACAACATAAACATGGACAGTACAATAACGAGAGTCGATGAAGGACAACATAAACATAGACAGTACAATAACAGGTTCCCTGGATGACAAAATAAACATAGACAGTACAATAACATAGTCTGTGAATGACAACATAAACATGGACAGTACAATAACAGGGTCTGTGAATGACAACATAAACATGGACAGTACAATAACAGGGTCGGTGAATGACAACATAAACATAGACAGTACAATAACAGGGTCGGTGAATGACAACATAAACATAGACAGTACAATAACAGGGTCGGTGAATGACAACATAACATGGAAAGTACAATAACAGGGTCGGTGAATGACAACATAAACATGGACAGTACAATAACAGGGTCTGTGAATGACAACATAAACATGGAGAGTACAATAACAGGGTCGGTGAATGACAATATAAACATAGACAGTACAATAACAGGGTCGGTGAATGAAAACATAAACATAGACAGTACAATAACAGGGTCCGTGAATGACAACATAAACATGGATACTACAATAACAGACTGTGAATGACAACATAAACATAGACAGTACAATAACAGGATCCGTGAATGACAACATAAACATAGACAGTACAATAACAGGGTCCGTGAATGACAACATAAACATGGACAGTGCAATAACAGGGTCCGTGAATGACAAAATAAACATGGACAGTACAATAACCGGGTCGGTGAATGACAACATAAACATGGACAATACAATAACAGGGTCGGAGAATGACAACATAAACATGGACAGTACAATAACAGGGTCGGTGAATGACAACATAAACATAGACAGTACAATAACTGGGTCGGTGAATGACAACATAAACATGGACAGTACAATAACAGGGTCGGTGAATGACAACATAGACATAGACAGTACAATAACAGGATCGGTGAATGACAACATAAACATGGACAGTACAATAACAGGGTCCGTGGATGACAACATAAACATGGACAGTACAATAACGAGAGTCGATGAATGACAACATAAACATAGACAGTACAATAACAGGGTCCGTGAATGACAACATAAACATAGACAGTACAATAAAAGGGTCCGTGAATGACAAAATAAACATGGACAGTACAATAACAGGGTCGGTGAATGACAACATAAACATGGACAGTACAATAACAGGGTCGGTGAATGACAACATAAACATAGACAGTACAATAAGTGGGTCGGAGAATGACAACATAAACATGGACAGTACAATAACAGGGTTGGTGAATGACAACATGAACATAGACAGTACAATAACAGGGTCGGTGAATGACAACAGAAACATGGACAGTACAATAACAGGGTCGGTGAATGACAACATAAACATGGACAGTACAATAACGAGAGTCGATGAATGACAACATAAACATAGACAGTACAATAACAGGGTCCGAGGATGACAAAATAAACATAGACAGTACAATAACAGAGTCTGTGAATGTCAACATAAACATGGACAGTACAATAACAGGGTCGGAGAATGACAACATAAACATGGACAGTTCAATAACAGGGTCGGTGAATGACAACATAAACATGGACAGTACAATAACAGGGTCGGTGAATGACAACATAAACATAGACAGTACAATAACAGGGTCGGTGAATGACAACATAACATGGACAGTACAATAACAGGGTTCGTTGATGACAACATAAACATGGAGAGTACAATAACAGGGTCGGTGAATGACAACATAAACATGGACAGTACAATAACAGGGTCTGTGAATGACAACATAAACATGGACAGTAAGATAACAGGGTCGGTGAATGACAACATATACATGGACAGTACAATAACAGGGTCGGTGAATGACAAAATAAACATAGACAGTACAATAACAGGGTCGGTGAATGATAACATAAACATAGACAGTACAATAACAGGGTCGGTGAATGACAACACAAACATGGACAGTACAATAACAGGGTCGGTGAATGACAACATAAACATGGACAGTACAATAACGAGAGTCGATGAATGACAACATAAACATAGACAGTACAATAACAGGGTCCGAGGATGACAAAATAAACATAGACAGTACAATAACAGAGTCTGTGAATGTCAACATAAACATGGACAGTACAATAACAGGGTCTGTGAATGACAACATAAACATGGATAGTACAATAACAGGGTCGGTGAATGACAACATAAACATGGACAGTACAATAACAGGGTCGGTGAATGACAACATAAATATAGACAGTACAATAACAGGGTCGGTGAATGACAACATAACATGGACAGTACAATAACAGGGTTCGTTGATGACAACATAAACATGGACAGTACAATAACAGGGTCGGTGAATGACAACATAAACATGGACAGTACAATAACAGGGTCTGTGAATGACAACATAAACATGGACAGTAAAATAACAGGGTCGGTGAATGACAACATATACATGGACAGTACAATAACAGGGTCGGTGAATGACAACATAAACATAGACAGTACAATAACAGGGTCGGTGAATGACAACATAACATGGACAGTACAATAACAGGGTCGGTGAATGACAACATAAACATGGACAGTACAATAACAGGGTCGGTGAATGACAACATAAACATAGACAGTACAAGTACAGGGTCGGTGAATGCCAACATAACATGGACAGTACAATAACAGGGTCGGTGGATGACAACATAAACATAGACAGTACAATAACAGGGTCGGTGAATGACAATATAAACATGGAGAGTACAATAACAGGGTCTGTGAATGACAACATAAACATGGACAGTACAATAACAGGGTCCGTGGATGACAACATAAACATGGACAGTACAATAACAGGGTCTGTGGATGTTCATAGTTAACTAACTACATGTACTAATTAAGAGGATAGAATCTGTTGGTTAAAGACCATTACTCTTAGGATGTATAAATCACAGTGAGATACCTGTGCAATCAGTGCCTATCACCATTAAAGTTGTGAGTTCAAACCCCGTTCATGGCAAGGTGTACTCAATACAACATAATGTGATAAAGTTTGTCAGTGACTTGCGACAGGTCAGTGGTTTTCTCCGGGTACTGTGGTTTCCTCCACCAATAAAACTAAGCACCACGATATAGCTGAAATATTCTTGAATGTGGCATTAAACACCATAACCCTAACCCTTATTTGTTAACATCTTATTATTTATTAATGTTTATTTTTTTCATAGATATTAATGAGTGTACAAAAGGATCTAACGACTGTGAACAAGAATGTGTGAACTTCGAAGGACGATACAATTGTAAATGTAGATTTGGATTTGAACTCAAAACAGATCGTAAAACTTGTAAAAAAGGTACCTATATTTTATTTTAAATTGAACCAGATTTATCCTCTAATTAATAATATAAGGTTAGGTTATAAACTTAAAGATAAGATTGTATATTATCTTATTAAGATTACGTTATAAAGAAAATATAGAGAATGCTAAAGAAAATTGCAAAGCACCTTTTTTCATCCAAAGATTTAAAAATTGTAATTAAAAAAAAAAAAAAACATATGTAATAAAAATGTAGATATTTAATTTTGGTACGCATGATGCATTTCACGAATAACCTTTATCAGATACACTCATAGTCAAATGATTGAAAAGCCAAATAATTTTAAAGTCTTGGTAAGAAGGATTTATGATTTATCATGAACTTTCTTAAGCTTTTTATCGTTTTCAAGAAAATTGAAACTAAACCTGGAGGATTTCTAATTATTTTGAATTTTTAAGTTTCAATATGTTCTTCTTCTTTTTTTTTGCTGCATGAATTTAATAATTATGGCTCCCAAACAAAGCTTGGGAAGCATATTGTGTTTACTCCGTTTCTTATTATTAAGTCCCCAAACGAAGCTTGGAGACTTATTGTTTTTGCACCGTTTCTTATTACGTCACCCCGAACGCAGTCGGGTGACGTATTGCTATTCTACGTTTCTTTTTCACTATTATTATTATTATTCTTATTATTATTATTATTCTTCTTCCACACATTTTTGTCTGCTCTATTTCTCGGAGATGCCTTGATCAAACTTTATGAAACCTTGTAGGAATATCATATGCCATGTGAAGTTGTGCTGTATAGGGTTGATTTTTTCAAAATAGCTGCCGTTGCCATGGAAACGGCCAAAAATGCAAAAAAAATGAAAAACACAAAATTGATCATAGCAGGTTACAGAAAATGATGAAACTTGATAGGAACAACATCCACAGCTAGTGGAACGAGATAAGCCAAAAAAATCAGAATCGGTTGGACAAACTTTGACGCAGTTGCCATGGAAACAAAAAAAGGGGGGATTTAAAATAATTTTGGATTCCTTTCATCAAACTTCATGAAACTTTGTAGGAATATCCACTGTAGTGTGTGGCAGCTGTTGGGGGGTTGAACAAATTCAAAATGGTGGCTGTTGCCATGGCAACCAAGGTGCAAAAAATGTTAAATTCACTTCCAACTTCACAAAGTTTTGCAGTAATGTTTCCTGTCACATCCACATCTAGTTGAATGAGATAAGCCAAAAAAATCGCAATCGGTAGGACAAACTTTGCCGCAGTTGCTATGGAAATAAAAAAAAGGTGTGATTTAAAAAAAAATTAGATTTTTCATCAAACATCGTAGTGTGTGGAAGCTTTTGGCGCGTTGATAAAATTCAAAATGACGTTACCATGGAAACTGAGGTACCAAAATAATGGGGTGGGGTGACGTCCGCTATTGCTTTGCAATGGCAATTGTAGTTATTATTATTATTATTATTATTATTATTCCTCCTCTTCTTCTCCCCATGAACTTTTCTGACCAAATTCTCAGAGACTGATGATCCGATCTTTACTAAACTTCACAGGAAGGTGGATCCCCATCTCAAGAGGTGCCATAAGGTCTTGGAATTTTCAAAATGGTCACCGTTGCCATGGAAACCATGAACATATGTCAAAATCTTTGACCTCACTTATATCGTAAACTGCCAAAGGGATTTCCACAAGACTTGGCATATATATTAAGTAGGGTTGGTAAAATATTCTGACCAAATAAAATCGCGAGCGAATTGCCGCCATTTTCAAAATGGCCGCCGACAAAATCAGCAAAATTTCAATGTTCTCTGATTTCAATGAAAATTGATATCTAGGGTTATTTTGAAGTGAGGAATTGATTGGTAATGATGAAAATTGCATTCAGGGTCATTTTTACGATGCCACCATTTCCAAAATGGCTGCCAGCAAAATTTGCAAATTGTTAATGGTCTCCGGGGATCCGATTTCAATGAAAATTTATATCTAGGAGTATTTTGAAGTGAGGAATTGGATGGTAATGATGAAATTTGCATTCAGGGTAATTTTTGCGTGGCCACCATTTTAAAAATGGCTGCCAACAAAATCGTCAAATTGTCACTGATCTCCGATTTCAATGAAAATTGATATCTAGGAGTATTTTGAAGTGAGTAATTGGTTGGTAATGACGAAACTTGCATCCACATGCCTGAATTCTGATATGGGGGTCATTTGGGGACTTCTGTGTTTACATCCAAACACAATCAAACCTCGTTATTATGGCTCCCAAGCGAAGTTTGTGAGACATATTACTTTTGCCCAGTTTCCTATTATTATTATCTCTCCCAAACGTATTGTCGGGTGATGTATTGCTATTCTACGTTTCTTTTTCACTATTATTATTATTATTATTATTGTTCTTCTACACATTTTTGTCTGCTCTATTTCTCGGAGATGCCTTGATCAAACTTTATGAAACCTTGTAGGAATATCATATGCCATGTGAAGTTGTGCTGTATATGGTTGATTTTTTCAAAATGGCTGCCATTGCCATGGAAATGGCCAAAATGCAAAAAAATTGAAAAACACAAAAATGATCATAGCAGGTTACTCGCCGAACAGAATTTGATGAAACTTGATAGGAACAACATCCACATCTAGTGGAACGAGATAGGCCAAACAAATCGGAATCGGTTGGACAAACTTTGCCACAGTTGCCATGGAAACAAAAAAAGGGAGATTAAAAAAAATATTTGAATTCCTTTCATCAAGCTTCATGAAACTTTGTAGGAATATCCACCATAGTGTGTGACAGCTTTTGGTGGCTGTTGCCATGGTAACCAAGGGGCAAAAAATGTTAAATTCACTCCAAACTTCACAAATTTTTGCAGTAATGTTTCCTGTCACATCCACATCTAGTGGAATGAGATAAGCCAAAAAAATTGGAATCGGTAGGACAAACTTTGCCGCAGTTGCCATGGAAATAAAAAAAGGGGGGATTTTAATTTTTTTTTTATTTCTTTCATCAAACTTCATGAAACATCGTAGGAATATTTACCGTAGTGTGTGGAAGCTTTTGGCGTGTTGATAAAATTCAATATGGTGTTACCATGGAAACCGAGGTACCAAAATAATGGGGTGGGGTGATGTCCGCTATTGCTTTGCAATGGCAATTCTAGTTATTATTCTTATTATTCCACTTTCCGCATCAATTTTGTCCGTCCCTTTTCTCGGAGATGCCTTGATCAAACTTTATGAAACCTTGTAGGAATATCATATGCCATATGAAGTTGTGCTTTTAAGGGTTGATTTTTTCAAAATGGCTGCCATTTCCATGGAAATGGCCAAAATACCAAAAAGTTGAAAAACACGAAAATGTGTGTGGCAGCTTTTGAGGATTGAAACAAATTCAAAATGGCGGCCGTTGCCATGGTAACCAAGGTACTAAAAATGTTAAATTCACTCCAAACTTCACAAATTTTTGCAGTAATGTTTCCTGTCACATCCACATCTAGTGGAACAAGATAAGCCAGAAAAATCAGAATCGGTAGTGCAAAATGGCTGCCAATATAAAAATTAAAAAAAATAAAAATAAATTGTTAAAAATTCAAAAATGAAAAGATTTCAATGGAAATGGATATTTACAGGGAGTAAGACATGCTGCACCATATGGTGACCATTTTGGTTTGCTATTTTGGCCGTCAAAATACAAAAATCCTCCGATTTGGGCAAAATTTGGTTTCCAAGTAGATTATGATGTTGCGAATTGATATCCATTGTTTGGGAGCCATGATATGATCCTTCAGATCATATCATATCTTGTTTTTGTTGTTTTTCAGTGTCAGACCCGTGTGGAACACTCAGTAACTTAACCTGTAGTTATGCTTGTAAACTCTCTGGAAGTACAGCGTCCTGTTATTGTAAATCAGGTTATGAACTAGATACTGACAACAAGACTTGTAAAGGTAATTTATTGACAGAACGAATAAAAGGAACAAACGTCTAGTAAATAAATTATAATGCTACTACGGTAGTCCGCCCGTTATCAGGTGTACTGAGATACCAAAATACTAATTTTTCCCCTCCAAGAGAGGCCACCCCTCATATAAGGCCACTTTTTAATTACAGAAGTTGTAGCCATATAAAAGGTAATGGCTACTGTAATAACATTAATTACTTTGATAAAATTTTACTTGTATTAAGTTATGAAAATTTTCAGAATAGCCTTGAATTAGTCAATTGATCAATATTATAACTTTATGAATACATGAAATTCGCAAATTAATATATAAAATACAACTGGACCAACATTGCGGTATTTAAATCTCCCATTTATAAGTACATGGGTACACTTTTTAGCTCACCTTGCCAAAGACAATGTGAGCTTTTGCCATCACTTGGCATCCGTCGTCCGTTAACTTTTCACATTTTTATCTTCTCCTCTGAAACCCCTCAACCAAATGAACTGAAACTTGGTAGGAAGCATCTATTGAAGGTCCTCTATAAAGATTGCTTATTTCGTCCCGATCCATAAACAAGCATGGCCACCACAGGCAATTCTTGTTTCTGATTGGCCTATTTTTAAAAATCTTCTCCTCTGAAACCGCTTGACCAAATAAACCGAAACTTGATAGGAAGCCTCTATGGAAGGTCCTCTATCAAGATTGCACATTTCGTCCCGATCCATTAACAAACATGGCTGCCACAGGCAATTCTTGTTTCTGATAGGATATGTCTATGGGGGGGGTCCTCTATACAGGGTTCGTACATGTGCTTGAAATTCTTGAAAGAACTTGAAAACGAAAGTAGAAAAATCAAGGGCTTGAAAGTATTTGAATTCCAATAAAGGTGTTTTAAAACCCTTGAAAATTACTTTTTTCATTTGAACAATCATATTCCCGCGAAATAAGTGCATGTTATCAGTAATTTTCGATCTCCAAGACATTGAATCGATGTCAACAACCTCAGTTACTCGTGGAAATATAAATAGACCTTCCTGTATCACTACGTGCTATTTGTGGAAAATCACACTATTTGTATAAAACAGTGGTTTCCGGAATTTTACCGCTCAAATCCAAAATACGCATTAATGTAATCCCATCACCTTGCTTCAAGCTTGTCGTTTTAATTGGTTTCCGTGACGATTCATGGATTTTCCTGAGCGTATTTCTTAATGGGCATAACATCAAACGTGTGAAAATGTAAATTCCTGAACAAATGGCTAGAGCAGCCACAATACCATGCCTGGCTTAGAAATAGCCCAGATATTCATAAAGCACACTGCAAATGCTGCAACAAAAGTTTTGACATTTCCTCCATGGGAGAATCGGCCCTCCAAAGTCATATGAAAGGTATTTTTATATCTTTATTTCTGCCATGTGTGAAAGAATCTGAAAGGGTGAGTTAAAACATTTTTCCTGACTGGGTACAGTCATTTTCACTTGAAGAAAGGTAAGGTTAAACAAGGTTTTATATTTGAAAATGCTCAGAAAAAGGTGCTTGAAAGCTGTAATCTTTGTCCTGGAAAGTCCTTGAAAAGTCCTTGATTTTGCTCAACAAAAACGTGTATGAACCCTGTCTAAAGATTATTCATTTTGTCCCGATCCATTAACAAACATGGCCACCACAGGCAATTCTTGTTTCTGATTGGTTGATTTCTAAAAGTCTTCTCCTCTGAAACCGCTTGGTCAAATGATCCGAAACGTGGTAGGAAGCATCTATGGAAGGTCCCCTATAAAGATTGGTCAATCTGTTCCGATCCGTTAAAAAACACGGCCACCACAGGCGATTCTTGTTTCTGATTGGCTGATTTTTTAGATTCTTCCCCTCTTAAACCATTTGGCCAAATGTACCGACATTTGTTAGGAAGCATCTATGGAAAGTCCTCTGTTGCGATTGCTCATTTCATTTTGATCCCTTAACAAATATGGGCGCAACAGGCAATTCTTGTTTTAGATTGGTTGATTTCTAAAAGTCTTCTTCCTTGAAACTGCTTTAACAAAATGAACCGAAATTTGGTGGGAAGCACCTATGGAAGGTTCTGTATTAAGTTTCCTCAAAGCAGAATGACAGGTGAGCGACACAGGCTCAGCCCACTGAGCCTCTAGTTAAATGAAAATGTTTTTGGTTTTTTGGTTTTTTTCCCCGACAACAATTTGTATTTAAATAATTTAACTTCACATTTTCATCTTTTGATTTGGATTTACAGTGAAATCTGTCTAAAAAGCAGAATCTTGTGTAAACCAAATCAAGGAAGAAAATTTTTGTTAATTTAACCTGTGTAAACCAAACCCCTGTCTATTATGAACAGAAAAGGCTGTCCCAAGGATCGGTTTAAGCTGGTTTAACTGTATGGGAATTTATATAATTCTAATTACATTAAATAAAATGTGATAGGAGTACCAGCTGTATATCTGTCAGTGACAGTACCTATATAGCAAAATGTATCCATTGCAATATTATGACTTGCTCAAATAGAACAAGTGCATGATAAAATATTTTATTTCATTCTATTTTTAGATATTGATGAATGTATAGCTGATGATGCAAATTTGTGTTCTATAAAAAACAACTGTACTAATATAGCTGGTAGTTTCCAATGTAGCTGTCCTATAGGAAAATTCCTGGAGAATGACCAGAGAACATGTACTGGTATGTATCCAGTTCTAAGTCATTTAATTTCATTTGGAGTGTAACATAGCTAAAAGCTTCTTCTACTTTCACTTTCAAATCATAGCTGAACATGTATGTACATGATGTAAATGATGGGGGGGGGGGGGGGGGAAGAATAAAGAAAGACAGAGATGTCTTTACTAAAACCTCTTTCAATAAAGTAATATTTATGTTAAAATCATCATTTCTAAATTAAATTAATTTATCCTAGAAAAAAACCCATCCCCACCCCATTAATGAATGAAATTATGGCAAACAAGTTTTTAGACAGTGATGGTCAATAATTCCACCAATATCTAATTGATGGCTGCATCTCTTTTTGTTGTGTTATTTTATTCAAATACTTCCCCTACATCGACTAGTTAAAAAAACATACAGAATTGGAATAGATATTTGGAATTTAAATAATAACACCCAGATTTTACCATTAAAGTACCAGGGTGATGAAGTGATGCTTACACAATCCACAACCCAATATCGACTCCGTTTTCCAGAAAATTTTTGTATAATTATATAATTGCGCAACTATCTGTACAGAAGGGATTGAAAACCACAAAATCATACTGTTAATACAAAATGTAATTTGGTTTGGAAATATTGTAAAAACTTTTGAGACAATCATTGAAAAATTTAGTTTCTTTAATACAGAAATATTTATTTATACCTGAATAAAATTATATCATTTCAGACTGTGATCAGTTTCACTGGGGCGATAGTTGTAGCAATGCTTGTGATTGTGGCCCCGGGGCCAGTAGTTGTAATCCTGTGACTGGGTGTGTCTGTATGTCTGGTTGGCAGGGCGATAAGTGTGATGATGATGTTGATGAGTGTGACGTCAACAACACATGCAACACCGCAAATAATCAGAAATGTGTCAACACAGCTGGTTCATATATATGTCAGTGTGTGACTGGTTACCAGAATGAATCTGGTACCTGTACAAGTAAGTGTTCACTGGTGGTTTCCATGGTATTTGATTTTATAGCTCTTTATTGAAAAACTACATTTTTAAAGGAAAACTGTAAATACCAGTACCTTATCCTGGCCTCCTGAAATATTAATAGCATGTTATGAAAAAGTGTTACTCATTTTGATAGCATAGTAATTTGTTCTTTGTATGCTTTTTTTTTTATGTAAAATATGATACAAGTTTTCGTTTTTGATTTCAGAATTTCTGGTAAAAAAAGATAAAAACATTTTAGCAATATGTACGCTGTCTTTCTTTTGAAATATACAAATTATGTATTTATATATATATGTAAGAGTTCATTTTGAATATTATACTTTTCCTGTAAATTTTAACTCTGACCCTCATATTTTAAAAAGTAGTAATAAGCAACAACAAAACATATAATGATTGATGGCATCAGTACTATTTCAACAACAAAACAAATAATGATCGATGACATCAATACTATTTCAACAACAAAACAAATAATGATCGATGGCATCAATACTATTTCAACAACAAAACAAATAATGATCGATGACATCAATACTATTTCAACAACAAAACAAATAATGATCGCTGGCATCAGTACTATTTCAACAACAAAACAAATAATGATCGATGACATCAATACTATTTCAACAACAAAACAAATAATGATCGCTGGCATCGGTACTATTTCAACAACAAAACAAATAATGATCGCTGGCATCGGTACTATTTCAACAACAAAACAAATAATGAACGCTGGCATCAGTACTATTTCAACAACAAAACAAATAATGATCGATGACATCAATACTATTTCAACAACAAAACAAATAATGATCGATGGCATCGGTACTATTTCAACAACAAAACAAATAATGATCGATGGCATCAGTACTATTTCAACAACAAAACAAATAATGATCGATGGCATCAGTACTATTTCAACAACAAAACAAATAATGATCGATGGCATCAGTACTATTTCAACAACAAAACAAATAATGATTGATGGCATCAGTACTATTTCAACAACAAAACATCAAAAAGCAAATAACAGAAACGTAAATATTTGCAACATCTGTTTTCAGATATTGATGAATGTGGGACAATTAGCCCATGTGATCAACTTTGTACAGACACGCCAGGCAGTTATACATGTTCTTGCAGAGATGGATTCACTATGGATGCCAACCAAAAATGTCAAGGTAAAAATTCATTATATTTTCTGCTTTTCCATTAAGAATGGCAGACTAAAGATGGTTTGGCACAGAATTAGGATAATGTTTTCCATTAAAGCAGCATATCTACCTTACATTGAGCTATCACTGAAAATCCAGCTCAACAATTTGGTCACAGACATATACAATGTAGTAATTATCATCATCTTAAAACAAATCACCATGATATATTGAGTAATTACTCACTAATCGTTAAAACAAATCGCCATGATATATTGAGTAATTACTCACTAATCGCTAAAACCAACAATCACTTGCTTTGTCACCACAGTAGTCCCCCTTTTAGAAGGTCACTCTCACTAAAGGTCAACCCTGTTATTGGGTCAGATTTCAGATGCATTTAGATAGTAAAATACTACCAAACTGTCCCCCCTCAAGAGAGGACACCTCTCTTATAAGGTCACTTCTTCATTTCAAAAGGGATGACCTTGCTGTATTTCAATGTCATGACATTTATGGAAACAATCTGTAAATTGTTTTCACTTTACAAAAGTCAAAGTCAATAGGTGGTTGCCTTAAGTATTTTACTGGAACAAATTATATGTCAAGAAATAAAATGTCTTTGTTTAACGGAACAGCCATAAAAGCCGTTTGTGGAGGACTGCCCATTTAAGAAAATATGACTTTTCAAACATAGTTCAGACAAATATTCCATTACGATTCAAAGAAACATGATTAATTTCTATTTTCATTACTTTAATTGCTGGTTTACACGATCAAATAGTGAAAAACACTAGAAAACACCGATAGGACATCTTGCATGTGCTAAAACTAATTGTGCTATTTAGATAATAGTTGTATTTGCAATGCGAAAGCAGCACGCAATATTAGAAATCTATTTATAGATATCAATGAGTCAGATGTTAATTGTTGTATTTACTGTATCAGCTTCCATTTTGCTCTATTTTTAGATATCAACGAATGTGACTCGTCACTAAGCAAGTGTGATCAGAACTGTATTAATACACTAGGAAGCTACAAGTGTTATTGTAATGATGGGTACCAGTTGGAAAAATCAGATCGAAGGAATTGTACTGGTATGTCTATTGTTGTTATATACAGTCCAGTCCTTTTACAGTGTCCTCTGTCTATACCGAACCCTGAATAAACCGCAATACTGTATGAACCAAATTGTAATAATAATAATAGTCTTTATTCGTAAGCAATACAGCTCATAGAATATAATTCAATTACAAAATGATAGAACATCAGTGAAAGACACAAATTAATGAAATAAACAACAGTACAATATACATTATGAAGCATACATAGGAAAACAGCAGAGATAGTATGATATTACAATATACATTATAAAACATACATAGGAAAACAGCAGAGATAGTATGATATTACAATATACATCATAGAACATACATAGGAAAACAGCAGAGATAGTATGATATTACAATATACATTATAGAACATACATAGGAAAACAGCAGAGATAGTATGATATTACAATATACATTATGAAGAATACATAAGAAAACAGCAGAGATAGTATGATATTACAATATACATTATAAAACATACATTGGAAAACAGCAGAGATAGTATGATATTACAATATACATTATAAAACATACATAGGAAAACAGCAGAGATAGTATGATATTACAATATACATTATAAAACATACATAGGAAAACAGCAGAGATAGTATGATATTACAATATACATTATGAAGAATACATAAGAAAACAGCAGAGATAGTATGATATTACAATATACATTATAAAACATACATAGGAAAACAGCAGAGATAGTATGATATTACAATATACATTATAAAGCATACATAGGAAAACAGCAGAGATAGTATGATATTACAATATACATTATAAAACATACATAGGAAAACAGCAGAGATAGTATGATAAGACAATATACATTATAAAGAATACATAAGAAAACAGCAGAGATAGTATGATATTACAATATACATTATAAAACATACATAGGAAAACAGCAGAGATAGTATGATATTACAATATACATTATAAAGCATACATAGGAAAACAGCAGAGATAGTATGATATTACAATATACATTATGAAGAATGCATAAGAAAACAGCAGAGATAGTATGATATTACAATATACATTATAAAACATACATAGGAAAACAGCAGAGATAGTATGATATTACAATATACATTATAGAACATACATAGGAAAACAGCAGAGATAGTATGATATTACAATATACATTATGAAGAATACATAAGAAAACAGCAGAGATAGTATGATATTACAATATACATTATAGAACATACATAGGAAAACAGCAGAGATAGTATGATATTACAATATACATTATAAAACATACATAGGAAAACAGCAGAGATAGTATGATATTACAATATACATTATGAAGAATACATAAGAAAACAGCAGAGATAGTATGATATTACAATATACATTATAAAACATACATAGGAAAACAGCAGAGATAGTATGATATTACAATATACATTATAAAACATACATAGGAAAACAGCAGAGATAGTATGATATTACAATATACATTATAAAACATACATAGGAAAACAGCAGAGATAGTATGATATTACAATATACATTATAAAACATACATAGGAAAACAGCAGAGATAGTATGATATTACAATATACATTATGAAGAATACATAAGAAAACAGCAGAGATAGTATGATATTACAATATACATTATAAAACATACATAGGAAAACAGCAGAGATAGTATGATATTACAATATACATTATAAAGCATACATAGGAAAACAGCAGAGATAGTATGATATTACAATATACATTATAAAACATACATAGGAAAACAGCAGAGATAGTATGATAAGACAATATACATTATAAAGAATACATAAGAAAACAGCAGAGATAGTATGATATTACAATATACATTATAAAACATACATAGGAAAACAGCAGAGATAGTATGATATTACAATATACATTATAAAGCATACATAGGAAAACAGCAGAGATAGTATGATATTACAATATACATTATGAAGAATGCATAAGAAAACAGCAGAGATAGTATGATATTACAATATACATTATAAAACATACATAGGAAAACAGCAGAGATAGTATGATATTACAATATACATTATAGAACATACATAGGAAAACAGCAGATATAGTATGATATTACAATATACATTATGAAGAATACATAAGAAAACAGCAGAGATAGTATGATATTACAATATACATTATAGAACATACATAGGAAAACAGCAGAGATAGTATGATATTACAATATACATTATAAAACATACATAGGAAAACAGCACAGATAGTATGATATTACAATATACATTATAAAGCATACATAGGAAAACAGCAGAGATAGTATGATATTACAATATACATTATAAAACATACATAGGAAAACAGCAGAGATAGTATGATATTACAATATACATTATAAAACATACATAGGAAAACAGCAGAGATAGTATGATATTACAATATACATTATGAAGAATACATAAGAAAACAGCAGAGATAGTATGATATTACAATATACATTATAAAACAAACATAGGAAAACAGCAGAGATAGTATGATATTACAATATACATTATGAAGAATACATAAGAAAACAGCAGAGATAGTATGATATTACAATATACATTATAAAACATACATAGGAAAACAGCAGAGATAGTATGATATTACAATATACATTATAAAACATACATAGGAAAACAGCAGAGATAGTATGATATTACAATATACATTATAAAACATACATAGGAAAACAGCAGAGATAGTATGATATTACAATATACATTATAGAACATACATAGGAAAACAGCACAGATAGTATGATATTACAATATACATTATGAAGAATACATAGGAAAACGGCAGAGATAGTATGATATTACAATATACATTATAAAACATACATAGGAAAACAGCAGAGATAGTATGATATTACAATATACATTATGAAGCATACATAGGAAAACAGCAGAGATAGTATGATATTTCAATATACATTATGAAGCATACATAGGAAAACAGCAGAGATAGTATGATATTACAATATACATTATAAAACATACATAAGAAAACAGCAGAGATAGTATGATATTACAATATACATTATAAAACATACATAGGAAAACAGCAGAGATAGTATGATATTACAATATACATTATAAAACATACATAGGAAAACAGCAGAGATAGTATGATATTACAATATACATTATGAAGCATACATAGGAAAACAGCAGAGATAGTATGATATTTCAATATACATTATGAAGCATACATAGGAAAACAGCAGAGATAGTATGATATTACAATATACATTATAAAACATACATAGGAAAACAGCAGAGATAGTATGATATTACAATATACATTATGAAGCATACATAGGAAAACAGCAGAGATAGTATGATATTACAATATACATTATAAAACATACATAGGAAAACAGCAGATATAGTATGATATTACAATATACATTATGAAGCATACATAGGAAAACAGCAGAGATAGTATGATATTACAATATACATTATAAAACATACATAGGAAAACAGCAGAGATAGTATGATATTACAATATACATTATAAAACATACATAGGAAAACAGCAGAGATAATATGATATTACAATATACATTATGAAGAATACATAAGAAAACAGCAGAGATAATATGATATTACAATATACATTATGAAGAATACCTAAGAAAACAGCAGAGATAGTATGATAAGACAATATACATTATAAAGAATACATAAGAAAACAGCAGAGATAGTATGATATTACAATATACATTATAAAGCATACATAGGAAAACAGCAGAGATAGTATGATATTACAATATACATTATAAAACATACATAGGAAAACAGCAGAGATAGTATGATAAGACAATATACATTATAAAGAATACATAAGAAAACAGCAGAGATAGTATGATATTACAATATACATTATAAAACATACATAGGAAAACAGCAGAGATAGTATGATATTACAATATACATTATAAAGCATACATAGGAAAACAGCAGAGATAGTATGATATTACAATATACATTATGAAGAATGCATAAGAAAACAGCAGAGATAGTATGATATTACAATATACATTATAAAACATACATAGGAAAACAGCAGAGATAGTATGATATTACAATATACATTATAGAACATACATAGGAAAACAGCAGATATAGTATGATATTACAATATACATTATGAAGAATACATAAGAAAACAGCAGAGATAGTATGATATTACAATATACATTATAGAACATACATAGGAAAACAGCAGAGATAGTATGATATTACAATATACATTATAAAACATACATAGGAAAACAGCACAGATAGTATGATATTACAATATACATTATAAAGCATACATAGGAAAACAGCAGAGATAGTATGATATTACAATATACATTATAAAACATACATAGGAAAACAGCAGAGATAGTATGATATTACAATATACATTATAAAACATACATAGGAAAACAGCAGAGATAGTATGATATTACAATATACATTATGAAGAATACATAAGAAAACAGCAGAGATAGTATGATATTACAATATACATTATAAAACAAACATAGGAAAACAGCAGAGATAGTATGATATTACAATATACATTATGAAGAATACATAAGAAAACAGCAGAGATAGTATGATATTACAATATACATTATAAAACATACATAGGAAAACAGCAGAGATAGTATGATATTACAATATACATTATAAAACATACATAGGAAAACAGCAGAGATAGTATGATATTACAATATACATTATAAAACATACATAGGAAAACAGCAGAGATAGTATGATATTACAATATACATTATAGAACATACATAGGAAAACAGCACAGATAGTATGATATTACAATATACATTATGAAGAATACATAGGAAAACGGCAGAGATAGTATGATATTACAATATACATTATAAAACATACATAGGAAAACAGCAGAGATAGTATGATATTACAATATACATTATGAAGCATACATAGGAAAACAGCAGAGATAGTATGATATTTCAATATACATTATGAAGCATACATAGGAAAACAGCAGAGATAGTATGATATTACAATATACATTATAAAACATACATAAGAAAACAGCAGAGATAGTATGATATTACAATATACATTATAAAACATACATAGGAAAACAGCAGAGATAGTATGATATTACAATATACATTATAAAACATACATAGGAAAACAGCAGAGATAGTATGATATTACAATATACATTATGAAGCATACATAGGAAAACAGCAGAGATAGTATGATATTTCAATATACATTATGAAGCATACATAGGAAAACAGCAGAGATAGTATGATATTACAATATACATTATAAAACATACATAGGAAAACAGCAGAGATAGTATGATATTACAATATACATTATGAAGCATACATAGGAAAACAGCAGAGATAGTATGATATTACAATATACATTATAAAACATACATAGGAAAACAGCAGATATAGTATGATATTACAATATACATTATGAAGCATACATAGGAAAACAGCAGAGATAGTATGATATTACAATATACATTATAAAACATACATAGGAAAACAGCAGAGATAGTATGATATTACAATATACATTATAAAACATACATAGGAAAACAGCAGAGATAATATGATATTACAATATACATTATGAAGAATACATAAGAAAACAGCAGAGATAATATGATATTACAATATACATTATGAAGAATACCTAAGAAAACAGCAGAGATAGTATGATAAGACAATATACATTATAAAGAATACATAAGAAAACAGCAGAGATAGTATGATATTACAATATACATTATAAAACATACATAGGAAAACAGCACAGATAGTATGATATTACAATATACATTATGAAGAATACATAGGAAAACGGCAGAGATAGTATGATATTACAATATACATTATAAAACATACATAGGAAAACAGCAGAGATAGTATGATATTACAATATACATTATGAAGCATACATAGGAAAACAGCAGAGATAGTATGATATTTCAATATACATTATGAAGCATACATAGGAAAACAGCAGAGATAGTATGATATTACAATATACATTATAAAACATACATAGGAAAACAGCAGAGATAGTATGATATTACAATATACATTATAAAACAAACATAGGAAAACAGCAGAGATAGTATGATATTACAATATGCATTATGAAGAATACATAAGAAAACAGCAGAGATAGTATGATATTACAATATACATTATAAAACATACATAGGAAAACAGCAGAGATAGTATGATATTACAATATACATTATAAAACATACATAGGAAAACAGCAGAGATAGTATGATATTACAATATACATTATGAAGCATACATAGGAAAACAGCAGAGATAGTATGATATTTCAATATACATTATGAAGCATACATAGGAAAACAGCAGAGATAGTATGATATTACAATATACATTATAAAACATACATAGGAAAACAGCAGAGATAGTATGATATTACAATATACATTATGAAGCATACATAGGAAAACAGCAGAGATAGTATGATATTACAATATACATTATAAAACATACATAGGAAAACAGCAGATATAGTATGATATTACAATATACATTATGAAGCATACATAGGAAAACAGCAGAGATAGTATGATATTACAATATACATTATAAAACATACATAGGAAAACAGCAGAGATAGTATGATATTACAATATACATTATAAAACATACATAGGAAAACAGCAGAGATAATATGATATTACAATATACATTATGAAGAATACATAAGAAAACAGCAGAGATAATATGATATTACAATATACATTATGAAGAATACCTAAGAAAACAGCAGAGATAGTATGATAAGACAATATACATTATAAAGAATACATAAGAAAACAGCAGAGATAGTATGATATTACAATATACATTATAAAACATACATAGGAAAACAGCAGAGATAGTATGATATTACAATATACATTATAAAGCATACATAGGAAAACAGTAGAGATAGTATGATATTACAATATACATTATAAAGCATACATAGGAAAACAGCAGAGATAGTATGATATTACAATATACATTATAAAGCATACATAGGAAAACAGCAGATATAGTATGATATTACAATATACATTATGAAGCATACATAGGAAAACAGGAGAGATAGTATGATATTACAATATACATTATAAAGCATACACAGGAAAACAGGAGAAATAGTATGATATTACAATATACATTATAAAACATACATAGGAAAACAGCAGAGATAGTATGATATTACAATATACATTATAAAACATACATAGGAAAACAGCAGAGATAGTATGATATTACAATATACATTATAAAACATACATAGGAAAACAGCAGAGATAGTATGATATTACAATATACATTATAGAACATACATAGGAAAACAGCACAGATGGTATGATATTACAATATACATTATGAAGAATACATAGGAAAACGGCAGAGATAGTATGATATTACAATATACATTATAAAACATACATAGGAAAACAGCAGAGATAGTATGATATTACAATATACATTATAAAACATACATAGGAAAACAGCAGAGATAGTATGATATTACAATATACATTATGAAGCATACATAGGAAAACAGCAGAGATAGTATGATATTTCAATATACATTATGAAGCATACATAGGAAAACAGCAGAGATAGTATGATATTACAATATACATTATAAAACATACATAGGAAAACAGCAGAGATAGTATGATATTACAATATTCATTATGAAGCATACATAGGAAAACAGCAGAGATAGTATGATATTACAATATACATTATAAAACATACATAGGAAAACAGCAGATATAGTATGATATTACAATATACATTATGAAGCATACATAGGAAAACAGCAGAGATAGTATGATATTACAATATACATTATAAAACATACATAGGAAAACAGCAGAGATAGTATGATATTACAATATACATTATAAAGCATACATAGGAAAACAGCAGAGATAGTATGATATTACAATATACATTATGAAGAATGCATAAGAAAACAGCAGAGATAGTATGATATTACAATATACATTATAAAACATACATAGGAAAACAGCAGAGATAGTATGATATTACAATATACATTATAGAACATACATAGGAAAACAGCAGATATAGTATGATATTACAATATACATTATGAAGAATACATAAGAAAACAGCAGAGATAGTATGATATTACAATATACATTATAGAACATACATAGGAAAACAGCAGAGATAGTATGATATTACAATATACATTATAAAACATACATAGGAAAACAGCACAGATAGTATGATATTACAATATACATTATAAAGCATACATAGGAAAACAGCAGAGATAGTATGATATTACAATATACATTATAAAACATACATAGGAAAACAGCAGAGATAGTATGATATTACAATATACATTATAAAACATACATAGGAAAACAGCAGAGATAGTATGATATTACAATATACATTATGAAGAATACATAAGAAAACAGCAGAGATAGTATGATATTACAATATACATTATAAAACAAACATAGGAAAACAGCAGAGATAGTATGATATTACAATATACATTATGAAGAATACATAAGAAAACAGCAGAGATAGTATGATATTACAATATACATTATAAAACATACATAGGAAAACAGCAGAGATAGTATGATATTACAATATACATTATAAAACATACATAGGAAAACAGCAGAGATAGTATGATATTACAATATACATTATAAAACATACATAGGAAAACAGCAGAGATAGTATGATATTACAATATACATTATAGAACATACATAGGAAAACAGCACAGATAGTATGATATTACAATATACATTATGAAGAATACATAGGAAAACGGCAGAGATAGTATGATATTACAATATACATTATAAAACATACATAGGAAAACAGCAGAGATAGTATGATATTACAATATACATTATGAAGCATACATAGGAAAACAGCAGAGATAGTATGATATTTCAATATACATTATGAAGCATACATAGGAAAACAGCAGAGATAGTATGATATTACAATATACATTATAAAACATACATAGGAAAACAGCAGAGATAGTATGATATTACAATATACATTATAAAACAAACATAGGAAAACAGCAGAGATAGTATGATATTACAATATGCATTATGAAGAATACATAAGAAAACAGCAGAGATAGTATGATATTACAATATACATTATAAAACATACATAGGAAAACAGCAGAGATAGTATGATATTACAATATACATTATAAAACATACATAGGAAAACAGCAGAGATAGTATGATATTACAATATACATTATGAAGCATACATAGGAAAACAGCAGAGATAGTATGATATTTCAATATACATTATGAAGCATACATAGGAAAACAGCAGAGATAGTATGATATTACAATATACATTATAAAACATACATAGGAAAACAGCAGAGATAGTATGATATTACAATATACATTATGAAGCATACATAGGAAAACAGCAGAGATAGTATGATATTACAATATACATTATAAAACATACATAGGAAAACAGCAGATATAGTATGATATTACAATATACATTATGAAGCATACATAGGAAAACAGCAGAGATAGTATGATATTACAATATACATTATAAAACATACATAGGAAAACAGCAGAGATAGTATGATATTACAATATACATTATAAAACATACATAGGAAAACAGCAGAGATAATATGATATTACAATATACATTATGAAGAATACATAAGAAAACAGCAGAGATAATATGATATTACAATATACATTATGAAGAATACCTAAGAAAACAGCAGAGATAGTATGATAAGACAATATACATTATAAAGAATACATAAGAAAACAGCAGAGATAGTATGATATTACAATATACATTATAAAACATACATAGGAAAACAGCAGAGATAGTATGATATTACAATATACATTATAAAGCATACATAGGAAAACAGTAGAGATAGTATGATATTACAATATACATTATAAAGCATACATAGGAAAACAGCAGAGATAGTATGATATTACAATATACATTATAAAGCATACATAGGAAAACAGCAGATATAGTATGATATTACAATATACATTATGAAGCATACATAGGAAAACAGGAGAGATAGTATGATATTACAATATACATTATAAAGCATACATAGGAAAACAGGAGAAATAGTATGATATTACAATATACATTATAAAACATACATAGGAAAACAGCAGAGATAGTATGATATTACAATATACATTATAAAACATACATAGGAAAACAGCAGAGATAGTATGATATTACAATATACATTATAAAACATACATAGGAAAACAGCAGAGATAGTATGATATTACAATATACATTATAGAACATACATAGGAAAACAGCACAGATGGTATGATATTACAATATACATTATGAAGAATACATAGGAAAACGGCAGAGATAGTATGATATTACAATATACATTATAAAACATACATAGGAAAACAGCAGAGATAGTATGATATTACAATATACATTATAAAACATACATAGGAAAACAGCAGAGATAGTATGATATTACAATATACATTATGAAGCATACATAGGAAAACAGCAGAGATAGTATGATATTTCAATATACATTATGAAGCATACATAGGAAAACAGCAGAGATAGTATGATATTACAATATACATTATAAAACATACATAGGAAAACAGCAGAGATAGTATGATATTACAATATTCATTATGAAGCATACATAGGAAAACAGCAGAGATAGTATGATATTACAATATACATTATAAAACATACATAGGAAAACAGCAGATATAGTATGATATTACAATATACATTATGAAGCATACATAGGAAAACAGCAGAGATAGTATGATATTACAATATACATTATAAAACATACATAGGAAAACAGCAGAGATAGTATGATATTACAATATACATTATAAAACATACATAGGAAAACAGCAGAGATAATATGATATTACAATATACATTATGAAGAATACATAAGAAAACAGCAGAGATAATATGATATTACAATATACATTATGAAGAATACCTAAGAAAACAGCAGAGATAGTATGATAAGACAATATACATTATAAAGAATACATAAGAAAACAGCAGAGATAGTATGATATTACAATATACATTATAAAACATACATAGGAAAACAGCAGAGATAGTATGATATTACAATATACATTATAAAGCATACATAGGAAAACAGTAGAGATAGTATGATATTACAATATACATTATAAAGCATACATAGGAAAACAGCAGAGATAGTATGATATTACAATATACATTATAAAGCATACATAGGAAAACAGCAGATATAGTATGATATTACAATATACATTATGAAGCATACATAGGAAAACAGGAGAGATAGTATGATATTACAATATACATTATAAAGCATACATAGGAAAACAGGAGAAATAGTATGATATTACAATATACATTATAAAGCATACATAGGAAAACAGGAGAGATAGTATGATATTACAATATACATTATAAAGCATACATAGGAAAACAGCAGAGATAGTATGATATTACAATATACATTATAAAACATACATAGGAAAACGGCAGAGATAGTATGATATTACAATATACATTATGAAACATACATAGGAAAACAGCAGAGATAGTATGATATTACAATATACATTATAAAACATACATAGGAAAACGGCAGAGATAGTATGATATTACAATGTACATTATGAAACATACATAGGAAAACAGCAGAGATAGTATGATATTACAATATACATTATAAAGCATACATAGGAAAACAGCAGAGATAGTATAATATTACAATATACATTATAAAACATACATAGGAAAACAGCAGAGATAGTATGATATTACAATATACATTATGAAACATACATAGGAAAACAGCAGAGATAGTATGATATTACAATATACATTATAAAACATACATAGGAAAACAGCAGAGATAGTATAATATTACAATATACATGATAAAACATACATAGGAAAACAGCAGAGATAGTATGATATTACAATATACATTATAAAACATACATAGGAAAACGGCAGAGATAGTATGATATTACAATATACATTATAAAACATACATAGGAAAATGGCAGAAATAGTATGATATTACAATATACATTATGAAGCATACATAGGAAAACAGCAGAGATAGTATGATATTACAATATACATTATGAAGCATACATAGGAAAACAGCAGAGATAGTATGATATTACAATATACATTATAAAACATACATAGGAAAACGGCAGAGATAGTATGATATTACAATATACATTATAAAACATACATAGGAAAACAGCAGAGATATTATGATATTACAATATACATTATAAAACATACATAGGAAAACGGCAGAGATAGTATGATATTACAATATACATTATGAAGCATACATAGGAAAACAGGAGAGATAGTATGATATTACAATATACATTATAAAGCATACATAGGAAAACAGCAGAGATAGTATGATATTACAATATACATTATGAAGCATACATAGGAAAACATGAGAGATAGTATGATATTACAATATACATTATAAAGCATACATAGGAAAACAGGAGAGATAGTATGATATTACAATATACATTATAAAGCATACATAGGAAAACAGGAGAGATAGTATGATATTACAATATACATTATAAAGCATACATAGGAAAACAGGAGAGATAGTATGATATTACAATATACATTATAAAGCATACATAGGAAAACAGGAGAGATAGTATGATATTACAATATACATTATAAAGCATACATAGGAAAACAGCAGAGATAGTATGATATTACAATATACATTATAAAACATACATAGGAAAACGGCAGAGATAGTATGATATTACAATATACATTATGAAACATACATAGGAAAACAGCAGAGATAGTATGATATTACAATATACATTATAAAACATACATAGGAAAACGGCAGAGATAGTATGATATTACAATATACATTATGAAACATACATAGGAAAACAGCAGAGATAGTATGATATTACAATATACATTATAAAACATACATAGGAAAACGGCAGAGATAGTATGATATTACAATATACATTATGAAACATACATAGGAAAACAGCAGAGATAGTATGATATTACAATATACATTATAAAACATACATAGGAAAACAGCAGAGATAGTATAATATTACAATATACATTATAAAACATACATAGGAAAACAGCAGAGATAGTATGATATTACAATATACATTATGAAACATACATAGGAAAACAGCAGAGATAGTATGATATTACAATATACATTATAAAACATACATAGGAAAACAGCAGAGATAGTATAATATTACAATATACATGATAAAACATACATAGGAAAACAGCAGAGATAGTATGATATTACAATATACATTATAAAACATACATAGGAAAACGGCAGAGATAGTATGATATTACAATATACATTATAAAACATACATAGGAAAATGGCAGAAATAGTATGATATTACAATATACATTATGAAGCATACATAGGAAAACAGCAGAGATAGTATGATATTACAATATACATTATGAAGCATACATAGGAAAACAGCAGAGATAGTATGATATTACAATATACATTATAAAACATACATAGGAAAACGGCAGAGATAGTATGATATTACAATATACATTATAAAACATACATAGGAAAACAGCAGAGATATTATGATATTACAATATACATTATAAAACATACATAGGAAAACGGCAGAGATAGTATGATATTACAATATACATTATGAAGCATACATAGGAAAACAGGAGAGATAGTATGATATTACAATATACATTATAAAGCATACATAGGAAAACAGCAGAGATAGTATGATATTACAATATACATTATGAAGCATACATAGGAAAACATGAGAGATAGTATGATATTACAATATACATTATAAAGCATACATAGGAAAACAGGAGAGATAGTATGATATTACAATATACATTATAAAGCATACATAGGAAAACAGGAGAGATAGTATGATATTACAATATACATTATAAAGCATACATAGGAAAACAGGAGAGATAGTATGATATTACAATATACATTATAAAGCATACATAGGAAAACAGCAGAGATAGTATGATATTACAATATACATTATAAAGCATACATAGGAAAACAGCAGAGATAGTATGATATTACAATATACATTATGAAACATACATAGGAAAACAGCAGAGATAGTATGATATTACAATATACATTATAAAACATACATAGGAAAACGGCAGAGATAGTATGATATTACAATATACATTATGAAACATACATAGGAAAACAGCAGAGATAGTATGATATTACAATATACATTATAAAACATACATAGGAAAACAGCAGAGATAGTATAATATTACAATATACATTATAAAACATACATAGGAAAACAGCAGAGATAGTATGATATTACAATATACATTATGAAACATACATAGGAAAACAGCAGAGATAGTATGATATTACAATATACATTATAAAACATACATAGGAAAACAGCAGAGATAGTATAATATTACAATATACATGATAAAACATACATAGGAAAACAGCAGAGATAGTATGATATTACAATATACATTATAAAACATACATAGGAAAACGGCAGAGATAGTATGATATTACAATATACATTATAAAACATACATAGGAAAATGGCAGAAATAGTATGATATTACAATATACATTATGAAGCATACATAGGAAAACAGCGGAGATAGTATGATATTACAATATACATTATGAAGCATACATAGGAAAACAGCAGAGATAGTATGATATTACAATATACATTATAAAACATACATAGGAAAACGGCAGAGACAGTATGATATTACAATATACATTATGAAACATACATAGGAAAACAGCAGAGATAGTATGATATTACAATATACATTATAAAGCATACATAGGAAAACAGCAGAGATAGTATAATATTACAATATACATTATAAAACATACATAGGAAAACAGCAGAGATAGTATGATATTACAATATACATTATAAAACATACATAGGAAAACAGCAGAGATAGTATAATATTACAATATACATGATAAAACATACATAGGAAAACAGCAGAGATAGTATGATATTACAATATACATTATAAAACATACATAGGAAAACGGCAGAGATAGTATGATATTACAATATACATTATAAAACATACATAGGAAAATGGCAGAAATAGTATGATATTACAATATACATTATGAAGCATACATAGGAAAACAGCAGAGATAGTATGATATTACAATATACATTATGAAGCATACATAGGAAAACAGGAGAGATAGTATGATATTACAATATACATTATAAAGCATACATAGGAAAACAGCAGAGATATTATGATATTACAATATACATTATAAAACATACATAGGAAAACGGCAGAGATAGTATGATATTACAATATACATTATGAAGCATACATAGGAAAACAGGAGAGATAGTATGATATTACAATATACATTATAAAGCATACATAGGAAAACAGCAGAGATAGTATGATATTACAATATACATTATGAAGCATACATAGGAAAACATGAGAGATAGTATGATATTACAATATACATTATAAAGCATACATAGGAAAACAGGAGAGATAGTATGATATTACAATATACATTATAAAGCATACATAGGAAAACAGGAGAGATAGTATGATATTACAATATACATTATAAAGCATACATAGGAAAACAGGAGAGATAGTATGATATTACAATATACATTATAAAGCATACATAGGAAAACAGGAGAGATAGTATGATATTACAATATACATTATAAAGCATACATAGGAAAACAGCAGAGATAGTATGATATTACAATATACATTATGAAACATACATAGGAAAACAGCAGAGATAGTATGATATTACAATATACATTATAAAACATACATAGGAAAACGGCAGAGATAGTATGATATTACAATATACATTATGAAACATACATAGGAAAACAGCAGAGATAGTATGATATTACAATATACATTATAAAACATACATAGGAAAACAGCAGAGATAGTATAATATTACAATATACATTATAAAACATACATAGGAAAACAGCAGAGATAGTATGATATTACAATATACATTATGAAACATACATAGGAAAACAGCACAGATAGTATGATATTACAATATACATTATAAAACATACATAGGAAAACAGCAGAGATAGTATAATATTACAATATACATGATAAAACATACATAGGAAAACAGCCGAGATAGTATGATATTACAATATACATTATAAAACATACATAGGAAAACGGCAGAGATAGTATGATATTACAATATACATTATGAAACATACATAGGAAAACAGCAGAGATAGTATGATATTACAATATACATTATAAAACATACATAGGAAAACAGCAGAGATAGTATAATATTACAATATACATTATAAAACATACATAGGAAAACAGCAGAGATAGTATGATATTACAATATACATTATAAAACATACATAGGAAAACGGCAGAGATAGCATGATATTACAATATACGTTATAAAACATACATAGGAAAATGGCAGAAATAGTATGATATTACAATATACATTATGAAGCATACATAGGAAAACAGCAGAGATAGTATGATATTACAATATACATTATGAAGCATACATAGGAAACCAGCAGAGATAGTATGATATTACAATATACATTATAACACATACATAGGAAAACGGCAGAGATAGTATGATATTACAATATACATTATGAAGCATACATAGGAAAACAGGAGAAATAGTATGATATTACAATATACATTATAAAGCATACATAGGAAAACAGCAGAGATAGTATGATATTACAATATACATTATAAAACATACATAGGAAAACGGCAGAGATAGTATGATATTACAATATACATTATAAAACATACATAGGAAAACAGCAGAGATATTATGATATTACAATATACATTATAAAACATACATAGGAAAACGGCAGAGATAGTATGATATTACAATTTACATTATGAAGCATACATAGGAAAACAGGAGAGATAGTATGATATTACAATATACATTATAAAGCATACATAGGAAAACAGCAGAGATAGTATGATATTACAATATACATTATGAAGCATACATAGGAAAACATGAGAGATAGTATGATATTACAATATACATTATAAAGCATACATATGAAAACAGCAGAGATAGTATGATATTACAATATACATTATAAAACATACATAGGAAAACGGCAGAGATAGTATGATATTACAATATACATTATGAAACATACATAGGAAAACAGCAGAGATAGTATGATATTACAATATACATTATAAAACATAAATGCTTTATAATGTATATTGTAATATCATACTATCTCTCCTGTTTTCCTATGTATGCTTTATAATGTATATTGTAATATCATACTATCTCTCCTGTTTTCCTATGTATGCTTTATAATGTATATTGTAATATCATACTATCTCTCCTGTTTTCCTATGTATGCTTTATAATGTATATTGTAATATCATACTATCTCTCATGTTTTCCTATGTATGCTTCATAATGTATATTGTAATATCATACTATCTCTGCTGTTTTCCTATGTATGCTTTATAATGTATATTGTAATATCATACTATCTCTCCTGTTTTCCTATGTATGCTTCATAATGTATATTGTAATATCATACTATCTCTGCTGTTTTCCTATGTATGTTTTATAATGTATATTGTAATATCATACTATCTCTCCTGTTTTCCTATGTATGCTTTATAATGTATATTGTAATATCATACTATCTCTCCTGTTTTCCTATGTATGCTTTATAATGTATATTGTAATATCATACTATCTCTCATGTTTTCCTATGTATGCTTCATAATGTATATTGTAATATCATACTATCTCTGCTGTTTTCCTATGTATGCTTTATAATGTATATTGTAATATCATACTATTTCTCCTGTTTTCCTATGTATGCTTCATAATGTATATTGTAATATCATACTATCTCTGCCGTTTTCCTATGTATGTTTTATAATGTATATTGTAATATCATACTATCTCTGCTGTTTTCCTATGTATGCTTCATAATGTATATTGTAATATCATACTATCTCTGCTGTTTTCCTATGTATGCTTCATAATGTATATTGTAATATCATACTATTTCTGCCATTTTCCTATGTATGTTTTATAATGTATATTGTAATATCATACTATCTCTACCGTTTTCCTATGTATGTTTTATAATGTATATTGTAATATCATACTATCTCTGCTGTTTTCCTATGTATGTTTTATAATGTATATTGTAATATCATACTATCTCTGCTGTTTTCCTATGTATGTTTTATAATGTATATTGTAATATCATACTATCTCTCCTGTTTTCCTATGTATGCTTTATAATGTATATTGTAATATCATACTATCTCTCCTGTTTTCCTATGTATGCTTTATAATGTATATTGTAATATCATACTATCTCTCCTGTTTTCCTATGTATGCTTTATAATGTATATTGTAATATCATACTATCTCTCCTGTTTTCCTATGTATGCTTTATAATGTATATTGTAATATCATACTATCTCTCCTGTTTTCCTATGTATGCTTCATAATGTATATTGTAATATCATACTATCTCTGCTGTTTTCCTATGTATGTTTTATAATGTATATTGTAATATCATAATATCTCTGCTGTTTTCCTATGTATGTTTTATAATGTATATTGTAATATCATACTATCTCTGCCGTTTTCCTATGTATGTTTTATAATGTATATTGTAATATCATACTATCTCTGCTGTTTTCCTATGTATGCTTCATAATGTATATTGTAATATCATACTATCTCTGCTGTTTTCCTATGTATGCTTCATAATGTATATTGTAATATCATACTATTTCTGCCATTTTCCTATGTATGTTTTATAATGTATATTGTAATATCATACTATCTCTGCCGTTTTCCTATGTATGTTTTATAATGTATATTGTAATATCATACTATCTCTGCTGTTTTCCTATGTATGTTTTATCATGTATATTGTAATATTATACTATCTCTGCTGTTTTCCTATGTATGTTTTATAATGTATATTGTAATATCATACTATCTCTGCTGTTTTCCTATGTATGCTTTATAATGTATATTGTAATATCATACTATCTCTCCTGTTTTCCTATGTATGTTTTATAATGTATATTGTAATATTATACTATCTCTGCTGTTTTCCTATGTATGTTTTATAATGTATATTGTAATATCATACTATCTCTGCTGTTTTCCTATGTATGTTTCATAATGTATATTGTAATATCATACTATCTCTGCCGTTTTCCTATGTATGTTTTATAATGTATATTGTAATATCATACTATCTCTGCTGTTTTCCTATGTATGTTTCATAATGTATATTGTAATATCATACTATCTCTGCTGTTTTCCTATGTATGCTTTATAATGTATATTGTAATATCATACTATCTCTCCTGTTTTCCTATGTATGCTTTATAATGTATATTGTAATATCATACTATCTCTCCTGTTTTCCTATGTATGCTTTATAATGTATATTGTAATATCATACTATCTCTCCTGTTTTCCTATGTATGCTTTATAATGCATATTGTAATATCATACTATCTCTCCTGTTTTCCTATGTATGCTTTATAATGTATATTGTAATATCATACTATCTCTCATGTTTTCCTATGTATGCTTCATAATGTATATTGTAATATCATACTATCTCTGCTGTTTTCCTATGTATGCTTTATAATGTATATTGTAATATCATACTATCTCTCCTGTTTTCCTATGTATGCTTTATAATGTATATTGTAATATCATACTATCTCTCCTGTTTTCCTATGTATGCTTTATAATGTATATTGTAATATCATACTATCTCTCCTGTTTTCCTATGTATGCTGTATAATGTATATTGTAATATCATACTATCTCTCCTGTTTTCCTATGTATGCTTTATAATGTATATCGTAATATCATACTATCTCTCCTGTTTTCCTATGTATGCTTTATAATGTATATTGTAATATCATACTATCTCTCATGTTTTCCTATGTATGCTTCATAATGTATATTGTAATATCATACTATCTCTGCTGTTTTCCTATGTATGCTTTATAATGTATATTGTAATATCATACTATCTCTCCTGTTTTCCTATGTATGCTTCATAATGTATATTGTAATATCATACTATCTCTGCCGTTTTCCTATGTATGTTTTATAATGTATATTGTAATATCATAATATCTCTGCTGTTTTCCTATGTATGTTTTATAATGTATATTGTAATATCATACTATCTCTGCCGTTTTCCTATGTATGTTTTATAATGTATATTGTAATATCATACTATCTCTGCTGTTTTCCTATGTATGTTTTATAATGTATATTGAAATATCATACTATCTCTGCTGTTTTCCTATGTATGCTTCATAATGTATATTGTAATATCATACTATCTCTGCTGTTTTCCTATGTATGTTTTATAATGTATATTGTAATATCATACTATCTCTGCTGTTTTCCTATGTATGTTTTATAATGTATATTGTAATATCATAATATCTCTGCTGTTTTCCTATGTATGTTTTATAATGTATATTGTAATATCATACTATCTCTGCCGTTTTCCTATGTATGTTTTATAATGTATATTGTAATATCATACTATCTCTGCTGTTTTCCTATGTATGCTTCATAATGTATATTGTAATATCATACTATCTCTGCTGTTTTCCTATGTATGCTTCATAATGTATATTGTAATATCATACTATTTCTGCCATTTTCCTATGTATGTTTTATAATGTATATTGTAATATCATACTATCTCTGCCGTTTTCCTATGTATGTTTTATAATGTATATTGTAATATCATACTATCTCTGCTGTTTTCCTATGTATGTTTTATCATGTATATTGTAATATTATACTATCTCTGCTGTTTTCCTATGTATGTTTTATAATGTATATTGTAATATCATACTATCTCTGCTGTTTTCCTATGTATGTTTCATAATGTATATTGTAATATCATACTATCTCTGCTGTTTTCCTATGTATGTTTTATAATGTATATTGTAATATTATACTATCTCTGCTGTTTTCCTAGGTATGTTTTATAATGTATATTGTAATATCATACTATCTCTGGAAAACAGCAGAGATAGTATGATATTACAATATACATTATAAAACATACATAGGAAAACGGCAGAGATAGTATGATATTACAATATACATTATGAAACATACATAGGAAAACAGCAGAGATAGTATGATATTACAATATACATTATGAAGCATAAATAGGAAAACGGCAGAGATAGTATGATATTACAATATACATTATGAAACATACATAGGAAAACAGCAGAGATAGTATGATATTACAATATACATTATGAAACATACATAGGAAAACAGCAGAGATAGTATGATATTACAATATACATTATAAAACATACATAGGAAAACAGCAGAGATAGTATAATATTACAATATACATTATAAAACATACATAGGAAAACAGCAGAGATAGTATGATATTACAATATACATTATAAAACATACATAGGAAAATGGCAGAAATAGTATGATATTACAATATACATTATGAAGCATACATAGGAAAACAGCAGAGATAGTATGATATTACAATATACATTATGAAGCATACATAGGAAAACAGCAGAGATAGTATGATATTACAATATACATTATAAAACATACATAGGAAAACGGCAGAGATAGTATGATATTACAATATACATTATAAAACATATATAGGAAAACAGCAGAGATAGTATGATATTACAATATAGATTATGAAGCATACATAGGAAAACGGCAGAGATAGTATGATATTACAATATACATTATAAAGCATACATAGGAAAACAGCAGAGATAGTATGATATTACAATATACATTATAAAACATACATAGGAAAACGGCAGAGATAGTATGATATTACAATATACATTATAAAGCATACATAGCAAAACAGCAGAGATAGTATGATATTACAATATACATTATAAAACATACATAGGAAAACGGCAGAGATAGTACGATATTACAATATACATTATGAAGCATACATAGGAAAACAGCAGAGATAGTATGATATTACAATATACATTATAAAACATACATAGGAAAACGGCAGAGATAGTATGATATTACAATATACATTATAAAACATAGATAGGAAAACAGCAGAGATAGTATAATATTACAATATACATTATAAAAATACATAGGAAAAAGGCAGAGATAGTATGATATTACAATATACATTATGAAGCATACATAGGAAAACAGCAGAGATAGTATGATATTATATTTATAAAATTTATTAAATATGAAACTGTATTGATATAGAAATTTAGTACAGTATTTTCCTTCATGAGACACCCCATATATGAAATATGACGTGACACATTATATGTCTGATAGCTGAATAACATATAATATTACAATATACATTATAAAGCATACATAGGAAAACGGCAGAGATAGTATGATATTACAATATACATTATGAAGCATACATAGGAAAACAGCAGAGATATTATGATATTACAATATACATTATAAAGCATACATAGGAAAACGGCAGAGATAGTATGATATTACAATATACATTATAAAACATACATAGGAAAACAGCAGAGATAGTATGATATTACAATATACATTATAAAACATACATAGGAAACCAGCAGAGATAGTATGATATTACAATATACATTATAAAACATACATAGGAAAACGGCAGAGATAGTATGATATTACAATATACATTATAAAACATACATAGGAAAACAGTACAGATAGTATGATATTACAATATACATTATAAATCATACATAGGAAAACGGCAGAGATAGTATGATATTACAATATACATTATAAAGCATACATAGGAAAACAGCAGAGATAGTATGATATTACAATATACATTATAAAACATACATAGGAAAACGGCAGAGATAGTATGATATTACAATATACATTATAAAACATACATAGGAAAACAGCAGAGATAGTATGATATTACAATATACATTATAAAACATACATAGGAAAACGGCAGAGATAGTATGATATTACAATATACATTATGAAACATACATAGGAAAACAGCAGAGATAGTATGATATTACAATATACATTATAAAACATACATAGGAAAACAGCAGAGATAGTATAATATTACAATATACATTATAAAACATACATAGGAAAACAGCAGAGATAGTATGATATTACAATATACATTATAAAACATACATAGGAAAACGGCTGAGATAGTATGATATTACAATATACATTATAAAACATACATAGGAAAATGGCAGAAATAGTATGATATTAGAATATACATTATGAAGCATACATAAGAAAACAGCAGAGATAGTATGATATTACAATATACATTATGAAGCATACATAGGAAAACAGCAGAGATAGTATGATATTACAATATACATTATAAAACATACATAGGAAAACGGCAGAGATAGTATGATATTACAATATACATTATAAAACATACATAGGAAAACGGCAGAGATAGTATGATATTACAATATACATTATAAAACATATATAGGAAAACAGCAGAGATAGTATGATATTACAATATACATTATAAAACATACATAGGAAAACGGCAGAGATAGTATGATATTACAATATACATTATGAACCATACATAGGAAAACGGCAGAGATAGTATGATATTACAATATACATTATAAAGCATACATAGGAAAACATGAGAGATAGTATGATATTAAAATATACATTATAAAACATACATAGGAAAACGGCAGAGATAGTATGATATTACAATATACATTATAAAACATACATAGGAAAACAGCAGAGATAGTATGATATTACAATATACATTATAAAACATACATAGGAAAAAGGCAGAGATAGTATGATATTACAATATACATTATGAAGCATACATAGGAAAACGGCAGAGATAGTATGATATTACAATATACATTATAAAACATACATAGCAAAACAGCAGAGATAGTATGGTATTACAATATACATTATTAAACATACATAGGAAAACGGCAGAGATAGTATCATATTACAATATACATTATAAAACATACATAGGAAAACAGCAGAGATAGTATGATATTACAATATACATTATAAAGCATACATAGGAAAACGGCAGAGATAGTATGATATTACAATATACATTATAAAACATACATAGGAAAACGGCAGAGATAGTATGATATTACAATATACATTATAAAACATACATAGGAAAACGGCAGAGATAGTATGATATTACAATATACATTATAAAGCATACATAGGAAAACAGCAGAGATAGTATGATATTACAATATACATTATAAAGCATACATAGGAAAACAGCAGAGATAGTATGATATTACAATATAAATTATGAAGCATACATAGGAAAACAGCAGAGATAGTATGATATTACAATATACATTATAAAGCATACATAGGAAAACAGCAGAGATAGTATGATATTACAATATACATTATGAAGCGTGCATAGGAAAACGGCGGAGATAGTATGATATTATATTTATAAAATTTATTAAATATGAAACTGTATTGATATAGAAATTTAGTACAGTATTTTCCTTCATGAGACACCCCATATATGAAATATGACGTGACACATTATATGTCTGATAGCTGAATAACATATAATATTACAATATACATTATAAAGCAAACATAGGAAAACAGCAGAGATAGTATGATCTTACAATATACATTATGAAGCATACATAGGAAAACGGCAGAGATAGTATGATATTACAATATACATTATAAAACATACATAGGAAAACAGCAGAGATAGTATGGTATTACAATATACATTATTAAACATACATAGGAAAACGGCAGAGATAGTATCATATTACAATATACATTATAAAACATACATAGGAAAACAGCAGAGATAGTATGATATTACAATATACATTATAAAGCATACATAGGAAAACGGCAGAGATAGTATGATATTACAATATACATTATAAAACATACATAGGAAAACGGCAGAGATAGTATGATATTACAATATACATTATAAAGCATACATAGGAAAACAGCAGAGATAGTATGATATTACAATATACATTATAAAGCATACATAGGAAAACAGCAGAGATAGTATGATATTACAATATACATTATGAAGCATACATAGGAAAACAGCAGAGATAGTATGATATTACAATATACATTATAAAACATACATAGGAAAACGGCAGAGATAGTATGATATTACAATATACACTATAAAACATATATAGGAAAACGGCAGAGATAGTATGATATTACAATATACATTATGAAGCATACATAGGAAAACAGCAGAGATAGTATGATATTGCAATATACATTATGAAGCATACATAGGAAAACAGCAGAGATAGTATGATATTACAATATACATTATAAAACATACATAGGAAAACAGCAGAGATAGTATGATATTACAATATACATTATGAAGCATACATAGGAAAACAGCAGAGATAGTATGATATTACAATATACATTATAAAACACACATAGGAAAACAGCAGAGATAGTATGATATTACAATATACATTATGAAGCATACATAGGAAAACGGCAGAGATAGTATGATATTACAATATACATTATAAAACATACATAGGAAAACAGCAGAGGTAGTATGATATTACAATATACATTATGAAGCATACATAGGAAAACGGCAGAGATAGTATGATATTACAATATACATTATAAAACATACATAGCAAAACAGCAGAGATAGTATGATATTACAATATACATTATAAAACATACATAGGAAAATGGCAGAGATAGTATGATATTACAATATACATTATGAAGCATACATAGGAAAACGGCAGAGATAGTATGATATTACAATATACATTATAAAACATACATAGGAAAACAGCAGAGATAGTATGATATTACAATATACATTATGAAGCATACATAGGAAAACGGCAGTGATAGTATGATATTACAATATACATTATAAAACATACATAGGAAAACGGCAGAGATAGTATGATATTACAATATACATTATAAAACATACATAGGAAAATGGCAGAGATAGTATGATATTACAATATACATTATGAAGCATACATAGGAAAACGGCAGAGATAGTATGATATTATATTTATAAAATTTACTAAATATGAAACTGTATTGATATAGAAATTTAGTACAGTATTTTCCTTCATGAGACACCCCATATATGAAATATGACGTGAAACATATGTTGACGTCATTAAAAAATGACGTCAAATGTACGGAAACGGACATCTAGAGATCTATGCGAAAAATGAAAATAAAAGAGGCAAATTTAATTAATACAGTTGGATGTTGTATTTAAAAAAGCCCAATGGTTAAATCCGTAATATATCTGTTAACCAGCTATCAGACAGGGTATATAATGTGACATTCCCGGCTTTCAATATATATTCCCTTCGGCTGCGCCTCAGGGAATATAGATCCTAAGCCGGGAGTGTCATATTATATGTCTGATAGCTGAATAACATATAATATTACAATATACATTATGAAGCATACATAGGAAAACAGCAGAGATAGCATGATATTACAATATACATTATACAACATACATAGGAAAACAGCAGAGATAGTATGATATTACAATATACATTATGAAGCATACATAGGAAAACAGCAGAGATAGTATGATATTACAATATACATTATAAAACATACATAGGAAAACAGCAGGGATAGTATGATATTACAATATACATTATAAAACATACATAGGAAAACAGCAGAGATAGTATGATATTACAATATACATTATGAAGCATACATAGGAAAACAGCAGAGATAGTATGATATTACAATATACATTATAAAACATACATAGGAAAACGGCAGAGATAGTATGATATTACAATATATATTATAAAACATACATAGGAAAACGGCAGAGATAGTATGATATTACAATATACATTATGAAGCATACATAGGAAAACAGCAGAGATAGTATGATATTACAATATACATTATAAAACATACATAGGAAAACGGCAGAGATAGTATGATATTACAATATACATTATAAAACATACATAGGAAAACGGCAGAGATAGTATGATATTACAATATACATTATAAAACATACATAGGAAAACAGCAGAGATAGTATTATATTACAATATACATTATGAAGCATACATAGGAAAACAGCAGAGATAGTATGATATTACAATATACATTATAAAACATACATAGGAAAACAGCAGAGATAGTATGATATTACAATATACATTATAAAACATACATAGGAAAACAGCAGAGATAGTATGATATTACAATATACATTATAAAACATACATAGGAAAACGGCAGAGATAGTATGATATTACAATATACATTATAAAACATACATAGGAAAACAGCAGAGATAGTATGATATTACAATATACATTATGAAGCATACATAGGAAAACGGCAGAGATAGTATGATATTGCAATATACATTATAAAACATACATAGGAAAACAGCAGAGATAGTATGATATTACAATATCCATTATAAAACATACATAGGAAAACGGCTGAGATAGTATGATATTACAATATACATTATGAAGCATACATAGGAAAACGGCAGAGATAGTATGATATTACAATATACATTATAAAACATACATAGGAAAACAGCAGAGATAGTATGATATTACAATATACATTATAAAACATACATGGGAAAACGCCAGAGATAGTATGATATTACAATATACATTATGAAACATACATAGGAAAACGAGAGAGATAGTATGATATTACAATATACATTATAAAACATACATAGGAAAACAGCAGAGATAGTATGATATTACAATATACATTATAAAACATACATAGGAAAACAGCAGAGATAGTATGATATTACAATATACATTATAAAACATACATAGTAAAACAGCAGAGATAGTATGATATTACAATATATATTATAAAACATACATAGGAAAACAGCAGAGATAGTATGATATTACAATATACATTATAAAACATACATAGGAAAACAGCAGAGATAGTATGATCTTACAATATACATTATAAAACATACATAGGAAAACGGCAGAGATAGTATGATATTACAATATACATTATAAAACATACATAGGAAAACAGCAGAGATAGTATGATATTACAATATACATTATAAAACATACATAGGAAAACAGCAGAGATAGTATGATATTACAATATACATTATGAAACATACATAGGAAAACAGCAGAGATAGTATGATATTACAATATACATTATAAAACATACATAGGAAAACAGCAGAGATAGTATAATATTACAATATACATTATAAAACATACATAGGAAAACAGCAGAGATAGTATGATATTACAATATACATTATAAAACATACATAGGAAAACGGCAGAGATAGTATGATATTACAATATACATTATAAAACATACATAGGAAAATGGCAGAAATAGTATGATATTACAATATACATTATGAAGCATACATAGGAAAACAGCAGAGATAGTATGATATTACAATATACATTATGAAGCATACATAGGAAAACAGCAGAGATAGTATGATATTACAATATACATTATAAAACATACATAGGAAAACGGCAGAGATAGTATGATATTACAATATACATTATAAAACATACATAGGAAAACAGCAGAGATATTATGATATTACAATATACATTATAAAACATACATAGGAAAACGGCAGAGATAGTATGATATTACAATATACATTATGAAGCATACATAGGAAAACATGAGAGATAGTATGATATTACAATATACATTATAAAGCATACATAGGAAAACAGCAGAGATAGTATGATATTACAATATACATTATGAAGCATACATAGGAAAACATGAGAGATAGTATGATATTACAATATACATTATAAAGCATACATAGGAAAACAGGAGAGATAGTATGATATTACAATATACATTATAAAGCATACATAGGAAAACAGGAGAGATAGTATGATATTACAATATACATTATAAAGCATACATAGGAAAACAGGAGAGATAGTATGATATTACAATATACATTATAAAGCATACATAGGAAAACAGCAGAGATAGTATGATATTACAATATACATTATAAAACATACATAGGAAAACGGCAGAGATAGTATGATATTACAATATACATTATGAAACATACATAGGAAAACAGCAGAGATAGTATGATATTACAATATACATTATAAAACATACATAGGAAAACGGCAGAGATAGTATGATATTACAATATACATTATGAAACATACATAGGAAAACAGCAGAGATAGTATGATGTTACAATATACATTATAAAACATACATAGGAAAACAGCAGAGATAGTATAATATTACAATATACATTATAAAACATACATAGGAAAACAGCAGAAATAGTATGATATTACAATATACATTATGAAACATAGGAAAACAGCAGAGATAGTATGATATTACAATATACATTATAAAACATACATAGTAAAACGGCAGAGATAGTATGATATTACAATATACATTATGAAGCATACATAGGAAAACAGCAGAGATAGTATGATATTACAATATACATTATAAAACATACATAGGAAAACGGCAGAGATAGTATGATATTACAATATACATTATAAAGCATACATAGGAAAACGGCAGAGATAGTATGATATTACAATATACATTATAAAACATACATAGGAAAACAGCAGAGATATTATGATATTACAATATACATTATAAAACATACATAGGAAAACGGCAGAGATAGTATGATATTACAATATATATTATAAAACATACATAGGAAAACAGCAGAGATAGTATGATATTACAATATACATTATAAAACATACATAGGAAAACAGCAGAGATAGTATGATCTTACAATATACATTATAAAACATACATAGGAAAACGGCAGAGATAGTATGATATTACAATATACATTATGAAACATACATAGGAAAACGACAGAGATAGTATGATATTACAATATACATTATAAAACATACATAGGAAAACAGCAGAGATAGTATGATATTACAATATACATTATAAAACATACATAGGAAAACAGCAGAGATAGTATGATATTACAATATACATTATAAAACATACATAGGAAAACAGCAGAGATAGTATGATATTACAATATACATTATGAAACATACATAGGAAAACAGCAGAGATAGTATGATATTACAATATACATTATAAAACATACATAGGAAAACAGCAGAGATAGTATAATATTACAATATACATTATAAAACATACATAGGAAAACAGCAGAGATAGTATGATATTACAATATACATTATAAAACATACATAGGAAAACGGCAGAGATAGTATGATATTACAATATACATTATAAAACATACATAGGAAAATGGCAGAAATAGTATGATATTACAATATACATTATGAAGCATACATAGGAAAACAGCAGAGATAGTATGATATTACAATATACATTATGAAGCATACATAGGAAAACAGCAGAGATAGTATGATATTACAATATACATTATAAAACATACATAGGAAAACGGCAGAGATAGTATGATATTACAATATACATTATAAAACATACATAGGAAAACAGCAGAGATATTATGATATTACAATATACATTATAAAACATACATAGGAAAACGGCAGAGATAGTATGATATTACAATATACATTATGAAGCATACATAGGAAAACATGAGAGATAGTATGATATTACAATATACATTATAAAGCATACATAGGAAAACAGCAGAGATAGTATGATATTACAATATACATTATGAAGCATACATAGGAAAACATGAGAGATAGTATGATATTACAATATACATTATAAAGCATACATAGGAAAACCGGAGAGATAGTATGATATTACAATATACATTATAAAGCATACATAGGAAAACAGGAGAGATAGTATGATATTACAATATACATTATAAAGCATACATAGGAAAACAGGAGAGATAGTATGATATTACAATATACATTATAAAGCATACATAGGAAAACAGCAGAGATAGTATGATATTACAATATACATTATAAAACATACATAGGAAAACGGCAGAGATAGTATGATATTACAATATACATTATGAAACATACATAGGAAAACAGCAGAGATAGTATGATATTACAATATACATTATAAAACATACATAGGAAAACGGCAGAGATAGTATGATATTACAATATACATTATGAAACATACATAGGAAAACAGCAGAGATAGTATGATGTTACAATATACATTATAAAACATACATAGGAAAACAGCAGAGATAGTATAATATTACAATATACATTATAAAACATACATAGGAAAACAGCAGAAATAGTATGATATTACAATATACATTATGAAACATAGGAAAACAGCAGAGATAGTATGATATTACAATATACATTATAAAACATACATAGTAAAACGGCAGAGATAGTATGATATTACAATATACATTATGAAGCATACATAGGAAAACAGCAGAGATAGTATGATATTACAATATACATTATAAAACATACATAGGAAAACGGCAGAGATAGTATGATGTTACAATATACATTATAAAGCATACATAGGAAAACGGCAGAGATAGTATGATATTACAATATACATTATAAAACATACATAGGAAAACAGCAGAGATATTATGATATTACAATATACATTATAAAACATACATAGGAAAACGGCAGAGATAGTATGCTATTACAATATACATTATGAAGCATACATAGGAAAACAGGAGAGATAGTATGATATTACAATATACATTATAAAGCATACATAGGAAAACAGCAGAGATAGTATGATATTACAATATACATTATGAAGCATACATAGGAAAACATGAGAGATAGTATGATATTACAATATACATTATAAAGCATACATAGGAAAACAGGAGAGATAGTATGATATTACAATATACATTATAAAGCATACATAGGAAAACAGGAGAGATAGTATGATATTACAATATACATTATAAAGCATACATAGGAAAACAGCAGAGATAGTATGATATTACAATATACATTATAAAACATACATAGGAAAACGGCAGAGATAGTATGATATTACAATATACATTATGAAACATACATAGGAAAACAGCAGAGATAGTATGATATTACAATATACATTATAAAACATACATAGGAAAACGGCAGAGATAGTATGATATTACAATATACATTATAAAGCATACATAGCAAAACAGCAGAGATAGTATGATATTACAATATACATTATAAAACATACATAGGAAAACGGCAGAGATAGTATAATATTACAATATACATTATAAAACATACATAGGAAAACAGCAGAGATAGTATAATATTACAATATACATTATAAAACATACATAGGAAAAAGGCAGAGATAGTATGATATTACAATATACATTATGAAGCATACATAGGAAAACAGCAGAGATAGTATGATATTATATTTATAAAATTTATTAAATATGAAACTGTATTGATATTGAAATTTAGTACAGTATTTTCCTTCATGAGACACCCCATATATAAAATATGACGTGACACATTATATGTCTGATAGCTGAATAACATATAATATTACAATATACATTATAAAGCATACATAGGAAAACGGCAGATATAGTATGATATTACAATATACATTATGAAGCATACATAGGAAAACAGCAGAGATAGTATGATATTACAATATACATTATAAAGCATACATAGGAAAACGGCAGAGATAGTATGATATTACAATATACATTATAAAACATACATAGGAAAACAGCAGAGATAGTATGATATTACAATATACATTATAAAACATACATAGGAAACCAGCAGAGATAGTATGATATTACAATATACATTATAAAACATACATAGGAAAACGGCAGAGATAGTATGATATTACAATATACATTATGAAGCATATATAGGAAAACAGGAGAGATAGTATGATATTACAATATACATTATAAAACATACATAGGAAAACGGCAGAGATAGTATGATATTACAATATACATTATAAAACATACATAGGAAAACGGCAGAGATAGTATGATATTACAATATACATTATAAAACATACATAGGAAAACAGTAGAGATAGTATGATATTACAATATACATTATAAAGCATACATAGGAAAACAGGAGAGATAGTATGATATTACAATATACATTATAAAGCATACATAGGAAAACAGGAGAGATAGTATGATATTACAATATACATTATAAAGCATACATAGGAAAACAGCAGAGATAGTATGATATTACAATATACATTATAAAACATACATAGGAAAACGGCAGAGATAGTATGATATTACAATATACATTATGAAACATACATAGGAAAACAGCAGAGATAGTATGATATTACAATATACATTATAAAACATACATAGGAAAACGGCAGAGATAGTATGATATTACAATATACATTATGAAACATACATAGGAAAACAGCAGAGATAGTATGATATTACAATATACATTATAAAACATACATAGGAAAACAGCAGAGATAGTATAATATTACAATATACATTATAAAACATACATAGGAAAACAGCAGAGATAGTATGATATTACAATATACATTATAAAACATACATAGGAAAACGGCAGAGATAGTATGATATTTATTACAATATACATTATAAAACATACATAGGAAAATGGCAGAAATAGTATGATATTACAATATACATTATGAAGCATACATAGGAAAACAGCAGAGATAGTATGATATTACATTATACATTATGAAGCATACATAGGAAAACAGCAGAGATAGTATGATATTACAATATACATTATAAAACATACATAGGAAAACGGCAGAGATAGTATGATATTACAATATACATTATAAAACATACATAGGAAAACGGCAGAGATAGTATGATATTACAATATACATTATAAAACATATATAGGAAAACAGCAGAGATAGTATGATATTACAATATAGATTATGAAGCATACATAGGAAAACGGCAGAGATAGTATGATATTACAATATACATTATAAAGCATACATAGGAAAACAGCAGAGATAGTATGATATTACAATATACATTATAAAACATACATAGGAAAACGGCAGAGATAGTATGATATTACAATATACATTATAAAGCATACATAGCAAAACAGCAGAGATAGTATGATATTACAATATACATTATAAAACATACATAGGAAAACGGCAGAGATAGTATAATATTACAATATACATTATAAAACATACATAGGAAAACAGCAGAGATAGTATAATATTACAATATACATTATAAAACATACATAGGAAAAAGGCAGAGATAGTATGATATTACAATATACATTATGAAGCATACATAGGAAAACAGCAGAGATAGTATGATATTATATTTATAAAATTTATTAAATATGAAACTGTATTGATATAGAAATTTAGTACAGTATTTTCCTTCATGAGACACCCCATATATGAAATATGACGTGACACATTATATGTCTGATAGCTGAATAACATATAATATTACAATATACATTATAAAGCATACATAGGAAAACGGCAGATATAGTATGATATTACAATATACATTATGAAGCATACATAGGAAAACAGCAGAGATAGTATGATATTACAATATACATTATAAAGCATACATAGGAAAACGGCAGAGATAGTATGATATTACAATATACATTATAAAACATACATAGGAAAACAGCAGAGATAGTATGATATTACAATATACATTATAAAACATACATAGGAAACCAGCAGAGATAGTATGATATTACAATATACATTATAAAACATACATAGGAAAACGGCAGAGATAGTATGATATTACAATATACATTATGAAGCATACATAGGAAAACAGGAGAGATAGTATGATATTACAATATACATTATAAAACATACATAGGAAAACGGCAGAGATAGTATGATATTACAATATACATTATAAAACATACATAGGAAAACGGCAGAGATAGTATGATATTACAATATACATTATAAAACATACATAGGAAAACAGTAGAGATAGTATGATATTACAATATACATTATAAATCATACATAGGAAAACGGCAGAGATAGTATGATATTACAATATACATTATAAAGCATACATAGGAAAACAGCAGAGATAGTATGATATTACAATATACATTATAAAACATACATAGGAAAACGGCAGAGATAGTATGATATTACAATATACATTATAAAACATACATAGGAAAACAGCAGAGATAGTATGATATTACAATATACATTATAAAACATACATAGGAAAACGGCAGAGATAGTATGATATTACAATATACATTATGAAACATACATAGGAAAACAGCAGAGATAGTATGATATTACAATATACATTATAAAACATACATAGGAAAACAGCAGAGATAGTATAATATTACAATATACATTATAAAACATACATAGGAAAACAGCAGAGATAGTATGATATTACAATATACATTATAAAACATACATAGGAAAACGGCAGAGATAGTATGATATTACAATATACATTATAAAACATACATAGGAAAATGGCAGAAATAGTATGATATTAGAATATACATTATGAAGCATACATAAGAAAACAGCAGAGATAGTATGATATTACAATATACATTATAAAACATACATAGGAAAACGGCAGAGATAGTATGATATTACAATATACATTATAAAACATACATAGTAAAACGGCAGAGATAGTATGATATTACAATATACATTATAAAACATATATAGGAAAACAGCAGAGATAGTATTATATTACAATATACATTATAAAACATACATAGGAAAACGGCAGAGATAGTATGATATTACAATATACATTATGAACCATACATAGGAAAACGGCAGAGATAGTATGATATTACAATATACATTATAAAGCATACATAGGAAAACAGCAGAGATAGTATGATATTACAATATATATTATAAAACATACATAGGAAAACGGCAGAGATAGTATGATATTACAATATACATTATAAAACATACATAGGAAAATGGCAGAAATAGTATGATATTACAATATACATTATGAAGCATACATAGGAAAACAGCAGAGATAGTATGATATTACAATATACATTATGAAGCATACATAGGAAAACAGCAGAGATAGTATGATATTACAATATACATTATAAAACATACATAGGAAAACGGCAGAGATAGTATGATATTACAATATACATTATAAAGCATACATAGGAAAACGGCAGAGATAGTATGATATTACAATATACATTATAAAACATACATAGGAAAACAGCAGAGATATTATGATATTACAATATACATTATAAAACATACATAGGAAAACGGCAGAAATAGTATGATATTACAATATACATTATGAAGCATACATAGGAAAACAGGAGAGATAGTATGATATTACAATATACATTATAAAGCATACATAGGAAAACAGCAGAGATTGTATGATATTACAATATACATTATGAAGCATACATAGGAAAACATGAGAGATAGTATGATATTACAATATACATTATAAAGCATACATAGGAAAACAGGAGAGATAGTATGATATTACAATATACATTATAAAACATACATAGGAAAACGGCAGAGATAGTATGATATTACAATATACATTATGAAACATACATAGGAAAACAGCAGAGATAGTATAATATTACAATATACATTATAAAACATACATAGGAAAACAGCAGAGATAGTATGATATTACAATATACATTATAAAACATACATAGGAAAACGGCAGAGATAGTATGATATTACAATATACATTATGAAGCATACATAGGAAAACAGCAGAGATAGTATGATATTACAATATACATTATAAAACATACATAGGAAAACGGCAGAGATAGTATGATATTACAATATACATTATAAAACATACATAGGAAAACAGCAGAGATATTATGATATTACAATATACATTATAAAACATACATAGGAAAACGGCAGAGATAGTATGATATTACAATATACATTATGAAGCATACATAGGAAAACATGAGAGATAGTATGATATTACAATATACATTATAAAGCATACATAGGAAAACAGCAGAGATAGTATGATATTACAATATACATTATGAAGCATACATAGGAAAACATGAGAGATAGTATGATATTACAATATACATTATAAAGCATACATAGGAAAACCGGAGAGATAGTATGATATTACAATATACATTATAAAGCATACATAGGAAAACAGGAGAGATAGTATGATATTACAATATACATTATAAAGCATACATAGGAAAACAGGAGAGATAGTATGATATTACAATATACATTATAAAGCATACATAGGAAAACAGCAGAGATAGTATGATATTACAATATACATTATAAAACATACATAGGAAAACGGCAGAGATAGTATGATATTGCAATATACATTATGAAACATACATAGGAAAACAGCAGAGATAGTATGATATTACAATATACATTATAAAACATACATAGGAAAACGGCAGAGATAGTATGATATTACAATATACATTATGAAACATACATAGGAAAACAGCAGAGATAGTATGATATTACAATATACATTATAAAACATACATAGGAAAACAGCAGAGATAGTATAATATTACAATATACATTATAAAACATACATAGGAAAACAGCAGAAATAGTATGATATTACAATATACATTATGAAACATAGGAAAACAGCAGAGATAGTATGATATTACAATATACATTATAAAACATACATAGTAAAACGGCAGAGATAGTATGATATTACAATATACATTATGAAGCATACATAGGAAAACAGCAGAGATAGTATGATATTACAATATACATTATAAAACATACATAGGAAAACGGCAGAGATAGTATGATATTACAATATACATTATAAAGCATACATAGGAAAACGGCAGAGATAGTATGATATTACAATATACATTATAAAACATACATAGGAAAACAGCAGAGATATTATGATATTACAATATACATTATAAAACATACATAGGAAAACGGCAGAGATAGTATGATATTACAATATACATTATGAAGCATACATAGGAAAACAGGAGAGATAGTATGATATTACAATATACATTATAAAGCATACATAGGAAAACAGCAGAGATAGTATGATATTACAATATACATTATGAAGCATACATAGGAAAACATGAGAGATAGTATGATATTACAATATACATTATAAAGCATACATAGGAAAACAGGAGAGATAGTATGATATTACAATATACATTATAAAGCATACATAGGAAAACAGGAGAGATAGTATGATATTACAATATACATTATAAAGCATACATAGGAAAACAGCAGAGATAGTATGATATTACAATATACATTATAAAACATACATAGGAAAACGGCAGAGATAGTATGATATTACAATATACATTATGAAACATACATAGGAAAACAGCAGAGATAGTATGATATTACAATATACATTATAAAACATACATAGGAAAACGGCAGAGATAGTATGATATTACAATATACATTATAAAGCATACATAGCAAAACAGCAGAGATAGTATGATATTACAATATACATTATAAAACATACATAGGAAAACGGCAGAGATAGTATAATATTACAATATACATTATAAAACATACATAGGAAAACAGCAGAGATAGTATAATATTACAATATACATTATAAAACATACATAGGAAAAAGGCAGAGATAGTATGATATTACAATATACATTATGAAGCATACATAGGAAAACAGCAGAGATAGTATGATATTATATTTATAAAATTTATTAAATATGAAACTGTATTGATATTGAAATTTAGTACAGTATTTTCCTTCATGAGACACCCCATATATGAAATATGACGTGACACATTATATGTCTGATAGCTGAATAACATATAATATTACAATATACATTATAAAGCATACATAGGAAAACGGCAGATATAGTATGATATTACAATATACATTATGAAGCATACATAGGAAAACAGCAGAGATAGTATGATATTACAATATACATTATAAAGCATACATAGGAAAACGGCAGAGATAGTATGATATTACAATATACATTATAAAACATACATAGGAAAACAGCAGAGATAGTATGATATTACAATATACATTATAAAACATACATAGGAAACCAGCAGAGATAGTATGATATTACAATATACATTATAAAACATACATAGGAAAACGGCAGAGATAGTATGATATTACAATATACATTATGAAGCATACATAGGAAAACAGGAGAGATAGTATGATATTACAATATACATTATAAAACATACATAGGAAAACGGCAGAGATAGTATGATATTACAATATACATTATAAAACATACATAGGAAAACGGCAGAGATAGTATGATATTACAATATACATTATAAAACATACATAGGAAAACAGTAGAGATAGTATGATATTACAATATACATTATAAAGCATACATAGGAAAACAGGAGAGATAGTATGATATTACAATATACATTATAAAGCATACATAGGAAAACAGGAGAGATAGTATGATATTACAATATACATTATAAAGCATACATAGGAAAACAGCAGAGATAGTATGATATTACAATATACATTATAAAACATACATAGGAAAACGGCAGAGATAGTATGATATTACAATATACATTATGAAACATACATAGGAAAACAGCAGAGATAGTATGATATTACAATATACATTATAAAACATACATAGGAAAACGGCAGAGATAGTATGATATTACAATATACATTATGAAACATACATAGGAAAACAGCAGAGATAGTATGATATTACAATATACATTATAAAACATACATAGGAAAACAGCAGAGATAGTATAATATTACAATATACATTATAAAACATACATAGGAAAACAGCAGAGATAGTATGATATTACAATATACATTATAAAACATACATAGGAAAACGGCAGAGATAGTATGATATTTATTACAATATACATTATAAAACATACATAGGAAAATGGCAGAAATAGTATGATATTACAATATACATTATGAAGCATACATAGGAAAACAGCAGAGATAGTATGATATTACATTATACATTATGAAGCATACATAGGAAAACAGCAGAGATAGTATGATATTACAATATACATTATAAAACATACATAGGAAAACGGCAGAGATAGTATGATATTACAATATACATTATAAAACATACATAGGAAAACGGCAGAGATAGTATGATATTACAATATACATTATAAAACATATATAGGAAAACAGCAGAGATTGTATGATATTACAATATAGATTATGAAGCATACATAGGAAAACGGCAGAGATAGTATGATATTACAATATACATTATAAAGCATACATAGGAAAACAGCAGAGATAGTATGATATTACAATATACATTATAAAACATATATAGGAAAACGGCAGAGATAGTATGATATTACAATATACATTATAAAGCATACATAGCAAAACAGCAGAGATAGTATGATATTACAATATACATTATAAAACATACATAGGAAAACGGCAGAGATAGTATAATATTACAATATACATTATAAAACATACATAGGAAAACAGCAGAGATAGTATAATATTACAATATACATTATAAAACATACATAGGAAAAAGGCAGAGATAGTATGATATTACAATATACATTATGAAGCATACATAGGAAAACAGCAGAGATAGTATGATATTATATTTATAAAATTTATTAAATATGAAACTGTATTGATATAGAAATTTAGTACAGTATTTTCCTTCATGAGACACCCCATATATGAAATATGACGTGACACATTATATGTCTGATAGCTGAATAACATATAATATTACAATATACATTATAAAGCATACATAGGAAAACGGCAGATATAGTATGATATTACAATATACATTATGAAGCATACATAGGAAAACAGCAGAGATAGTATGATATTACAATATACATTATAAAGCATACATAGGAAAACGGCAGAGATAGTATGATATTACAATATACATTATAAAACATACATAGGAAAACAGCAGAGATAGTATGATATTACAATATACATTATAAAACATACATAGGAAACCAGCAGAGATAGTATGATATTACAATATACATTATAAAACATACATAGGAAAACGGCAGAGATAGTATGATATTACAATATACATTATGAAGCATACATAGGAAAACAGGAGAGATAGTATGATATTACAATATACATTATAAAACATACATAGGAAAACGGCAGAGATAGTATGATATTACAATATACATTATAAAACATACATAGGAAAACGGCAGAGATAGTATGATATTACAATATACATTATAAATCATACATAGGAAAACGGCAGAGATAGTATGATATTACAATATACATTATAAAGCATACATAGGAAAACAGCAGAGATAGTATGATATTACAATATACATTATAAAACATACATAGGAAAACGGCAGAGATAGTATGATATTACAATATACATTATAAAACATACATAGGAAAACAGCAGAGATAGTATGATATTACAATATACATTATAAAACATACATAGGAAAACGGCAGAGATAGTATGATATTACAATATACATTATGAAACATACATAGGAAAACAGCAGAGATAGTATGATATTACAATATACATTATAAAACATACATAGGAAAACAGCAGAGATAGTATAATATTACAATATACATTATAAAACATACATAGGAAAACAGCAGAGATAGTATGATATTACAATATACATTATAAAACATACATAGGAAAACGGCAGAGATAGTATGATATTACAATATACATTATAAAACATACATAGGAAAATGGCAGAAATAGTATGATATTAGAATATACATTATGAAGCATACATAAGAAAACAGCAGAGATAGTATGATATTACAATATACATTATAAAACATACATAGGAAAACGGCAGAGATAGTATGATATTACAATATACATTATAAAACATACATAGTAAAACGGCAGAGATAGTATGATATTACAATATACATTATAAAACATATATAGGAAAACAGCAGAGATAGTATGATATTACAATATACATTATAAAACATACATAGGAAAACGGCAGAGATAGTATGATATTACAATATACATTATGAACCATACATAGGAAAACGGCAGAGATAGTATGATATTACAATATACATTATAAAGCATACATAGGAAAACAGCAGAGATAGTATGATATTACAATATATATTATAAAACATACATAGGAAAACGGCAGAGATAGTATGATATTACAATATACATTATAAAACATACATAGGAAAATGGCAGAAATAGTATGATATTACAATATACATTATGAAGCATACATAGGAAAACAGCAGAGATAGTATGATATTACAATATACATTATGAAGCATACATAGGAAAACAGCAGAGATAGTATGATATTACAATATACATTATAAAACATACATAGGAAAACGGCAGAGATAGTATGATATTACAATATACATTATAAAGCATACATAGGAAAACGGCAGAGATAGTATGATATTACAATATACATTATAAAACATACATAGGAAAACAACAGAGATATTATGATATTACAATATACATTATAAAACATACATAGGAAAACGGCAGAAATAGTATGATATTACAATATACATTATGAAGCATACATAGGAAAACAGGAGAGATAGTATGATATTACAATATACATTATAAAGCATACATAGGAAAACAGCAGAGATTGTATGATATTACAATATACATTATGAAGCATACATAGGAAAACATGAGAGATAGTATGATATTACAATATACATTATAAAGCATACATAGGAAAACAGGAGAGATAGTATGATATTACAATATACATTATAAAACATACATAGGAAAACGGCAGAGATAGTATGATATTACAATATACATTATGAAACATACATAGGAAAACAGCAGAGATAGTATAATATTACAATATACATTATAAAACATACATAGGAAAACAGCAGAGATAGTATGATATTACAATATACATTATAAAACATACATAGGAAAACGGCAGAGATAGTATGATATTACAATATACATTATGAAACATACATAGGAAAACAGCAGGGATAGTATAATATTACAATATACATTATAAAACATACATAGGAAAACAGCAGAGATAGTATGATATTACAATATACATTATGAAGCATACATAGGAAAACATGAGAGATAGTATGATATTACAATATACATTATAAAGCATACATAGGAAAACAGGAGAGATAGTATGATATTACAATATACATTATAAAACATACATAGGAAAACGGCAGAGATAGTATGATATTACAATATACATTATAAAACATACATAGGAAAATGGCAGAAATAGTATGATATTACAATATACATTATGAAGCATACATAGGAAAACAGCAGAGATAGTATGATATTACAATATACATTATAAAACATACATAGGAAAACGGCAGAGATAGTATGATATTACAATATACATTATAAAACATACATAGGAAAACGGCAGAGATAGTATGATATTACAATATACATTATAAAACATATATAGGAAAACAGCAGAGATAGTATGATATTACAATATACATTATAAAGCATACATAGCAAAACAGCAGAGATAGTATGATATTACAATATACATTATAAAACATACATAGGAAAACGGCAGAGATAGTATAATATTACAATATACATTATAAAACATACATAGGAAAACAGCAGAGATAGTATAATATTACAATATACATTATAAAACATACATAGGAAAAAGGCAGAGATAGTATGATATTACAATATACATTATGAAGCATACATAGGAAAACAGCAGAGATAGTATGATATTATATTTATAAAATTTATTAAATATGAAACTGTATTGATATTGAAATTTAGTACAGTATTTTCCTTCATGAGACACCCCATATATGAAATATGACGTGACACATTATATGTCTGATAGCTGAATAACATATAATATTACAATATACATTATAAAGCATACATAGGAAAACGGCAGATATAGTATGATATTACAATATACATTATGAAGCATACATAGGAAAACAGCAGAGATAGTATGATATTACAATATACATTATAAAGCATACATAGGAAAACGGCAGAGATAGTATGATATTACAATATACATTATAAAACATACATAGGAAAACAGCAGAGATAGTATGATATTACAATATACATTATAAAACATACATAGGAAACCAGCAGAGATAGTATGATATTACAATATACATTATAAAACATACATAGGAAAACGGCAGAGATAGTATGATATTACAATATACATTATGAAGCATACATAGGAAAACAGGAGAGATAGTATGATATTACAATATACATTATAAAACATACATAGGAAAACGGCAGAGATAGTATGATATTACAATATACATTATAAAACATACATAGGAAAACGGCAGAGATAGTATGATATTACAATATACATTATAAAACATACATAGGAAAACAGTAGAGATAGTATGATATTACAATATACATTATAAAGCATACATAGGAAAACAGGAGAGATAGTATGATATTACAATATACATTATAAAGCATACATAGGAAAACAGGAGAGATAGTATGATATTACAATATACATTATAAAGCATACATAGGAAAACAGCAGAGATAGTATGATATTACAATATACATTATAAAACATACATAGGAAAACGGCAGAGATAGTATGATATTACAATATACATTATGAAACATACATAGGAAAACAGCAGAGATAGTATGATATTACAATATACATTATAAAACATACATAGGAAAACGGCAGAGATAGTATGATATTACAATATACATTATGAAACATACATAGGAAAACAGCAGAGATAGTATGATATTACAATATACATTATAAAACATACATAGGAAAACAGCAGAGATAGTATAATATTACAATATACATTATAAAACATACATAGGAAAACAGCAGAGATAGTATGATATTACAATATACATTATAAAACATACATAGGAAAACGGCAGAGATAGTATGATATTTATTACAATATACATTATAAAACATACATAGGAAAATGGCAGAAATAGTATGATATTACAATATACATTATGAAGCATACATAGGAAAACAGCAGAGATAGTATGATATTACATTATACATTATGAAGCATACATAGGAAAACAGCAGAGATAGTATGATATTACAATATACATTATAAAACATACATAGGAAAACGGCAGAGATAGTATGATATTACAATATACATTATAAAACATACATAGGAAAACGGCAGAGATAGTATGATATTACAATATACATTATAAAACATATATAGGAAAACAGCAGAGATTGTATGATATTACAATATAGATTATGAAGCATACATAGGAAAACGGCAGAGATAGTATGATATTACAATATACATTATAAAGCATACATAGGAAAACAGCAGAGATAGTATGATATTACAATATACATTATAAAACATATATAGGAAAACGGCAGAGATAGTATGATATTACAATATACATTATAAAGCATACATAGCAAAACAGCAGAGATAGTATGATATTACAATATACATTATAAAACATACATAGGAAAACGGCAGAGATAGTATAATATTACAATATACATTATAAAACATACATAGGAAAACAGCAGAGATAGTATAATATTACAATATACATTATAAAACATACATAGGAAAAAGGCAGAGATAGTATGATATTACAATATACATTATGAAGCATACATAGGAAAACAGCAGAGATAGTATGATATTATATTTATAAAATTTATTAAATATGAAACTGTATTGATATAGAAATTTAGTACAGTATTTTCCTTCATGAGACACCCCATATATGAAATATGACGTGACACATTATATGTCTGATAGCTGAATAACATATAATATTACAATATACATTATAAAGCATACATAGGAAAACGGCAGATATAGTATGATATTACAATATACATTATGAAGCATACATAGGAAAACAGCAGAGATAGTATGATATTACAATATACATTATAAAGCATACATAGGAAAACGGCAGAGATAGTATGATATTACAATATACATTATAAAACATACATAGGAAAACAGCAGAGATAGTATGATATTACAATATACATTATAAAACATACATAGGAAACCAGCAGAGATAGTATGATATTACAATATACATTATAAAACATACATAGGAAAACGGCAGAGATAGTATGATATTACAATATACATTATGAAGCATACATAGGAAAACAGGAGAGATAGTATGATATTACAATATACATTATAAAACATACATAGGAAAACGGCAGAGATAGTATGATATTACAATATACATTATAAAACATACATAGGAAAACGGCAGAGATAGTATGATATTACAATATACATTACAAAACATACATAGGAAAACAGTAGAGATAGTATGATATTACAATATACATTATAAATCATACATAGGAAAACGGCAGAGATAGTATGATATTACAATATACATTATAAAGCATACATAGGAAAACAGCAGAGATAGTATGATATTACAATATACATTATAAAACATACATAGGAAAACGGCAGAGATAGTATGATATTACAATATACATTATAAAACATACATAGGAAAACAGCAGAGATAGTATGATATTACAATATACATTATAAAACATACATAGGAAAACGGCAGAGATAGTATGATATTACAATATACATTATGAAACATACATAGGAAAACAGCAGAGATAGTATGATATTACAATATACATTTTAAAAACATACATAGGAAAACAGCAGAGATAGTATAATATTACAATATACATTATAAAACATACATAGGAAAACAGCAGAGATAGTATGATATTACAATATACATTATAAAACATACATAGGAAAACGGCAGAGATAGTATGATATTACAATATACATTATAAAACATACATAGGAAAATGGCAGAAATAGTATGATATTAGAATATACATTATGAAGCATACATAAGAAAACAGCAGAGATAGTATGATATTACAATATACATTATAAAACATACATAGGAAAACGGCAGAGATAGTATGATATTACAATATACATTATAAAACATACATAGTAAAACGGCAGAGATAGTATGATATTACAATATACATTATAAAACATATATAGGAAAACAGCAGAGATAGTATGATATTACAATATACATTATAAAACATACATAGGAAAACGGCAGAGATAGTATGATATTACAATATACATTATGAACCATACATAGGAAAACGGCAGAGATAGTATGATATTACAATATACATTATAAAGCATACATAGGAAAACAGCAGAGATAGTATGATATTACAATATATATTATAAAACATACATAGGAAAACGGCAGAGATAGTATGATATTACAATATACATTATAAAACATACATAGGAAAATGGCAGAAATAGTATGATATTACAATATACATTATGAAGCATACATAGGAAAACAGCAGAGATAGTATGATATTACAATATACATTATGAAGCATACATAGGAAAACAGCAGAGATAGTATGATATTACAATATACATTATAAAACATACATAGGAAAACGGCAGAGATAGTATGATATTACAATATACATTATAAAGCATACATAGGAAAACGGCAGAGATAGTATGATATTACAATATACATTATAAAACATACATAGGAAAACAACAGAGATATTATGATATTACAATATACATTATAAAACATACATAGGAAAACGGCAGAAATAGTATGATATTACAATATACATTATGAAGCATACATAGGAAAACAGGAGAGATAGTATGATATTACAATATACATTATAAAGCATACATAGGAAAACAGCAGAGATTGTATGATATTACAATATACATTATGAAGCATACATAGGAAAACATGAGAGATAGTATGATATTACAATATACATTATAAAGCATACATAGGAAAACAGGAGAGATAGTATGATATTACAATATACATTATAAAACATACATAGGAAAACGGCAGAGATAGTATGATATTACAATATACATTATGAAACATACATAGGAAAACAGCAGAGATAGTATAATATTACAATATACATTATAAAACATACATAGGAAAACAGCAGAGATAGTATGATATTACAATATACATTATAAAACATACATAGGAAAACGGCAGAGATAGTATGATATTACAATATACATTATGAAACATACATAGGAAAACAGCAGGGATAGTATAATATTACAATATACATTATAAAACATACATAGGAAAACAGCAGAGATAGTATGATATTACAATATACATTATGAAGCATACATAGGAAAACATGAGAGATAGTATGATATTACAATATACATTATAAAGCATACATAGGAAAACAGGAGAGATAGTATGATATTACAATATACATTATAAAACATACATAGGAAAACGGCAGAGATAGTATGATATTACAATATACATTATAAAACATACATAGGAAAATGGCAGAAATAGTATGATATTACAATATACATTATGAAGCATACATAGGAAAACAGCAGAGATAGTATGATATTACAATATACATTATAAAACATACATAGGAAAACGGCAGAGATAGTATGATATTACAATATACATTATAAAACATACATAGGAAAACGGCAGAGATAGTATGATATTACAATATACATTATAAAACATATATAGGAAAACAGCAGAGATAGTATGATATTACAATATAGATTATGAAGCATACATAGGAAAACGGCAGAGATAGTATGATATTACAATATACATTATAAAGCATACATAGGAAAACAGCAGAGATAGTATGATATTACAATATACATTATAAAACATACATAAGAAAACGGCAGAGATAGTATGATATTACAATATACATTATAAAGCATACATAGCAAAACAGCAGAGATAGTATGATATTACAATATACATTATAAAACATACATAGGAAAACGGCAGAGATAGTATGATATTACAATATACATTATAAAGCATACATAGGAAAACAGCAGAGATAGTATGATATTACAATATACATTATAAAACATACATAGGAAAACGGCAGAGATAGTATGATATTACAATATACATTATAAAACATACATAGGAAAACGGCAGAGATAGTATGATATTACAATATACATTATGAAGCATACATAGGAAAACCGGAGAGATAGTATGATATTACAATATACATTATAAAACATACATAGGAAAACGGCAGAGATAGTATGATATTACAATATACATTATAAAACATACATAGGAAAACAGCAGAGATAGTATGATATTACAATATACATTATAAAACATACATAGGAAAACAGTAGAGATAGTATGATATTACAATATACATTATAAATCATACATAGGAAAACGGCAGAGATAGTATGATATTACAATATACATTATAAAGCATACATAGGAAAACAGCAGAGATAGTATGATATTACAATATACATTATAAAACATACATAGGAAAACGGCAGAGATAGTATGATATTACAATATACATTATAAAACATACATAGGAAAACAGCAGAGATAGTATGATATTACAATATACATTATAAAACATACATAGGAAAACGGCAGAGATAGTATGATATTACAATATACATTATGAAACATACATAGGAAAACAGCAGAGATAGTATGATATTACAATATACATTATAAAACATACATAGGAAAACAGCAGAGATAGTATAATATTACAATATACATTATAAAACATACATAGGAAAACAGCAGAGATAGTATGATATTACAATATACATTATAAAACATACATAGGAAAACGGCAGAGATCGTATGATATTACAATATACATTATAAAACATACATAGGAAAATGGCAGAAATAGTATGATATTAGAATATACATTATGAAGCATACATAAGAAAACAGCAGAGATAGTATGATATTACAATATACATTATGAAGCATACATAGGAAAACAGCAGAGATAGTATGATATTACAATATACATTATAAAACATACATAGGAAAACGGCAGAGATAGTATGATATTACAATATACATTATAAAACATACATAGGAAAACGGCAGAGATAGTATGATATTACAATATACATTATAAAACATATATAGGAAAACAGCAGAGATCGTATGATATTACAATATACATTATAAAACATACATATGAAAACGGCAGAGATAGTATGATATTACAATATACATTATGAACCATACATAGGAAAACGGCAGAGATAGTATGATATTACAATATACATTATAAAGCATACATAGGAAAACAGCAGAGATAGTATGATATTACAATATACATTATAAAACATACATAGGAAAACGGCAGAGATAGTATGATATTACAATATACATTATAAAACATACATAGGAAAACAGCAGAGATAGTATGATATTACAATATACATTATAAAACATACATAGGAAAACGGCAGAGATAGTATGATATTACAATATACATTATAAAACATACATAGGAAAACGGCAGAGATAGTATGATATTACAATATACATTATAAAACATACATAGGAAAACAGCAGAGATAGTATGATATTACAATATACATTATGAAGCATACATAGGAAAACGGCAGAGATAGTATGATATTACAATATACATTATAAAACATACATAGGAAAACAGCAGAGATAGTATGATATTACAATATACATTATAAAACATACATAGGAAAACGGCAGAGATAGTATGATATTACAATATACATTATGAAACATACATAGGAAAACGGCAGAGATAGTATGATATTACAATATACATTATAAAACATACATAGGAAAACAGCAGAGATAGTATGATATTACAATATACATTATAAAACATACATAGGAAAACAGCAGAGATAGTATGATATTACAATATATATTATAAAACATACATAGGAAAACAGCAGAGATAGTATGATATTACAATATACATTATAAAACATACATAGGAAAACGGCAGAGATAGTATGATATTACAATATACATTATGAAACATACATAGGAAAACGGCAGAGATAGTATGATATTACAATATACATTATAAAACATACATAGGAAAACAGCAGAGATAGTATGATATTACAATATACATTATAAAACATACATAGGAAAACAGCAGAGATAGTATGATATTACAATATACATTATGAAGCATACATAGGAAAACAGCAGAGATAGTATGATATTACAATATACATTATAAAACATACATAGGAAAACAGCAGGGATAGTATGATATTACAATATACATTATAAAACATACATAGGAAAACAGCAGAGATAGTATGATATTACAATATACATTATGAAGCATACATAGGAAAACAGCAGAGATAGTATGATATTACAATATACATTATAAAACATACATAGGAAAACGGCAGAGATAGTATGATATTACAATATACATTATAAAACATACATAGGAAAACGGCAGAGATAGTATGATATTACAATATACATTATGAAGCATACATAGGAAAACAGCAGAGATAGTATGATATTACAATATACATTATAAAACATACATAGGAAAACGGCAGAGATAGTATGATATTACAATATACATTATAAAACATACATAGGAAAACGGCAGAGATAGTATGATATTACAATATACATTATAAAACAGACATAGGAAAACAGCAGAGATAGTATGATATTACAATATACATTATGAAGCATACATAGGAAAACAGCAGAGATAGTATGATATTACAATATAAATTATAAAACATACATAGGAAAACAGCAGAGATAGTATGATATTACAATATACATTATAAAACATACATAGGAAAACAGCAGAGATAGTATGATATTACAATATACATTATAAAACATACATAGGAAAACGGCAGAGATAGTATGATATTACAATATACATTATAAAACATACATAGGAAAACAGCAGAGATAGTATGATATTACAATATACATTATGAAGCATACATAGGAAAACGGCAGAGATAGTATGATATTACAATATACATTATAAAACATACATAGGAAAAGAGCAGAGATAGTATGATATTACAATATACATTATAAAACATACATAAGAAAACGGCAGAGATAGTATGATATTACAATATACATTATGAAACATACATAGGAAAACGGCAGAGATAGTATGATATTACAATATACATTATAAAACATACATAGGAAAACAGCAGAGATAGTATGATATTACAATATACATTATAAAACATACATAGGAAAACAGCAGAGATAGTATGATATTACAATATATATTATAAAACATACATAGGAAAACAGCAGAGATAGTATGATATTACAATATACATTATAAAACATACATAGGAAAACAGCAGAGATAGTATGATCTTACAATATACATTATAAAACATTCATAGGAAAACGGCAGAGATAGTATGATATTACAATATACATTATGAAGCATACATAGGAAAACAGCAGAGATAGTATGATATTACAATATACATTATAAAACATACATGGGAAAACAGCAGAGATAGTATGATATTACAATATACATTATGAAGCACACATAGTAAAACAGCAGAGATAGTATGATATTACAATATACATTATAAAACATACATAGGAAAACAGCAGAGATAGTATGATATTACAATATACATTATAAAACATACATAGGAAAACAGCAGAGATAGTATGATATTACAATATACATTATAAAACATACATAGGAAAACGGCAGAGATAGTATGATATTACAATATACATTATAAATCATACATAGCAAAACAGCAGAGATAGTATGATATTACAATATACATTATAAAACATACATAGGAAAACGGCAGAGATAGTATAATATTACAATATACATTATAAAACATACATAGGAAAACAGCAGAGATAGTATAATATTACAATATACATTATAAAACATACATAGGAAAAAGGCAGAGATAGTATGATATTACAATATACATTATGAAGCATACATAGGAAAACAGCAGAGATAGTATGATATTATATTTATAAAATTTATTAAATATGAAACTGTATTGATATAGAAATTTAGTACAGTATTTTCCTTCATGAGACACCCCATATATGAAATATGACGTGACACATTATATGTCTGATAGCTGAATAACATATAATATTACAATATACATTATAAAGCATACATAGGAAAACGGCAGATATAGTATGATATTACAATATACATTATGAAGCATACATAGGAAAACAGCAGAGATAGTATGATATTACAATATACATTATAAAGCATACATAGGAAAACGGCAGAGATAGTATGATATTACAATATACATTATAAAACATACATAGGAAAACAGCAGAGATAGTATGATATTACAATATACATTATAAAACATACATAGGAAACCAGCAGAGATAGTATGATATTACAATATACATTATAAAACATACATAGGAAAACGGCAGAGATAGTATGATATTACAATATACATTATGAAGCATACATAGGAAAACAGGAGAGATAGTATGATATTACAATATACATTATAAAACATACATAGGAAAACGGCAGAGATAGTATGATATTACAATATACATTATAAAACATACATAGGAAAACGGCAGAGATAGTATGATATTACAATATACATTATAAAACATACATAGGAAAACAGTAGAGATAGTATGATATTACAATATACATTATAAATCATACATAGGAAAACGGCAGAGATAGTATGATATTACAATATACATTATAAAGCATACATAGGAAAACAGCAGAGATAGTATGATATTACAATATACATTATAAAACATACATAGGAAAACGGCAGAGATAGTATGATATTACAATATACATTATAAAACATACATAGGAAAACAGCAGAGATAGTATGATATTACAATATACATTATAAAACATACATAGGAAAACGGCAGAGATAGTATGATATTACAATATACATTATGAAACATACATAGGAAAACAGCAGAGATAGTATGATATTACAATATACATTATAAAACATACATAGGAAAACAGCAGAGATAGTATAATATTACAATATACATTATAAAACATACATAGGAAAACAGCAGAGATAGTATGATATTACAATATACATTATAAAACATACATAGGAAAACGGCAGAGATAGTATGATATTACAATATACATTATAAAACATACATAGGAAAATGGCAGAAATAGTATGATATTAGAATATACATTATGAAGCATACATAAGAAAACAGCAGAGATAGTATGATATTACAATATACATTATAAAACATACATAGGAAAACGGCAGAGATAGTATGATATTACAATATACATTATAAAACATACATAGTAAAACGGCAGAGATAGTATGATATTACAATATACATTATAAAACATATATAGGAAAACAGCAGAGATAGTATGATATTACAATATACATTATAAAACATACATAGGAAAACGGCAGAGATAGTATGATATTACAATATACATTATGAACCATACATAGGAAAACGGCAGAGATAGTATGATATTACAATATACATTATAAAGCATACATAGGAAAACAGCAGAGATAGTATGATATTACAATATATATTATAAAACATACATAGGAAAACGGCAGAGATAGTATGATATTACAATATACATTATAAAACATACATAGGAAAATGGCAGAAATAGTATGATATTACAATATACATTATGAAGCATACATAGGAAAACAGCAGAGATAGTATGATATTACAATATACATTATGAAGCATACATAGGAAAACAGCAGAGATAGTATGATATTACAATATACATTATAAAACATACATAGGAAAACGGCAGAGATAGTATGATATTACAATATACATTATAAAGCATACATAGGAAAACGGCAGAGATAGTATGATATTACAATATACATTATAAAACATACATAGGAAAACAACAGAGATATTATGATATTACAATATACATTATAAAACATACATAGGAAAACGGCAGAAATAGTATGATATTACAATATACATTATGAAGCATACATAGGAAAACAGGAGAGATAGTATGATATTACAATATACATTATAAAGCATACATAGGAAAACAGCAGAGATTGTATGATATTACAATATACATTATGAAGCATACATAGGAAAACATGAGAGATAGTATGATATTACAATATACATTATAAAGCATACATAGGAAAACAGGAGAGATAGTATGATATTACAATATACATTATAAAACATACATAGGAAAACGGCAGAGATAGTATGATATTACAATATACATTATGAAACATACATAGGAAAACAGCAGAGATAGTATAATATTACAATATACATTATAAAACATACATAGGAAAACAGCAGAGATAGTATGATATTACAATATACATTATAAAACATACATAGGAAAACGGCAGAGATAGTATGATATTACAATATACATTATGAAACATACATAGGAAAACAGCAGGGATAGTATAATATTACAATATACATTATAAAACATACATAGGAAAACAGCAGAGATAGTATGATATTACAATATACATTATGAAGCATACATAGGAAAACATGAGAGATAGTATGATATTACAATATACATTATAAAGCATACATAGGAAAACAGGAGAGATAGTATGATATTACAATATACATTATAAAACATACATAGGAAAACGGCAGAGATAGTATGATATTACAATATACATTATAAAACATACATAGGAAAATGGCAGAAATAGTATGATATTACAATATACATTATGAAGCATACATAGGAAAACAGCAGAGATAGTATGATATTACAATATACATTATAAAACATACATAGGAAAACGGCAGAGATAGTATGATATTACAATATACATTATAAAGCATACATAGGAAAACGGCAGAGATAGTATGATATTACAATATACATTATAAAACATATATAGGAAAACAGCAGAGATAGTATGATATTACAATATAGATTATGAAGCATACATAGGAAAACGGCAGAGATAGTATGATATTACAATATACATTATAAAGCATACATAGGAAAACAGCAGAGATAGTATGATATTACAATATACATTATAAAACATACATAAGAAAACGGCAGAGATAGTATGATATTACAATATACATTATAAAGCATACATAGCAAAACAGCAGAGATAGTATGATATTACAATATACATTATAAAACATACATAGGAAAACGGCAGAGATAGTATGATATTACAATATACATTATAAAGCATACATAGGAAAACGGCAGAGACAGTATGATATTACAATATACATTATAAAGCATACATAGGAAAACAGCAGAGATAGTATGATATTACAATATACATTATAAAACATACATAGGAAAACGGCAGAGATAGTATGATATTACAATATACATTATAAAACATACATAGGAAAACGGCAGAGATAGTATGATATTACAATATACATTATGAAGCATACATAGGAAAACCGGAGAGATAGTATGATATTACAATATACATTATAAAACATACATAGGAAAACGGCAGAGATAGTATGATATTACAATATACATTATAAAACATACATAGGAAAACAGCAGAGATAGTATGATATTACAATATACATTATAAAACATACATAGGAAAACAGTAGAGATAGTATGATATTACAATATACATTATAAATCATACATAGGAAAACGGCAGAGATAGTATGATATTACAATATACATTATAAAGCATACATAGGAAAACAGCAGAGATAGTATGATATTACAATATACATTATAAAACATACATAGGAAAACGGCAGAGATAGTATGATATTACAATATACATTATAAAACATACATAGGAAAACAGCAGAGATAGTATGATATTACAATATACATTATAAAACATACATAGGAAAACGGCAGAGATAGTATGATATTACAATATACATTATGAAACATACATAGGAAAACAGCAGAGATAGTATGATATTACAATATACATTATAAAACATACATAGGAAAACAGCAGAGATAGTATAATATTACAATATACATTATAAAACATACATAGGAAAACAGCAGAGATAGTATGATATTACAATATACATTATAAAACATACATAGGAAAACGGCAGAGATCGTATGATATTACAATATACATTATAAAACATACATAGGAAAATGGCAGAAATAGTATGATATTAGAATATACATTATGAAGCATACATAAGAAAACAGCAGAGATAGTATGATATTACAATATACATTATGAAGCATACATAGGAAAACAGCAGAGATAGTATGATATTACAATATACATTATAAAACATACATAGGAAAACGGCAGAGATAGTATGATATTACAATATACATTATAAAACATACATAGGAAAACGGCAGAGATAGTATGATATTACAATATACATTATAAAACATATATAGGAAAACAGCAGAGATAGTATGATATTACAATATACATTATAAAACATACATATGAAAACGGCAGAGATAGTATGATATTACAATATACATTATGAACCATACATAGGAAAACGGCAGAGATAGTATGATATTACAATATACATTATAAAGCATACATAGGAAAACAGCAGAGATAGTATGATATTACAATATACATTATAAAACATACATAGGAAAACGGCAGAGATAGTATGATATTACAATATACATTATAAAACATACATAGGAAAACAGCAGAGATAGTATGATATTACAATATACATTATAAAACATACATAGGAAAACGGCAGAGATAGTATGATATTACAATATACATTATAAAACATACATAGGAAAACGGCAGAGATAGTATGATATTACAATATACATTATAAAACATACATAGGAAAACAGCAGAGATAGTATGATATTACAATATACATTATGAAGCATACATAGGAAAACGGCAGAGATAGTATGATATTACAATATACATTATAAAACATACATAGGAAAACAGCAGAGATAGTATGATATTACAATATACATTATAAAACATACATAGGAAAACGGCAGAGATAGTATGATATTACAATATACATTATGAAACATACATAGGAAAACGGCAGAGATAGTATGATATTACAATATACATTATAAAACATACATAGGAAAACAGCAGAGATAGTATGATATTACAATATACATTATAAAACATACATAGGAAAACAGCAGAGATAGTATGATATTACAATATATATTATAAAACATACATAGGAAAACAGCAGAGATAGTATGATATTACAATATACATTATAAAACATACATAGGAAAACGGCAGAGATAGTATGATATTACAATATACATTATGAAACATACATAGGAAAACGGCAGAGATAGTATGATATTACAATATACATTATAAAACATACATAGGAAAACAGCAGAGATAGTATGATATTACAATATACATTATGAAGCATACATAGGAAAACAGCAGAGATAGTATGATATTACAATATACATTATAAAACATACATAGGAAAACAGCAGGGATAGTATGATATTACAATATACATTATAAAACATACATAGGAAAACAGCAGAGATAGTATGATATTACAATATACATTATGAAGCATACATAGGAAAACAGCAGAGATAGTATGATATTACAATATACATTATAAAACATACATAGGAAAACGGCAGAGATAGTATGATATTACAATATACATTATAAAACATACATAGGAAAACGGCAGAGATAGTATGATATTACAATATACATTATGAAGCATACATAGGAAAACAGCAGAGATAGTATGATATTACAATATACATTATAAAACATACATAGGAAAACGGCAGAGATAGTATGATATTACAATATACATTATAAAACATACATAGGAAAACGGCAGAGATAGTATGATATTACAATATACATTATAAAACAGACATAGGAAAACAGCAGAGATAGTATGATATTACAATATACATTATGAAGCATACATAGGAAAACAGCAGAGATAGTATGATATTACAATATACATTATAAAACATACATAGGAAAACAGCAGAGATAGTATGATATTACAATATACATTATAAAACATACATAGGAAAACAGCAGAGATAGTATGATATTACAATATACATTATAAAACATACATAGGAAAACGGCAGAGATAGTATGATATTACAATATACATTATAAAACATACATAGGAAAACAGCAGAGATAGTATGATATTACAATATACATTATGAAGCATACATAGGAAAACGGCACAGATAGTATGATATTACAATATACATTATAAAACATACATAGGAAAAGAGCAGAGATAGTATGATATTACAATATACATTATAAAACATACATAAGAAAACGGCAGAGATAGTATGATATTACAATATACATTATGAAACATACATAGGAAAACGGCAGAGATAGTATGATATTACAATATACATTATAAAACATACATAGGAAAACAGCAGAGATAGTATGATATTACAATATACATTATAAAACATACATAGGAAAACAGCAGAGATAGTATGATATTACAATATATATTATAAAACATACATAGGAAAACAGCAGAGATAGTATGATATTACAATATACATTATAAAACATACATAGGAAAACAGCAGAGATAGTATGATCTTACAATATACATTATAAAACATTCATAGGAAAACGGCAGAGATAGTATGATATTACAATATACATTATGAAGCATACATAGGAAAACAGCAGAGATAGTATGATATTACAATATACATTATAAAACATACATGGGAAAACAGCAGAGATAGTATGATATTACAATATACATTATGAAGCACACATAGTAAAACAGCAGAGATAGTATGATATTACAATATACATTATAAAACATACATAGGAAAACAGCAGAGATAGTATGATATTACAATATACATTATAAAACATACATAGGAAAACAGCAGAGATAGTATGATATTACAATATACATTATAAAACATACATAGGAAAACAGCAGAGATAGTATGATATTACAATATACATTATGAAACATCCATAGGAGAACGGCAGAGATAGTATGATATTACAATATACATTATAAAACATACATAGGAAAACGGCAGAGATAGTATGATATTACAATATACATTATAAAACATACATAGGAAAACAGCAGAGATAGTATGATATTACAATATACATTATGAAGCATACATAGGAAAACAGCAGAGATAGTATGATATTACAATATACATTATAAAACATACATAGGAAAACAGCAGAGATAGTATGATATTACAATATACATTATAAAACATACATAGGAAAACAGCAGAGATAGTATGATATTACAATATACATTATAAAACATACATAGGAAAACGGCAGAGATAGTATGATATTACAATATACATTATAAAACATACATAGGAAAACAGCAGAGATAGTATGATATTACAATATACATTATGAAGCATACATAGGAAAACGGCAGAGATAGTATGATATTACAATATACATTATAAAACATACATAGGAAAACAGCAGAGATAGTATGATATTACAATATACATTATGAAGCATACATAGGAAAACAGCAGAGATAGTATGATATTACAATATACATTATAAAACATAAATAGGAAAACGGCAGAGATAGTATGATATTACAATATACATTATAAAACATACATAGGAAAACGGCAGAGATAGTATGATATTACAATATACATTATAAAACATACATAGGAAAACAGCAGAGATAGTATGATCTTACAATATACATTATAAAACATTCATAGGAAAACGGCAGAGATAGTATGATATTACAATATACATTATGAAGCATACATAGGAAAACAGCAGAGATAGTATGATATTACAATATACATTATAAAACATACATGGGAAAACAGCAGAGATAGTATGATATTACAATATACATTATGAAGCACACATAGGAAAACAGCAGAGATAGTATGATATTACAATATACATTATAAAACATACATAGGAAAACAGCAGAGATAGTATGATATTACAATATACATTATAAAACATACATAGGAAAACAGCAGAGATAGTATGATATTACAATATACATTATAAAACATACATAGGAAAACAGCAGAGATAGTATGATATTACAATATACATTATGAAACATCCATAGGAAAACGGCAGAGATAGTATGATATTACAATATACATTATAAAACATACATAGGAAAACGGCAGAGATAGTATGATATTACAATATACATTATAAAACATACATAGGAAAACAGCAGAGATAGTATGATATTACAATATACATTATGAAGCATACATAGGAAAACAGCAGAGATAGTATGATATTACAATATACATTATAAAACATACATAGGAAAACAGCAGAGATAGTATGATATTACAATATACATTATAAAACATACATAGGAAAACAGCAGAGATAGTATGATATTACAATATACATTATAAAACATACATAGGAAAACAGCAGAGATAGTATGATATTACAATATACATTATAAAACATACATAGGAAAACGGCAGAGATAGTATGATATTACAATATACATTATAAAACATACATAGGAAAACAGCAGAGATAGTATGATATTACAATATACATTATGAAGCATACATAGGAAAACGGCACAGATAGTATGATATTACAATATACATTATAAAACATACATAGGAAAAGAGCAGAGATAGTATGATATTACAATATACATTATAAAACATACATAAGAAAACGGCAGAGATAGTATGATATTACAATATACATTATGAAACATACATAGGAAAACGGCAGAGATAGTATGATATTACAATATACATTATAAAACATACATAGGAAAACAGCAGAGATAGTATGATATTACAATATACATTATAAAACATACATAGGAAAACAGCAGAGATAGTATGATATTACAATATATATTATAAAACATACATAGGAAAACAGCAGAGATAGTATGATATTACAATATACATTATAAAACATACATAGGAAAACAGCAGAGATAGTATGATCTTACAATATACATTATAAAACATTCATAGGAAAACGGCAGAGATAGTATGATATTACAATATACATTATGAAGCATACATAGGAAAACAGCAGAGATAGTATGATATTACAATATACATTATAAAACATACATGGGAAAACAGCAGAGATAGTATGATATTACAATATACATTATGAAGCACACATAGTAAAACAGCAGAGATAGTATGATATTACAATATACATTATAAAACATACATAGGAAAACAGCAGAGATAGTATGATATTACAATATACATTATAAAACATACATAGGAAAACAGCAGAGATAGTATGATATTACAATATACATTATAAAACATACATAGGAAAACAGCAGAGATAGTATGATATTACAATATACATTATGAAACATCCATAGGAGAACGGCAGAGATAGTATGATATTACAATATACATTATAAAACATACATAGGAAAACGGCAGAGATAGTATGATATTACAATATACATTATAAAACATACATAGGAAAACAGCAGAGATAGTATGATATTACAATATACATTATGAAGCATACATAGGAAAACAGCAGAGATAGTATGATATTACAATATACATTATAAAACATACATAGGAAAACAGCAGAGATAGTATGATATTACAATATACATTATAAAACATACATAGGAAAACAGCAGAGATAGTATGATATTACAATATACATTATAAAACATACATAGGAAAACGGCAGAGATAGTATGATATTACAATATACATTATAAAACATACATAGGAAAACAGCAGAGATAGTATGATATTACAATATACATTATGAAGCATACATAGGAAAACGGCAGAGATAGTATGATATTACAATATACATTATAAAACATACATAGGAAAACAGCAGAGATAGTATGATATTACAATATACATTATGAAGCATACATAGGAAAACAGCAGAGATAGTATGATATTACAATATACATTATAAAACATAAATAGGAAAACGGCAGAGATAGTATGATATTACAATATACATTATAAAACATACATAGGAAAACGGCAGAGATAGTATGATATTACAATATACATTATAAAACATACATAGGAAAACAGCAGAGATAGTATGATCTTACAATATACATTATAAAACATTCATAGGAAAACGGCAGAGATAGTATGATATTACAATATACATTATGAAGCATACATAGGAAAACAGCAGAGATAGTATGATATTACAATATACATTATAAAACATACATGGGAAAACAGCAGAGATAGTATGATATTACAATATACATTATGAAGCACACATAGGAAAACAGCAGAGATAGTATGATATTACAATATACATTATAAAACATACATAGGAAAACAGCAGAGATAGTATGATATTACAATATACATTATAAAACATACATAGGAAAACAGCAGAGATAGTATGATATTACAATATACATTATAAAACATACATAGGAAAACAGCAGAGATAGTATGATATTACAATATACATTATGAAACATCCATAGGAAAACGGCAGAGATAGTATGATATTACAATATACATTATAAAACATACATAGGAAAACGGCAGAGATAGTATGATATTACAATATACATTATAAAACATACATAGGAAAACAGCAGAGATAGTATGATATTACAATATACATTATGAAGCATACATAGGAAAACAGCAGAGATAGTATGATATTACAATATACATTATAAAACATACATAGGAAAACAGCAGAGATAGTATGATATTACAATATACATTATAAAACATACATAGGAAAACAGCAGAGATAGTATGATATTACAATATACATTATAAAACATACATAGGAAAACGGCAGAGATAGTATGATATTACAATATACATTATAAAACATACATAGGAAAACAGCAGAGATAGTATGATATTACAATATACATTATGAAGCATACATAGGAAAACGGCAGAGATAGTATGATATTACAATATACATTATAAAACATACATAGGAAAACAGCAGAGATAGTATGATATTACAATATACATTATGAAGCATACATAGGAAAACAGCAGAGATAGTATGATATTACAATATACATTATAAAACATAAATAGGAAAACGGCAGAGATAGTATGATATTACAATATACATTATAAAACATACATAGGAAAACGGCAGAGATAGTATGATATTACAATATACATTATAAAACATACATAGGAAAACAGCAGAGATAGTATGATATTACAATATACATTATGAAGCATACATAGGAAAACAGCAGAGATAGTATGATATTACAATATACATTATAAAACATACATAGGAAAACGGCAGAGATAGTATGATATTACAATATACATTATAAAACATACATAGGAAAACGGTAAAGATAGTATGATATTACAATATACATTATAAAACATACATAGGAAAACAGCAGAGATAGTATGATATTACAATATACATTATGAAGCATACATAGGAAAACAGCAGAGATAGTATGATATTACAATATACATTATAAAACATACATAGGAAAACAGCAGAGATAGTATGATATTACAATATACATTATAAAACATACATAGGAAAACAGCAGAGATAGTATGATATTACAATATACATTATAAAACATACATAGGAAAACGGCAGAGATAGTATGATATTACAATATACATTATAAAACATACATAGGAAAACAGCAGAGATAGTATGATATTACAATATACATTATGAAGCATACATAGGAAAACGGCAGAGATAGTATGATATTACAATATACATTATAAAACATACATAGGAAAACAGCAGAGATAGTATGATATTACAATATACATTATAAAACATACATAGGAAAACGGCAGAGATAGTATGATATTACAATATACATTATCAAACATACATAGGAAAACAGCAGAGATAGTATGATATTACAATATACATTATAAAACATACATAGGAAAACAGCAGAGATAGTATGATATTACAATATATATTATAAAACATACATAGGAAAACAGCAGAGATAGTATGATATTACAATATACATTATAAAACATACATAGGAAAACAGCAGAGATAGTATGATCTTACAATATACATTATAAAACATACATAGGAAAACGGCAGAGATAGTATGATATTACAATATACATTATGAAGCATACATAGGAAAACGGCAGAGATAGTATGATATTACAATATACATTATAAAACATACATAGGAAAACAGCAGAGATAGTATGATATTACAATATACATTATAAAACATACATAGGAAAACAGCAGAGATAGTATGATATTAAAATATACATTATAAAACATACATGGGAAAACAGCAGAGATAGTATGATATTACAATATACATTATGAAGCACACATAGGAAAACAGCAGAGATAGTATGATATTACAATATACATTATGAAGCATACATAGGAAAACAGCAGAGATAGTATGATATTACAATATACATTATAAAACATACATAGGAAAACAGCAGAGATAGTATGATATTACAATATACATTATGAAACATACATAGGAAAACGGCAGAGATAGTATGATATTACAATATACATTATAAAACATACATAGGAAAACGGCAGAGATAGTATGATATTACAATATACATTACAAAACATACATAGGAAAACAGCAGAGATAGTATGATATTACAATATACATTATGAAGCATACATAGGAAAACAGCAGAGATAGTATGATATTACAATATACATTATAAAACATACATAGGAAAACAGCAGAGATAGTATGATATTACAATATACATTATAAAACATACAGAGGAAAACAGCAGAGATAGTATGATATTACAATATACATTATAAAACATACATAGGAAAACGGCAGAGATAGTATGATATTACAATATACATTATAAAACATACATAGGAAAACAGCAGAGATAGTATGATATTACAATATACATTATGAAGCATACATAGGAAAACGGCAGAGATAGTATGATATTACAATATACATTATAAAACATACATAGGAAAACAGCAGAGATAGTATGATATTACAATATACATTATAAAACATACATAGGAAAACGGCAGAGATAGTATGATATTACAATATACATTATAAAACATACATAGGAAAACAGCAGAGATAGTATGATATTACAATATACATTATGAAGCATACATAGGAAAACGGCAGAGATAGTATGATATTACAATATACATTATAAAACATACATAGGAAAACAGCAGAGATAGTATGATATTACAATATACATTATAAAACATACATAGGAAAACAGCAGAGATAGTATGATATTACAATATACATTATGAAACATACATAGGAAAACAGCAGACATAGTATGATCTTACAATATACATTATAAAACATACATAGGAAAACGGCAGAGATAATATGATATTACAATATACATTATGAAGCATACATAGGAAAACGGCAGAGATAGTATGATATTACAATATACATTATAAAACATACATAGGAAAACAGCAGAGATAGTATGATATTACAATATACATTATAAAACATACATAGGAAGACGGCAGAGATAGTATGATATTACAATATACATTATGAAGCATACATAGGAAAACGGCAGAGATAGTATGATATTACAATATACATTATAAAACATACATAGGAAAACAGCAGAGATAGTATGATATTACAATATACATTATAAAACATACATAGGAAAACAGCAGAGATAGTATGATATTACAATATACATTATAAAACATACATGGGAAAACAGCAGAGATAGTATGATATTACAATATACATTATGAAGCACACATAGGAAAACAGCAGAGATAGTATGATATTACAATATACATTATGAAGCATACATAGGAAAACGGCAGAGATAGTATGATATTACAATATACATTATGAAGCATACATAGGAAAACAGCAGAGATAGTATGATATTACAATATACATTATGAAGCACACATAGGAAAACAGCAGAGATAGTATGATATTACAATATACATTATAAAACATACATAGGAAAACAGCAGAGATAGTATGATCTTACAATATACATTATAGAACATACATAGGAAAACAGCAGAGATAGTATGATATTACAATATACATTATAAAACATACATAGGAAAACAGCAGAGATAGTATGATATTACAATATACATTATGAAGCACACATAGGAAAACAGCAGAGATAGTATGATATTACAATATACATTATGAAGCATACATAGGAAAACAGCAGAGATAGTATGATATTACAATATACATTATAAAACATACATAGGAAAACGGCAGAGATAGTATGATATTACAATATACATTATAAAACATACATAGGAAAACAGCAGAGATAGTATGATATTACAATATACAATATAAAACATACATAGGAAAACGGCAGAGATAGTATGATCTTACAATATACATTATAAAACATACATAGGAAAACGGCAGAGATAGTATGATATTACAATATACATTATGAAGCATACATAGGAAAACGGCAGAGATAGTATGATATTACAATATACATTATAAAACATGCATAGGAAAACAGCAGAGATAGTATGATATTACAATATACATTATAAAACATACATAGGAAAACGGCAGAGATAGTATGATATTACAATATACATTATGAAACATACATAGGAAAACGGCAGAGATAGTATGATATTACAATATACATTATAAAACATACATAGGAAAACGGCAGAGATAGTATGATATTACAATATACATTATAAAACATACATAGGAAAACGGCAGAGATAGTATGATATTACAATATATATTATAGAACATACATAGGAAAACAGCAGAAATAGTATGATATTACAATATACATTATAAAACATACATAGGAAAACAGCAGAGATAGTATGATCTTACCATATACATTATAAAACATACATAGGAAAACGGCAGAGATAGTATGATATTACAATATACATTATGAAGCATACATAGGAAAACAACAGAGATAGTATGATATTATAATATACATTATGAAGCACACATAGGAAAACAGCAGAGATAGTATGATATTACAATATACATTATAAAACATACATAGGAAAACAGCAGAGATAGTATGATCTTACAATATACATTATAAAACATACATAGGAAAACAGAAGAGATAGTATGATATTACAATATACATTATGAAGCACACATAGGAAAACAGCAGAGATAGTATGATATTACAATATACATTATGAAGCATACATAGGAAAACGGCAGAGATAGTATGATATTACAATATACATTATAAAACATACATATGAAAACGGCAGAGATAGTATGATATTACAATATACATTATAAAACATACATAGAAAAACAGCAGAGATAGTATGATATTACAATATACAATATAAAACATACATAGGAAAACGGCAGAGATAGTATGATATTACAATATACATTATAAAACATACATAGGAAAACAGCAGAGATAGTATGATATTACAATATACATTATAAAACATACATAGGAAAACAGCAGAGATAGTATGATATTACAATATACATTATAAAACATACATAGGAAAACGGCAGAGATAGTATGATATTACAATATACATTATAAAACATACATAGGAAAACGGCAGAGATAGTATGATATTACAATATACATTATGAAGCATACATAGGAAAACAGCAGAGATAGTATGATATTACAATATACATTATAAAACATACATAGGAAAACAGCAGAGATAGTATGATATTACAATATACATTATAAAACATACATAGGAAAAGAGCAGAGATAGTATGATATTACAATATACATTATAAAACATACATAGGAAAACGGCAGAGATAGTATGATATTACAATATACATTATAAAACATACATAGGAAAACAGCAGAGATAGTATGATATTACAATATACATTATGAAGCATACATAGGAAAACGGCAGAGATAGTATGATATTACAATATACATTATAAAACATACATAGGAAAACAGCAGAGATAGTATGATATTACAATATACATTATAAAACATACATAGGAAAACGGCAGAGATAGTATGATATTACAATATACATTATGAAACATACATAGGAAAACGGCAGAGATAGTATGATATTACAATATACATTATAAAACATACATAGGAAAACAGCAGAGATAGTATGATATTACAATATACATTATAAAACATACATAGGAAAACAGCAGAGATTGTATGATATTACAATATATATTATAAAACATACATAGGAAAACAGCAGAGATAGTATGATATTACAATATACATTATAAAACATACATAGGAAAACAGCAGAGATAGTATGATCTTACAATATACATTATAAAACATACATAGGAAAACGGCAGAGATAGTATGATATTACAATATACATTATGAAGCATACATAGGAAAACGGCAGAGATAGTATGATATTACAATATACATTATAAAACATACATAGGAAAACAGCAGAGATAGTATGATATTACAATATACATTATAAAACATACATAGGAAAACGGCAGAGATAGTATGATATTACAATATACATTATGAAACATACATAGGAAAACGGCAGAGATAGTATGATATTACAATATACATTATAAAACATATATAGGAAAACAGCAGAGATAGTATGATATTACAATATACATTATAAAACATACATAGGAAAACAGCAGAGATGGTATGATATTACAATATATATTATAGAACATACATAGGAAAACAGCAGAGATAGTATGATATTACAATATACATTATAAAACATACATAGGAAAACGGCAGAGATAGTATGATATTACAATATACATTATGAAACATACATAGGAAAACGGCAGAGATAGTATGATATTACAATATACATTATAAAACATATATAGGAAAACAGCAGAGATAGTATGATATTACAATATACATTATAAAACATACATAGGAAAACAGCAGACATAGTATGATATTACAATATATATTATAGAACATACATAGGAAAACAGCAGAGATAGTATGATATTACAATATACATTATAAAACATACATAGGAAAACAGCAGAGATAGTATGATATTACATTATACATTATGAAGCACACATAGGAAAACAGCAGAGATAGTATGATATTACAATATACATTATAAAACATATATAGGAAAACAGCAGAGATAGTATGATATTACAATATACATTATAAAACATACATAGGAAAACGGCAGAGATAGTATGATATTACAATATACATTATGAAACATACATAGGAAAACGGCAGAGATAGTATGATATTACAATATACATTATAAAACATATATAGGAAAACAGCAGAGATAGTATGATATTACAATATACATTATAAAACATACATAGGAAAACAGCAGAGATAGTATGATATTACAATATATATTATAGAACATACATAGGAAAACAGCAGAGATAGTATGATATTACAATATACATTATAAAACATACATAGGAAAACAGCAGAGATAGTATGATCTTACAACATACATTATAAAACATACATAGGAAAACGGCAGAGATAGTATGATATTACAATATACATTATAAAACATGCATAGGAAAACAGCAGAGATAGTATGATATTACAATATACATTATAAAACATACATAGGAAAACGGCAGAGATAGTATGATATTACAATATACATTATGAAACATACATAGGAAAACAGCAGAGATAGTATGATATTACAATATATATTATAAAACATACATAGGAAAACAGCAGAGATAGTATGATATTACAATATACATTATAAAACATACATAGGAAAACAGCAGAGATAGTATGATCTTACAATATACATTATAAAACATACATAGGAAAACGGCAGAGATAGTATGATATTACAATATACATTATGAAGCATACATAGGAAAACGGCAGAGATAGTATGATATTACAATATACATTATAAAACATGCATAGGAAAACGGCAGAGATAGTATGATATTACAATATACATTATAAAACATACATAGGAAAACAGCAGAGATAGTATGATCTTACAATATACATTATAGAACATACATAGGAAAACAGCAGAGATAGTATGATATTACAATATACATTATAAAACATACATAGGAAAACAGCAGAGATAGTATGATATTACAATATACATTATGAAGCACACATAGGAAAACAGCAGAGATAGTATGATATTACAATATACATTATGAAGCATACATAGGAAAACAGCAGAGATAGTATGATATTACAATATATATTATAGAACATACATAGGAAAACAGCAGAAATAGTATGATATTACAATATACATTATAAAACATACATAGGAAAAGAGCAGAGATAGTATGATATTACAATATACATTATAAAACATACATAAGAAAACGGCAGAGATAGTATGATATTACAATATACATTATAAAACATACATAGGAAAACAGCAGAGATAGTATGATATTACAATATACATTATAAAACATACATAGGAAAACGGCAGAGATAGTATGATATTACAATATACATTATAAAACATACATAGGAAAACAGCAGAGATAGTATGATATTACAATATACATTATAAAACATACATAGGAAAACAGCAGAGATAGTATGGTATTACAATATACATTATAAAACATACATAGGAAAACAACAGAGATAGTTTGATATTACAATATACATTATAAAACATACATAGGAAAACAGCAGAGATAGTATGATATTACAATATACATTATAAAACATACATAGGAAAACAGCAGAGATAGTATGATATTACAATATACATTATAAAACATACATAGGAAAACGGCAGAGATAGTATGATATTACAATATACATTATAAAACATACATAGGAAAACAGCAGAGATAGTATGATATTACAATATACATTATGGAACATACATAGGAAAACAGCAGAGATAGTATGATATTACAATATACATTATAAAACATACATAGGAAAACAGCAGAGATAGTATGATATTACAATATACATTATAAAACATACATAGGAAAACAGCAGAGATAGTATGATATTACAATATACATTATGGAACATACATAGGAAAACAGCAGAGATAGTATGATATTACAATATACATTATGAAGCATACATAGGAAAACAGCAGAGATAGTATGATATTACAATATACATTATAAAACATACATAGGAAAACAGCAGAGATAGTATGATATTACAATATACATTATAAAACATACATAGGAAAACAGCAGAGATAGTATGATATTACAATATACATTATAAAACATACATAGAAAAATGGCAGAGATAATATGATATTACAATATACATTATAACACATACATAGGAAAACGGCAGAGATAGTATGATATTACAATATACATTATAAAACATACATATGAAAATGGCAGAGATAGTATGATATTACAATATACATTATAAAACATACATAGGAAAACGGCAGAGATAGTATGATATTACAATATACATTATAAAACATACATAGAAAAATGGCAGAGATAGTATGATATTACAATATACATTATAAAACATACATAGGAAAACGGCAGAGATAGTATGTTATTACAATATACATTATAAAAGATACATAGGAAAACGGCAGAGATAGTATGTTATTACAATATACATTATAAAACATACATAGGAAAACAGCAGAGATAGTATGATATTACAATATACATTATAAAACATACATAGGAAAACGGCAGAGATAGTATGTTATTACAATATACATTATAAAACATACATAGGAAAACGGCAGAGATAGTATGTAATTACAATATACATTATAAAACATACATAGGAAAACAGCAGAGATAGTATGATATTACAATATACATTATAAAACATACATAGGAAAACAGCAGAGATAGTATGATATTACAATATACATTATAAAACATACATAGGAAAACGGCAGAGATAGTATGTTATTACAATATACATTATAAAACATACATAGGAAAACAGCAGAGATAGTATGATATTACAATATACATTATAAAACATACATAGGAAAACGGCAGAGATAGTATGTTATTACAATATACATTATAAAACATACATAGGAAAACGGCAGAGATAGTATGTTATTACAATATACATTATAAAACATACATAGGAAAACAGCAGAGATAGTATGATATTACAATATACATTATAAAACATACATAGGAAAACGGCAGAGATAGTATGATATTACAATATACATTATAAAACATACATAGGAAAACGGCAGAGATAGTATGTTATTACAATATACATTATAAAACATACATAGGAAAACGGCAGACATAGTATGATATTACAATATACATTATAAAACATACATAGGAAAACAGCAGAGATAGTATGATATTACAATATACATTATAAAACATACATAGGAAAACAGCAGAGATAGTATGATATTACAATATACATTATAAAACATACATAGGAAAACGGCAGAGATAGTATGATATTACAATATACATTATGAAGCATACATAGGAAAACAGCAGAGATAGTATGATATTACAATTTACATTATAAAACATACATAGGAAAACGGCAGAGATAGTATGTTATTACAATATACATTATAAAACATACATAGGAAAACAGCAGAGATAGTATGATATTACAATATACATTATAAAACATACATAGGAAAACGGCAGAGATAGTATGTTATTACAATATACATTATAAAACATACATAGGAAAACAGCAGAGATAGTATGATATTACAATTTACATTATAAAACATACATAGGAAAACAGCAGAGATAGTATGTTATTACAATATACATTATAAAACATACATAGGAAAACAGCAGAGATAGTATGATATTACAATATACATTATAAAACATACATAGGAAAACGGCAGAGATAGTATGTTATTACAATATACATTATAAAACATACATAGGAAAACGGCAGAGATAGTATGATATTACAATTTACATTATAAAACATACATAGGAAAACGGCAGAGATAGTATGTTATTACAATATACATTATAAAACATACATAGGAAAACAGCAGAGATAGTATGATATTACAATATACATTATAAAACATACATAGGAAAACAGCAGAGAGAGTATGATATTACAATATACATTATAAAACATACATATGAAAATGGCAGAGATAGTATGATATTACAATATACATTATAAAACATACATAGGAAAACGGCAGAGATAGTATGATATTACAATATACATTATAAAACATACATAGAAAAATGGCAGAGATAGTATGATATTACAATATACATTATAAAACATACATAGGAAAACGGCAGAGATAGTATGTTATTACAATATACATTATAAAACATACATAGGAAAACAGCAGAGATAGTATGATATTACAATATACATTATAAAACATACATAGGAAAACGGCAGAGATAGTATGTTATTACAATATACATTATAAAACATACATAGGAAAACGGCAGAGATAGTATGTTATTACAATATACATTATAAAACATACATAGGAAAACAGCAGAGATAGTATGATATTACAATATACATTATAAAACATACATAGGAAAACGGCAGAGATAGTATGATATTACAATATACATTATAAAACATACATAGGAAAACAGCAGAGATAGTATGATATTACAATATACATTATGGAACATACATAGGAAAACAGCAGAGATAGTATGATATTACAATATACATTATAAAACATACATAGGAAAACAGCAGAGATAGTATGATATTACAATATACATTATAAAACATACATAGGAAAACAGCAGAGATAGTATGATATTACAATATACATTATGGAACATACATAGGAAAACAGCAGAGATAGTATGATATTACAATATACATTATGAAGCATACATAGGAAAACAGCAGAGATAGTATGATATTACAATATACATTATAAAACATACATAGGAAAACAGCAGAGATAGTATGATATTACAATATACATTATAAAACATACATAGGAAAACAGCAGAGATAGTATGATATTACAATATACATTATAAAACATACATAGAAAAATGGCAGAGATAATATGATATTACAATATACATTATAACACATACATAGGAAAACGGCAGAGATAGTATGATATTACAATATACATTATAAAACATACATATGAAAATGGCAGAGATAGTATGATATTACAATATACATTATAAAACATACATAGGAAAACGGCAGAGATAGTATGATATTACAATATACATTATAAAACATACATAGAAAAATGGCAGAGATAGTATGATATTACAATATACATTATAAAACATACATAGGAAAACGGCAGAGATAGTATGTTATTACAATATACATTATAAAAGATACATAGGAAAACGGCAGAGATAGTATGTTATTACAATATACATTATAAAACATACATAGGAAAACAGCAGAGATAGTATGATATTACAATATACATTATAAAACATACATAGGAAAACGGCAGAGATAGTATGTTATTACAATATACATTATAAAACATACATAGGAAAACGGCAGAGATAGTATGTAATTACAATATACATTATAAAACATACATAGGAAAACAGCAGAGATAGTATGATATTACAATATACATTATAAAACATACATAGGAAAACAGCAGAGATAGTATGATATTACAATATACATTATAAAACATACATAGGAAAACGGCAGAGATAGTATGTTATTACAATATACATTATAAAACATACATAGGAAAACAGCAGAGATAGTATGATATTACAATATACATTATAAAACATACATAGGAAAACGGCAGAGATAGTATGTTATTACAATATACATTATAAAACATACATAGGAAAACGGCAGAGATAGTATGTTATTACAATATACATTATAAAACATACATAGGAAAACAGCAGAGATAGTATGATATTACAATATACATTATAAAACATACATAGGAAAACGGCAGAGATAGTATGATATTACAATATACATTATAAAACATACATAGGAAAACGGCAGAGATAGTATGTTATTACAATATACATTATAAAACATACATAGGAAAACGGCAGACATAGTATGATATTACAATATACATTATAAAACATACATAGGAAAACAGCAGAGATAGTATGATATTACAATATACATTATAAAACATACATAGGAAAACAGCAGAGATAGTATGATATTACAATATACATTATAAAACATACATAGGAAAACGGCAGAGATAGTATGATATTACAATATACATTATGAAGCATACATAGGAAAACAGCAGAGATAGTATGATATTACAATTTACATTATAAAACATACATAGGAAAACGGCAGAGATAGTATGTTATTACAATATACATTATAAAACATACATAGGAAAACAGCAGAGATAGTATGATATTACAATATACATTATAAAACATACATAGGAAAACGGCAGAGATAGTATGTTATTACAATATACATTATAAAACATACATAGGAAAACAGCAGAGATAGTATGATATTACAATTTACATTATAAAACATACATAGGAAAACAGCAGAGATAGTATGTTATTACAATATACATTATAAAACATACATAGGAAAACAGCAGAGATAGTATGATATTACAATATACATTATAAAACATACATAGGAAAACGGCAGAGATAGTATGTTATTACAATATACATTATAAAACATACATAGGAAAACGGCAGAGATAGTATGATATTACAATTTACATTATAAAACATACATAGGAAAACGGCAGAGATAGTATGTTATTACAATATACATTATAAAACATACATAGGAAAACAGCAGAGATAGTATGATATTACAATATACATTATAAAACATACATAGGAAAACAGCAGAGAGAGTATGATATTACAATATACATTATAAAACATACATATGAAAATGGCAGAGATAGTATGATATTACAATATACATTATAAAACATACATAGGAAAACGGCAGAGATAGTATGATATTACAATATACATTATAAAACATACATAGAAAAATGGCAGAGATAGTATGATATTACAATATACATTATAAAACATACATAGGAAAACGGCAGAGATAGTATGTTATTACAATATACATTATAAAACATACATAGGAAAACAGCAGAGATAGTATGATATTACAATATACATTATAAAACATACATAGGAAAACGGCAGAGATAGTATGTTATTACAATATACATTATAAAACATACATAGGAAAACGGCAGAGATAGTATGTTATTACAATATACATTATAAAACATACATAGGAAAACAGCAGAGATAGTATGATATTACAATATACATCATAAAACATACATAGGAAAACAGCAGAGATAGTATGATATTACAATATACATTATAAAACATACATAGGAAAACGGCAGAGATAGTATGTTATTACAATATACATTATAAAACATACATAGGAAAACAGCAGAGATAGTATGATATTACAATATACATTATAAAACATACATAGGAAAACGGCAGAGATAGTATGTTATTACAATATACATTATAAAACATACATAGGAAAACGGCAGAGATAGTATGTTATTACAATATACATTATAAAACATACATAGGAAAACAGCAGAGATAGTATGATATTACAATATACATTATAAAACATACATAGGAAAACGGCAGAGATAGTATGATATTACAATATACATTATAAAACATACATAGGAAAACGGCAGAGATAGTATGTTATTACAATATACATTATAAAACATACATAGGAAAACGGCAGAGATAGTATGATATTACAATATACATTATAAAACATACATAGGAAAACAGCAGAGATAGTATGATATTACAATATACATTATAAAACATACATAGGAAAACAGCAGAGATAGTATGATATTACAATATACATTATAAAACATACATAGGAAAACGGCAGAGATAGTATGATATTACAATATACATTATGAAGCATACATAGGAAAACAGCAGAGATAGTATGATATTACAATTTACATTATAAAACATACATAGGAAAACGGCAGAGATAGTATGTTATTACAATATACATTATAAAACATACATAGGAAAACAGCAGAGATAGTATGATATTACAATATACATTATAAAACATACATAGGAAAACGGCAGAGATAGTATGTTATTACAATATACATTATAAAACATACATAGGAAAACAGCAGAGATAGTATGATATTACAATTTACATTATAAAACATACATAGGAAAACAGCAGAGATAGTATGTTATTACAATATACATTATAAAACATACATAGGAAAACAGCAGAGATAGTATGATATTACAATATACATTATAAAACATACATAGGAAAACAGCAGAGAGAGTATGATATTACAATATACATTATAAAACATACATAGGAAAACGGCAGAGATAGTATGTTATTACAATATACATTATAAAACATACATATGGAAAACGGCAGAGATAGTATGATATTACAATATACATTATAAAACATACATAGGAAAACAGCAGAGATAGTATGATATTACAATATACATTATAAAACATACATAGGAAAACGGCAGAGATAGTATGATATTACAATATACATTATAAAACATACATAGGAAAACAGCAGAGATAGTATGATATTACAATATACATTATAAAACATACATAGGAAAACAGCAGAGATAGTATGGTATTACAATATACATTATAAAACATACATAGGAAAACAACAGAGATAGTTTGATATTACAATATACATTATAAAACATACATAGGAAAACAGCAGAGATAGTATGATATTACAATATACATTATAAAACATACATAGGAAAACAGCAGAGATAGTATGATATTACAATATACATTATAAAACATACATAGGAAAACGGCAGAGATAGTATGATATTACAATATACATTATAAAACATACATAGGAAAACAGCAGAGATAGTATGATATTACAATATACATTATGGAACATACATAGGAAAACAGCAGAGATAGTATGATATTACAATATACATTATAAAACATACATAGGAAAACAGCAGAGATAGTATGATATTACAATATACATTATAAAACATACATAGGAAAACAGCAGAGATAGTATGATATTACAATATACATTATGGAACATACATAGGAAAACAGCAGAGATAGTATGATATTACAATATACATTATGAAGCATACATAGGAAAACAGCAGAGATAGTATGATATTACAATATACATTATAAAACATACATAGGAAAACAGCAGAGATAGTATGATATTACAATATACATTATAAAACATACATAGGAAAACGGCAGAGATAGTATGATATTACAATATACATTATGGAACATACATAGGAAAACAGCAGAGATAGTATGATATTACAATACACATTATAAAACATACATAGGAAAACGGCAGAGATAGTATGATATTACAATATACATTATGGAACATACATAGGAAAACAGCAGAGATAGTATGTTATTACAATATACATTATAAAACATACATAGGAAAACAGCAGAGATAGTATGATATTACAATATACATTATAAAACATACATAGGAAAACAGCAGAGATAGTATGATATTACAATATACATTATAAAGCATACATAGGAAAACAGCAGAGATAGTATGATATTACAATATACATTATAAAACATACATAGGAAAACGGCAGAGATAGTATGATATTACAATATACATTATAAAACATACATAGGAAAACAGCAGAGATAGTATGATATTACAATATACATTATAAAACATACATAGGAAAACAGCAGAGATAGTATGATATTACAATATACATTATAAAACATACATAGGAAAACAGCAGAGATAGTATGATATTACAATATACATTATAAAACATACATAGAAAAATGGCAGAGATAGTATGATATTACAATATACATTATAAAACATACATAGGAAAACGGCAGAGATAGTATGATATTACAATATACATTATAAAACATACATATGAAAATGGCAGAGATAGTATGATATTACAATATACATTATAAAACATACATAGGAAAACGGCAGAGATAGTATGATATTACAATATACATTATAAAACATACATAGAAAAATGCAGAGATAGTATGATATTACAATATACATTATAAAACATACATAGGAAAACGGCAGAGATAGTATGTTATTACAATATACATTATAAAACATACATAGGAAAACGGCAGAGATAGTATGTTATTACAATATACATTATAAAACATACATAGGAAAACAGCAGAGATAGTATGATATTACAATATACATTATAAAACATACATAGGAAAACGGCAGAGATAGTATGTTATTACAATATACATTATAAAACATACATAGGAAAACGGCAGAGATAGTATGTTATTACAATATACATTATAAAACATACATAGGAAAACAGCAGAGATAGTATGATATTACAATATACATTATAAAACATACATAGGAAAACAGCAGAGATAGTATGATATTACAATATACATTATAAAACATACATAGGAAAACGGCAGAGATAGTATGTTATTACAATATACATTATAAAACATACATAGGAAAACAGCAGAGATAGTATGATATTACAATATACATTATAAAACATACATAGGAAAACGGCAGAGATAGTATGTTATTACAATATACATTATAAAACATACATAGGAAAACGGCAGAGATAGTATGTTATTACAATATACATTATAAAACATACATAGGAAAACAGCAGAGATAGTATGATATTACAATATACATTATAAAACATACATAGGAAAACGGCAGAGATAGTATGATATTACAATATACATTATAAAACATACATAGGAAAACGGCAGAGATAGTATGTTATTACAATATACATTATAAAACATACATAGGAAAACGGCAGAGATAGTATGTTATTACAATATACATTATAAAACATACATAGGAAAACAGCAGAGATAGTATGATATTACAATATACATTATAAAACATACATAGGAAAACAGCAGAGATAGTATGATATTACAATATACATTATAAAACATACATAGGAAAACGGCAGAGATAGTATGTTATTACAATATACATTATAAAACATACATAGGAAAACAGCAGAGATAGTATGATATTACAATATACATTATAAAACATACATAGGAAAACGGCAGAGATAGTATGTTATTACAATATACATTATAAAACATACATAGGAAAACGGCAGAGATAGTATGTTATTACAATATACATTATAAAACATACATAGGAAAACAGCAGAGATAGTATGATATTACAATATACATTATAAAACATACATAGGAAAACGGCAGAGATAGTATGATATTACAATATACATTATAAAACATACATAGGAAAACGGCAGAGATAGTATGTTATTACAATATACATTATAAAACATACATAGGAAAACGGCAGAGATAGTATGATATTACAATATACATTATAAAACATACATAGGAAAACAGCAGAGATAGTATGATATTACAATATACATTATAAAACATACATAGGAAAACAGCAGAGATAGTATGATATTACAATATACATTATAAAACATACATAGGAAAACGGCAGAGATAGTATGATATTACAATATACATTATGAAGCATACATAGGAAAACAGCAGAGATAGTATGATATTACAATTTACATTATAAAACATACATAGGAAAACGGCAGAGATAGTATGTTATTACAATATACATTATAAGACATACATAGGAAAACAGCAGAGATAGTATGATATTACAATATACATTATAAAACATACATAGGAAAACGGCAGAGATAGTATGTTATTACAATATACATTATAAAACATACATAGGAAAACAGCAGAGATAGTATGATATTACAATTTACATTATAAAACATACATAGGAAAACAGCAGAGATAGTATGTTATTACAATATACATTATAAAACATACATAGGAAAACAGCAGAGATAGTATGATATTACAATATACATTATAAAACATACATAGGAAAACGGCAGAGATAGTATGTTATTACAATATACATTATAAAACATACATAGGAAAACGGCAGAGATAGTATGATATTACAATTTACATTATAAAACATACATAGGAAAACGGCAGAGATAGTATGTTATTACAATATACATTATAAAACATACATAGGAAAACAGCAGAGATAGTATGATATTACAATATACATTATAAAACATACATAGGAAAACAGCAGAGAGAGTATGATATTACAATATACATTATAAAACATACATATGAAAATGGCAGAGATAGTATGATATTACAATATACATTATAAAACATACATAGGAAAACGGCAGAGATAGTATGATATTACAATATACATTATAAAACATACATAGAAAAATGGCAGAGATAGTATGATATTACAATATACATTATAAAACATACATAGGAAAACGGCAGAGATAGTATGTTATTACAATATACATTATAAAACATACATAGGAAAACAGCAGAGATAGTATGATATTACAATATACATTATAAAACATACATAGGAAAACGGCAGAGATAGTATGTTATTACAATATACATTATAAAACATACATAGGAAAACGGCAGAGATAGTATGTTATTACAATATACATTATAAAACATACATAGGAAAACAGCAGAGATAGTATGATATTACAATATACATTATAAAACATACATAGGAAAACGGCAGAGATAGTATGTTATTACAATATACATTATAAAACATACATAGGAAAACGGCAGAGATAGTATGTTATTACAATATACATTATAAAACATACATAGGAAAACAGCAGAGATAGTATGATATTACAATATACATTATAAAACATACATAGGAAAACGGCAGAGATAGTATGATATTACAATATACATTATAAAACATACATAGGAAAACGGCAGAGATAGTATGTTATTACAATATACATTATAAAACATACATAGGGAAAACAGCAGAGATAGTATGATATTACAATATACATTATAAAACATACATAGGAAAACAGCAGAGATAGTATGATATTACAATATACATTATAAAACATACATAGGAAAACAGCAGAGATAGTATGATATTACAATATACATTATAAAACATACATAGGAAAACGGCAGAGATAGTATGATATTACAATATACATTATGAAGCATACATAGGAAAACAGCAGAGATAGTATGATATTACAATTTACATTATAAAACATACATAGGAAAACGGCAGAGATAGTATGTTATTACAATATACATTATAAAACATACATAGGAAAACAGCAGAGATAGTATGATATTACAATATACATTATAAAACATACATAGGAAAACGGCAGAGATAGTATGTTATTACAATATACATTATAAAACATACATAGGAAAACAGCAGAGATAGTATGATATTACAATTTACATTATAAAACATACATAGGAAAACGGCAGAGATAGTATGTTATTACAATATACATTATAAAACATACATAGGAAAACAGCAGAGATAGTATGATATTACAATATACATTATAAAACATACATAGGAAAACGGCAGAGATAGTATGTTATTACAATATACATTATAAAACATACATAGGAAAACGGCAGAGATAGTATGATATTACAATTTACATTATAAAACATACATAGGAAAACGGCAGAGATAGTATGTTATTACAATATACATTATAAAACATACATAGGAAAACAGCAGAGATAGTATGATATTACAATATACATTATAAAACATACATAGGAAAACAGCAGAGAGAGTATGATATTACAATATACATTATAAAACATACATAGGAAAACGGCAGAGATAGTATGTTATTACAATATACATTATAAAACATACATAAGAAAACGGCAGAGATAGTATGATATTACAATATACATTATAAAACATACATAGGAAAACAGCAGAGATAGTATGATATTACAATATACATTATAAAACATACATAGGAAAACGGCAGAGATAGTATGTTATTACAATATACATTATAAAACATACATAGGAAAACAGCAGAGATAGTATGATATTACAATATACATTATAAAACATACATAGGAAAACGGCAGAGATAGTATGTTATTACAATATACATTATAAAACATACATAGGAAAACGGCAGAGATAGTATGTTATTACAATATACATTATAAAACATACATAGGAAAACAGCAGAGATAGTATGATATTACAATATACATTATAAAACATACATAGGAAAACGGCAGAGATAGTATGATATTACAATATACATTATAAAACATACATAGGAAAACGGCAGAGATAGTATGTTATTACAATATACATTATAAAACATACATAGGAAAACAGCAGAGATAGTATGATATTACAATATACATTATAAAACATACATAGGAAAACGGCAGAGATAGTATGTTATTACAATATACATTATAAAACATACATAGGAAAACAGCAGAGATAGTATGATATTACAATTTACATTATAAAACATACATAGGAAAACAGCAGAGATAGTATGTTATTACAATATACATTATAAAACATACATAGGAAAACAGCAGAGATAGTATGATATTACAATATACATTATAAAACATACATAGGAAAACGGCAGAGATAGTATGTTATTACAATATACATTATAAAACATACATAGGAAAACGGCAGAGATAGTATGATATTACAATTTACATTATAAAACATACATAGGAAAACGGCAGAGATAGTATGTTATTACAATATACATTATAAAACATACATAGGAAAACAGCAGAGATAGTATGATATTACAATATACATTATAAAACATACATAGGAAAACGGCAGAGATAGTATGTTATTACAATATACATTATAAAACATACATAGGAAAACGGCAGAGATAGTATGATATTACAATTTACATTATAAAACATACATAGGAAAACGGCAGAGATAGTATGTTATTACAATATACATTATAAAACATACATAGGAAAACAGCAGAGATAGTATGATATTACAATATACATTATAAAACATACATAGGAAAACAGCAGAGAGAGTATGATATTACAATATACATTATAAAACATACATAGGAAAACGGCAGAGATAGTATGTTATTACAATATACATTATAAAACATACATAAGAAAACGGCAGAGATAGTATGATATTACAATATACATTATAAAACATACATAGGAAAACAGCAGAGATAGTATGATATTACAATATACATTATAAAACATACATAGGAAAACGGCAGAGATAGTATGTTATTACAATATACATTATAAAACATACATAGGAAAACAGCAGAGATAGTATGATATTACAATATACATTATAAAACATACATAGGAAAACGGCAGAGATAGTATGTTATTACAATATACATTATAAAACATACATAGGAAAACGGCAGAGATAGTATGTTATTACAATATACATTATAAAACATACATAGGAAAACAGCAGAGATAGTATGATATTACAATATACATTATAAAACATACATAGGAAAACGGCAGAGATAGTATGATATTACAATATACATTATAAAACATACATAGGAAAACGGCAGAGATAGTATGTTATTACAATATACATTATAAAACATACATAGGAAAACAGCAGAGATAGTATGATATTACAATATACATTATAAAACATACATAGGAAAACGGCAGAGATAGTATGTTATTACAATATACATTATAAAACATACATAGGAAAACAGCAGAGATAGTATGATATTACAATTTACATTATAAAACATACATAGGAAAACAGCAGAGATAGTATGTTATTACAATATACATTATAAAACATACATAGGAAAACAGCAGAGATAGTATGATATTACAATATACATTATAAAACATACATAGGAAAACGGCAGAGATAGTATGTTATTACAATATACATTATAAAACATACATAGGAAAACGGCAGAGATAGTATGATATTACAATTTACATTATAAAACATACATAGGAAAACGGCAGAGATAGTATGTTATTACAATATACATTATAAAACATACATAGGAAAACAGCAGAGATAGTATGATATTACAATATACATTATAAAACATACATAGGAAAACAGCAGAGAGAGTATGATATTACAATATACATTATAAAACATTCATAGGAAAACGGCAGAGATAGTATGTTATTACAATATACATTATAAAACATACATAAGAAAACGGCAGAGATAGTATGATATTACAATATACATTATAAAACATACATAGGAAAACAGCAGAGATAGTATGATATTACAATATACATTATAAAACATACATAGGAAAACGGCAGAGATAGATATGATATTACAATATACATTATAAAACATACATAGGAAAACAGCAGAGATAGTATGATATTACAATATACATTATAAAACATACATAGGAAAACAGCAGAGATAGTATGGTATTACAATATACATTATAAAACATACATAGGAAAACAACAGAGATAGTTTGATATTACAATATACATTATAAAACATACATAGGAAAACAGCAGAGATAGTATGATATTACAATATACATTATAAAACATACATAGGAAAACAGCAGAGATAGTATGATATTACAATATACATTATAAAACATACATAGGAAAACGCAGAGATAGTATGATATTACAATATACATTATAAAACATACATAGGAAAACAGCAGAGATAGTATGATATTACAATA